>JARHVA010001200.1:2185000-2907500 GCA_037957365.1 Torreya grandis
TACAGAGGAGTTGGAAAAGGACCTCAAGAAGGTATCACCACCTAAATTTGATGGAAAGACAATTGGAGATGGAATTGAAGCATGGATCAAAGAAATGGAGAAACACTTTGGGCTCTAAAACTTTTAAGATCACACAAAGGCAATGTGGGGATCATATCAGTTGACTAGTGAAGCAACAACATGGTGGGATAATGAAAGGGCAGATAAGAAGTTGTTGTCTAGTGAAATAATTTGGAAGATTTTCCTACAACTTTTTAAAAAAATATGGTTACTATAGCTCTTCTTCAATTAGAAAATGATGGAGTTTCAAAATTTGGTTCAAAGAAGTATCTCTTCAAGAGGGTTTTCATCCTCTAGAGGCTAAGATGAACCAAGTTCAATCTCTAGAACTACAAGGGTTTCAATTAGAGAAATAAAATAAACTCAACATACCAAATGAGCTCTCAATTCCCCTTTTTATAAGTTTTTTAGGAAACTTTCCAAAAACTCCTTTTTAAAATCACTTTATTACTTTATTAAACCTTTTAACTCCAAAAAGTGATTTATTTTATTTTTAAAATATTTCCAGCACTAAAAGTCACTTTTAAGTGTCTCATCATTTAATTATTTTCATTCTCTTTCTAATAAGCAATAATACTAAGGCACCCAAATAATTATTTTAATTAAAATCACAACCTTAGTAAAATTAATTAAATATAGCTCAATATTACACCCAATTAGCGAAAATGGCTGAAATGCATCAGAATTGAAAAATAATTGCACATGAGTGATCCCTATGATGAAAGATGATAAATGGTCCTGACTAAGTGACTTAATAAAAATAGATGCTCCCTCCAAGAATATTGGAGCACAAACCAAAATCCAAAAATAACATCTAAAAGCATCATATGACTCTTATAAACCTCCTGAGCTCACTGATAACATAAATTTACCTCTCTGAACATGCTGACACAAACCTAAAAAGTCAATGTGAACAATGTTATCCCCCAAAAATAGCTGTCATTTTTGGGACAACATTTGAAATATTTTGGTCTTACAGACCAAAATTGTATCTTTCATTTCCAAAATATGTCTTAGACATTCAAATTCCTCATTTCCAAGTTTCTCAGAAAATCTACGGACTCTGCAAGTCAAGTTCAATGGGTTTTATATGTTAATTTCTACGGACTTTGTTTCTATAGACTCTACAGGCAAGTTCATTTATATAGGTTCAAAGGCTTCTATAGATGGTTTCAGTCAAAAGAATTGGTTTTCAACACTCGGTCATTTTACAAAATTAGTTCAAAGCTTTAGTTTAATTGAAAATCTTCATCGGCAAGCATCTGAGTGCAAAAAGAGACTTGAACCATTGAACCGTTAAACCATTGAACCATTTTGGTTCAAAGGTTCAACGGGTTCAAGGTTCAATGGCAGGTTCAACCAAAGGAACATTTCAAATGACTCAGTTTAACTAAGCAGACGTTATATTTTTACTCAGTTGGTTCATTCACTCAGTTCATTGGCTTGAACCATTTTGGTTCAACTGATTGGGTCAATGTCAAAGTTCATGTTGGTTCAAAGGCAAGTTCATTATGTTTGGTTCAATGTTTAGTTCATCGGCTTATTTTATTCATTGAACCATCGGCTTGAACCATTGGCTTGAATCATTTTGGTTCAAAGCCTTGGTTCAACCAATTGGTTCAACGTCAAAGTTCGAAGGGGTAGTTCAATGCAAAAGGAGACTTCTCAAATGACAAGTGCCCTTGCGGAGGACACTTAATCCATAAAAGCACCCTTCAGAAGGGTCATTTTTCAAGGAAGCTGAAAGGTAATTCTTTCGAATTTGTTTAAGGCATTTGAAAATTGGCTAACACTTAATTCTTTCGGACTTCTGTCTGAAGGAATTCCTTCAGACAAAAAGTCCAAAAGAATTCTAAGTAGCAAATGCAGGCAAAGTCTGAAGACCAGTCAAAGATTTCGTAGAACAAATTTCCATAGACTTTTGTCCACAAGAATTTTCCTTGGGCAAATTGTCCATGGGAATTTTCTGCGGGAATTTTCCCCAGGGATTTATCCATGGGAATTTTCCCCAGGGAAATGTCTATGGGAAACATTTGCCCGAAGGAAGCCTCAAATAGAAAACCCAGGGATTTGTCCGTGGGAACTGCCAAGGTAAAGGGTTATCGAAGGACCTCAAAGGGCAGGTGCCCTTGCAGGGGACTCTCAACAGCCAAAGTAAAGGGCTATTTTGACTCGAAAAGGATAATTTCTCAAGGCCTGAAAGGGTAAGTCTAATCCAGAAAAGTGCCAAATAGAAAGCCGAAAGCCAAAAGAGGACCAAGGGGTGACGCACTCGAAGACGTCAAATTCAACATAGCCAACTAGCCGTTGGAAACATAGTGACAGGTGTGCGAATGTCAAATTGAAGACAATGAAATAGCCGTTGATCCTTTGAATTCATAGACCTGAATGCATTCCCAGAATTCAAGACCAAAACTAGTTGAAAGCGAGGAAAGATAGAACAATGGATGAATCCAAGACCCAATTCAATTAACCAAAAAAGGAATAATTATGAAGACAAGATCAGACCGCCAAGTGGACACTGAAAGTTGAAATCTTTCAATTGTGTTGCTTATTTATCTACATTGAGAAGATCAAATGGGTAAAAGGCCCCAAAGTTCCAGCTTGTCTTCTTAACAGTTCCCAACGCATCATGATGTATTATTGTTATTGAGTCCTTCTTGAAGTGGCTATTTAAGGGACCCTCTCTTATTGTAAAAGATCTCTTTTTTTGACAATCTGAATGAAACTCTACCCAAATTGAGAGGCATCATTGAGACTTTGTGCTCAGTTTGTTAATCATATTTTGTTATTGGAATAAGAAAGCAAGGAACTTTTTTAGACCTTGTGTTGTGATATCTTTGTTGTTAAGGAAGATGTTCTTATGTCTTTTTCCTTGATATATTTTATGTTCCATTCATTTAATAAGCAAGATTAGTAAAATTGTTTAGGAAGGTGTCTTAAGGAATCAACTGTGGAGAGACTTTGTGCCCCCATAGCTACCTTCAATGTGTTTTCTTTTCATTGCTATGTAAAGGACTTTGAGAAGACTTTGTGCCCTCATTGTCCTTCATATATTACTCTTGAGCATTTTAGGTTGAGATTTTGTGTTGTATCTAGATTTGCTGGTTACTACACCCTCAGTTACATTTTACTTTTATTTCCAGGATTATTCTTGTGGCTGACTAAATAGTTCTTTTGAAAGAAGAGGAGTGTTGTCTGTCATTTCCCTTGAGTTTTTCCTTTGTTTTGCACACATCATCTCTGATGAAAGAGAGATGGATGTCTTATCCTACCCTTGAGTATTATTTTCTGTTTATACATATATATAGCCTATCCACAGGGAACCTCCCCTTGATGAGAGGAGAGAGCAGTCTCCTTCTGATGCGATAAACTTAGACATTTAGATGACTAATCTTCCTACTTTGGCTAATCAAATCTATTTTGTTTACCAGTATGCTGATAGACAAAATATTCAACCAACAGTTTTTGGTGACTCCACTGGGGAAATACCCATTATCCATTTATATTCTATTCATTCACCTCCACACTAACTGAGAAAGAATGCACAGTTTAAAGCCTCAAGCTTTAACTGAAGCAATGTCAATTATTTTCCATTTTTGTTTTACAATCTGGCAGATTCAAGGTATACACGAAGCCAAAGGGCTAAAGGCATCATTGACCCTATGTTCAAGCTGGTACAACAAAGTAATTTTGATCTATTTCCTTCACCATCTCATCTCCAATGAACTAAGAGCCTCCTTCCTACTAAAGCCAGATCTCCATTACCAGATGAAGTATCTACTTCTATTGTTGATAAAGCTGTGCCTATAATTACCCCTTTGAGATTTGTTATCCCTCTTTTTTAGAATCCTATAATGGCAGTTCAAGGCCCCCTGGGGTAATGATTTTGGTCCTCTCAATCTTACTCCTCCTCTACATGAGCTTCCACATAGTTCTAGGAATAATTTCCCTAAATTCTATGGTGATGGAAAAGTTCATCCTGATGAACACATTGCAGCATTCATTATAGCTTGTGGAGTAATCAGAGTAGAATTTGAAGATGTAACAGTCAGGCTTTTTGTTGAAACACTACAAGGTGTTGCTATAGATTGGTTTTACCATTTACAGGCTTGATCTGTAACTGATTGGAATACTCTTAAAGCTAAGTTTGAAGCCAGATTCAAACCTACAAAAGATGCACATACACTTCTGGCTCAACTTACATAGAGGAAAAAAGAACCACATGAGCCTATGAGAGATTTCATAGCTAAATTTGACAAATTGAGAAATAGAATTCTTGTCATTACTCAACCTACAGCTAATAATCTCGAATGCTTTTTCATTAATTCTCAGCTACTTGAAGTTAGTTTCCTCTTGAGACGTGCTGGTCAAATAGATCTCACTATAGCTCAACTTTTGGCCACTAAAGTAGAAGATGATCTCATCTTAGCAGGGAAGATAATAAGAGATCCAAACAGAAATAGAGCTTCATCATCTTTTGAATTTGCATCTACAAGCACCACAGATCCAATGGTGCAAAAATTAGCAAATGAGTTGCTTGCTCTCAAAAAGCAAATGGCTCAAGGAATGTTTTCTGTTCCTCCATACAGAAGGACATTTCCAAATCAGTCATATCAGGGCAATGTTGCCAGAAACCAAGGGCAACAAAATTACCTTCCTCCCCCACAAGGAAAACTTGCCCTAGAAGCTCCTCTAACCAATTCAGCAATGGGATACCTTGAAGCAGAATCAAAATTTTCTTTCTAGCCTAAATTGAATCAAGAAAATGATGCTAATATCATTGAAGACAATCAAGAAGAATCAGCTGGCGACTCCCACATTAGTTTCATAAACTACCAAGATGAACCCAGAAGCAAAAGAGAAGCTTCAGATGGATCATATGCAGTGTTTACTAGATCCAAGAACCAATCAGTCCAGTAAGTTGATAAAGAGAAGACAAAGGAACAACCTCAACCAATAATCATAATTACTAAACGTGGAACTGGTCTGCCTTTTCAATCAAAAGATATGGTCATCACCCAAAAGGTAAATACATCTGTTTCACCTTCACCTTCTACTCCCAATTCGCAAACCAGCCCACCTCCCATCCCTCCTAAAACTTAGAAAGTTGAAGTACCTTTCTCTATACCTAGCTCAATTCAACCATTTGACATAATGGATCATGTCAAAAAGATAAAAATACAGATGTCTGAATTTGAATACTTGTAGTCTAATCCTGATCAATTGGATAGGTTGGTCCAATGTGTCAAGAACCAAACCGCCCTTGCAAGATAAGAGGTTAAGAAAATAACTTCTAATTCTCCAAAGAACATGCCTATTCCAAATAATCTGATCATTACTCCTCTAGCTGCTCCTTGAAAAATAGAACCCTTTTATTTTTCCCTATTAATCAATGGTCACAAGCTGAGTAACTGTATAATAGACTCAGGCACATCTGACAATGTCATGCCTGCTAAAGTCATGAGTCTCTTGGTCTCACACTAACCAAGATGTTTGGGAGATGTTTCTCCATGGATAATAAGCAAGTACCATTGTTGGGGCAAATCAAAGATGCCCAATTTGCATTTGTAACCTTTCCAAACAAGAGGATTAAGATGACTATTTTGGTGGCTGACGTCCCAGCATCTTATGGCATTTTGCTTGGACAAATTTTTTGTAAGGACGTGGGAGGAGAACTGAGCATGAATCTATCTGAGGCAAGGATCCCTATCCAAGGCATAATAAAGAGATTGCTCCCTGAAAAGGAGGCAAAATATGTGGTTACCCAAACATCATCCCCTACAGCACAAATTTTGTTTAAATCTTCAGGCAGGGGTAATTATTTCTTTACCATAGAGGATGCTCATTTTCCTACAGATGAAAGTCTTGTAGCTGACAATCCAAGAATTGATCCAAACAAGACTTCAAGAGAATTGGTAGGATGCAGTATAAACAAGGAGAATCTTCCATCTCTAATGAAGAGAAATCTGATAAGAGATCAACTTCTGATGATGATAGCAATTCTTCCACCAATGTTGGAGTTGGGACTGTGTTGATATCTCCTCAAAGAGATATTCTTCCTTCATGAAATTTTCAAGTCAGCAACACCAACAACATAGTTGGATGTGAATCTTTGTTGCCTAAATTGAATATTGCTCAAGATGAAGAAGTCAAACACCTTCACATCAAACGATGTTAATCTAACATTTTGTCAAGAGTTTGATATGGATGATCCAATCATGTGCTGGACTGGACCAGTAGAATAACAAGTTATGATGGTGGACCATGCTACTGCAAATCAAAATCAGGCAAAGGAATTCTTCACAGGGAGAACAAAGAGTTATGGTTTTTAGTTTGAAGACCACATCCTACCACAGAGAAAAAAGAAGGAAAGACCAAGAGGAAGACGCAAAAAATTAGTTTCTTGGTGGAAAGCTCCATTTGCTCATCACCATTTTTGGGGACAAAATAGTTTCCTGTTGGTTTACCAAGATGGTGCCTTATTTTCACTGACTCTCAGGAAACAACATATAAAATACTTCAATTCTTGAAGTATCAGATCATTGCATACGTATATATGTATATTTGTACAGTTTTTAATTCTATTTTATTTTGTTTGTTTCCATTTTTGATGCCTTTCATTACTGGGTAGCATGACTCTGAAGCCCAATCGTACACATGAAGACACTGGAGATTCTAGATTCTACTCCTTTCAATTCATTTTGTAATTGATAGAAGTTCTCCAACAAGAGCCAGCTGTTGTCCCCCAAAAATAGCTATCATTTTTGGGACAACATTTGAAATATTTTGGTCTTACAGACCAAAATTGTATCTTTCATTTCCAAAAAAATTCCTAGACATTCAAATTCCTTATTTTCCAAGTTTCTCAGAAAATCTACGGACTCTGCAAGTCAAGTTCAATGGGTTTTACATGTTGATTTCTACGGACTTTGTTTTTATAGACTCTACAAGCAAGTTCATTTATACAGGTTCAAAGGCTTCTAAAGATGGTTTCAGTCAAAATAATTGGTTTTCAACACTTGGTCATTTTACAGAATTAATTCAAAGCTTCAGTTCAATTGAAAATCTTCATAGGCAAGCATCTGAGTGGAAAAAGAGACTTGAACCAATGAACCATTGAACCATTTTGGTTCAAAGGTTCAACGATTTCAAGGTTCAATGGCAGGTTCAACCAAAGGAACATTTCAAATGGCTCAGTTCAACTAAGCGGTTCAATGCTTTATTTTTACTCAATTGGTTCATTCACTCGGTTCATTGGCTTGAACCATTTTGGTTCAAAGCTTTAGTTCAATCGATTGGTTCAACATCAAAGTTCATGTTGGTTCAAATTCAAGTTCATTATGTTTGGTTCAATGTTTACTTCATCGGCTTGTTTTATTCATTGAAACATCGGCTTGAACCATTGGCTTGAATCTTTTTGGTTCAAAGCCTTGGTTCAACTGATTGGTTCAACGTCAAAGTTCAAAGGGGTGGTTCAATGAAAAAGGAGACTTATCGAAGGACAAGTGCCCTTGCAGAGGACACTTAATCCATAAAATAACCCTTTAGAAGGGTCATTTTTCAAGGAAGCCGAAAGGTAATTCTTTCAGATTTGTTTAAGGCATTTGAAAATTGGCTAACACTTAATTCTTTTAGACTTCTGTCTGAAGGAATTCCTTCAAACAAAAAGTCTGAAAGAATTCTAAGTAGCAAATGCAGGCAAAGTCTGAAGACTAGTCAAAGATTTTGTGGAACAAATTTCCATGGACTTTTGTCCACAAGAATTTTCCCCGAGCAAATTATCCCCAGGAATTTTCTGCGGGACAAATGTTTGCGGGAGTTTTCCCCGGGGATTTGTCCATAGGAATTTTCCCCAAGGAAATATATGCGGGAAACATTTGCCTGAGGGAAGCCTTAAATAGAAAGCTTGAGTATTTGTCTGTGGGAACTGCCAAGGTAAAGGGCTGTCGAAGGACCCTGAAGGGCAGGTGCCCTTGCGGGGGACTCTCAGCAGACAAAGTAAAGGGCTATTATGACTCGACAAGGATCATTTCTCAAGGCCCGAAAGGGTAAATCCAATCCAAAAAAGTGCTAAGCAGAAAGCCAAAAGCTGAAAGAGGACCAAGGGGTGACGCGCTCGAAGATGTCAAATTCAACACAGCTGACTAGCCATTGGAAACATAGTGACGGGCACGCGAACGTCAAATTGAAGACAATGAAATAGCCATTGATCCTTTGAATTCAAAGACCTGAATGCATTCCCAAAATTCAAGACCAAAACCAACTGAAAGTGAGGAAAAATAGAACAATGGATGAATCCAGGACCCGATTCAATTAACCAGAAAAGGAGGAATGATGAAGACAAGATCAAACTGCCAGGTGGACATTGAAAGTTGCAATCTTTCAATTACATGGCTTTTTTATCTACATTGAGAAGATCAAATGGGTAAAAGGCCCCAAAGTTCCAGTTTGTCTTCCTAACAGTTCCCAATGCATCATGATGTATTACTGTTATCGAGTCCTTATTGAAGTGGCTATTTAAGGGACCCTCTCTTATTGTAAAAGATCTCTTTTTTTGACAATCTGAATGAAACTCTGCCCAAATTGAGAGGCATCATTGAGACTTTGTGCTCAGTTTGTTAATCATATTTTGTTAGTGGAATAAGAAAGCAAGGAACTTTTTTAGTCTTTGTGTTGTGATATCTTTGTTGTTAAGGAAGATGTTCTTATGTCTTTTTCCTTGATATATTTTTTGTTCCATTAACTTAACAAGCAAGATTAGTAAAATTGTTCAGGAAGGTGTCCTGAGGAATCAACTGTGGAGAGACTTTGTGCCCCCATAGCTACCTTCAGTATGTTTTCTTTTCATTGTTGTGTAAAGGAATTTGAGAAGAATTTGTGCCCTCATTGTCCTTCATATATTACTCTTGAGCATTTGAGACTCTATGCTATATCTAGATTTGCTAGTTACTACACCCTCAGTTACATTTTGCTTTTATTTCCAGGAGTATTCTTGTGGCTGACTGAATAGTTCTTCTGAAAGAAGACGAGTGTTGTCTGTCATTTCCCTTGAGTTTTTCCTTAATTTTGCACACATCATCTCTGAAGAAAGATATATGGATGTCTTATCCTACCCTTGAGTATTATTTTTTGTTTATACATATATATAGCCTATCCACAGGGAACCTCCCCTTGATGAGAGGAGAGAGCAGTCTCCTTCTGATGTGATAAAATTACACATTTGGATGAATAATCTTCCTACTTTGGTTGATCAGACCTATTTTGTTTACCAGTACGCTGATAGACAAAATATTCAACCAACAAACAACAAAGCAAGAGAACTCGAAAAAGTGGACATTACAATAGTTGAAGGATTTTTGCAATGGAACAAAAGAGAACCAAGAATATACATCTAGAAATAGTCATTATAGATTAAAACCAAGCATAGAGTAGGTTAATAAATCATTTAAATGAGGAGATAAGATTTGTTTTTTTACAGATCTGATGGTGTAATTTCATTATGTATGTAGAGGTTTGTGTGTAATTTTGAAAATATATGAATATAAAAATAGATTGTATTTTAATCTTGAGTCATTATGATACTTATGATAATGAAAATGAAATTTTTTATTGTCCTCCATTATTAATTCATATTTTTATAGTTATTTTTCAATTCATAGAGGTCTGAAACCTAGCATACATAGTTTCTATAGTCCAAAGACAAGGTTTGCAGTCATAAAAGTGGGATTTTATCAAATTTTAAGATTGTTCAAGGTTAAGTTTTAAGTGTCAGAGAAATTTGGATGTGTAATAAGTATTTCCCATTCTCCAATTTCTAATAAAGGTCTCAAACCTTAATTTTTTTCTTAAATTTAAGCCTTCAGCTTGCTATAGTGAGGAAAACCCTAAAACGAGGTTTTGAGAGACAAAAACCTTTATACCTCCAAAAATAACAAATAAAAGTTTGTGAAACTTGGTAGAATGATGTGTTATCATGATATTTAAATGATTAAAAAGGTTTTGAGCGTTTTGATCATCTATATAAAGAGTTATTACATAAACCTAGTTTGCAGGCCTAGTTGTAAGGCCTAAAAATGTTGTCTTGGTATTTTCTTGTAATTTCAAGGTTGGGAAAATGGATAATCCACTAGAATGAGACAATAAATCATCGAGGAAATAGGTTAAAGGATATGAAATATATTTTAAACCTTTTAAAGTGTAAATTATCTCTTAATAAGGTAGTAGACAAGATTAAGAAGGCTACAAGCTAATAAAAAAGAAGACAAGCTATTGAATATTTTAGATCTTAAAGACATCCATTACATTATTAGTGGTATCATAGGTAGATTAGTTTGTCTCAAATTGAAACCATCATAGTATTTTATTGACAAGTTGTGAAATAAGATTGTAAAGATGACAAATAGAGTAAGAGCTAGAGGAGGTTAGAGAAGACATCCTACTCAAGCCATATTGCTTGAAGAAATGAGAAACATTAAATATTGTTTAGAAGAGATGAATATTACTCAGAGGAGATGAATTTAAATAAGATATGTTAGTGATAGAGAATAAGAAGAAAGGCCTCAAAAAGAAGGGATAAAACCTGAAGAAGCAATAGAGAGGGAAGAAGAGAGACTAATAGAGAAATCATAAGGGTAAGTTCTAAACCCAAACTAGAAGTACCTACGTATGAAGGTAACTTGAATGTCAAAGATTTAGTTGATTGGATCAATGCCATGGACAATTATTTTGATTATGAATGAAAAAATGATGACAAAAAGGCAACGTTTGCTATTACTATATTGAAAGATCATGTATCCCTATGGTGGGATAGAGTTCAAGATGAGAGAAGAAAGAAAGGGAAGCCCAAAATCAAGAATTAGGACATAATGGTGGCTAAATTGAATGGAAAATTCATGCCATAAGATTACTAGACTAATCTTTTCAATAAGCTTCAAAATTTGAGGGAAACAGAAATGACAGTCAAGGACTACATAGAGGAGTTCTACAAGCTGACCATCAAAGTAAGACATATAGAAGAATATTCTAAGAAGGTGGATATATATATATATATATATATATATATATATATATATATGGATTAAAGTTTAACATCCAAGTTGAGATCATTCTTTTATCAACAAGATTAGTTGAAGAGGTATATCAATTTTCTCTTAAGGCAAAGGAGAAATTATCTAAGAAATAGGCTCAACATTAAAGGAGCAAAGGATAACTATTATAAGAAGAGGATATCATGGTGGATTATGGAAGATACAATCACAGTATGAGGAAACCAATAGTTCATAAATATCAATCAGTCTACAAGAGGTGGCTATTATTTTAGAGGCAGGAGACCAATTACTAGAGGTAGAGGCAGAGGCTTTGTTGGTAGATGTTTCAAATATAATAAGTATGGGAATAAATCTTATGTGCTCCCAAATAATCCTTCAATGATCCAAGGTAGTGCTGAAATAGTTCAATATAATGAGAAGATTATGGGATCACCTTCTCATGAAGATGCAACTAAAGTTGGAGAAACTTTTTTCATGAAGAGTGTTGCCCAAGCCCTACTTAAAGAAAGATGTTGTTCAAAACCACTTGCAAGTCAAAGGGTATGTTTTGAAAAGTCATTATAGATAGTGGAAGTACTGATAACTTAGTTTCTTATGAAATGTTTGATAAGTTAGGATTAAATAAATTAAAACATCCTACTCTTTATAAGGTGCCCTGGGTACAAAAAGGACATCAAGTCTTGGTAAATGAGCAATGTAAAGTAGAATTTCATATAGGTATCTATAAGGATGAGTTTATATGTGATGTAATGCATATGGATGTTTGTCATGTTCTTTTGGGTAGATCTTGTAAATTTGATAGGAAGGCAATACATGATGGGAAAATTAATACCTACACCTTTGAGAAAGATGGAAAGAAGAACACCCTTATACCATTGAAGGAGGAGAATGAAGTAGTGGAGGATAGTCTAAAAGAGCTATTGATAAGTGGAAAATAGTTCTTAAAGAAAATCAAAAGGAATATGTATGTTATACACTTGTCGATAAACCTATATTATATAGGTATCTTATCCTTTTGAGGTAAGGTAACTACCATATTCTATTTCCCCTCACCTCAAAAGGGGGCATATTAGTGGGGACATGTCATAGAGGCATGGCTTTCACATATTTTTAAATATATAGATCATAGTGGGGTCATGTCATAAACTCATGACCTTCACACTTATTAATTTCTCAATATCTCCATATTATAGTGGGGATATGTCACAAAGACATGAGTGCCACATTTGCATAATCTCCAGTGAAGTTACATGATATACACTTGGATCAAAATCTTATACATTGCACTAATTATATAAAAAATTGGGATATATTTTTTTATATTTATGACATAGATACCTCAACTTGAGACATATATGAGGTGTATACGCCATGCTAGTGCACCAAATATTATAAAATCATTTAATCAATTACTATTTTCAAATTTTTATTACCTAGGACATATTATTATATAATTTGTATTTTATTAAATCATCTAACTTGACCATATTTATAGATTTTATTTGATTAAATCATCCAATCTCACCAAATTTATAGGTCTCACCCTTACCAGACTTACAATTTGTATTTGATTAAATCATTCAACTTGACTAGATTGATAGGTTGAGTTGATTAAATCGCTCACCCTCACCATATTTATATTTTGGATTTGACTAAGTCATCCAACATATTAAATCTTTCTAAGGTTCAATTTTGAACCTCTTTTATTTCCAATGCTTTGTAAGGAATAATCTCTACAAATCACATTGCCAAGAGGAAACATGGTTACTTTGACACACAAGTATACTCTTTCCCTTTTTCTCTTACTTTCAAACATTTAAATTTATTTCAATTCCAGATTATATGTACTAATTTATACAATAACATCCTCTTGGTTAGAGATCATACATTAGCAAGTCATTGAAAGTGGGCTCAAACAAAGGAAAGGTGTGTTATACACACCCATGTACACATTTATTTCCTTTAAACTATGAATTATATTACCAAATTAAAGGGGATGTTGATACTAAAATATAATTTATATAGCGTCTTAATCTTATACACTTGAAAAATACCTATCATAGTTGTACCTTTCAATTTTAGTCCTCCCTATTGTTAAAAGGCTCGTATTCACCATCTCTTTATGCCAAACTATTTATCTCTTAGTCTGACCCTACCATTATGATGAATTAGACCTTATATACTAGACATAATGCTCTAATCATGATGTATATCAATTACTGTCAATTTTGGAACTATACCTATTTTATATCTCTTCAAACACTTTTAGCCCAAACCAACACCTGTGTCAATGGATGAGTCTAGTTTTTTACCAAGTGTCTAATGCCCAAAATCCATCCAATTTTCAAAAGGAACTTATCCTATAGATCAACCTAAGTGTCTTGATTTGAGATAATTTCTAAAATGGATTAGTATATATACAAGGCCATCCCTCATTCATTATTCACCTACAAGTGATAAAATTCACAAGGCAAATATACCAAGAAGAAATCAATCAAGCATTCAAGTGAGAAAGTTTAACCTATTTGTTCTTATTTTCATATCAGTAATAGGAATAGTCATTCTACAGGGCTGAAGCATTCAAAGAGTAGCCTATGATCCATATTTTTTAAGTTACAAGCAAGGTCATTGCATGTCTTTGTTTGTCACACATTGAACCCTTACAAACACACAAGCCAACAAATAGGGGAGAAATACATGTGTCAGAGGCCCTCTTTATAGTATTGGCTATGTAGTTAGTGCCCATTAATAGAGGGGTATTTTGGGCCAGTTCTACACCGTGAGTCCATTAACCCAATTTTCCCATAATCAATCCAAGGGTGAAGAGATAGGATTTTATCATTTGACAAAGAGTGATAGCCCATGTGCACGATCTAAATATAACATCAAAAATATGATAGACAAAATAAAAGGTTCCTATTGGTCACATCTTTATACAGTCATTATTCTATACTAGACACCTACATTCATGTAACTATCACAATCTAATAGAAGCCCCTGGGGCCATAGAAAGATAAATTCTAGAATTTGATGGTTGTTCTAGAATACTATTATGGTCCATTTCTATCTTGTTCAATCTTAGACCTACACATATATAGTAAACTAGTTAAGTACCTTTGTTTTTTAATATATTTCATTATCTATCAATAGTTGTACTTTATTAATTTTATCAATCTCAGTTGTATAAATTCAGAATATTTTTTATTTGAGTTTTATATTAATTGGCTTGCTAATAGAGTATTTTATCACCTTTGTCCTTAACTTTTTAATATATTATTAACCCTAGATCCTGTTAGGGTGTGGAGCTAAAAATTCACCAAGGAGCATTCATTAGCAGATTCGGGTCTACACAGACACCGGCGTCGATCAGGAGCGACCGATGTCAGCCAGAAGAAGTTGCAGAGGTGCCGACGTCGACAGAGGATCGGCTGACTGCGGTCACAGGCGAGCAGCAGGAACCGACGTTGGTTACCTGCGTGTCCAGAAAGCTAATTCTGTGGACAGAAGCGAGTGTTTGCATGATGAGTTTGAGTTGTAGTCTCAAGCTCGTGTCTCTATTATTGGCAATACTATTTTTAGAGCCCTTGTTCAAGTGGTTTAACTGCTTGTTGGAAGTACATGCTCAAGTCTCTTAATTCTATATGTAGAATTAGATCTTCTTAGCTTTGTAGTAGATTATTGTAGTTGGGTGAATTATTATTGTAATTCATTGTATAAGAAGAATAGTACAGAATTGAATCAATCCAGGCTTGTTGGAGTTGATTGTTCTTGAGAGAGAGAGAAAGCTCTTGAGGAATAGAGATCTATTGAGAGAGATCTATACACCTAGGAGAGGTGTGGAAGAAAGAAGCTTTCTTCAATTGTATTTATTTTGTAAAGAGTTTGTTAATACAAGTTTTCAGGGTGTTTTCTTGTATATCTTGTTCTTGCTATTATCTCGTTCAGTTACTTGTCAATCTGATTTAATTCCATGTTTATTGCTTTCACAATTGTAATCTATTGTTGGTTTGATCCCCCAACAAGTGGTATCAGAGCCGTGGTTGCAGGTTCAGAGTTTGATATCCAATAATTAGTATCAAAGCTCAGGTTCACTAACAGGTGGTTCAGATCTGTGTAGTGTGAATTGATTATAGGTTCTCACAGGAGTTTCTGCAGGAATTTCTGTTTGAGTGGGAGAAGCAATGGCAGATGAAAGTAAGCTCAGAATGGAAAAGTTTAATGGCAAAAATTATCAACACTGGAGAATGCAGATAGAGGATTATCTGTATCAGAAAGATCTCTACTTACCGTTAGGTGGAGTTGCAAAGAAGCCCAAAGACATGGAGGATCAAGAATGGGAAGTTCTTGACAGAAAGGCTCTGGGGTCTATAAGACTGAGTCTAGCATCCACTGTGATATCTAATTTATCACAGGCAAAGTCTACAGTAGAGTTGATGACTACGTTAGCAAATTTGTATAAAAAACCCTCAGCTTCCAATAAGATATATCTTATGAAGCAGTTATTTAATTTGCATATGAATGAAGGTGGATCTGTTTCTAATCATCTGAATGATTTCAATGGTATTGTGAATCAATTAAGTTCAGTGAATATAGTGTTTGATGATGAGATAAAAGCTCTTTTAATATTATGTTCTTTGCCTGAAAGCTGGCATAGCTTAGTAATGGCAGTAAGTAATACTGCATCTGCATCAAATATTTTGAAAGTAGAGGATGTTGTTAGTGTTATCTTGAATGAGGAAATACGTAGAAAAAGCACAGAAGAGGCATCTGGGAATGCTTTAAGTTTTGAGAGCAGGGGAAGGCAAAAAGAGAAGAGCAAGAAAGGCAGATCAAGATCCAAATCTAAGGGGAAAGGCAGATCTAAATCCAGAAATGGCAGAAGGCCACAATGCTGGAATTGTGGAAAGATGGGGCACATAAGCAGAGATTGTTGGTCAAAGCCTAAGGAGGACAATCAGCACGAAGGAAAGGAAGAAGCCAAGATTGCAGGTATTGCACAAGATGCTTTAATTTTCTCTCTGCATAATAACATAGAATCTTGGGTAGTAGATTCTGGTGCATCTTTTCATGCTACTCCTAACAGGAAATATTTCAGTGACTATATCCATGGAGATTTTGGAATAGTGTATCTAGGGGATGATGAGCCCTGTAAAATAATCGGCAAAGGTAAAGTGCAGCTGAAGATGCAGAATAGAAACACATGGGTGTTGAGAGATGTGATGCATGTTCTTAGCTTGAAGAGAAATTTGATTTCTGCAGGAAAGTTAGGGGATGAGGGTTGTATAGTAACTCTCACAGCAGAATCTTAGAAGGTGACCAAGGGTGTACTTGTTATGGCCAGAGGTAAGAGAGAAGGTACTCTCTATTTGTGTAATTGTGTTACTAACAAATCTCCTTCTGTATTATCTATTTCAGATGTGGACGCTAAATTGTGGCACTCAAAGCTTGGCCACATGAGTGAGAAGGGGATGTCAATTCTTAAGTCCAAATGTATGCTTTCAGATTTAAAAGGCATAGATCTAGAGTTTTGTGAGCACTGTGTATTTGGAAAACAGAAAAGGGTTAGTTTTCTCAAAACTGGGTCTACTAAGAAGAGGCACAAGTTGGAGCTTGTTCACACAGACGTGTGGGGACCGGCTCAAGTTGCTTCCATTAGAGGATCACAGTACTATGTATCTTTCATAGATGATGCTACAAGGAAGGTATGGATCTATTGTATTAGAAGAAAATCTGATGTATTTGAGACTTTTAAAGTTTGGAAAGCTATGGTTGAGAATGAAACAGGTAAAAGATTAAAGTGCCTGAGATCAGACAATGGCGGTGAGTTCTGCAGTCATAAGTTCAGAGATTATTGTTACATGCATGGAATTCGTAGGCAAAGGACGGTTCCAAGGACACCTCAGCAGAATGGTATTGCTGAAAAGATGAATAGGACAATAATGGAGCGTGCAAGATGTATGAGATTGCATACCGGTTTGCCCTTACAGTTTTGGGCACAAGCTGTTGACACTACAGTGTACCTGATTAACAGAGGACCCTCTACAGCTCTGGATGGTGGTATTCCAGAAGAGGCATGGACAGGTAAAAAGGTTGATCTCTCATATCTCAAAGTTTTTGGTTGTGAAGCCTTTGTGCATATAGATAAGGAAAATAGAAAGAAGCTTGATGCTAAGTCTATGAGATGCACGTTTATTGGCTATGGCTCAGATGATTTTGGTTACAGATTGTGGAATCTAGAAACTAACAAGGTAATCAGGAGCCGTGATGTTGTTTTCAACGAAAGAGTGATGTATTGTGATCAGCTAAGGAAGTTGAATCAATCTGAGCAGAGCAATGGTGAATTGGATGAGGTAAAAGTCCAAGATGAGCTCGCGGAAAAAAAAAATAATCACTTGCAAGAAAACACAGAGACCGACGTCAGCAGGGTAGGAACCGGCGTCGGCAGGACAGAAACCGGTGTCGGCCATACAGAGATCGACGTCGGCCGTACAGGTACCGAGGTCGGTCAGGCAGAACCGACGTCGGCCAGTAACAGGTCTGCAGGTGACCGAGGTCGGTCACTGTCAGAGAATTTGGGTGGACAGCGTGTTGTGGACGAGTCTCAGACACCCATCAGGAGGTCAGAAAGGGTGAGTAAGCCTCCAATTAGATATTCTCCTTCTTTATTTTGTTTATTGCTAACTGATGGTGGAGAACCAGAGAGTTTTGAAGAAGCAATACAGGTGGAGTCCAAGAGTCAGTGGGAGCGTGGCATGGTTGAGGAGTTGGAGTCCTTAAGAGAGAACCAAACATGGGATTTGGTTGAATTGCCAGCTGGTAAGAGAACACTCAAGAACAGATGGACTTACAGGTTGAAAGAAGGTGAAAATGGACAGATGAGATACAAGGCCAGATTAGTGGTAAAAGGATTTGCACAAAAGCCAGGTATTGACTTTGGTGAGATTTTTTCTCCTGTTGTTAAGATGACTTCTATAAGGGTTGTATTGTCTTTGGTTGCTTTTGAGGATTTGCATCTCGAGCAGCTAGATGTTAAGACAGCATTTCTTCATGGAGATTTGGATGAGGAAATCTATATGGAACAGCCAGAAGGTTTTGAGGTCAAGGGTAAGGAGAAGTTTGTGTGCAGATTGAAGAAAAGCTTGTATGGCCTCAAGCAAGCTCCTAGGCAATGGTACTTAAAATTTGACAGGTTTATGACTGAGCATGGCTACAGTAGGTGTCAATCAGACCATTGCGTGTATTTCAAGAGATTTGATAACGGTAGATATATTATTCTATTGTTGTATGTAGATGATATGCTGGTTGCAGGATCACACATACAGGATATCTCAAAGCTTAAGGTGAAATTAGCTCAAACGTTTGCTATGAAGGATTTGGGAGCAGCAAAGAAAATCCTTGGCATGAGCATTAAGAGAGACAGGAAAAATCACAGGTTGATATTGTCTCAAGAAGATTATGTGGACAAGGTGTTGAAATGGTTCAATATGCAGGATGCTAAACCGGTAAGCACACCTTTGGCTGGACATTTTAAGTTGTGTAAATAACAATGTCCTGATTCATATGATGAGGTAGAGTACATGAGTAAGGTTCCATATTCTTCCGCAGTAGGGAGTTTGATGTATGCAATGGTGTGTACCCATAATCTAATTTTTAGGGTTAAACACCCTCTTAATTAATTATTTGATTTAATTATACAAATATGACATTTACATAGAAGCAACGTAATTCAAAATGTTATTAATAATTTTGATAATGTGATGTGGTGTATTAACTAAAATAGGGATGTGTCATCATGATTTAGAATAAAATCAATAGTGTTTTTGATGATTTTGGATGATTTGAATTATTTGAGCTTGATTCATTCGTTGATGTAAGAAATCAGTTCGATAATCAGTGATGACATCGAAATGGAAGAATTGAAGTGGCTACTTTTTTCCCACTTTAAAATGACATTACAAGACATTGATAAAGTAAAAAGTTTTAAAAGAAAAAAAAAAAAACCAAAAAATTATATGCTAGAATACCTGAAATGACATGATAATTATTAAAGAATAATGTGACTAAAATTAATGATTCTTAAAAAATACTAAAAATGGGTTCATAAGAATACCCCAGATGAAAATGATGTGCGTAAGATGCCCCCTTAGGGATCAAATGATAAATAAATAGGATGGATGAGCCCTCTAAAATCAAGAAATGAGGCGAAATAAGGTAGAAGAGTGTGAGAAATGAAGAAAGTAAGCAAAAATGGGAAGAAAAGGGGTGAAAGTGGGGAAATAAGCTTCCAATTGAAAAATGGATATTTCCTCATTTCAAATTTCAAATTTGGGATATAAAGATAATCGAGGGTGTGAAAAAAATTCATTTTCAACCCTCTGATTTTTTCTGAGATTACTAATGAGTAGATTTAAAATTTAATTTTTTTTAATTGCATTTATGACATGAGGAAATTTCATCGTGGTGAAATTTCCCACTAACACCTTCGCAAATGGAAGAAACGTGATGAATGAACATTGTTAAATTCATGAAAACACTTAAAATCACGAAATGCACACTAAAATCGTGGATGGATTGGTGAAATTTCCAAGCGTGCTGAAATCTCAAAATGCATAATAACGAAATCAGATAAACGGTAGAAACCACCTATCAAGTGTTAAAAACGCCCTAGAAAATGAAAGACAAACCCACTTACATTACATAATGCATTAGATAAAATCCAATCAAATAAAAATCATATTATTAATGTAAGACAAACCCACTTACATTGATTGAAATCAAGAGTAATAGAATTACTAATTTGTTTGTTTCGAAAAAACCAGGTGTTACATGTGACCTTTAAAATAATTTCATAAAAGTTCCAATCAAAATAAATGAAAAATGTGAAAAGAGATATGTATTAAATACATTAAATAAAAGTCTTTCAAATAAAAATCATAAATTTAATGTACGACAAACAAAATTATATTGAGTGAAACTCTGAGTAATAGAGTTGTTAATTTGTTTATTTTGAAAAAACCAAGAATGTCACATGTAATTGTTGAAACAATTTGATAGAATTTTGAATCAATAAAAATAAAATACATGCAAACAGAGACGCGTAAAATGTATTGAATAAAAGTCTCTCAAAGAAAAATCAAACAATTCACGTAAGACAAGCATATTTAATGTTAAATAAAAATTGAAGTGATAAAGTTACAATTTAATTGCTTCAAAAAAACTAGGAATGTCACATATAACCTTAGAAAGAATTTTTGAGAAATTCAAATCAAAATAAATGAAAGACATAAAAAGAGAGATGTATAAAATACATTGAAGAAAAGTATCTCAAATAATAAAAACTATATGATTAACATAGGAAAAAGACACATTAACTAAAATTTTAAATAGTAGAATTATTAATTTATTTGTTTTTTAAAAAGATCACAATGGAAACATATTCAAATCAAAATAAATTAAAGATTGGAGGATGGTTTTCACATAGGGTTGTCATTTAATGACCATAACTTATGGTGGTCCCCTATACTTACTACTTCTTCCATTCTCCTAGCTGAACTACTTGCTATTAAAGTTCTGCGATTATTTTGAAAAGGGAATTCACACTATCTGTGATTTGGTTACCTCCAGAGTGTAGACACCAATATTGTGTCAACCCCCCTTGGTCCCCTTCTAAACACTTACACACCTTATTAATTTAAAATAAACTACTTATTTTAAATTAATGACCTCACCTAGACACCTGACCTTGGACACCTCACCACCAAGACTTTTTCTTACCCTATGAGTCACCCTGAGACTAGGTCATCTAAATCCTAACTACCCATGACCTATTCTCACTCCATCCTAACCTCCTAACTAACTCTCGTGCATAATAAACCCGTCTTTTGACCATTCTCCAATGATAAATGCACTTGGCGGATGGAGAAACGAGCAAAGAGCTAAAAATAGTCCTTTTACCCATTCTCTAACCACCGACGTCGGTCAACTGTCGGCCGACACTGGCGGGGTCGTTGACGTCGGTTACATAAACCTAACTCTAACGTTGAGCTCCCCCCACCTCTTTGAATATCGACGCACACACTTTGAGACCAAGCATCAGAATTTGACAATCGCTCTCCTTGCTACAGAAACTCTGCACAAGTCACTCCAGGTTGGATTGAAACATTGTACGAGGACCTTGACATCAACCACAATAGGAATAAGCATTCTGACACCCTTGGGTCTTCATTATACAACTAAGTACTCTGGTCTCCATTTCAAAGTTTTAGAATAAATTGGTAATTGGTTTCCATTCACTATTTCTAAATACTGTAAAAGAGACCCGACTTCCTCTGTGAAAGGGCTGAAAAGTCTTCCCCTTATCCTTGCCCTCTTTTCACACCTACCCTCTACCTTTTACCCTTCCTCAGGGCTTATTCACCTTCCTGCAACCCTGCACAAACCTTTAAACTCTCAGACTCTTCTGTCCACCACAGAAATAACCTGAAACCTGTTCAAAGGCCCACTGCCCCTACCGACATCGGTAGCATAACCGATGTCGACACCATTTCCTACCGACATCGGCAGCCTAATCGACGTCGGTGACTGTGCAAACCAAAAAACTTATCTAAATAGCCCAAAGACCAGACAAAACCTCTGTCCAGCATTCTGAGACTCACGAACTACAGGAAACAGGTACACAACATTCTACCTTTCCATTTCTTTAAGTATTTTATCATTTCATTTTATACGAATCTCTTTTCTTTAAATAGTGGGCTGTCATCCCTTACGAAGCTTTACGCTTCTAGGACCGAGCGCGTAGTGTAGCAGTCCACCATATCCTATTCTAACATTTTCTTTGTTCAAGTTTCTTTCTTTCTACAGGTGTTTCCTCCACAGCGAAAGAGGAGCTCCCACAACGCTTGGATACGGTGCACAACTTAATCTGGGTAACGTACAAACCCCTAACTCTTAACTTTAGTTTCTTATTATCTGAATGCAATTAATAAAAACATAGAGAAACATTTTGGCACGCCTGGTGGGACCCCTGGAGTTTTCCTTGGGTTCATTCTTTTGGAAAATCAATATAGATGCATTAGAAAAATATTCTCTTCTTGCATCACTTCTTCTATCTCTTTGTTTTAAAAAGAAACCATTAGCAGAAGTTAAAAAGAACATCTTTCTTTTTCTTCTTGTCACTTCTTGCCTGCATCTTAGAGTAGTGAAAAACTCATACTCTTAACCTCTTCTCCAATTGTTTGCATTTGAACAAAATATTTCAATTTGGGTTTAAAAACTATTGCATTTCATTCTTGCTTGAATGCATTCTTAGCCCACTTAGTAATTAAAAGCATTATGAATAAATCATAGTGCACAAATGTTACACAACCAAACCACCATCACATCAAATCAAACATATAAACATACTTGAGACAAAGCCCGTCTAGGATTTCATCACCTAGCAGATACCTTACCCTTCCCGACGATCCTACTTGGACTTCACTACCAAGAGGAGGACCCACTCTGTTCTCTGGTAGAGTATAAACTATAGGCAAAGTATATATTGGCTAAGCGGCCTAGCTCAGCTCTGAGTTCGTGAAGTGAAGGGAGCAAGCCCCAGCACTAGGCCACGTACTAAACCTAACATAGATCTTTGAGCACCAAAACACAACCTGAAACCAACCATAGATTTCCTCTTTAGGACCTGTTCTAAAAGCCCAATTCCCAAATATATTCTATTAAGGCATAAGCCACCACGACTCTAAAATTTATTCTTAGGAAATCTAACGTTTTAGATGTTGCTTGCATAATCATCTATTTTGCTATTTTATCTGATTGTTTGAGCTGGTAAGGTCGCATCATTTTGAAGTTTAAAAACAACTCAGAATATCTTCTTCTTCCAAAAACTCTCAATTTTTTGTGTTTTTGGAATTACACAGAAATCGACATCAGTTTTTCCACTGACGTCGGCATCTAAACTTCACCGACCTCGGCAACATTTCATAACCGACATCGGTCACTGTCAACAAATTTTCTTTCCAAACAGCAAGCTGAAAACCCAACTTTCTTGTTGTTAAACACAAATTCAAGTTTTTTGAAACTAAAACACACAATTTTTGGAACCTAAACCCCTTTTGCCATGGATGGTTCTGACACGCAGTTAAGCCAAATCTCTTGTTGACCACGCAAGGCAACAATTTCTCTCACCTTCGCCCTTCATACCAAGTCATGTAATGAAGTATACTTCAGACACTGAGCATACTCCTATCCAACCTACCCCCGATCGACCTCTTATTGTTCCCGAAGGGGATCAAGACTTTGAGAGATTCCTTGACCACACTGTCAAGGCTTTCCAACATTATCTCGCTAGAAGCCAAATGTGAGATCCTTCAGGTAACCTTGTTTATGGGATGCCAACTTCCTTGATTGAAGCGGCAATGATATCAACACCATCTGCTACCCAACCTATGGTCGCTCAGGCCATTACCTCAACCAGTAACCAAACTATGGCCAATGTTCAAGATTTGGCCTCCCCTTCTATCCTTTCTTGTCCTACCTCCATCGGGGTTTCTATACCCCCTCAACCGCAAACAATTCAACCAAGTTTGACACCTTTCCAGAACTTGATTGTCTCCATCCCATCCACTCTTACACCTATAAACAAAAGAGTGACCACCTACCCTATAACTAGTGTCACCACCATTCAACCACCCATGGTGGCATCTAGTCAAGTTGTGCCCTCGAACTTCATGGCACAAGCCTCCTTGGCCTCGACATTGGCCCATATGACAAACTATTAGTATGTTGCACCTACACAAATGCAACCAAGTACACCATACACCCCTCCCAATGCCTTCCAAGTACCCTATAACTTAGGGGGTGCCCCTCATCCCAATCCATCTACCGATCTAATTAAGATGATGATGGATAAGATGTCCAACATTGAGACATCTATTTCAGGTTCGAAGAATGTTTTTTCATACGAACAAATCTGCAACGAACCCATCCACCCTTCAGTTCCTATTCGACCATACCCTAGCCAGTGATAACTCCCAAAATTTACTCACTTTTAGAGTAAAGAGGACCCACAACAATATCTGTGAGCATTTAGACATGCTTGCTACCTCATAGCGCATGATGATGCGTTATTACTTCACACATTCCCTATGTCACTTTCTAGCACCGCCCTTGACTGGTATAACTCTATTACCAATCATTCTCTCTTCACCTTCACTTAACTCGCTCAACTATTCCTTGACCATTTCTCAATCAACATCTCCAAGAAGGTCTCCATCACAAACCTTTATTCCATTAGACAATTCGAAGATGAGTCAATAGCTAACTTTGTGACCCGTTGGAGAGGTTTGATCAACCAACTCTCCTTTTCACTACCTCAACCTGAGCTCATTGAGCTCTTTTCAAGAGCATGTGCCAAGCACATCTCATCCACTTTATGGATTCAAACTTTCTTCACATTTGATGAAGCTTTCACTATGGCTCAAAAGCTTGAACTCCGCGCAGTCGAAGAAGACAAGGCCAAATTGCGCAGTAAAAATACCAATGCAAAATCCAATGACCCTTCTTCTTCTAAACCTTCTTCTTCCCACTCCAAGTCCAAGGGATTGGCAAACTCTGTGGTCTTTAGGTCATAATCTTCTACCACAACCAACCAATCTGAGCCCTCCACATCGCAAAGCATCACTAAACAATTCCAACAACGGTATGAACAACGATGATACACTCCAATAGGAGAATCGTATGCTTCTGTATTGAATAAATTAGTGAAGCAGGGGGTCCTCAACCTCCCTTAAATTTGACCAGTCTAATTTGACCCCTCACAAGCCATCCCTACATGGTATAGGGAAAATGACTTTTGTAACTATCATCGTGTCAAGGGTCATGACACGGACAATTGCAAAACCTTCAAAAACATTGTTCAAGACATGTTAGACAAAGGTGACCTTATTTTGGATAACCTAAATGCGCCGGCTAACCAAAACATATATGTCTTTATGCAACCATTTCCTAACCATCACCCAAGTCAAAATAATGTTCAGACCATGGCCGATGACCCTCGAGAATGAAACATACGCACGGTCAACATGGTCTTTTCTTTTATTCCTAAACGACCTCTCCCACAGTCTGAAGAGGTTAGTCAACCCATTTCTCCACCATGAGTAGAAGAGCCTATTTTACCCATACCACCCCCACGTAATAAAGAGCTCCCTTTGCCTCGTCCTCTTCCTCGCGTGGACGAACCCATTTCACCTATATCACCCCCACAACATCAAACACCTCCTCTACCCATTCTTCTACCTCGTGAGGAACCCATATTACCTGTTCCTCTTGCCCCCACCTTTCCTCTTCTTCTACCATTGGAAGAGCATACCCCATGTCCTCATGTAAAAGGGGCCATCATCCCTCTACTTCACCCTTTAGAGGAGCCTTCCTCTCCTATTTGTCCTCCACCTATGGGGAATAGTCCTCCATCAAACCCTCTTTCACACGTAGGTGAGTCTACTTTGACCTCTCCCATATTGGAGGATGCCTTGATGGTACCAACGCCAATGGCCCTGCCCTTATCCTTCTTATCACCAATGGAGGATCATACTTTTCCTGCTCTTAGACCACACGTGGAAGGCATGATCATCCCTACGCTCTATCCACTTGAAGAGCCAAATTCCCCAATCCCTTCTCCAGTGAGAGAAGAACTCACCACCTCACCCATTTCGATCGAGGAAGATTTGGTGATGGTTTTCTCTCGCCTTTGGCCTGAGATCACTGCATCCAACATGTTTCCACTTTTACAATCACCCAAATCCTCCAAAAAACTGACTATAAGGCCTCACACGACATCACCTAAACCCTTTTCTCGATTGGTAGAAAACTTAGGATTTCTCCATTCTAAGAACCTAAAACATGAGGCGCTATGGGAATGACTTAAGGCTCCTTATCCTACACATCCCGCTTCAAATTATACTACCAACCCTTTTGTGACAATTCACCCCAAAGTCTCTAACAAGGATCAGGCTTCTACTTCTAAATCTTCAGAAGCTCAACCTTCCACGTCTGAATCCAAACCCTCACAAATGTCCACCATGCCGAAACAAATTAAATCTCTCAGTGTTCGCCCTGTATCAAACCTCACTCACCCACAAGTGAAGTTAGATTTAAACCTCACCCCACACTAAACTAAACCAAAGAAGGATGCTAAACCATGTCGGTCTACTCCTCCTCTAACCAAAAAGGTGGTATGAAAAAACCCCCCACCTTCACCATTGCCCTCTATCTTGGGTCCACATCCATCCACTTTAACAGGAGTGTTCCTAATTTCAACACATCACAAAAACAAATTGCCTCCATTACTCCCTTTACCCATCAAAAACATACTTCCTCCAAAAAATCCAACACCCCTCATCAATAAAATGCCATCTACGCATGTGGCCATACCACCAACTAAAAATGTAGTACGAAAAACTCCTCCTACAACTCCTAAGTAGAATTTGTCAACCCCTACTGCAACAAAGAGCGCAAACCCATTGGTGGGTTCCTATGCTTCATTGTTATGCCGATTGTTGCAGTCTTTTAGCATCGTTCTACCACCCATTAAGCCATACCAACCTCTCAGATCAAAACCATCTTGGTTCGACGACACTCAAATTTGATTTTATCATCACACACCTAGGCATGATACTGAGCGTTGCTATGCCTTTAAAGTTGTCATTCACCAACACTTGGAAAAAGACACCCTTCCCATGGTGGATCCTCTTAACCACTTTTTTGACAAAATACCAACACCATCCCATGCCTCCCAAACCTCCTCACTTGAATCAGGATCCCAACACGAGATTATGGTCCTTCTACCACCTTCTCCCCCTTTATTCAAAATTAACACCATTAATATGGCCACCAGGTCCCAAACCATAAGTGATAAATAAAAAGAACAGATCTCTACCCCTTTGACATTTCCACTCGTCAAGCCTTCTCAACCACCAAAACCCAAGATTTCTATCTTGGGCACATCTCAACCAACGTCTTTGGGGGAAATTCCTCCTGACCACTCTAGTCCACATGATGTTTGGTATAAACAACTTGTCGACTACTTGACTTATTCTATCATTCCTCCTGACCTCTCTAGCAATGGACGGTGGGCTTTTATCAAGAGTACTGCTCGATACACCATGCTAGGGGGTCTTCTCTACAAAAAAGGTTTTGACGGCCTCCTTGTCTGATGTCTAACCACCACTAAGACATCTCATGCCATTAAACAAGTCCGTGATGGGATTTGTGGAGGACATTTTAGTGGTAACTCGGTCGCAAAATGCATCCTCCACCTAGGCTATTATTGGCCCACTCTTCACCAAGACTGCAGTGACTATGTTCGGCATTGTATCAAATGCTAGCAACATGCTAATCTACTTCACGTCCAACATCACATCAAGCGTACCTATAACAAAAATCTGAAAGAGTGAGATTTCAAAATCAGAGATCTCATCCTTAAAGAAAACCAACATGTGACCAATATGGAAAGAAGCAAACGAGGCAAGTTTGCTCCTAATTAGCTTAGACCTTATATAATAATGCACAAGTATGGATCAGGGACTTATCATCTGTCTTCTCTCGAAGGCCAGTCAGAACTTGAGCCCCTTAATGCCTTGCATATGCGACCATTCTACTATTAACCAAGTAATCATTCACTTGATGTTTAACTTGAGCTCATCCCTTGAGCAACCCCCATCATCCTCATTCCTATTCCTTTCAACCCTTTTTCCATACAACATTAGTCAACCCTTTTGTAAATCATTAATGCTTTGTCCTAATAAAATGGAAACTCCTAAACCTCTATAGTCTAGTCCATGACTAAAACTTTAGTCAACAAAAAAATATAAAACTGGGATACCTAACAAAATATTAAAAGGTCATAAACTATAAATGTAGACTGCTCCCTTGAAGGACAGTTGCATTATTGCTATAATTACTAGATTGCTCCCTTGAAGGATAGCTATTCAAAGACATCAAAACATACAAAGCAGAATATAGACCACTCCCTCGAAGGATGGATATGCCCAAATTTTTCTATAAACAACACCCTCTTAGAAGCTTCCTGCATCGATCAACTTCACATGACCACAACACAAAACATCCCCAAGTAGACTTCCTGCATTGATCATTCTACCAAAAAAAATATGACTGATAAACTATTAAGTCATGGACTTGCCTATAGTCATTCTCAGGGTCACCTATAAAAGGGGCAAAGTTATCCTTTCTAAAAAGGGTTATGCTATCCTCACATAATCAAACCTATTACCCCAACATATCCAAGGGATTTTGAGCTCACTTAATGTTAAGTGATTAGAATACTTCTTTAACACAAACCAATGGTCAATGATGTAATGCATAAACGGGACTTTTGTTTGCAAAAACCCTATTTATGCTATCATTATGGTCCTTGTCAATGAAAGAGCAATGCGCCTTTCAATTCTTACATACCTTTGTCATATACAACCCAAACCAAACCAAACCAAACCAAACCAAAACATTTTCTAACCATTATCATAACCTCATGATTTATTTGATGCAAATATCAATTTGTATTATATAAATTATCATAGCCCATTCACACTAGTTTCTATGAAAAACAATACACATGGAAACTATCAACCAAACACAATTTATGTCAGGCATATACCATCACCAATATGGAAACTTGCTGAAGCATAAATAAACTCATTTCATTTTTATCACACACCATCACCAATATGAAAAATTTATAAGGATGGAAAACTACATAAACTATGTTACAACATACACCATCACACAATATGGAAAAGGCTATAACATCATCATACACTCATTTCATTTTTATCACACACCATCACCAATATGAAAAATTTCTAAGGATGAAAAACTACATAAACTATGTTACAACATACACCATCACACAATATGGAAAAGGCTATAACATCATCATACACTCATTTCATTTTTAGCATACACCATCACCAATATGGAAAATTGCTAGGGATGAAAAACCACATAACCTATGTTATAGCATACACCATCACACAATATGGAAAAGGCTATAACATCATCATACACTCATCATTTCAAGCATGTACCATCAAACATATAGGAAATGCTAAAAATACTAATATGACCAAACCAACAATCAACCTCCTTACCCTCTTCTTCCCTTTTGGGGAGAACTACATTGGCCTGAGGCCCTTAAAACAAGGCCTATGTAGGCATCACTCAGTTAACATGGGGTCTTCTGAGGTTAGTTCATCCATTCGTTCATTCGTCTACCTGATGGACCAACCATATAACCTTTAACCATGACTTAACCTAGTCAAACCCAATCCATAACCTACCCTCTTCTTCCCTTTTGGGGAGAACTACATTGGCCTGAGGCCCTTAAAATAGGGGCTATGTAGGCAACACTTGGATGACATGGGGTCCTCTGAGGATAGCTCAGCCATTCGTTCATTCGTCTATCTGATGGACCAACCATATAACCTTTAACCATGACTTAACCTAGTCAAACCTAATCCATAACCTACCCTCTTCTTCCCTTTTGGGGAGAACTACATTGGCCTGAGGCCCTTAAAACAAGGGCTATGTAGGCAGCACTCAGTTGACATGGGGTCTTTTGTGGTTAGCTCAGCCATTCATTCGTTCATCTACCTAATGGACCAACTATCTATACCAACCCAAAATCATGACCAAACAACCAGCCCTGACACTATAGAAGTCACCTTAGACTTCTCATGGGGCACATTGGAGATCACATATATCTCCCTAACCACAACAAAAAACACTTGAGATTACTTATATCTCAGCCTAACTCAACCAACGACCTTGGAGATTGTGACTATCTCCTCAGACCATGACCACTTTCGAGACAACTTTGCCTTGGTTGTTTTGATTGCATATGCTACCTCATGAATAGTTAGAAAATTGTACGCCCCTATCACACCTATTGTCAGATCGCGACCAAGTTGATCCCTAATATTTATGAGATTTTCATGTTTTCCAGGAGCACTTCTTAGCCTGAGATACTTGGAACATGATGACCATTGGAGCTATAGCTTTAATCGTTTAACCCAATTAGCTACCACTAATAAGTTGGGGACCGGTTACTTTGATTTTAGTGCTCCTTGACCTTGCCTATGACAATTTGACCTACCTATCACGTGAAGTGGTATACATGCAATTTCAATTATTGCAGCGTTCACACTCTAACTTCACCATACCCACTCACTACCTATCAAATCGGCACTTGATTTCGGGTTCCCTTCTCTCGATTCCTACTTTGAGGGGGAATATCTCATCCCATACCTAGGGTAACCTACACCTATTTTTGTCTAGCAGTTCATCAGAATAAACCACAAGACAAAAAGGGGCAAATGTAGACACCAATATTGTGTCAACCCCCCTTGGTCCCCTTCTAAACACTTACACACCTTATTAATTTAAAATGAACTACTTATTTTAAATTAATGACCTCACCTAGACACCTCACCACTAAGACCTTTTCTTACCCTATGAGTCATCCTGAGACTAGGTCATCTAAATCCTAACTACCCATGACCTATTCTCACTCCATCTTAACCTCCTAACTAACTATCGTGCCTAATAAACCCATCTTTTGACCGTTTTCTAATGCCAAATGCACTTGGTGAATAGAGAAATGGGCAAAGAGCTAAAAATAGTCTTTTTAGCCATTCTCTAGCCACCGACATCGGTTAACTATTGGCCGATGCTAGCTGGGTTGCCAACATCGGTTACATAAACCTAACTCTAATGTTGAGCTCCCCCTGCCTCTTTGGATATCGATGCACACACTCTAAGACCAAGCATCAAAATTTGACTATCACTCTCCTGGCTATAAAAAATCTACACAAGTCACTCCAAATTGGATTGAAACATTGTACGAGGACCTCAACATCAGCCACAATAGGAATAAGCATTCTAACACCCTTAGGTCTTCATCATACAGCTAAGTACTCTGGTCTCCATTTCAAAGTTTTATAATAAATTGGTAATTGGTTTCCATTCACTATTTTTAAATACTGTAAAAGAGACCCGACTTCCTCTATGAAAGGGTTGAAAAGCCTTCCCCTTATCCTTGCCCTCTTTTCACACCTACCCTCTACCTTTTACCCTTCCTCGGGGCTTATTCACCTTCCCGTAACCCTGCACAAACCTTTAAACTCCCAAACTCCTCTGTCCACCAAAGAAATAACCTGAAACCTGTCCAAAGGTCCACTACCCCTACCGACATCGGCAACATAACTGATGTCAGCACCATTTTCTATCGACATTGGCAGCCTAACCGATGTCAGTGACTGTGTAAACTAGAAAAATTATTTAAACAGCCTAAAGACCAGACAAAACCTTCATCCAACATTCTGAGACTCATGAACTACAGGGAACAAGTACACAACATTCTACCTTTCCATTTCTTTAAGTCTTTTATCATTTCATTTTATACAAATCTCTTTTCTTTAAATGGTGGACTGTCATCCCTTACGGAGCTTTACGCTTCTGAGACTGAGTGCGTAGCTTGGCAGTCCACCATATCCTATTCTAACATTTTCTTTGTTCAAGTTTCTTTCTTTCTACAAGTGTTTCCTCCACAGTTAAAGAGGAGCTCCCATAATGCTTGGATATGGTGCGCAACTTAATCTGGGTAACGTACAAACCCCTAACTCTTAAATTTGGTTTCTTCTTATCTGAATGTAATTAGCAAAAACTTAGAGAAACACAGAGATTGGATTCTCCTAGAATGAACTAAAATTTAAGTTTTAGTTAAACAATGCAGACTTACCTTTTATTATTTTCATTTATGAATTGCTACTTGATGTTATGATATATAAACTTGGCCTACATCCTCTTAGGGCCTAATGGAAACACTAGAGTGTGATATGTACTTAATATATACTCTCTTGAGTGTCTTTATCAGGGGATGTCTATTCTCTCTAGATTTAGACAAGCTCACCAAATGTTGGGGCCTCCAATCCTCTCCTAGGACTTGGCTCACCTGTTGGGATCATGTGTGGCACCCTAGACTAGAGCCCATGATGGTTCATTTCTTATAGTGTTTAATTTACCAATGAATCCCCCTTGGTGAGAGGATACTCCACCTTTGTATTCCCCAACCCTTTTGTCTGGCTTGTAAGTGTCCAAAATCTTTTAAACATCTATTTTGGTTTTATCCAAAAGCACTGTCTGCCTGACATTAAATTCATTCATTATTTTAGCCATATCACCCTGAGCCTTTCTCTTGGTGATAGGCACTCTTTGGGAATTTTTCTAGTTGTCTGGACTCTATTACCTTTATCTAGAAATTCTTTTATTCTATTATTATCTTTCAACTATGAAAAGCCAGGAATAATGTTATTTTAAATCATGAGGCCTATGAAATATCATTTTATGTTAATGAAAAGGTTGTTATTTCTTTAGTTTATTTTTAGATTCAAGCCCAAGTGGAAAATATGTCTCTAGACCTCTACCACCTATAGGAGCTCCTCAACCATTGGGGAAGTGCATGTTGCACCATGAGCAAAGTTCTACCTCATTGCCCATCTTATGATCTGCCACCTCCTTCCAGGAAGCATCAAAATAAAATTCAGTCTAGAAATAGGGGCCACTTTTCTCCTTGTCCTCTCTTAGGTGGTGGTTGGAGTTCTCATGCCAAGTCTGATGTTAGTATTTCATAGTGGTCTATGGTAAGCACTGTATACACATAATATTTTCATACTTTTATTGGTTACTGACACTTCGTATCTTGCAAGAACCTACCAAGTCTCAATCTCTCTGAGTGCATTTCTTAAGGGGTGCATCGAGAAAGGGGTGGACAGACCTTTGGTGCTTCATAAGATTATTGTTCTTTTTTCCACTTGCTATCTACACTCTTGCCTTCTAAAACCTTAAACCCTCAGCTTATTACTCTCTTCCCTATCTTTTCCCATCATTTTTCATGCTTTATCCCTCATTTCTTACCTTGTTTCCCTTTTGACCTATTCAGTAAGCTAGGTAGACCTGGTTAACCTAGATTATTTTGGGGATACTTTGCCTTTCCTTGTTGCTTTGCATCTCAATCGACCTAGCACAAACTTTAAGCATTAGCTTGATAATGTGCTAGGTCAACCCGATCGACCTAGCACAGCTAACATGTACAAAAGTCTTTAGGGTGAGATAGTTATATATATATATATATATATATATATATAAGGTCATTCCTTACCATTTCATAAGAGATTTGAATTAAGCAAAGAAGTGCAAATGAAAATCTACTTATTAACCATTCTACTTGAGGAATAAAGCTTTAGGGTTCAATACTTTTCTTTGGAGCTCTGATCTTGTCTTGTGGAGAAGTCTTTTGGATGCTTATGTAAGTCATGTAGCCTAGAGCTGATTTATCTTAGTTATCCTTACAAGCCACAATAATCTCTTACAAAATACCATTGGCCAAGGGAGAGGTTGAGACTCGGTAGGTTCATCTTCAAAAGGTAAGTACTCATATCTTTATTTCTCCTTTGTAAGAGTAGATAGATAATGCAGTATGTATTCTTCTCTGTCATGTATTAGGATTCTATATACATTGACGTGAGTATATGTCTCTTATACATGTTTAGTTTAGTTGTTATTTACTTGTTTTGTTTTAACCCCTACTTTTTGCTACAAGCTTTGGTGAGCACTAGATTAGTTTACTTTTGTTGTTATTAGATTAGTTTACTTTTTTGTTTATTATAATAAGTGAATATAGAAACCATAGGACTCTTTTAGGGTTGTCATGTGATTATGTTAGACTATATGCTTTGGAGCCCTACCTAGCATGGTGTGTTGTGAAATATGATATAAGTGATCTCCTAATCGGTTCTAGTAGATCCTCATATTTTTCATGCTCTCGCTTAACAAGTGTGTTCTATAATTAAAAGTGTAGGTGTGATCTATTTTATTTGATCTAGGATTACTTCATGTGTGCCATACAATTCTGATTGCATACATTCTGGTGAACCCGATGTGAATCAAACCCTTATAGGGTTTATTTCACTTATTTTATTCATTATATCATCTTTTATGTCATATGTTTTGATTTACTAGCTCAATTTTGTTGACCCAACTATTTATCTCTATGTGTAAAAATTGATAATTGGATCAACCAGCTCGACACAACATAGGGTTTCAGCACTTTTTAGACTTTATTTTTAGTCTACTAGGTCAGCTAAGTTGACCTACACACTTAGAGCCACTTTGTAGCAGGTTCTTGTTCAAAATTCATAGTGCATGTTCCAAATTCTAGAATTCTAGATTTGCAGTCCAGTCAACTAGGTTGACTAGCTCAACTTAGCACATTTTTAGACATCTAATTCAATCTACTAGGTCGACTAGGTTAACCTAGCACATTTTCAACCATTTTATAGTAGGTTCTTATTCAAGATTCATAGTGCAGGTTCTAGATTCCAGACTTCTAGATTTTTAGTGCAATCAACTAGGTTGACCAACTTTACTCAACACTTTACAAAATTTTTGTTCAGTCTACTAGGTTGACTGGGTCAACCTAACACATTTAGAGACACTTTACAGTAGTTTCTTATTCAGGATTCATAGTGTAGGTTCCATATTCTAGACTTCCAAATTTGTAGTCTAGTCAACTAGGTCAACCAACTCGACTTAGCACATTTCTAAACATCTAATTCAGTCTACTAAGTCAATTAGGTCAACCTAGCACATTTCCAGCCACTTTGCAACAGGTTCCTATCTCACTTGATCGACCAACTCAACCTAGTTCTATAGATTGGGTCAGTTCTCTCCAAGGTTACATGTCAGTTACCTATTTTATTTTTATCTCCAAAAATACTAAGGTCAGTTTCTATCTCTCTATTTCTACTCTGCTTTGTACTTTTCTTAAAATTATAATTTGTGTATATATACCAAGTGGATTGATCAGCATCAATTCAATTGACTGTGTATTTCATTTCAATATCTACTTTTCTAGACTAGCTATAATCATATCTTGCTTCATTTTTCATCTTATTAGCAAACCTTTTTCTTTCCTTGTCTATTGTGCTACATCGACCAGCTTGACCCTGCACTGTCTTAGACCTTACTTTCTACCTCCATCAATTGCACTACGTCAACCTGGTCAACATGATAGATTTCATAGCTCTTATGCACTGCACTAGGTTAACTAGGTTGACCTAGAATAATTTTTAAGCCTTGCCCCTTTTTTATCATCTTTGACTCTCTATACTAGGTTGGTTCTATGGACCCTTCCAGCTTTATTGTCCCTATTTTGCACTAAGTTAACCAAGTTGACCTAGCTTTATTTCTATCACTTTCTGAATCCTTTGTTTTCTCATATTGATTTCCTTCCTCTTTCATCATGGAATTTCCTGTTGGTTGACAACACTAAATCTCAAATAGTAGGCATGATGGAATTCACCAATCCTCATAGGGTTTCCCATTAACAAAGTAGAATTCCTTTTGAAAATGCTAGTAATGTCCATATTACAACTCACAAAATGGACTATGGGTTCCCTCATGATGCCTCATTGAAACATAATCCTTCTTTTCTCGTAGAAAACCAACCTAAGTAAGAGTATACTCCCAAAATGATTTTCTTTATTAACCAATTTCCCCAACATAAAGGGAAAGATCCATATACCATTTACAATCTCATGATTAGTGGTCAAGATAATGAACCTCATTCACCACACTCTACATTCTCAAATGGAATTGGTAGTACTGATTTATTTGCTTCACAACCTCTTCCTTCGATCATGACCTCTTCTCATGCTTATTATTCTTCTTTCCTTTCTTCTACCTATATGCCTAGTATCTTAACTACCATGGCTAGTTCTACATCTAGTGGACCTCTCTTAAGATCCACTATCCTTAATCCTTCCACTAGTTTATTTTTTGCTACCCAAGGCACTCATGCTTCTAATGATTCTCCCTCTCCTCCATTCACTAGTCCATCTTTTGCTACACAAGAAAGCGTTGCCACTAGTGCCTCTAATTTTCATCATTCATCTCAAGCTCTCAACAATGCCAATAGTGGTACCTAATCCACTAATACCAACATCAACTCTTCTAATAATGTTAGTCAAACTCAGAAACTTCTATACTCTCAATTAAATGAATCCTTTCTAAGCCCATAACACAAATCAAATGATGAGAATGCAAAATCACATTCTTCATCTTCAAACATAACTACAACCAATTGCTTGGCGCACACATAACCCAAGTGTTCCTTCCCCTCCTGTTAGAGATTCTCAAGGCAATCTTATTCCTCAACCTCATTTAATTAATAAAACTATCAAGCATTTACAAAATAAAGATCTGACTACTCAAATTGATAACATTGATATAGGAGGTATAACACCTAAAATATCTTATAATGGATCAACTGATCCTTCTCTTCATCTTAAAACATTTGGGAATATATATATATATAAATTGGTTTAAATTAAACACCTTTGTCACTACCAAGCTCCTTGCTAAGACCCTTACAAGCGATGCCTTGGATTGGTACAATCAACTGAGACCTCATTCCATTACTAGTTTGGAGGATTTAGTGAATGCTTTAGTTCAAAAATTCCAAACTAGTGATCTTCCTAAAAACACTTTGGCCCATTTCATCAATTGCAAGAAAAATGAAAATGAAACCACCCAAACATTTGTTAAACGATGGAAGACTTTATCAAATAAATGTGAACACAACATGGCTAATGATAATATTTTTCATCTCTTTACAAATGTTTTTAATCCCAAATTACAATATGAAGTCCATACCCTTTCTCCATGCACATTAGAAGAATCTATTGATCAAGATAAATGACAAGATTTACTTATGCATCATTTTGAACCACCCTAACCTTCTATAAGTTATTATATATTACTTTAAAATAAAAACCACATTGTTACCAGTGATGGTGTTCTTGATTCATATGATACCATTCACCATGTTCAAGTTGTTGTTCCTACCCCTTCTTCAAAATTAGTTTCTTCTTCTTAACAATTTAGTAATCTTCATTTCTCAACAAATAAAATTAATGTTCATAAACCTCTTTCTTTATCTAAATTTCTTAAATGTCTACCTATGCCTCTTCCTCATGAAATTAACCCTACTTGTCCTATGAAAACCTAGTATGATCCTAGCAAGTTTTGTTGGTTTCATGCCAGTTGGGGTCATTCTCATGAGACATGTAGACAGCTTCATAATTTAGCTATGGAATTTCTTCTTGGACCTAATTTTGATTATGATTTTATCATGTGCCAATGTCAAAAAGCTTATGATCATGCATTCAATGAATACAAAACTCATGATAAATCTCAAGCTTTGAATCAAGTAAACACTCATTTAGCTATTTATAAGGATCATTTACCTAATCATCAACTAATTCAAGAAAACTAAGGAAATCCCATCTCTTCCACCAATAATGTAAAAAGTCTTGTGGAACTGATTTCTAAAGGAAATGTGGTTAGCATGACTAATATGTGAAGAGTAGTGGCTTTCATCGATTCTCAACCTATCTACACCCCACCTCCTTCTCAAGCATATCGTGTTATTCAATATTCTTCTCCAACTCATTTAAATGATTTGGGGCAAGAAGTTATTATAACCTTTGATGAAGATCTAAATTGTGATTCTCCTTTGGATAACACATCCCATGCTATTTCTACCACTCTTTCATCACATTCTCCTTCTAATGTTAATCAACCTTCTGTTAACACCTCTTCCACTCCTCAAGATCAAGTCAAACCTATTATTTCACCATATCAACATGATTTACAACATTATTCTAAACCTTCTCATTCTTATCAACACAAATTTAAATGCTCTTTGGCTCCTCCCTTCAAAGATATATTTAACCATTACACACTTATATCTAATAATATTCTCATAGGTTAGGATGAGTGGGATCCCATTTTAGAGCTCACTAATCTCCCTTCTCAAATTCCATTTATTGAACTCATGAGGACATCTCCCCATCATCAAAACCATCTTATGCAACTATTATTTGAGATGAATATCCCTTATCCTCCCTTAACAAGATGAGAGGCAGCCTTATTTGGTTCTGAGAATAGTATCTTGCAACAATGTGAAGAGATGTCCATCAATGTTGATGAAACTATCGACACTTCTCTTTCATTAAAATTTTTCATCACATTTATGATTTTTGATGAGATTCTACTTCATATAGATGATCCTCCCCTATTTATTAATGTCTAAATCGATGATATCCAAGTTAAGCATGCTTTGATTGATGAGGGTTCTAGAACTTGTGTTGCTTCTCTTGATTTCATTAAAAATCTTAGATATTTTGAATACAATCTTAAGTCCACATGTATCACCTGCCAAGGATATGATAGAAAGCAAATGCCTCCTCTTGGGTGTGTGTGTCTTCTCATTATTGTCCCATTTGTCATCGTTCATGTGAAGGTGATGATATTTAACTTTCCTCTTTCTTATAACATCTTACTTGGTAGGCCATGGAATTATCATATGCGAGATATCACTTCTTCCACCTACCAATACATTGAATTCCCTCATAATGGAGCCATTTATAGGATTCAAGGAGATACAAGCATCTAAATTTTCCTATCAACTCAACTAGAGGATACAATGGGAATCCTGATCTTATTGGTAATGTTCCTCCCAAAATTTTAGACTCTAATGATGATGAGCTTGATGAGATTAATCTCAAGATTAAAACTTTTTATCTAACACCTAATCTCATCTCACAACTTTTTGCTTCTTTGTAACCTCATTCTTGAAAACCTCTTTGTGATGACATTCCTGTAGTCTTATCCAAGACTCATCATTCCATTCACCATGATTCTTTCAATGACAATGTTATTTCAACTTGTGTCATTGATCTTCATTCACTTGATTATGATGATGGCTATTACTTAGATGATCATTTATTAGGTAGTCTTGTCCAAGCCCATAATGCCAAGATTGTGCATTATTGTTCTTATTTGTTTGAGTCTTTTAGTGCATCCTCTCATGTTCTGACCTTTATAGTTCCTAATTCTTGAATTTTTCCTCTTTAACATAGAGTAGAGATGGCACCAACACCTCTAGTTTTTTTATAGCCTTGTAGGACTATGCTCATGGATCATGCTACGACTGGCCCTTACCATTTTTCTAGGTTCATTGATTCCCATCATTAGTTTACTCTTGAGGTTAGTGTTACCCTTATTAGAACTTCTATTGATCTTACTACTCCCATATTGGAACCTATGTCAAAACCAAATATTATTGCTTCTTCCACTATTTTTGAGCCTAGTCTTGCTTCTTTCACTAGTTTTTTTCCTATTAAGACTAGATCTATTCCTTCTCCATCATCACCTCTCCTTGGTGATGGTTTTCTTAATTTGCCTAAGATAGATCCTTTTCCCACCAAATGGGGTGATGAGTCATCTCCCTCTTTTTCCACATTTGTTATACCTTATGTTGTGGGCGTTCCTTCTAAGCACACTCACAAGTGTATCTATTGATTTTATGGGATAGATACTCATTATTCTACCCATTTTCATAAGTTATGACAATATATTGATGCCTTGCATCCTTCTTCCCCATCCATAGACACTACCATACCTCCTCCCAAGATTCTTCCTGAATATATACCTAAGTATCATGAGAGGTATTGTATATGGCACTAATATGACACAAATCATACTGATCATTGTCATATCCTTTAGCAGCATCTTAAGGATCATCTTATACCTATCCCTAAACATGCTACTATTCCTCCCACAAGGCATTCTCACAAGAAGGTTCCCTCTTCTTCTCCCATAATTACACCTCTTGTGGTTCCTTCTGTGCCTCCACCTATGGTTCCTTCTCTACCCGTGGAACCTCCTTCACCTATGGATCCTTCTCCACTGGTGACTCCTTTTCCCATATATCACATTCCCATACATTCTTCTTATTATCCTTTGCTTGATTTATTTCCTCATCATGATCTAATGAGTATTCCTACTTTTTTAATTGAGGAGATTAGAAAATAAGTATTTTCCCAATATCCCACAAAGATTAATGACACATTAGTAGCAGTTCATATCCATTTGCATAGATATTTATCTGATGACTTGGATAATGTGTGTGGATAGATTTACCAGTACTTAGGAGCATATGCATGGTAATTTTAAATTTTTATTTAGATTGGATGTGCCAAAGGATATAATTAGATATAGAAAAAGAAATAAAAATGAATCACATGTCAAAGGATAAGATAAGCAAGAAATAAATTTACCCTATTCCCTTTAGTTATTGTCTCCTTTTACCATGTGATAAGTTAGTAAACAATCTTTCTCATTACTATTTCATTTTATTGGTACACCTTTGGATCTCCCTTTTCCTTTCTTTCTTTTTTTATAAATGAAGCATATGCATGATTAAGATTTGAGATCACATATTTGTTCATTGTCAAGCCTAAGTGTCTTAGTCAGTCTTTTGTTTTTGGTTACTTAGCTTCATTTAGCCTTATCCTACAACTCATTTGTGTGTATCTCTATCTCTCTCATGCTTGGTAATTCTAAGTCCATATGGAGGAGGAATCTAAAAAAAATCCTTTAAAAAAAGAAGTTAAAATCCAAATCATTTAAATAAAAGGAAATGATATCAAAAGGCAAAAATATTCAATATTCTTAAAAGTATAATCACACTAAAATACGTGATTCAAGCACATCTCCTATCTCCAATCGAAGATCAAAATCTATAGTCAACTTCACATAGAGCCAAAGTCATTTGGGGTGCAATAGGCTAGTAGATTGGAATAGGGGAATTCAAAAAAATCTTTGAGTGGTACCTACTTTCTCATGCAAGTAGCCAATATTCGTTGTCTACCAACGACTCTATAATGGGTCTTGAGGAGTGTGAAACATGTCATGGAGAGGTAGGTCCATATTAATTTTCATTTTACCAATCTACCTTCATGAGTTGATCTTTGTAGCACACTTATCTTTCTAAAAAGCTTTGTGTCTATAGGGAATATGTTTCCTTTGTATATAGATGACCACTAGTCACTTAGTGTCTTCTCATGTTCTTAGTATGCCTCTTATCTCCTAAGGTATTCTCTTAAGACACCTAAGTCTTTGATTTTTACACTCACTTTTTCATTCCCTTTCTTCATATTTCCTCTTGAGAAATATTGACTTGCTTTCTGATCACACCCCTTGGGTTTTTCTTTTGTGAGTTGCAACATAACATTGTGGATAGGACCTGGAAGTTCCTCACAAAATTACCATCCCTTTTTTATTTCAATTCAATATTATTATTATACTTTCCAATGCTATTTTGGCATCCTTTTGGGTTTTTCATTTATGAATGTTTTATCCTATTACCCTTATTCCCCATGTACTTGGAAATTCATGCTTATTCCACCCTATATGGTGTTCCTTTTGTTGAGTTGTAGTTTAAGACCATGGATAGGACCCAACCTTCCTCACAAAGTTTTCCAACAATCAAGTCACCATCAAGTTACATGTTTGAAGTTTGACATAATATTCGATTGATTATGAATTTACACATCATTTGACATGCTTCCCGTCTTGAACTAGTATGTTTTATGCTTACTTCATTTTTATTTCACCTTTTATTTTCTTATTTTCCAAGTGCATGTAAGATTTCAACCATTTATTGAATTTTTTCATACTTGCCAACTTGAATTAATGTGATAAATTTAAGATCAAATTTTCATTGACTTTTCATTTGTTTTTCTTACCTTGTGTGAACTTTTGCATACCTTCCATTTTATTACTTTGTTTTTCATACTTCCCAACATGATATAGTATGATTTTACTTGTTTTAATTTGGTGCAAAAATATTTCATCTTTGGTTTGAAAATAAATCCCCTTTTTACCATCTTGTTTTCCATTTATTGGTTCTTTTCACTTTGTCGTTTTTCATGTTATTACACATTTTCTATCTTGAATTAGTGTGTAGTTCATTTTAATTGATTATATTTTTCCAAGTCTTTTTTATTGTTTCTTTTTAACCATGCATGTGTCTCTCATGATGCTATAAAATAAACCACATCACATATATTTTCTATATCATATACAATAAAGATAAATATATTCAAAGCATCCACATCCACAACCAGCATAAGGATAATAACAACCATAGTGACCACATACACAATCACATCAGTAAGCTAAAATTATACATCATATATATATATATATATATATATATATATATATATATATATATATATATATATATATATATATCTCAAGAGTTGGATACAACATATGCAACAATAAGCAATGCTTTATCTCTAGGTTTGGGCTCCATCCTGTCTATCGCGTGGCCTAGCCACATGACCTGTTGAGGCCTCAGTCTAACTCCTTTAAGTACACTATAGTGAAGTAGTATGAGATCTAAATCCCTATACCTATCCCTATAAACATGATATCTACACATGTGCTTGTACCAACTCAGTTTGGGTCATTTCACGTGCCTGTGTCAACTAGGTCTGCATCATTGTATATGTTTATGTCATCTATGTCACTATCTCTAAATACATAACTCTCTCATTGACTAAGGATTTCTAGGCTTGCCTCTCTCTGGCACCCATCTCTATTAGTGTTTGTTCCCTCTCTATACATCTGTATTTGTCTCTTAGCCTCTCCCACTAGTCTAAACTAACTCAACTGAGTTAGGATAGATGGTACACTTATATTCTCTAGTGTTATGGGGTCATATGGCTACAAAATCTCATTTAGGATGTCATGGAGTGCTCCCCTAATTAGGGAACATAATCTCTCCTCCTCATCCTTAGGTATGCCTACAAAATCACACCAGATGGATATTAAATCACTATCATATATCACCATATCTATCTATCTATCTTTCAATTCAAAGCTTAAGCAAAAAGTTAATCATATTTTTATTACCTATCTATGTCTCAGCTACTATGGTATCATCATCCATGCGACCACATAACATAGTCTCCCCATCTATGTGACATCCTATTACCTCCTCTATAGGTCACCTCCTCAGCTCAAACTTGACTATCATGGCTCATTTCTATCTCATCTTGCACCTAAGTGGTCTCTCACTCATTTCTGTCTCCTCTAGCTCCTTTGCTAACTCACCAAATATGATGATGGTATTTTCTCTCTCCTACCTCCATCGATGTCATGTCTTTAGTGGCTATATCTCATCTCTCTATAGAGTTGGTGGTGGTATATCTGGTATCATTGCCTTGCCTCTTCCTCCTGCTTTGTCCCTCATCGTGCCTCACTAATATATGGTCACTCTTAGTGTGGCCATAGTGTTGGCCTTATTATCAATAGTCCAAATCTCATTTTCCCTCACAACTCCCTCAAGTGCCAAGTCCACTACTCAGGCATGTGTATCAATGTCACTAGATGAGGTAGATCCATTTGTCATGGCACCCATGACACTATATGTGGCTCTCTACCATGTATAGTGTCCTATCACCTTTCTCATCTCTAGCATTGATTTAACTATGTGTCAACTCTCTCAAGTAGTCTCTAGATGCTCATATGGTCACCATAATATGTCCCAGTGCATCTGATCATTTTTAGTGTTGACATGTGGGGTACGGCCTACACTAATTGGTCCTCTCTCCATATCCTTAATTGAGGTGACCTATCATTAATCACATGGGGCAACCTAACTAATTGATACATAGGAAATATCTCATATATCCATGATGTCAGTAGCATGATCGATATCATAGTCTTCTACCCTCTAACTAGCATCTCATATAGATCATGCATGAGTTGGACCCAGATGGTAGATCCTAGATCATATACTACTCCCTCCTATAGCATCATCATACTTAAAACTATCACATATAGTGGTACCTTACCATACAACTTGTAATAGAGCACCCATTGTGTCATAAGGCCTATCACCACCATCTGAAGATCTATAATCTGTGATATATAGACATCATCCATGCTCATTCTCCACCCTAATAATATCATCTCTAATCTTGTAGTTCACATGGCTAAGGATCTCCTCTCCTCTTTGCTATCTAGTATCCCTATGGTTACTAGTGCTCCTATCATAGGTAGCCTAAGGATGGCATGGACATCCTTTAGTGTGATAGCCACCTTTATCACATCCCCATCCATGTCCCATCTAAAGGTGTTAGTCAATCATTCCCAATAACCAAGGAACATGACTAATAGGTCTACATTCAGGGGTATCCTACACATATATGCTATACCTCCTAGACCTCAAGATATTAGTCTAGCCCTATCTCCATTTGTCAATCTCTCCAACAAGTTTGGTACCTAAGAGACATCCAACAATATCTAGAACCATCATCATCTCTATAAATCAAGAAATAACAAAGGATGTATTATTTCCTATATGCCATGTATAATTATAATACATTATTTATACATTCTATTTTTTATCATAAATAAGTATAATTTACTCATTTTTATCTATTTTAACCTATTTTGGTTCCCTTGCCCTTCTTTGGTCATTTTGGACCATTTTAGCTCTCTTTCAGCTTTTTGCACACTTTTTTGTGCTTTCTCTAGTTCCTTGGTCAATTTAGCTTGACCAAAAAATTTCCTATTTTTTATCATACTTTTCTCCACATTTCTTATTTTCCTTCTTATCCTCCTTTCTCTATTGTTAAGTTTCCATGTTTGCCCTTATAGACTAGTTGGATACCCTACACTAGGTTTTTGGTTCCAGAATGTGCTAGGTCGACCTATACCCTCTAGGTTGACCACATGGATTTTAGTCTAATTTAATCTACTAGGTCAACTTGGTTGACCTAGTAGGTTTAGTGTGCTCACCTAGCACATTTTGCCAAAAACTTGCCTTTTCTGGCTTTTTCCTTAATTTCTTCCAACCTATTTTCTATCTTCCTATTTTCCTCCCTTAAAATATAATTTTGTTCAATTTTATCATAAATGCATGTTTAAAATTAAATTTTATCAAAATTCACTTAATTCATTTCAAAATTCAAAATCTGGTTTGAGATTTTTAGATGCATACTTGTAGTGCACCTGCTCTCACTCCTGGAGTTCTCTCTCATCTAGCATCTCATTTCCTCACCATTATAGATTTTTTTCTCTCTAGATCTCTTTTTCTCTTCTCTTACAATGCAAAATAACAAAATGAGCCCTCTTTTTCATATTAAAACCCACTTTTTAGCAATTCAAATTCTTCATTTATTTTCTTTTAGATTCCTTCTTTTTCTCATATCTTTGTTTCTATTTATCCATTTTAAAAACCATAAAATGTGTTAGATTCATGATGATTTAGAGATTTTTTTCCACTATTATATGCCTATATTCCAAAAAAATTGATTTTTGGTTAATTTTGTACTAACTTCTATAGGTTTGCCTAGTGTGCTTTATATTGGATAACCTCATTTTCTTGTAGTCTTCCTTTTTATTTCCAACACTAAGGTAAGTTAAAGGTATGTGTTTTTCAATTCTATCCTTTCATTTATCTTATTTTCTTCTTAATGTACTTTAATTTGCATCAACATCATGTGTCATCATGTTCTATCCCAAAACACCATCCCATGTTGCACTTATGTGACACATGATGAGCTTTGGCTGGGGTATATGTATACACATTATATTTTCATACTTTTATTGATTATTTAAAATTCATATCTTGCAGGAACCTACCGAGTCTCAATCTATCTGAGTACATGCCTTAAGGGGTGCACCAACAAAAGGGGTGGGAAGACCTTTGGTCCTTTGTAAGATTGTTGTTCCTTTTGCCACTTGTTATCTACATTCTTTCCTCCTAAAACCTTGAACCCTCAACTTATTTCTCTCTTTCCTATCCATTCCCACCATTTTTCATGCTTTATCCCTCATTTCTTACCTTGTTTCCCTTTTGACCTTTTAATTAAGCTAGGTCGACCTAGTTGACCTCGCTTATTCTGGGGATACTTTACCTTTCCTTATTGTTTTGCATCCTGGCCAAACTAACATAAACTTCAAGCATTAGCTCAATAATGTGCTATGTCAACCCAGTCAACCTAGCACAACCAACATGTCCAAAAGTCTTTAGGGTGAGATACTACTATATATACAAGGTCATTCCTTACCATTTCATAATAGATTTGAATTAAGAAAAGAAGTTTGAACAAACATCTGCTTATTGACCATTCTACTTGAGGAATAAATATTTAGGGTTCAATACTTTTCTTTGGATATTTGATCTTATCTTTTGGAGAAGTCTTTTGGATGCTTAGGTAGTTCATGTAGCCTAAATCTGATTTATCTTGGTTGTCCTTACAAGCCACAATAATCTATTGCGAAGCACCATTGGCCAAACGGGAGGTTGAGACTCAGCAGGTTCATCTTCAAAGGTAAGGTACATAGATAATGTGGTATATATTATTCTCTCCTATGTATTAGGATTATGTATAGATTGACATGATATATATCTCCTATACATTTTTATTTTAGTTTTTATTTACTTGTTTTGTTCTAACCCCTAATTTGTGCCATAAACTTTGGTGAGCACTACATTAGTTTAATTTTGTTTTTATTAGATTATTTTACTTTCTTGTTTATTATCATAACTGAATATAGAAACCATAGGACTCTTTTAGGGTTTTCATGTAATTGTGTTAGACTATAGGCTTTGGAACCCTGTCTAGTATGATGTGCTATGATAGATGATATAAGTGATCTCCTAATTAGGTCTAGTGGATCCTCATATTGGTCATGCTCCCACTTAACATGTGTGTGCCCAAATCATAAGTGTAGGTGTGATCTATCTTATCCAATCTAGGATTGGTTCATGTGTACCATGCAATTCTGATTGCATACAAGCACTATTATATCTAACAACTAACTATTGTTGTCTTATCACTACTCATGATGACTCCCTAGATGGTTGGAATGCTCCAAAGATTATTGATACAGACCCAAGGATGATCCTCTACCTTTGCCTCCTAGAATAGAGTCATGTGCATAAAATTCTACTTTATGATTATTTTTAGTTGTCTGGGTTGTGCCTTGATTGGATAATTTTTTTGTTTTGGAGTCAGATTTGTCATCTGACAAGGAGTTTGAGCAGTAATTTATCCAATTAATTTAATTTTTAACCTTGTGTGTGTGTGTGTGTGTGTGTGTGTGTGTGTGTGTGTGTGTGTGTGTGAGTGTGTTGAAGGTAAATCATTCCAATAGTAAAATAAATTAAAGACGTGAAAAGAGAGACTTATACAACAATTCATAATAAAAAGTCTCTCAAAAAAATCATAATAAAAATGACATATTTTTAAACCTAGCCATATTCAAAAAAGAGTTACCAATGACAGAAATATTTCAATTATTATCACCATGCAAATATAATCCTATATCCTTATTCTATTCACATTTATTATAAATAAAAATTAAACTACTAGTGAAGCAATCTATTTTTTTAGTGCAAGTTTGATGATAGCTTTGTATGGAAAGTTGAACATAAAACAAGTGGTGATAAATGTGTGCATAGATTCTAAAATATGTAAAAAATTTCATAATTCACATGGAATCAATGATGTAATGTTCACCAATTTCAAATCAAAAATCATTTTTTTACATAAATTTATGGAAGGGTTAAGCCTATTTATATAACTGTAGACACTAAAAAACCACACACTATGATTCTAGATATCGTGTTGACCCTTAAATCACCCCTTGACCCCATTAGGACCATTTCACAAATAAAATGCATAATGTTTAAATCTACCATTTTAACTTTACCTTCTCAAACCATTGATGATCGACCCTTAATTGCTGATGGTTATCCTCGACCACCGACAGTCAACCCCTAACCACCTCAAGGGTTAACTCCAATGTGAACTCTAGCTTGGTTTTTATTAATAGTTGTTTTAGCCATCTACACAATAAATGCATGTTAGGCTAAAATTAGATAGCTTGTTGAACAACTTGTTGAACTTATTATTTCACCACTCCCTTCTCTCTATATTAAGAGAGGAAGATGAGGTGAAAGATCATCAACAATCATTATCAAAACTTCTTATGTAAGAGATCATAGCTTCTTTTGCAAGTATTCTTCTATCTTCTGGTGAACCAATGACCATGATAGAGATTAAAAGTTCTATTTCAACTTATCAATCAATAACCAAAGTATCTTCACTCTGTTGTAATTGCTCCAAGTTCTACACAAGCTTTTCAAAAAATCTCTTCATTCTTTAGACCAACAAAAATAAAGTGAAGTATTTATTTCTTATCAAGATTTAGTAATTAGTTTATTTGTTTCATTCCTTGTATCACTCCTTCTCCCATCTCACTTTCTTGTATTGTAGTACCCTCTACCTAAACTAGACACCACTAAATACTACCCTCAATCTCATAACCAGTAGCCAACACAAGCTCACCTTCCAGGACTTCCTACAGCCTTCCCAACCAAACTTCTTTTCCTAAACTAGACCCCATAGTAATCATCGATGGTTTCCTAACCATTGATGGTTTGATCTTAACCACCGATGGTCACCTAACCACCAAAAATTTAACCCAACTATCGATGGTCTCTGTATATTATTTGCAATAACAAACTGATTTGACCTATTAGACCTTGACCAAATCCCATTTTTGAGTCTTTGACTAAACGTAGAGGATCACTCAATCTTTTGAACCATGTTTTATTTATTTAGCATTGATATCTAATCATTTATTTTTATAATTAGTCAAAATAACTTATTTTTTATGAAGCACTTCTTGTATTTGATTTTAGTATATTCTTTTATTTATGCACGCAATTTATCTTCAATTTTTAGAAATTAATTGTTTAAAAGTGTGGATTGACAACCTCTAAGGAAGCATGTTCTTCTTGGATCTATCTTGCTAGGTAATCCACCTTACTATCCAACTAATAAACCATTTATTTAGTGCTTTCTTATCTTTAAGTTATCCTCCCAAGACAAAGAGGAGTATCTACATCTATTTGGATCAATGCGCACACAACATATCAAGTTCTACTAACCTTGCCCTTGTTTCAAGTTTTACAAACTTTATTTCTATGAAAAAAAGAAAAATTTACATGAAACATTCTAGCATGGTTGATGGGACCCTTGAGCTTTTCTTGCGCTCACAGTTTTAGGATATTTAGTTGTATTAAATAAGAGTTATCCATTGCATTCTTTTTTTAAAATCAAAACATTCCTTATTTCCTCTCTTCCTTTCCTAAATGCAAGTTCTAGCTTCTTTTGCTTTCTTAGAAAAGAGTAAACATTGTCTTGTTTTGATTTCACTTCTAAAAACCAAAACTATTCATCCTAGGCTTAGGACTTGCATTATCATCATCATATCTAGGTGCATCTTAGTTATTTTTTATTCATTTGAAAAGACACCAAAAAATTCTTCTAGATTAAAATTAACTTTGCATCCATTATTTGTTTGTATTTATTAGCTCACATAGCTTAATTTAATCAAATAAATTGATCATAGTCTCACTTATCTCCACACACATAAGACCAAACCACACATTCAACTAAACATCAAAATATTGACTTAAGGTCCGACTAGAATTTCATCACCTAGTGGTCACCTTTTCTCAACTATCTTTCTTGGATTTCACCACTAAGGGGAGAACCAAATCAATATGCTGGTTGAATATAAACTCTAGCAACTCAGCATATTTTGGCTAAGAACCTGACACCCTTACTATTGCAGTGCATAAAGTGAAGGGGTAGACCCTAATATGGATTCCATATACTAAGTTCTAGTATAGATCTTGAGATCCTTTAACTACCTAAAACCATCCTTAGATATTTTTTTCTAGTACCCACTCTACTAGCCCAATTTGGTCCTTCATAACTTATTTAAAATTGAGGCATAATCCTAAAGAAAGTTAATAAATTATTTTAGGATTTTAATGCATATTAGTGCATGTATTATTTTCCTTGAGATCATTTTATTTTTGACTTCTTCTCTTTTGAGTTGTGAGATCACTTGTATCTTCCTCCTTCCCTTATTTACATGGTTTTAACTAGGCAACAACTAAGAAACCAAGTAGATCAAGATCCACCTCCTAATCATTCATCTTTCTCTTCTCCTTCATTCATGGAGTATGTATCAGATGCAATGCATAGAGTTATCCTCATCCTTTTAAAAGTCTTAGTATCCCTATGATGGTTACCCAAGGTGATACAGATTATGCCACCTTTCTAGACAACAACCCCATAACTCTCCAACATTACCTTAACACCATATCCCATCATATCCCTACTTTGATTCTGCCTATAGACCCACCCTATAGTATACCATCCCAACTTATGGGAAACACCTTTATTTCCACCATTTTTACCCAGACTGTAGTCCTCTAAGCATCTTCTTCTACCAAAAATCCCACCAATCCCACCATCCAAAACCAACCCACTCAACCAACTAAAAATCATACACCTTCCACCTCAACCAACAACCCTTCTAGTATAGGAGAAACCCAACCTTTGGTAACCAGTACTCCACTTACCATGGGAGTACCCTCTACTATTGTTATCATCCTTCCTATTTTTAACAATCCACTTACCTCCACTCCATTTCATATCTTGGTGGTTCCCATACCTTCTACCCTTCCACCCATTAGTACCAAGATTACTTTCCATCCTCAACCTATCAATCTGACCATACCTCTGACCCAACCCATGTCAATTCTTCAACAAGTTCCTATTACACCCAATCCTAGCTATATTCCAAACCCACAGGGGTATATGGCTCCATCCTCTATCCAACCTCCTATATCTACATACCCATTCACGATGTCCTCTCAACCACCCATGTCCACACATCAATATGTGAAAACCTCCCAACCTTCCACTAGCTATCCTTATACCACACCTACCCAAACCTAACATAATCTACCCTACAATTATAGGTGTGTAAAAGCATAAATGAATCTTGTTAAGATGTTAATGAACAAAATGACTACTTTAGAGACATCTATTTATGGTGCCCATAACCTCTTATCATATGACAAAATCTATAATGAAACAATTCACCCATCCATCCACATTTGACCTTATCCTCCTCAATGGGAGCTCCTAAAAATTTTAAAATTTTAGAGCAAGGAAGACCCTCAACAACATCTGAGAGCATATAGATACTCTTGCTATTTGATCACTTATGAAGTTGTTCTCCTTATTCACACCTTTCCCATGTCTCTATCATGGCTGACACTAGATTGGTACAATGATATCACCAAACATTCCTTCTTTTCTTTTGCCTAACTAGCTCAAACCTTCTTAGACCACTTTTCCATAAACATCTATGAGAAAGTTTCCATCATTGATCTTTACTCCATTAGGAAATTTGACAATGAGTCCATTTCTAATTTTGTAGCCTTTGGAGAAGCTTGATAAATCAACTCTCTTTATATTTGCCCCAACTTGAGTTGATTGATATTTTTGCTCAAGCTTGTGTCAAATACATTTCCTATGCTTTATGGGTTCAGACTTTCAGGACCTTTGATGAAGCTTTCACCATGACATGGAAGTTAGAGATCAAATCCATTGATGAGGGGAAGTTGAAATTAAGAAACAAGAATTCAAACTTCAAATCAAATGAGGCTCCCTCATCCAAACCTAACAATCAAACCAACTTTAACACCAAAAATAAGGGAACCACAAATATGGATGTCCTTAAAATTGCTCCTCCACTGGTTGTTAACCAGCCTAACTCTTTCAATTCCTCCAATCAAAACACTAGGATCCAAAACTATAATAACTAAAATCAATTTACTCTGCTAGGGGAGTCATATGCTCTAATCTTATAAAATTTATTAAAATCAAATATCATACAACTCCCACTGATCAAACCTCCATAGCAATTTGATTCCTCTCATCTTGTACCTAGTTGGTATAAATAGAATGAATTGTGTGCTTTCCACCATGTCATTGGGCATGATGTTAGTAGGTGAAATACTTTCAAAAACATTGTCCAAAGTCTAATTGATAAATATGAACTTATGTTGGATAATCCCAATGCACCCCCAAATCAATCACTTGGCATCTTTATACAACCATTCCCCAACCATGCCCCTTCTGTGAATAATGAAAATAATAGAGAAAAATCCTCTCACATCTATGAGGTCCATACCATTAATGAGGTCCTTAGTGAACTAATTATTGAGGAAACCATTGCCTAAATCACCTTCCCCTCCCATCCACTTATTGAGGTAGTGAATTCACCTTCTATTCCTTTAAAAATTGAAACAAAGGAAGTAACTATTCCCCTCTCTCTACTTGATGAGGTAGTGGAGCTACCCACCTTTCCTATGGAAGTGTAGTCATACTAAAATGTAATTTGTACAACTTGAGCATGACTTGTGACACCCAAAACATAGGTCTTTCCTACTCACTTACACAACCCACTTAGGCATGTTTTCACTATTTCCCAATCATCTGAAGCCTTCTAGATTCAGCCCCTACTGTCTCAGACTCCTCTCCCAAGCATAGATCTATCCCCTTGGGTCTCTTTCCCCTTAGATAATAGCACCATAGGTTGGACTATAGTGCTATGACCTAGGGTGTCTACTTTTCAATGCTATTGTCCAAGTCTATAATAGCCTCAAATGGTTATATTTTCCTAAATCCTTATCTTTTTCTTTGTTGACCTAATACGAATTTATCTAACCTAGTATCACTAGTTTCCCTATAAAAGACCATTCAAAGGTCATTTAGAAGGGTTGATAATCTTTTAAAGACATAAGCTATAAATATACTAAAATAGACTCAAGCAAATCTTCGTATTCTCTGTATATAACCAACCACTATTATTTCTAGCCTATCTAAGTTCCTGCACCAGTCACGAGTCATCTCAAGCTTACCTAAATTTGCATACACTTGTATTGCATACACAAGATTTCATAATACACATTCAAATTGGAAGAACTACATTGACCTTGACCCCTCTTCAGAGTATTTCTATGAAGGTAGCGTGCCCACACATAGGCATGATCGCATGTTCAGTGTATATTACACACTAACCCCTTTTTCTAATTGGATTTGAGATCACCTATCAAGCATAAAGAAGAGATAGGACCCTTCAAGATAAAATCAATTGTACACAAAGCTTTGTGAGCAACTAGGACTTGATATTTTAAGCATAGGGTCTCTCAAAATAGATGAACAAAACCCAAAAAGCTCAGAAAGCTCAGACACTAAGGACTACAGTACCAAAACTTGGACTACAACACTAGACCTCCTGGTGTCCCATTTTTGGTGCTCCTATCCAAGTAGAAAATAGACTTCTGGATCTTTTTTTTGATAGTCTACCTAGCTAGATCAATACTTTTTAGCCCTTGTCTCCTCTATCTCAACCCAAAATCAAGTAAGTTTTACTCTCTATCCCATTGTTTGCAATTTTTAGAAATCAATTAAGCACTTCTAGATTCATTAAATCAGTAGGTTAATTAAGGCACATTTATTTAGTGATTTTCCCCTTAATACAAACTCCTTTATTATTTATAAAATTAACCCCTATAGTTTTCCAAATTTAGTAAAACATTTAGCGAACCCGAATTACTTCAAATTTTTGCTCAAAAACCCTAGAAACCCTAGGGCTAATTATTTTTTATTTTTTTGCAATTTTTTTTTTATTTTTCCTAAATTTAAAAATAAAAAAACTATAAATTAATTGAAATATTTTTAATAATTCACTTAAATCCTAGCTTGCACATACTAGGTCCTATTTGCATACAAACACTTTCAAACCACCAGGAAAAATATGTTGCTAATTTTAGAAATATTTTAAGATTTTTCCTAAAATTTTCAAGCTTAATTCTACAAATTTATAGCATTTTAAAAAAATTATTACATTAATTTTGAAAAAAATCATTTCAAATCCTTAGTTACATCAACCAAATCCTAGTAATTTTCAAGTAATATTCCACTTATTTTTTACAAATTTTGATTGAATATTAAAATAAAAAAAATCACTTCAAATTTCAAAAATTCAAAATAAATTTCAAAAAAATTATTTGTCTCAAAACCCTAGTTGCATTTACTAGGTCCCATTCAAGGAAGTAATTTCCCATAATTTCCTAAATTTTATCTTGCATACTTAGCTCAGAAAATCAATTTTAAATTCAAAAGTTCATAATATTTTGCAAAAAACATTTCTAAAAAATTCCTAGTTGCATATACTAGTTCCTTCTTTGCATTTTGTGGTATTATCTTACATGTTTCACAGCTTTGTATCTTTTTTTTCACAAATTCTAAACTACTATTTTAGAATTTTCCATTTCTTATATCCAATACTTTTTAATTTTAGCACATTACCTATTATAACTTATTGAAAAACATTCAAACACATTTATAATTGTTTTCCTACTTTAACAATGGCCCAATATACCAGCTTTGATGAAATTGATAAAAGAGAGCTTTCGGAAATCTTAACCAAACACCTGGATATGGAAGATGACATGATTAGAATCCTCCACAAGGAACAACAAAAGGTAATCAATGGTCAATCTTCTTAAACAATAGAAACACTTGTTGAACATGACACTATGGGGGTAACTATGTCACAACAACCCCCTATAGTAGGCCAACCTTCTTCTATGCCACCAACTGTAGCTAGTACATCCCTATCTCTTGATGTGGTAGTCCTTATGCAAGAGATTCGATCTATTCAATCCAAGATGCAACATCTTGAGCAAGGTACCACTAGATCTACACAGGCATTAGACTCCTTCACTCTATTACATACACCTTTGGCATGACATATAGTTGGTACACCCTTGCCACTTGGATTTTTACAATCTAAGCTCACTCTTTATGATGGCCAGGGTGATCCAGTGACACATTTGAGAGCCTTTCATGCAACATGTGTTGGATTATATATGAAATGACTAGATATTAACTAAATTATTTCTGAGGAACCTCAAGGATTATGCATTAAAATGTTTTTATAGTATACTAAATTAGTTATTTAATGTATTCAATCCTCTTGTTGACATGTTCTTAGCACATTTCAATATCAATATCGGTGATAAGGTTTCATATGCCCAAATTGCACAACAGAAATAGACATTAAATGAGCCTCTCACTGAGTATGTTCTCAGATACAAGACCATATTGGATAAAATGACTAGCCCTATCACAGATCAGGAGTTACAGGACCTCTTAAAATAGAGTCTTATTCTCATTTTTCACAAGATAATCATGTTCAAACGTTTCTCTTCTTTCATTGAATTATGTCACACTTTAAAAGAGAGAGAAATCAAACTCATTTCAATGAGTAAATTGAAGTACATAAGTGCACCAAATATAACTAATAAGAGTAACAACAAAGCCCCATATAAGGTCAAATTCAATGATAGTAAAGGACCAACTTAACAGACAATTAATGCAGCTTCAAGGCCCTCATAGAGAGTCACTTTATTATCACCTCCTTGGTGACCTTTTACAAACATACTAGTTCCTTGAATAGAGTTCTATAATAGTTATTAGAATGTAACATCATATCTCTTCCTCCAATAAAATAAATTGATCCAACAAAGCATCTTCCATGGGGATATGACTAGAATGCATTTTACAACTATCATAGGGTACCATGCCATACTGCAAACATATGTATTAGTCTCAGGCATAAGATATAGGATCTAATTGATGGCAATCAAATTGATCTAGGCACTTCAGTTGTGTCTCTTTCGGCCAAACCAACATAGGATAAGTCACTCAAAATGTTTTCAGATCCATTTCCATAGAATGGAAAGTTAGAGATAAGACACATCAAGTGTACATCATGCATATTAGGCACATCCTCCACTAGTTACATATAGGGCATTGACAACTGATTCACATCCATTGAGCCACATGATTGGTAATTTTCATTCTAGCATTCCAATTCAGCCTTCCATCTCCTTTTTTGAGAAGGAGATTATTGAGGATGACATAGATTATCATGAACTCTTAATTATAGATTTTATTCATGGTCATCCCATTCACAATGTTCTAATTGATAATGGATCCAATGTTAATATGTGTTCTATGACACTACTATAAAACTTGGGTTATACAAAGTAGGATATTAATCCAACAAATATAGTTATCAATGGTTTTAAAGGACATAGTTAGACTACATTGGGTGAGATCCTCATTCCTCTATAGGTTGGTCTTACACACATGACCACCTCATTTACTATAGTTCCTAGCGTGGGAGTTTTTGACATGTTACTTAGCAGACCTTGGATATAAAAACTCTAATTAGTTCCATATACAATACATCAATGCATGAAATTCATTCATTCTAATTAGGTTGTCATAGTTATTGGATTTACATATGAGTTACCACTTTTGGTTTCAGATCTAGTTTTAGTTTCAGAGCCAGTTTCAGTTCCATTACTAGTTCTAGTTCCACCACTAGTTTTTTCTCTAATTCAGCATCAAACATAGATATGATATCCATCACCAGTATAGAGGGTTCATAAACCTCCACATCTTCAAGATTATAGATAGCTCCTAGCTACAATATTCACACCTAAAGTAGTTTTATTGAGATCTCATACATCTACACATAGAGCACATGTTCAATTAGTTTGTACTACTTTTAGATGGGTCCCTAAGATCCCTAAAATTGTATCCACATCTTATATTTATAGAGGGTCCCTAGAGTCAATTTATACTTCAAAAATTTTAGAGTATTTACAACATATACAACTTTCAGAGCCATAGTCTTAGCATTTCTATCATGCTTCATGATCATTCACGATTCCACTCTTCGATACAAGACACCATGACAAGGAGTCTCATCTGAGACTCATCGGTTAGTATAATTTCCTTCTAATATTGATTGTACATAGTTTCCTCTACTTGATTGTACATAGCTCAAATTTTCAAAATATAAAAATAATATAATATTTAAAAAATACAAAAACATGTCAATTGTATGCATCATCTAAGTTTACATTGCTAACCATTATTCTAGACTTACATTACATTGTTTTATGCTATTTTTTGTCAATTTATCTATATCACCAAGATTCACTTGATCTTCTTTGAGTGTGTGTAGTGCATATATATCCTTGATTGCTTCACTCCACCCATTGAGGGGACATCTTACTTCTACATTATAGCTACATATCAATACATCTACCCACTGGGGGAATACTCTACATGACTACATCATCCAGGTTATGTCATTCTTACACTATACACTCTAGACATCTTGTTGTAGTATGTTCTTTACTTGATTACATAGATATCACATCAACATCCATTAACATATATCACACTTTTATATCTTATAGAATATACATTAGTCTTGTTTTATATATCTTGTATACTCTTGCTTCTTGCTTTCCATAGTTAGATGCATGTTTATATTTCCATTACTTTTCATAATTCTACTCTTCACTTTGATTGGCTAGATGTGTTTACATTTTCTAATTCCCATTTACTTCCTGCTTGCACTTGAGGACATTTACCAATGTCCTTTTTTTCTATCTATATGGGTGTGCCTTTGGACACTTACCAATGTCCTTTATATGTGCCTTTCTTGTGTTTGTGGCCCTTGTGCCAATCTTTGGTTGTTCCCATTGTGTGCGTATGCAGAATTTGAACATGATATGTATGCCTTATGTGCTTATTTGTCGCTTTGGCCACCCTCACATGTTTCTTACTTCTTACTTTGTATGTTGTTGCTTGATTTCTTATCTTTGTGTGCAATGCCATGATTCCAATCATGCATTTACTTTGCTTCTTAGATGCTATGATCATAGTTTTTACAGTAAATTTAAGTCTATAAATCAACAATTTTCAGCACTTATTTTTCTCAAAGAATCCAGATACAGAGGGCATCATACATGGAATGAGGGTTTCCATTTTCAATTCAGACATGGTAATTGATACAACTTTTAGTTCAGAATCTATGTTCTAGACACCAATTATTAGGGGCAATGTGTATGACACATGGGCCTTCTCTATTTCCAAGTTTATTGCATTTTGTTACACATTCTTAGCAGTTATGTGCCTTACTCCATCTCTAAATGGTTGGCATCAATTTCAAGTAAAATTTCATACAATTTTGCTTCTCACATACTTGAGTTATCGAGTGGCTTCTTAAGCCTTGATTCTAGTTTTAGGAGGGGCTTCTATACAAGTCCAATCTCCATCTTTTGAAGTGGACAATAGTGGTGTATTTTCTAATTTACATTTGGCTATCCACACCAATATTGGTAGATCACAACACATTAAGGGGCTCCATGAGCCATCTCATACGACATTCATCTATGCCGGTATTTTTCTCATTCAGATTCACATCATGAGGCAATGATGGATCCAAAGGTCTAGCTAACCTTTGTATTATTGAGACACCTATTCAGAGGGATTGGACACACAGTCCAGACATTGATTAACATGCACATGATTCATTAACTTCACATAGTTGGTGATGATGGATCCATAGGGCCTACCTTTACATTCTTAAGCCAACTTATATATGATTGATCACTTAACTCATTCATCGATATAAATCTTGGTTCAAAATACTTCCAACATTACCCAACATAACCCAACAGCATCATAAGTTTTGTATTAGTTTGCATACCTGATGAGGTGTATTTATTCCTTTCTCTTCCTTCCTTTCTCTTTACCCAAATTTGTACATTATTATTTTAGATATAGCATATCTAGTAAGAACTAATCTAATTTCACTTCCTTTTTACAGACTTATATATTACAACATGCTCTCACTATATACAACCCAACATCACATAGCTTCTTGGGCTTAGCTTCACAAGTAAGTTCAGGTACACTTCTCTTTTTATCTTTTATCCTAGTATTTCAGTTTAATTCATAACTAGAATAAAGGTGGGAGGGAAATTCAATCATAATAAAATGCAATTTGTATAACTTGAGCATGACTTGTGACACCCAAACCATAAGTTTCTCTTACTCATTTACACAACCCACTTAGGCATGTTTTCACTATTTCTTAGTCATCTAAAACCTTCTAGATTCAACCCCTATTGTCTCAGACTCATCTCCTAGGCAAAGATATATCCCCTAAGGTCCCTTTTCCCTAGACAACATCACCATAAGTTGGAGTATAGCACTGGGACCTAAGGTGTCCACTTTCCAATGCTATTGTCCAAGTCCACAATAGCCTCAAATGGTCAAATTTTCTTGAATCTGTATCTTTTTCCTTATCAGCCTAATTTGAGTTCATCTAACCCATAATCACTTGTTTCTATATAAAATCCCATTCAAAGGTCATTTAGAAGGGTTGGCAATCATTCAAAGGCACAAGCTAGAAATATACTAAAGCAGACTCAAGCAAATCTTCCTGTTCTCTGCATATAGCCAAACACTATTATTTTTGGCCTATCTAAGCTCTTACACCAGACATGAGTTATCTCAATCTTTCCCAAACTTACATACACTTACATTGCATACACATGATTTCATAATACACATTCAAATTAGGAGAACTACATTGGCCTTGATCCCTCTTCAGAGTATTGGTATGTATGTAATGTGCCCACATACGAGGTGTGATCACACATTCAATTCATATTACACACTAACCCCTTTTTCCAGTTGGATTCAAGATCACCTATCAAGCATAAATAATAGTTAGGACCCTTGAAGATAAAATAAATTGTACATGGAGCTTCATGAACAACCAAGGCTCAATAGTTAAGGCATAAGGTCTCTCAGAGTAGACAAACAAAACCCAAAAAGATCAAAAAGCTTAGGCACTAAGGACTACAATTCCAAAACTTGGACTACAACATTGGACCTCAAGGTGTCCCATTTTTTATGCTCCTCTCTAGGTAGAAAATAGACTTATAGATCCTATTTATGATAGTCTGCCAAGCTAGATCAGTAATTTTTAGCCTCTGTCTCCTCTATCTCAACCCAAAATCAAGTAAGTTTTACTCTCCATCCCCTTTTTTTATATTTTTAAAAATCAATTAAGCATTTATAGATTCAATAAATTATTAGGTTAATTAAGACACATTTATCTACTAATTTTTCTCTTAATCTAGACCCCTTTACTATTTAGGAAATTAAACCTATAGTTTTCCAAATTTAGTAAAATAAGAAGATATACCAAAAGAGGTAGCCATTACCAACATATCCTTCTCTTCCATCATACAACAATCCACTCTTCCTTTGGAAAGCATTCTTAAGGAAGAGGTTACTCTGTATACCTCTCTTATAGAAGACTCAACTTCCTAGACCTTGGAAACTTTGATTGAGGAAAAGGATGAGGTAACCACTCCTCTCTCTCCACCCATGAGTTCATCCTTTGAGACCAATACTAAAGGGATCAAACCCATCTATAATCCCTTCTCTAGACTGGTTTAAAACTTGGAGTACCTATCCCAGCCTAAACCAAATCATGACATATTTTAGTACCATTTTGGGTTTCCTTACCCAACCAAGAAAGAGCCCCCAAACACACCATTGTCAACCCAAAATTCTAATTCCACTATTGAACCCACCATCATCTCAACCAAACCATTATAAACATATAACCTTCAAGCCATAGTTAAACCAACCAAACCAACTTCACCCAAAATAACATAAGCACCTTCTTCCATCCCAACCAAGCCCATCAAAAAACATTGGTGTACTACCTATTTATAGCATTGATCACCCTCCTTTAAATTTGGATTGAGCACCACCTAATCCACCAAAGAAACCCCAAGTCAAGCTAACCAAGAAGGAAGATCCACCCAAGATCCTAAAATCTAGAACCTTGTAACTTATTTTTACCTTGCCTTCCATTTTGGGACCACATCCTTCTTCCATCTTAGGGCCTTATCTTTTTTTTTAAGAAAACACATCTCCCAAAGATAACCCAAACCTAGCCTCCTCTTCTAGCTACACCCTTATATGTCCTCTTTGCAACCTTGACCTCCAAACCCTACATTACCAAGCCAACTACTTCTAAAAATTTAGTCTCTAAAGCACCAACCACTAAGACTATTTCACCACCCAAAAATACCACTACTAAGCCCATTCCTAAGAAGGCTTCTACCCTAAAAGTCAAAACCAAAACTACAACATCCCTACCACCTTTTCCTGAGTCTTAGTTGACTATCCTATGGAGATTATTGCAAGCTTCTTGCTTCTTTACCTCCCATCAAACCATTTGACCCCCATAGTCCTAAGCAATCTTTTTTTGATGATAATTTGATTTTCTCATACCATAAAATGCCAAGACATGATATAGAGAACTATATATCTCTCCAAATCCTAATCCATCAGCTATATGTTGAATATGACCTATTATTATAAGAGCCACTCATAACCCCATAGCCACTCTAGTAACCATAGGCCACCACCACAAACCTACATATTCCCACACTCTCATCCAAGAATGAGGAGGAATCGAAGCATTCCTCTAGCCCAAATATTCCCCAAATCCATACCATCCATGTGGTCACATGATCACAAGCCCAATAAAAGGATAAGGGGAAGGCAAAGGTGTTTATTATATGGACATACCCTTCCTCTACCACCCAACCACTCATCCAAACCCAAACATCCACACCTTCTCCCAAACCTAAGATATCCATCTTGGGTACTTCTCAATCCAAACCTTTTGAGACAATCTAGAGAGTGGTTCCAAAACAATTTCACTAGACACCGGTGAAGATGAGTTTATATGAATTAATCAATACCTCACCCTATCATCATCAGGTAATGATATAATCTATTCAATCTATAGAGGTCTAGCCAAAATATCCTCAACCCATAGCAACCTTTATCAGGATCCTCTAGCTTTCCTCCCTTGTCACCTTTCAAGATTCAAAAATACCCTCCATTCATCCCAAAGATCTAGATCCTCCTCTCTTCAATACCTCATACATCAAACAAATCCACATCAAGTAAGTTATGATTGATGGGGGACTAGCATCAACATTATCTCCTTTCATGAATACAACCAACTAAAACTATAGGAGAACATTATGTCAGAAACCACAACATTACTCCATTCCTTCAATGACACTGGAAAACAATCTAGGAATTATTATCCTCCACATTTATTTAGGAACTCACATGCTTCTTGAGCTCTTATATGTAGTGGAAGGGGAGTTCCAATAAATTTTTTTACTTGGATACCATTGGATCCATTTTATGAGTTGTGTACCTTCCACCCTACATCAATTCATCAAATTTGAGCATGAGGGTTAGGGAGTTACCATACAAGCTGACCCAAGCCCTTCCATCATGCAACATGACATACCACCTGAATGATGTTCTCTTCCTTACCACCACCAAGTATTCATCAACAATTAATGGTTCCACCTCTTCTACCAACCAAGCATCGACTAGCTCATCCATTTCTTCTACCCAATCCCCATAAAAGACCACTTAGAATCCACTTTCCAATGTCTTTTTCTTGGGGAGTACTGATTCATGGCATTAGATGCCTTCCCTACTCCCCAAGAGTACATGAACCTTGATCAAAACCCAAGTTATGAACCCAATACTATACCAATATTTATTTTGGGGCTCCCAACCTCCAAAAAAGTCTTATCTATGGGGGACTTGTTCAACCACTTGCCACTTCCTTGATTGCCTCCTCTCCTCAGCCATTCATCTTTGATTTATCCTACCTACATAAATTGGAGTTTTCCAAGACATACCTATATAGGTGTATTTGGAAGGGACTCAGTCTAAGACATTACAAGTACAGACCACATAATTTGCCTCCATGTAAGACTCAAAATCCTCGTGAAAGTTTTGGTATTGGTTTTGCTCCACCCAAAGATATACCAAACTATCCTCCCATTATCCTCATTAGTGAGGAAATACCATCCTCACCATCCATTCCACCATCAACATCTAAGGATTTTAACATCATCCCCCTTAGCATTTTTTTCCATCAACATGATTAGACTTGGACCCCTAACTTATCAAAGGGATGGGGAGACCATAACCATTCCTATAACTCATTTTGAGATGGTAGGAGATGACTCTCCTACTATTAATACCATTCAATGTTAGGATGATGATTTTATTCTTACCTACCTCAGTGTAAAATATTCCTCTATCCACAAATCTCTCCCTTCTGAGACTTCAACTATGTTGAATGAATCTACCATAGATGTCAATTTATGTACTCATGATAGCCCATGTATTTTCAAAATTAGCCAATCACTAAGTTTCAAGGAGGTTTAGAATTTCCCTCCTTATGAGACCATAACATAACATTTTCTTGGTATTACAATGATATGCCAAGAATCAACCCCTCTATTTCCAGTCATCAACCATGATGCCAAGATAGTCAAGCAAAGGCTTCATCAAATACACCCTCGCATATCCCTTCTTGTTAAATAACTTCAATCCATCCTATCCATCAATTTCATTCAACCCATTGATTATCTCCAATGGGTCTCAAACATCATCCCTATCATCGAAGCCATAGGGGGACTTTGCATTTGTGTATACTTTCATGACCTTAACATTGCTTATCCAAAGGATGACTTTGCTTTGCTAAGTATTGACCAGATTGTTGATCTCACAACTGACCATGAGATGCTATCTCATATGGATAGGTTCTCAAGTTATAATCAAATCCTGAATACCCTTGAAGATCAACACAAAACTATCTTTATCATCCATTGGGGAACTTTTTAATATTAGGTCACACCTTTTGGTTTGAAGAACACTAGTACAACTTACCAATGTGCTATGACCTACATATTCCATGAATTTATTCACAAAATCATAGAAAACTATATCAATGACCTTCTTTGGAAATCCAAATATCATAAATATCATTTGGTTGTTCTCAAGATTATCTTCAAATGCCTCATCCATTACCATGTTTGTTTTAACCCCAAGAAGTGTATTTTTGGGGTCTTGTCAATAAATGTCCTTGGATTTACTATCTCCCTTCAAGGAATTGAAGTCGATCATACCAAAATCAAATCAATCCTTGACATGCCTCTTCCCACCCACCTCAACAAACTCTATATCTTGCAAGGGAAGCTCCAATCCATTCATTGATTTATCTCTCAGCTCTCTGATTGATGCCAACCTTTTCATAACTTTCTGAAAAAGGATGTATCTTTTAAGTGGAATATTGGCTGTCAAAATTCCTTTGATTCACTTAAAGAGTACCTTTTATCTCCAATCATCCTCATTCCTCCCAAAGAAGACCAACCTTTTTACCTTTATATTTCTACCACTGACCACTCCTTAGGGGCAATGCTGGCCCATTGAGATGAGCAACATAAAGAGTAGACCATCTATTACATAAGTCATACACTTATAGAGTATGATAATCAATATACCCATACCAAGAAACTTTACCTTACACTAATTTTTATCACCTCCAAACTTCACCACTACCTTCTCAATCATAATACCTATGTCATAACCAATATTGAGCCACTCAAGTATATGCATTGAAAACCATATCAAAATCAACATATGGCTAAGTGGATCATGTTCTTAGTTGAGTTTAAGCTTGAGTTCCTCCAAAAAAAGTCAATAAAAGGGCAAGTCATTTCTGACCAATTGTCTAAAGCACTTATAATGATAACCAATCATCCTCCCTTGAGTTTCTCGATGAGTCCATCACCACCTTTCTCAAGAAAACATCACCTATCAAATGACCATATTTTTTGATGAATCAAAATGTCAACATGGTAGGGAAATAGGTCTTATCCTTCTCCCCCTTGATGGTGAACCTCTTCCTTTATGATTCAAACTTGACTTCAATTGTACCAATAATATGGCCAAGCACGAAGCCCTAGTGATAGGTATCTAAACTACGTTAGCCTTGGGAATCAAAACAATCAACATCTTTGGTGACTCTCAACTCATAGTCAATCAAATCAATGGCTATTACCAATGTAATAATGACATCTTACAGTAGTACAAGCAACTTGATGATGTACTCTTTGCATCATTTGAACACTATCACATCCAGACCACTCCATGATCTATAAATAAGTTTATCGATACAATGGTTTCTATTGCTTCCCAAATCCCATCTACACCTTCTAACTCTAAGAAATTTGTCACTAACCATCATCTTACCCATCCTTATTATATCAAATATGAGTCTCTAACCATCTTTAATGTGGAAGAGACCTACCCCGATCTTTGGTATAAGCAGATCTTTGACTATCTCAACCTTGTCATCATCCCTTCCAATCTTTTTAGGAATAGTTGAAGAGTGTTCACTCAAGGTACTTCTCATTAGACCATATTAGGGGGAATCCTTTACAAGTATGGCCTCAATGGCCTTCTTTTCCACTACCTATGTAGCCATGAAATCTATCACGCTATCAAGGAAACACATGATTGGATATGTAGGGGGCACTTTAGTGGCCTAGCTATTGCTAAACACATCCTCCACCTTGACTATTACTGGACCACCCTTAATCATGATTATTATGTTATGTGAAGATGTGTGATAAATGTCAACAACATGCCAATTTACATCACACACCTATCCATAGTCTCCAAGTATCCAAATATTTTTGGTCCTTCTCATAATGGGGTCTAGATCTTATTGGTAAAATTAACCCTAATTCTTTGTAACAACATCATTCTATCATCACTTCAATAGAATATTTCATCAAATGGGTAGAGGTTATTCCTCTCATCTCAACCAAAGCTGAAAATATTGTTGATTTTATTGACCATCACATATCTATCATTTCGGTGTTCCTCATAAAAAAATCATCGATAATAGAAAATATTTTAAGAACAAATAAGTCCAAGATATTTGTGACACATTCGGTATCAAGTGAATTTTCTCATTACCTTATTTTCAAAAAGATAATAGACATACCAAATCTTCTAAAAAAACCCTCAACGACATGCTAACTAAAATGGTTAATATATCTGGTCAAGATTGGCATTTACACATCCTCTTTGTCTTATGGGCATATCGTACTCGCATTCAAACCCCTAATAGTGATACCCCTTTCTCTTTTGTATTTGGATAAAATTTTATCTTGTCTCTCAAATTCCAAATTCCCTCTCCTCACATATCCATAAAAGATATCATCTCTAAAGGTGATTATCATCAAGAACATTTAGCTCAACTTAAGCTATTTGATGAGCATCATTTGGTTGTGCTTACCCATCTTCATGTTTATCAAGAATGAATTAAACATGCTTATAACAAACACCGCAAAGTGATAGAATTCAATATTGGAGATCTCATCTTAATGGAAAATCAACATGTAACCAATATGGATAAAATCAAGTAGGGAAAGTTTGCTTTCAATTATCTTATAACTTATATCATAATGCACAAATATGGATCAGGAGCTTATCGGTTATCCTCTCTTAAATGGAAACCAAAATCTAATCCCGTCAATGCTTCACATTTGCATCTTTTATTTTGTTAAACATGATCAAAATCAGCTTTTGTATAACTTAAGCTCATCCCTTATTTTTACCAACATTCATCTTATTATTTTAAGGATAACTAATTAAAGCTAGATCATATGATTATCCATCAAAACCTTAGCCTAATCATGAACATGGGTACCATGGCTCTACCCATGTCATGATTCTCATGGTAATCTCCACACACTTATAGGATGGATTCTCATGGTAATTATCACTTAAACCTCTTTTCCCTATTGTCAACCTTCTTGTATTTTGGTCGCCTTGATGAAGGTGAACCTTTTAAGCATATATAAACAAATCCATGTTAGTATCCAAAAAAATCAACACACACACACACACACAAACACACACACACACACACACACACACACACACACACACACACACACACACACACACACACACACACACACACACACACACACACACACACACACACACACACACACACACACACACACACACACACACACACACACACACACACACACCATGGGTCATTTCAAGCATTCACAGACTAATCCCTTAAAGGAAAACTACAAAAACCAATCAAAATTACTCAATGTAAGGTAAACTAATCCCTTGAAGGAAAACTATCAAAATCCTTAAAGAAATCTCACAAACTTAGATGACTCCCTTGAAGGATGGATGAGTATAGAATTTGTCAAAGCATAGAAATTTATTAGAAGCTTGTTGCATTGATCAAATTCCCTAGCTTCCTAATCAATATAAAAATATCAAAAGACCCATTATAAAAATTAGAAATAACAAAGATAGTTTTAAAAGCCACAATCAACTTTTCCTAAGTAGACTTATCGCATTGACCAGTATACACCTTATATGACATGAAATTGTTTATACTGGTTGCTTGGTAATCTGTAAAAGAGGCATGCTAGTCTCACAAGAAGATTACACCATCATCCATATCCCCTTTATACCCTCTATAAACAAGGTATTTTTGAGCTTACTTGACAATATGTGATCAAGAAACATTTTAACTAATTAACGAGTGCTAATGCAAAACATTAAAGGTCGTATGTTCATAAGCCAATCCAAATTTAGTTTGTTTTAGTCCTTGCCAAAGAAGAAGCATCATTCCTTCTTCTCATTCTCTCTTACCTACTTGTTGATACATTCATTCATTCAGATGCTTACCTTTTGATTATCTTATCTTGCCTCACATTTAGTTTCATTATACAACTTACTCCGTGTGTTTTAAGATTAAGTCACCCTCATCTAATCAAATGAAAAATTACCAATATCATACATCACACATCATTTCATCATACTAACCAAATAAATAAACTACTCACAAACCATCTATCATATCTACAACCATCCAATTATATATAAAAAATGAATGTGTCATTCACATCTGTTACCCACCACATGTCTAATTTAGATAAGGAAGCATAGAATTATTAATTTAAAACATGAGCATCATCATCAATACCCATAACCATAATCATGTCAAAATTATAACATCATAAATATATGCATCATGAACATAAATTAAATGATCCCATCCATAAGTAACACCCATAAACCATATCCACACCATGAGCATAGTCATCAGTAACCATAACAATAATCACAAGCATCATAACCATGTTCGACAAAACATAACATCATAACCATAATAATATCATAAACATAAAGAAAATCTATAAATATCAACATTATCATGAGAATAAATCAAATAGTCACATCATCACATCTATATGCAACATCCAAATACCATAACCACAACATGAAATCATAATCAAAATGATCATCATATATAACAATAATGTACATGTCTCTCATATGGATATATACATATCACTACATTGACTCACTAGCCGGTATCAAAATCATATAGTACATCAACAATACAAGGTCTCATATGAGTCTAAGACCTTGGAGCACCACTACCTCCTGGAGCCTACCTGATCCCTAAACCTACCTATTCATCTATAGATGTAGCCCACTGACATGGTGTCAAAATAATAGCCCCTTTAGTGATCCTTTCTCTATACTCACTCCATCTAGCCTCATCTAAAATATGTGTGAAACTAAGGCCTCATAATGCCTTAGCTCCTCAACTATTGCTACATATCTTGCCATAGAGATAGTCCTTAATGGTCTTATAGGTGTCGGTACTTACCCTCCAACTGATTTGAGAGCATATATCTCCTATATAACTATAGCTATCTGATCTCTCTCCTCTGTAAGAGTTTCCACCTAGACCTGTGAGGCATCCCTCTCCTAGGTCACTAATGTTAAAGTCACCTATGTTATAGCTAGTGCTACATGTATCTGTTCTATCTCAAAAATCAACATCTATTTGTCAATATTTCCCTCATACATCTACTCCTTACTACCCTCATCCATGTTAATATCCATATCAAAAACTACTGCATCATAATGTGCTTGAAACCATGTAGGGTACTCATCAGTGACACCTGCATCATTAATCTTTGCCTTCACTAGTAACAATTCATGGGCAATAAACTCTTTAACTAACTCAAGAGTAGGAAATGGAAAATTTGTATCCTCCCTTTGGTATCTTGAAACCTTCCCTAAAATATCCTAGATGAGCCCAAACTATCTCCTCACCATGTCAAAAGGGATGAGCTCCGCTGCATGGTCTCACCTCCTAAAAATCCATCTATAGCTTTACAATGACAAGGTCTACCTATCATAGATCACCCATAGAAGGAATATGATGTATGGGAACCAAATGAACTCACCCTCCATGAGTGACTTTAATCTATCTCTGTATCAATTTAGGTCTCAAGCTCCTACCCCTAGTCTTGAGAGCACGTAATCATCTCTCCATCACATATAGTTGACCTTGTAATCCATCTAATCAAAACCATGCTACGGTAGTCCTACTAGTCTCAATACCTTGATATGCTCATATGCCCAATGGTGTATCATGAAATTGATGTTAATCCCATATCTCTTATGAGCATGGTATCCCCATAACTCTTAACAAATATAAACTAATAGGATAGGTGCCCATGCAAATATTATCTGATCCAACCACATATCAATAAGAATGCCAAATAATAATTACAAAAGCCTCCCATTTCTAAAATTTGACAAAGCATAACATGTGATGGATATCATCATCATCCTAAATAACTACCTTACCCCTCTATCCCTGTGGTACAATAGTGTGTAGTGGAAACCCATAGAATGCCATCCTTAACATATTCATCTAATCTACCCATCCTTTTACCTAATCCTAAATACAACACATCACTCCTTAACCATACCTACCCTACCACACCTTCACAACATTCAAACCTTCATCCCTTCATATTAAATTACACTAAAATGTTTTTCCTCACAATGACTGCCAATGGTCAAGTATCGATTAGTGATGGTTCATTTTATAACCGTTGCTAATCTATTGTAAACCATCGATGGTTAGGTGGTTTAACACTAATGGTCTACTCATTGGCCATTCAACAATTTCCTATTGATTGGTGATGGTTGATAACAACCATTGATGATCACTGTGTGGTGACCATCAATGACCTAACCCTAGGTCTACCCCATCAAACTCTTATAATTATCAACCAAATCAATACCTAAACCTCTCTACCCTCCCTATACCTAAATAACACCCATCTACCACACTTTCACCCTAAAATTCACCCCCCCTCAAATATTTTTACATCACAAATTAAACTCCCCAACTTATCAATACCTACCCATACCAAAAATCACATAATTCACCAAATTCAAATCTAAACTACCAATTAAAATACAACACCTACCTCATTCCATGATCATTGATGTGGAGGCACCCTAAAAAATACCACCACTTGGCCCTACAATTTTATTTGACCTCTCTGCATATTCACTAGTAAAACTTCCAACTCACCACTTTAGTCTCAATCACCTCACTCACCTCTTACTTAACACAAAAATAAATCACTCAACTTGCACCTTCTCAACCATCATCATTTTTCTCACAAGATCCATAATGTAAGTGCTATGGGTCAATTACAAATGAAAAAATAAAATCTCATTTGGCCTTTTACAGTCACCCTTTTAAGGCTGACGTATGACTATTTATGGTCAGTTAGTGATCGTCAATGGTTGACCCTGACCATTGATGGTCGACCCCTTTAGACCTTTTGACATAACAACCACAAATTTTCACCACTTTCAACAAATACCATAGCCAACCATTGGATTATACCTTCTTTTCAAACTAAACAACCATCCACGTAACCTCAAAATTGGTTATGTTGGCCCAACTTTTGCATTTTTACAATGATATTACATTGGTCATTTTGATCACAATGACTACTCTACCATATTTGCACATTTTAAACTTGTATTTCATTTTATTAACTAACTAATTTTTGTCTTTTTGTGATCACTTCTTACCTTGAATACTTGAAAACACATTGAACTTACTTAGGATACTTACATTTATGAGTGTAATCATAACTACCATGCCTAAATGTGATCATTTGGTCTACTTGTCACTTTTCCTTCTAGTGCTAACCATATTTTAGTACTATCTCAACTATTGCATCCTAGGCTATGTGTGATATGTGAAATCATACTTAGTCACATTTTGTGTGCTTGTTTATGCTTAATTTCCCAAACTCTCACTAACTTTATCGACCACTTCACCTCTTATCAAACCCACACCTGATTCCATTTTACATCATCTCTTCCCAATTTGGGGGGTAATACCTCCTCCCATACTCAGGGCATCTGACCTTATACCAAACTTCCTTTTTTATTTATTTTGCATCTCATCAATACAAACTACATAATAAAAAGGGACAAAATGTAGACACTAGAAAACCACACAATATAGTTCTAGATGTTGTGCTCACCCTTAAATCACCCCTTGAACCCCTTAGGACCATTTCACAAACATAATTCATAATTGCTAAATATGCCATTTTAACTTTACCCTCTCAAACCACTGATGGATGAATGTTAACTACTGATGGTTAACCTTGACCACTAATGGTCATCCCTTAACGACATCAAGGGTTAAATCCAACACAAACTCCAACTTATTTTTTATTAATAGTTATTTTATCTATCTACATAATTAATACATATTAAGATGAAATTAGATAGTTTGTTGAACTTATTGTTTCACCACTCCCTTCCCTATATATTAAGAGAGGAAGAGGAGGTGAAAGATCATAAACAATCATTATCATAACTTCTTATGAAAGTGATCAGAGCTTTTTTTGTAGGTATTATTCTATCTTCCAATGAACTAACGACCATGATAGAGATCAAAAGTACTTCTATAACTTATCAATCAATAGCCAAAGTATCATCACTCTGTCAGAATTGCTCCAGGCTCTACAACAAGATTTTCAACTAATCTCTACATTCTTCAGACCAACAACAATAAAGCTAAGTATATGTTTCTTATCAAGATTCAATAATTAGTTTCTTTGTTTCATTCCTTGTATCACTTCCTCTCCCATCCCACTTTCTTATATTGGATTACCCTCTACCTAAGCTAGGCACCACTGAATACTATCCTTCATCTCACAATTAGTAGCCAACCCAAGCTCGCCTTCTAGGACTTCATACAACCTTCCCAACCAAACTTATTTTCCTAAACCATATTCTACAATAACTCTAATGGTTTCCTAACCACTAATTGTTTGGCCTTAACCATCGATGGTTTACTAACCACCGATGATCACCTAACCACCAATGGTTTGACCCAACCATCGACGATCTGTATCTATCACTTGCAAAAATAAGTTGATTTGACCTATTAGACCCTGACCAAATCCTATTTTATGAGTCTCTAACTGATCACAGAGGATCACTTCATCTTCTAAACCACATTTGATTTATTTAGCATTGATATATAATAATTTATTTCTATAATTATTCAAAAACACTTATTTCTTCTCAAGCACTTCTTGTATTTGATTTCAGTATCTTCTATTATTTGTAATTTATCTTTCATTTTCATAACTTAATTATTTAAAAGTGTGGATTGATAGCCTTTAAGGAAGGGTTTGCTTCTTGGATCTATCTCTCTAGGCAACCCACCCTACTATCCAACTAATCAACCATTTCTTTAGTGTTTTCTTATCTATAGGTCATCCTCCCAAGACAAAGAGGAGTATCTAAAATCATCTGGATCAACACACTCACACCATATCAGGTTCCACTAACCTCACCCTTATTTAAATTTTTACAAACTTTCTTTCTAAAGAAAATAAGAAAAATTTACATGAAACAATAACCCAATAAGTCACATATTTAAGCTTGAATATAAAAATCCTTTGTTTCCTAGATTTACATTTTTATGCATTTGGTATTTCTATAAATTCAAATCATGTGGTACTGTAAATGTTCCATATTATTTCTTCTTTGAAAAATATGTAAATTCTATTTTAATTACTTTCAACAATGAAGGTTTCAAATAACATGCAAAGTTTTAAACCAATCCACTATTGAATAAATGGATTTGTTTATATATTTTATTAAATAAAATGCACCTTTCTTTTTTGAACATTACAAATTATAATAATAAATCTAAGGAAACAAAAAAAATATGCTAAAAATATTAGATAATAGAGTTGAGTTACTTTCTTTCCATATCTAGAATAAAATTTCCACTTTGAAAGTATGTTGTACTTGGGTGAATTGAGTGAGCATTTGAGGATTGTCACATGTAAAAGTATGAAACCAACTAAAGGGTTTTGGGTGAAAATTCCTAAAAAAATCATGTATCCATATACAGGTGTTTTAGGTCTTAGGAAAAAACTAGAATATGTGCATGATTGTCTCCATGTGCCCATATAATGGGCATTAGGGTTGTATGACCCGTAATTGAATCAATATTATACCTATAGGAATCCATTTCTAAATCAAACACCAAAAAACTTGAGCTATCTTAGGTTTAATACACACAGACCAAACAATCTGAAAATGTCTTCCATAGACTAAAAGGGAGGAACAAATGTCCCAATGGGAATTAAGCTTATCCACCATAAACAAATGTATTAAACTCCATTCACACCCTTTACGAGTAGTGTAGTTATATAAGGGGGATCAACATACCATTTCCAATATTTTCACCAAGGGTGAGAAGAAGTGACAATGATTTTGTGAAATGGAATCCACTAGAACAACTTTGATAATATACTCATAGGATTACTTATTCACAGAGGAAAGTTTAAATTCAACTTTGAATTTGTCTCAGGGAAGCCAATACAAGGAGTGTTTGAAAAAAAATCACAATACAAATTCCTCTTCAAAATAATTTAAGAGAGTGAATCCATAACACCTATGAAATAGGAATGACATGATAATCAATAATAGGGGACCACCAATGAGAATGTTGGATGATAGAGAGGCCAATACCTAAACCTGAAACCATTCTATGGTAACCAAGGTTTAACATTTTCCTAATCCTTCTAAATGTTTTTTTATCAAAAAGAATCCTATAATTTTCACATGGAAAATAAGAGTAAGGATGTTAGTAAAACCTAGGCCTTTCCATGTTGCATGGCCATGAGGTTAACCTTGAGTAATATAATTATGTATTAAGACCTTATAGGCTTCATTTCCTTTAATGGCATGGATAATCCATTTGACATAGAGAGTCCATCATTAAAAATATATGTCAATCAAACCCATACCTCCCACCTCTTGTGGAAGACATCAGTACTCTGAGGTCACCCAATGGAAACCTTTACTAGTGGATGGGTTAGCCCAAATGGTATATCTGAGTAAATTTTCAGGTTTTTAGATCGATTACTTATATGACACACAATAGGAAGATTAAAACACATGGGTGGCCATAAGGACTTTGGATAAAATTTGAAACTTAGTAGCCATCAAAAAGGGTTTAGTGATCCAATATGATAGCTTATTTTCCACCCTATCTACCAAATACTACTATAAGCTATCTAGGGAGGCTTGGAATGCAAAGGAGATACCTAAGAACATAAAAAATCATTATTCTAAAGCCATTTCCACTCATAATGGGTCATCCAAGGAAGCAGAGAGAGGAAGGATTGTCTGTAACACTGGGTTTTATGGCATTAAATGGAAGACTCAGAAGAAAGGCAAAAAAATATCAAGGCAGAGCATGACATTGTCAACACTAACTTTATTATTCAATGAGAGTGAGAAATGAGTCATCCACAAAATTACCATTGAGAAGTTTTAAATGATCCTCAATAGGAAAGGAAATGTCACATATGAGCCCTTGATATTATGCATTCACAAGCAGATAACCAAAACCTTCATCAATAAGAAAATAAAGAGCAGGTACCAGTGGGAAACCTTAATGGATCTAACAAGACAAAACTACTCAGAACTAACTCCATTAATGAAAAGAAAGGCAAAGGCATCAATAAAAAACATTCAAAATAATTGCAAGAAAGTTGGGCCAAACCTAAAACTTATAACATATCCAAAATGAAAGGCCACTATATATGATCATAGGGTTTTTCAAAGTCAATCTTAATTAACAAGGCATTTTGATTAGAATAATGAGCCCATTCTATGCCCTCCCACACAACACTAATATTATCTACAATATACCTATCATGAATGAACCTGGTCTACTTAGGTTGAATAATCAAAGAAAAAAGGTGGTGAATCTAAAGTCCTAAAGTTTTGGAAATAATGTTATAAGAGACATTAATTAAAGTGACGGGCATCTAATTGTATGTTAACTCATGCTCGTATGCCTTCAAGATGAATTTGATGTGCCCTTTATTGATACTAGAACCCAAATTATATGTATGGAAAGCTTCAAGATAGTCTTGATATAGGTTTGGCCCAACAATGTCCCACATTTTTTAATAAAATTATTAAGTAAATCCATCTCAAGAAAGAGCTTTTTCATTAACCATTTGCATAATTGCCTCATAAAAATATTTAATGGAGAGTTACCTATTATAGGAAACCCATTGAGTAGAAGTGAATTTGCAAGGAACAAATGAAAGACATTGTCAAGAGCTTGTTATCACTCTAAAGAAGGATTCTAAGCTATGAAAACTTTTTGATAGTGTCTAGTAAAGGATTTGACCATGTCGATCACTTCAGTGAGGCATTGATCATCATATTGAGTGGCTTTAATTTGATGGGAGGAGTTTCTGGAAAAATTCTTTGGATACTTTATCTTCCACTTTAAGCCAATGTATAAGCAATCAAATGTGAGCCTCTCAAGCATTACACATGTCTTTGATTTGGATTTTTTGACTCAATCTAACCACCTACAACTACAATGATTCACTAAAAGGGTTTTGTTTGAGTTCTAACACCACATGGCTTAGCTACGAGGAGGTGGAAGAGTAGGATTTTTATCATATATTGGACACTTGATAGCCATAGATTTGAAGAAAATTAGCTATCTGATTGAGTGCATCATCCCACCATTGAATCCCACCTAGATGTTGAGTGGCCTGGGGACAAGGTGTAAAACTTGTTAAATGTGGCCCACCTTAAGACCATGGTCTAATAGAGCCATATTTATAAAAAAATGATTTTTTATATTTTGGGCCTTTTGAACTCCCAAGTGATGCAAAAGTGGATGGGATAATGGTCATAAAGGATAAAATATAGCAAGGCTTCAACAACAAAAAAAATTTAATTTAGAATTAAAAGTATGGTTATGTGGATAACATAGTCCTATCAAGTTATTTGGGCACATGATCAGATTAGCTTTAAATATTGGTCCAAGTGTACCAAAATTTAAATGTGGGATGATGACCAATGTTGGGGTTATGAAACCCATATTTATTTCACATGAAAATCCAAGCTTTGATTTCACTAGTTGAACATCTCATCGATAGATGACCAATCTTGTTAGCAAGTTATTATACCATATTAAAGTCACTACAAATCACCCAGTGGGCATTTGGATGTTCATTGGAAACCTACTGCTAAAGATCCATCCTTTCATGGGTGTCATTTGAGGCATAGACATTGATGATACCAAAATAATGGTTATAAATGTTGATAAGGACCCATATGACATGATGTGAAGGGTCATATTCATAGTCCAAAAAATGTGGTTGTCATTTAAGAGAAACAAATTTTGTAAGGCCACCAGGACTTGGGTCATGTATTTTTAGAACTAACCTATTAATCCATATCAATTTACTGATAGTACAAAGAAGGAAAATTTCCACCTTAACCTCTTTTAGGTAGAGAATGCTCATATCTAAAAAATCATTCCTAAAATCTCTCACCATGTATTTACAAGTTGAGTATTTAAGACCCCAAACATTCCATACATAACAATTGATAGATTATGAATGTTAAGAGACATATCCTTAGAATCAATCCCCTTGAACACTTCATATCAGGTTTTTAATAATTACTCTTTGTTGGAAAGGAATAATTCCTTATGATGAGCAATCCGTCTGGCTTCCAAATTTACCACATACTCCTCCTCCTTCCATATATTTTTGAATAGGGGGACTATGAGAGTGAGTTGGAGATTCTTGAGAGGGATTATGCGAGTCCTTGATTGCACTTGAATGGGAAAAAAGATGTGGAGGGAGAGAAAATCTATTAGGCGATAATTTTGAAGAAACTTGAGAACTATCCAGAACATTAATGGCCATGAGAGTAATGTAGAATCGAGGGTTTATCATTTTGACCTCAATATTGGCACACTCCTTTGCAAGTTTAATAGCATGTGGCAACTCCCTAGTAGGTTGAGCCATATGTAAAGGCACCTAAAGCACAAAAATAGAAGATGGTTTGTTATTATTCATAGGTTTTCAATGAGCTACACCCTTATTACTATTTTTTAATCTGCCAACATTTTTTCACCCATCCTCTTGAGTGCTCTCAGGGTTATTATAAGTGGATTTAGGAGCTGGCATGTTCTAAGGTAAATAAAGTAGGCAATATTTTATTTTGTGGTCCATGGCTTGAAAATAGAAAAACATGTTGGATAAGTTAATAGAGGACTCATTGAGAGTGATGAGAACCACAAAATTGAATCTCAACAAATTATTTGAAATCCTTAGATAAAACCACTTCGATGCAAACCCATTTTTTGGGATGATTGGAATAAAATATCACATGATCATAATAACCAACACATCCAATGGAATTCATAATTTGATTTATAAAATTTCAAAAAAGAAGTTACAATAAAAAAATACCAAAAAATTGTGGACAAGAATTCTTCGATACTCTGACCATCACCATCTTGACTTATTATGTTTCAAATAATTAATTATGAGTCAAGTGAAAATGTTAAAGATATAATTGCATAGGAGGGAAGGCATGAACATTCATGCACCTCATGGAAAGCCATTTTTGACCCAAGACCCTTTTGTACGGCACTAATTTATAAAAACTAATTGAGAGTAAGACACTATAGACAAAAGAACATCAAGAACATCAAGAATTTTGTATGCCTCCCACTATTGCATGGTTGATTAGGTAAGGCTGAGTCATATTTGGAGTCACACTCAATATGAAATAGTATGATATTTTGGAATGAATGGATATGGTTTGTGAAATAAAGCACTAGCAAACGGGGGCATAAGAATCTTGACTCTTTACCACCAACCCATGTGAAGTGTTGTGTTTGAAGGTATAAAAGTCCACTTTGACAGTAGGAATATATGGCATTAATTTATAAAAACTTATTGACCATTAATTTTTTTAAAGGAAATAATTAATGAAAGGGACTTGTCATTCATTCTAAGACACAATTAAAAAAGAATGCCAAGAAAAATTGTGGCCAATAATCCTATAAGAATTTTATGCAACTCCCACAATCGTTATCTATGATTTCATTGTATATGATAATTTTGTGCGGCTCTCACTATGGATTGCACATGAGAAGTAAACACAAAAAGTATTATTTACTTGAATGATATTGTGAGAGTCAAGTGAAAATGTTAAACACCTTATTACATAAAAGGGAAGGTAGAAAAGACCTATGCTGAATTCACACTAACACCAAGATTCATATGTGTCTTTTACATAGCTTTAAACTATTAAAATAATATTATAGGATTGCATAGTCATTACAACAAATCCAAAAATTTAGACTTATTATGCCATTGCCCCTCCAAGGGCCAATACCTATTAAAAATCCAAGATTGTCCAAGTTTGATATCTACTTGATCAGAATATGTCATGATCTCCTTCCCAATCATGATCAGATATGTCCACTTCTAAGCAAGATCAAGATAATCAAACCATTGTTGACATTTTTATTTAATCACCCATCTTTGATCCAATCCAAACTATTAATGATCCACATGTATTTGATGAGGAGCCTCTATTTGATATAGGGCCCATCTTTGATGAGCCCATATTTGAAGAATCTATTATTGTTGAGAGAGAGCCATTTATTCATCCATTAACAAATATTCCCAATTTATAAACATTTCTTCATTCCAAAGCCTCTATTTCCAAGCAAAATGTGAACAAAGTACTTGAGGACAACACAATTCAATAACCCCTTTTTGTAGCTACATTTACATCAAAATCAGGTTCTATTTTAGAATTAGTATAGAATATGGTTCCATTCTGGAACTAATATCAGATTTAACATTAGAATCAAAATCAATGTCAGTCTTAACATTGAATTCACAATCACTTTCAATAGAAACTTCAACATTAGCATTGATCTCAACACCAACAATAATAGAAGATTAGTTTGAAGATGTCAGTGATTCTTCTACAATTTTTAAGGAAGTTCCCTTAGACATCGATGTGGGTTCTCCTAGTAGCCTCTACAAGGATTATGTTGACTTTTTCCCTTCCATTGACATTACACATGCCTTTACCATTAATTAACCTATCCATTATATTGACATTCCACATCCCACAAACATCGATTGGGACCGATAGAATCACACATTGTTGGACTTATTCCATGGAAAAATTTCAATGGTAGAATTTCTAGGTAAGTTAGACAACATTAAGGAAAAATAATAATCTCCTAGTCGAACCTTGTTCGAAGTGTCAGGGGACAATAAAAGTCTAAACTCAGCATCATCTAGTGAAACCTTGTTTGAGGCACTAGATAATCGAAATCAAAATTCTAAAGCCTTTAGTGAAACCTTGCTTAAGGTGCTAAGGGAAAATCCACATGATTTATCAACATCCCTTAGAGAAACCTTATTTAAGCCACTATTGGATAATTTAGATTAGAAAAATCAAGAAGAATTTGTTGGTGAAAACCTCTTCGAGGTGCCAATAAATGAGTAAATTAGTTATACATTACTTGATAAAGATATTATTGAAGCTAATATTGGCCTTGCCATAACCAAATACAAGTCAAATCTATAATCAACAACATTATGTGATTGAAAATCTTAATATTCATTTGTCCCCCAATAATTACACACTTTCCATTCTAATCCTATTAGTTATTCAAGTCCTATTTTACATTATCCCATCGGATCATTTATCTCATGTTGACCCTTATTTACCCTTCTTGCTAGCACTCTTTTTTCTAGAGGCTTCGAAGAAATCTTATCTAGAGGTTTGGAAGAAGAAGAATCAACAACCAATAAAGATCAAAAAAGCAACATTATAATTCACATTGATAGTAGGATTTAAACAGAGTAGTTATTCCAAATAGGTATTGGTTAGAAAACAAAAGGTTTACATTATGCATCTTGTAATCCTTGATTGAGTTGAGATGTTGAAAAAATATAATCTTTTTTTGAGAAATCAAAAGAGAAATAGAAATAATTCATCCAACAATGAAAACTATGCCTATGGCACCTTGGACAAGTACCATGATGAAAACCAGGTTCCTAACATCATGTGTAAATAATTTATTATCTACAAGTACTTTGACATTTGGGGGAAACCCTATCCACATTGTAGAACATTATGTTCAAGCCATTTTGGCCATTGCCATTCCATTACCATTTCAAACTATTTTGTCTATTTAATCCTATTCAACCCAACCCATCTTATTATGACCATTAGTCTTCCCATCTTGACCTTGTTACGAAAGTGGAAGGTATATTGAGACTTATTCGGCAAACATTTTGGCCTATTACCAGTATGACACTTTGATTATTGGACATATTTAGTTCTTAGGTGACATACTCCTTAGAGACTCCTAGGCTTTTCCCTCAATGTTATCCATTATTATTCATCCCTTGCCAAATTATATGCCAGTTATTTTATTTTATGTCATTCCTATTTTTCCTCCCTATTATTGATTCATAGTTCAAACCCTATGGGTGGAACTACATTGACTTGAGGTCCATTTGGAGTATGTAGACAAAACTCAATTTTTGAAGTCAGCTCGGTCATCTCTTTTCCATGCTCTTTCCATTTTGCAAGAAGCCATTATCTAACATTCTTTTCATTTTTTGAGTTTGTTTCTTTCCATGCTTTTGTCCTTTTGTAAGTTATTTTAGGATATTAATTTGTATTATGAACCCTATGGGTGAAATTACATTAATCTAATATCCATTTGAACTATATTGACAACACTCAATTTTTGAGGTCAATTTGATCACCCCTTTCCCATGTTCTTGTCATTTTGTGAGTAACTATTATGTAACGCTCTCATCATTTTACAAGCGTGTTTCTTCTAGAATCTTACCCTCTTACAAGCTATTTTAGACTATTGATTCATATTTTGAACCCTATGAGTTGAACTACATTAACCTAAGGTCCATTTGGACTATGTAGGTAGTGTTCAATTTCTAAGGTCAGCTTGATCACCTCTTTTCCCATACTCTCACCATTTGGCAAACAATTTAAGCCATGTTCTCATTGTTTTACAAATATCCTAAGTCACATTCTTGTTATTTTGCGAGTTAAAACATTATGCATCTCATAATCCTCTATTTAGTTGAGATGCCAAAGATCCAAAAACATTCAAATATTTCAAATATCCTAAAAATCAAATTAGGTTTACAATCTTCAAAAAAGATATAAAGCCACAAAATTTTAAAAAAAATTGTCTTGTTCTAAATCCAATCATAATTCTTAATCCAATTTTTTTAGGTCATAAACCATTGTTGGGATGTGTCCTTCCCAAATATACCCTACTGAGTCAGCCTCATTATTGGTTCCAGTTATTTTTAGCCACTAGAGATGTGTCCTTACCTTGCATGTATCCTTGTTTGGAGGCACCATCCATTTATCATTATCATTGAGTCTTCACATGTGGATTTAGACTTGGTTAAACAATAAGATGCTTTTTGTTTATTTTATTTTTAAGTTTGTGTGTGTGTGTTTGCTTATTTATTTATTTTGTTATTACCTCAACTCAGTCCATTGTGCCAATAGGGTCATCATCAGGGTACTTCCTATCATGAAATTGTACTTAAGTCAATCCATTAGAATTTGTCAGCATTATCATCATGATTTTTTATCGTTGGTGTATTATTGTCAATTGTCTATTGGATTAGGGGTAAGTCTTTATGCACATTACGGTTTAGTCATCATGGTGTTTTATACCATGGTGCATACTATTTGGTGCTATATCAAAAATCAAGTTTTATAAATCTCATCAACAATTTCACATCAAAGGATATCCTTGTCTACTACCTACAACACAATCTCTGTATCATGTGGCTAAATTATATGCTACTTATGATACATATCAAGTGTATACAAAAGTCATTATCATTTTCTTCATTCTATTTTTTCCTGATTTATGGGAGAACTACATCGACCTAAGGTCCTTATGAACTATGTAGGAAATGTTCAGTACCAACTACTTTTTGAGGTCAGTTCAAACACCCTTATTTCATTATTATTAACATACATATTCTTATAATCCCATCACATCATTTTTCAATCATTCTTATTTATCATCTCTTTCATTATAATTGAGCATTCTTGTGTACCTAGTTTTTTTTATGGCTTTTTCATTCTTTGAAAAGTTAGTATACCATCACACCTACATTTGAATCTGCTCGTGATTAATCTATGTAACAAGTTACACCCTTAAGCTATGTTTGCCACCCAATTGATTAATTACTTAATCAACATTTTTTAAATTAAAAATTTTCCCTACTGGGGAAAATCATTTAGGCCAATCAATGATCAAATCTACCTTACTGGGGCAAATAATTTCAAATCAATGCTCACATAGATCCTATTGGGGCACATTATTGTGATCAACCAAGACTGCGCTCTTTGAGGCCAATTCACTTATTCAATCTTTCTTCTAATTCCAAGCCCACAACTTTTGTTGTGTTTGGGGAAATTCAAAATGTGTTTTTTATTTTGGGATACATCCTTCCCACTTCCCCACGCCTTAGGGTCAATTCAATTCTATTATTTTCAAATATTAAAAATCAAAGCATGCAAGTATTAGCTCAAATAGATTAATTTTATCCATGGGTTAATCTCTTCTTCCCTTCTAGCTTCTTCCTCTCTTTTTTTGAGATCTCATCCACATCCTACATGCCCTCTCGAAGGGGCATCGTAGGTCACCTATCATTTATTTGTCTAAATTTTCACATATTTTCTTAACAACTTGTTTATTATTTGAAAATATGTTATTTCCTCTGTGTCTTGTAGTAACTTCTCAAAGTGAGGAAAAATGTATACACTTAAAATTAGACACTTTGTGTTGATTTTAATCATCCATAATTATCTCTAACCATCCCTAGTTTTATTTAACTTTCATTTATCATTACTATTTCTCATTACTATTCATGGTTTACTATTCACATCTTTTTAACGTTAATTAACCTAAATTAATTAATCCTTCTTTAATCATAAATTCAATAGATTTTGAATATTTAAAAATTTTATAAATCCAAAAATCAAATTATCCTCACCTCATGATGTCATCTTTCACTCCATTCTCCTTTCAACTTTCAAAGATGTTGTAGGCTCCTTCTATCCCCCATCAATAAAATTCTATAGTATTATCTTTCTCATATTTTCAATTTAATAATCCATCTTATATTTTATTCAATCTCATTTAGTAATTTTATATTATATATTCCTCCCAAATTAATTTTATATTCATTTGTAGGCCCTGCGTGCCCTCCACTCCAATTTTTTATTCAAAATTTCTATTATGAATTAAAAATTACCATTTATTCTCAACTCTTTGATCTTAAGTCAAGATGGATGGTTGACATTCATTTCAAAAGTCTATAAATTAGAGGTTATTCCTCCAATTTAAGAAAGCTTCTTCACGCAAAGAAACTATGTTAAATTCTACAAGAAGTTTCATCACTCTCTCACGCCAAGACAAAGACAAATCAAGTGTAGACAATGGAAAATATTGTCCAAACATAGATTCAATATTGTCAAAGACCCATAGTTCTACAAGCCGAGCTCAATCTCTTCAAACTGGTTCTCAAACATATCTTCAAGGAAGATAAAAGTAATTGTTGTTTTATTTTTTCAATTTATATTTCTTGTTTGATTACTTTATAACTCAATCTAGGGATTATGCTTGAGAAGTTATGTCTTATATTTGTTTTTGATTCATTCACTAACAATTGACTAATCTCTCTTCGATTTATGATCTACACCATTTTTTTCTTGAACTTATATTAGTTTTTGAATTCGACAAAACACACTCTTGAACATCAACAAGGTAAGTACCAACAATATTTACTAGTACAACCATAAGTAATCCCTTTATCAAGATATGGCAATGGAATGGTCTCGACTCTCAAGATATGGTAGTGAAGTTGTCATTTCACTAATATGATGGTAGATTGTTGTCATTTCACTAATATGATATTGTAACTGTACAATGGTCTCAGATAGAGAATATAAATGTATATCTTATTTGCTATGATGACAATTTTTAATATTTTTTCGTTGATATATATATAGGAAATTGTGGTGAAGAATCCTGACCATCGCCATCTTCATTGAAAAATTGGGAGTGAAGCGGAAACGTTACGTTTACGTAGGAGGGAAGGCAGGAAAGAAGCTTCACAAGCGACAGTTTTACACGGTTTCAGACCATTAAGAAAAGCATGGAACACAATAATATTACTATTACAGGATTCCGCAGTCATAATAAGTTCGTTTTCAATTTGAATAATTAGTGGACGAGATGTATTTCCTCTTCAATTTGAATGTCACGTTCTCTTTCTAGTAAGTTGGTGGGGACTCCATAATTTTATTTTCCACAGAGAAAGTTGGTGTCTTTCATGGAAAAGACTTTTGAGTTCAATGGCTCGTCAATGTCTGTGTTTAAAAACACACGGCATTGACAGAAGAGGCAGGGCCACTCTCTGTCTGTGAGAATAAGGAGGAATAAATAAAATTTGACTCCAATACAATGAACACACGGCATTGACAAGATCAAAAACAATATTTTCGGAGTCACAATGACTCAGACACTCCAGCCAAAAAAATGCAAGAATTTTGTGCGATTCCCACGACAAGTAAACACTCGACTTGAATGAAATTGTGAGGGTCAAGTGAATTTTGTGCGATTCCTTACGTAGGAGGGAAGGCAGAAAGGACAAGACACAATAATATTACAGTATAACAAAAAGATTCGCAAGTGCCCTTTACATGATATCAATTTACAGTAAGCACAAGACACAATAATATTACAGTATTTTTCAAACGTGGCCTTTATTCTTACATACATCCCATTCAAAATTTGAACTATAAAATAATAAATGAAAAGGACATGAGAATACAAAAATATTTACTAGATTACAAATAATTTTCTTTCATTATTAGTCCAAATTGACTATATTCTATATATATAGATGCAAGTGTGGTCAACTTGAATAAAATTAATGACTATTTATAAAATAATTAAGAGAGAAAATATTTTTAAATTCAAAAGCTAATCAACTTATATGAAAAGTTTTTTGACATATAAATAACAATAACTTAAGGTATATTCTTTGTTTCTGGCCCCTACATCAAACCATATATTCTTTTGAAACATCCACTTGTCATTTATTATTACTTTAACAACATTCATGTAATTTAAATTTGATATGTTTAATTGTACTGGCCCCTACATCAAACCATATATTCTTTTGAAACATCCACTTGTCATTTATTATTACTTTAACAACATTCATGTAATTTAAATTTGATATGTTTAATTGTAGTCCATTGTAGAGACATTTTCCATCTACACTTTCCATTGAATGTTATAAGCACCAACTTAATCATGATAAATTCAAGGTAAATATTATTTTTTAATTAAAAAATATTTTTATGTTTAATTAATAAATAAATATTTATTAAATGTAATATTTCAATAGTATATTATATAAAAAGTAACATACAGAGTATGTTTATTAAACATTAAAACTAAGTTTAAATGAATTAAGGAATTTCAATGTGTTAAAATGTATTTGTGATCTTTAATATGTTGAGTTAAAATATAATTTATAAAGTTATTAATTTTTTGGTTTCAAAAAACTCAAGAATGTTTCATGTAACATTGGAAATAATTTGATAGAAGTTCAAATAAAAATAAATGAAAAATGTTTAAAGAGAGACATATAAAGAACATCGAATAAAAGTCTCTCAAATAAAAATCATATAATAAATTTAGGACAAACACACTTACATTGACTGAAACTTTAAGTGATAGTGTCACTAGTTTGCTTTTTCAAAAAGATCAAGAATGTCACATGTAGTCTTGAAAATAATTTTATAGAAGTTCAATTTCGAAGAAACGAATTATATGAAAAGAGAGATGTGTAAAATATATCAAAAATGTCTTTCAAAGAAAAATCATACAATTAATGTAGGACAAACAAACTTACATTGAGTGAAACTCAAAGTAATAGAGTTATTAATTTGTTTATTTTGAAAAAACCAAGAATGTTGTATGTGAGCTTTGAAACAATTTGATAGAAGTTCCTATGAAAAAAATAAAAAATATGAAAAGACAGATGTATAAGATACATCGAAGAAAAGTCTCTCTCTCAAAAAACATACAATTAATATATGACAAACATATTTGCATTGATTGAAACTCTAAGTGATAGAGCTACTAATTTGTTTGTTTTAAAAAAACTAAGAATGTCACATATAACCTTGGAAATAATTTCATAGAAGTTCAAATCAAAATAAATGAAAGACATGAAAAGAAAGAGGTATATAATGCATTGAATAAAAGTCTGTCAAAGAAAAATCATATTATTAATGTAAGACAAACTCACTTATATTGACTAAAATTTAGAGTGATAGAGTTACTAATTTGTTTGTTTTGAAAAAAATAGGTTGTCACTCATGACCTTGGAAACAATTTCATAGAAGTTTCGATCAAAATAAATGAAAGATGTGATAAGAAAGATGTATAAAATACATCAAAGAAAAGTATCTCAAATAAAGATTATACTTTTAATGTAGAACAAACAAACTTATATTGAGTGAAATTGTGAGTGATAGAGTTGTTAATTTGTTTGTTTTGAAAAAACCAAAAATGTCACATGCAATTGTTGAAACAATTTAATAGAATTTTGAATCAATACAAATAAAATATATGAAAGGAGAGACATGTAAAATACATCAAATAAAAGTCTCTAAAAAAAATTCAAACAATTTAAGTAAGACAAATACACTTACCATTGATTAAAATTTAAAATGATAGAATTAATAATTTGATTGATTCAAAAAAAAATTAAAAATATCACATACAACTTTAAAAACAATTTTGTAAAAATTCAAATTAAAAAAATGAAAAAAATAAAAAATAAAAAGATGTATAAAATTCATTTAAAAAAATCTTTCAAAAAAAATCATATAATTAATATAAAACAAACACACCTACATTAATTAAATAAAATTATTAATTTATTTGTGAAAAAAAACTGAAAATGTCACATATAACCTTGAAAACAAGTTCATAAACATTTAGACCAAAAGAAATTACCAATGGCGTATTTTTGAAACAGTTACCATTGGTGTATTATTTCAATTATTATCGCCTTGCAATTGGAATCATGTATCCTTATTCACATTTATTACAAGGAAAAATCAAACTAATGGTGAACCAATCTAATTTTTTAGTGTAAAAAATTAGATTCTAAAATGTGTGTACAGATTCTAAAATATGTAAAAATTGTCATATTTCACATGGAATCACTGATAGAATTAAAATATATAATCCTTCCTTTCTAGACCAAGCCTAAAAATTGATAGTTTGTACCCTATAGTTTGTATTTCATACCATATACAGTAGTTTAATTTTTTAATAGATTGTAAATGTGTACTATTTGAAAAAATATAGTTAACAATCTTTCATTTAATATATCATAAATTATTATTAATTTTTTACATAAATACTATATTTTTATTAAAAAATATTCTACAAAAACTTAAAATATTGAATTGTCAACATTTTTTTTAATTGTTACTAGAGGTTTTTAGAAATCTCTAGAACATGTTAATTATAGGGATAGTTTGTGCGGTCAATGATAAAACATAATAGTTATCAATAATACATATTGAATGATGTCATTAATTACTAAGTTGAGCTCATTATATGAAAGACATGCAAAGTTAATATATACAAAACAATCGACATAAACCATATGAAAACAAATCAAAACATTCACAATACTCACTACACATAGACATATAGGGAAACCATTCAAAGCATTGTATTAATCTCTATCACACATCAAAATCATATTCTATTACAAATGAGCGCTATATATAGATATTACAAAGCATTGTCTCTTCATATTCTAGCCTTTCAATATGCCAAAAGGAAAGACTCTCATTTTTCAATCTATTACTTATGTTTTCAAGGTCAAATACACACAAAAGATTATATAAAAGATAAAATCATACAATTTGCATGTGTCTATCTAATATATCTTATGATTTTAGAAATTCTTATTCTTTACTGAACACTTTCATAGACTTAAATCATTGTCTCATCCTGAGATAAAAGATGCAATGATGAAATCTGATCTGAAGCTGAGGAGATGAAGCATAAACAAGAGTTACAATTACTGATCTAAGTTGTTTATTATTATTCTTGCTTCATTTGGTCTGTTGTTGACCCACTAATTATACAATTTTTGGTAGTGAACATTGTTGTTGTTAAGTGTCAAATTTAGATTGTGCAACAATATTTTTTTGTTGTAGGAGATCTTGAATTTTTTATGACATAATGAATTGGGGCTCATCCACAAGTTGAGAGATTTAATGATTGATTTGTGAAAGATCTTGCTTTATCATCTTCTAATCTGTTGGCGCTTCCCACACCATAGTAAGTATTATGCATAACAGGATCTAGATTACCATCAAATTATGCCCATCATCCTATATGTTGGTAATGAGTACTTTAATATTAGATAACTTGAGCTGAATATCCAAAATCAACTCATCCAATCGATCTACATGCCTTTGAGTGTGTAAGCCAGTAAATATAGTATGAAGCATCTCATTGCCAATCCTAAAGTGTGTTCATGGTGGCATATTTCAAATCCATAAATTACTTGAGGGCATTGCTCATCACATCTAAAGTATCCATTACAACTTTGACTTTATTTTCTATTCCAAACTCTGGTTGATCAATGGCCAATGAGTTGTTAAGGTGATACTTCAAATTCAACATCCCTTGTGTGATTTAATTTGCTTACTATGTAGCAGTGTCCAAAACTTATTCATATTCTTCAAGTAGTTCATAAATCACCTCTGTCTCTAACTTTATATTTTTCCCTTACGCTCATAATGATTACAATTGTTGCACAACCAACCAATCCTTGGTGAGTTGCTTCAGTAATATTTTGAGCAAAATTTCCTCAAAAATCACCTAGTCACCTAAGACTTGTGTGACCAACATTGGATAATTATTATTGATTATCTGGCATGCATTGGTACGTTATCAATTTAAATTTAAATTTTCATCTCGCAATTGAAAAACTTCTAGTTATAAGTCTGAAATCTTTTGTGAAATGGATTCCTAGAATGTAGTTGTGCCTTCAATTTGTTTGGTCATCAATAGATGGGAAACATCTATAAATGTTTCCATCATAGTGGTAACAAGTGTTATGGATGTGATTGGAAGCATTACAAGGGATCATATAAATTGAGTGAAAGGAAGTGATAAAATGGTGCATCAGGTGGATGATGTGGGAACATCCCACATCCACTGACTAGTAATTTAAGGTTTTGGATACAAAGCCTCCTCTTGTGCCCTTGCCTATGTCATCAATGTATGCTATGTTATGTGGCCTACTTTCTATTTATCTTTGGTTTCTTTGTCTTTTCTCATTTAGGCCTCAACTTCATCCTTAGTCTTAACATCTACCTCATCTTACTCTTCAGACTTAGCCTTAGTTTTAGCTTCAGTTTTGGTTTTAGCTTCCACCTTAGTTTTATACTTAGATTTATCTTCAACTTTGGATCTATCCTTGGTTGCTTATGCTTCAGCTACACACTTGGCTTATTATTCCTATTGCACTAATCCTCTTTGGCCTTTTCTAGAACTTCTTGGTCTTCCTTATTTTGTAACGTAACATGTGTTTCTTGTTGTTTTCTCTATGCTTCCTCTTGTTCCTTTTTCTCTACTTTCACTTCTTCGACTCATTTTGTGATGTCCCTTACTTAGGGGCTTCTTTTTCTCCTATAAAATCTCTGATACCACTGTGATGTCCCTTACTTAGGGGCTCCTTTTTTTCCTACAAAAACCTCTGATCAACTGTGATATCCCCTTCAAACAGGGAATATAGAAACACAAAAGCTCTGAACAAAGATACAAATTTGCAGAATAAATTCAAATAACAAGAAACCACAGTAAATCTCTTAACTGGCAAATCACTAATCTTATTATTGTCCAGAAGGTTACAATATGTTAGGTTGTGGAGCTAAAAGCTTCACTGATGCAGACACGGAGACGGAGGAGGTTGCGGGAGAGTTGCAAAATGTTACTGTCACTGGCGTCGGTTAGGCCAACCGACGTCGGTAGGTTAAGGCAGGCAAGGCAACCGATGTCGGTCAGGAGTCGGCCGACGTCGGCACCCCCAGGCGAACAGGGACCGACGTCGGTCACCTGTGTGGTTCAACTGCGCGCTTATTACGGCCAGTTGGTTGACGAACCAAGTGTTTGCATGATCAGGGCTAATTATAGACTGAGGGTTGTGGATCTAATTATTGTAATTGGATGTCTAATTATTGTTTGTATGAGATCTATATAATAGACTCATGGGCTGTATTGTTAAGTGTAGAACTTGGAGAATCCAAGTGTGGAGCTTGGAGAGTTCTTCCCATAGAGGAATCAAGTAGGATTCCCCATGCTTGTGCTAGGGAGTAAGAGAGAAAATAGCTCCTTCAGAGAGAGGTAGAGCAATGGTGCATTCCTCCTAGGTGCCACAGTACCAGGCGTGTTGGTGCTGGATTGGAGAGCCAGCAGGGTTCTTCAGGTATGTATGATCTTGGTCATCAGGTGAGCATGGCCCTTATAGGAGATCTACATGGTAAGTAATATCATTGATCTGCAGGTGATGTGTGTATGTGAGGTTCAGACAGAGATCGGCGGTTGGCCAGGGTCCAAGGTGACAGCAACACTACAGGTAGCAGAATCAGGCAGGATCTACTTGGAGTACGGCATGTACTCACAGTGATGTACGTGGAGTACATGGAGAGCTAAGAGGAAGGCATGGCAGTTCCTTCCATAAGTATGGTCTGTTGGACAACAGGTTGTTGCAGGTTCATGGGAGATCTACTTGAAGTACATTGAGTACTTGTGGAGTGCGTGGAGCACTTGTGATGTGCGTGGAGCACAGGAGGTGAACACCAACTCTGTATTTGAGTTGTGTGTTGGGACCTGAGAGGGAGAGCTTTGAGGAGAGAGTTACTATTCACTTGAGGTGTGGGAATCCTCTGTAAGGTGGTGGAAAAGAGGTGGCATCTTCTTTATTGTATTATTTTCTGTAAGAGTTATTAATACAAGTTGTGTATTGTCTCTCATATCATGTGTTATTCTGAATTCTAGTTGCTTGTGAATCTGGTTAATTTTTGCATATTAAGTTGCTCGGTTTGGTAATCAATTGTGTGCTCTTTCTGAGGAGCCCGATCCTAACACAATAGATGTCCTCAGTCATGCATAAAAGGAATATCTAGATACGGCCTTAAAACCCTGATTAACTTTTGCAAATCTGGCACTTGAGCTTGCATCTGTATGTCTCGGCTTGCTGTGTCGAACACACAGTCACCGACGTCGGTTGATATACTATCGACGTCGGTCTCTGTCGGTCCTTCACTGCTGATGTCAGTCTCCAGTCGGCCGATGTCGGTCACTGGAGATCTCTTTCTACCGTGGTCGGTCTCTGCCTGGATCTGTACGGACCTGTACGGACTTCGTATGGCCGCCCAATAAGCACAACCTATTTGTTTTCACCCCTGATTTGAAGATATATGATTCTAATACAAAATATCTCTATCTGTATAACTTATTGGATCAAAAACTAAATAAAGAAATACCTGTAATACTGTGATAACTTCTGAGTGAAGTTATCTCTCACCTTGAAATTCTGTGATAACTTCTGGATGAAGCTATCTCTCAAATCTGTACCTCTGTGATAACTTCTGGATGAAGCTATCTCTCAATTTGGCAATAAATCAGCTGATATCTCACAGCCTCTAAATCACACATAATGAAGAGTTGACGTTCTCCACTGCAATGGAATCCTGGAACCCTTGGCTCAGTCTTCACAGAAAAATTTCTCCAATATCAATATCAATAATCAATTCATGAATTCCAACTCTCTCCCATGAGAAAATCTTATACCCTTCCAAAGGTGTGCTTGCTAAAATTAGATTTCCTCAAATTAGAACTTGGGGTTCTAAAATAAGAATTCCTCAAATTAGAACTTGGGCTTCTTAAATTAGAATTTGGGTCTTAAAATTAGACCAATTAATTAATAATTAATAATTAATTAATATCTAATTTAAAATTAGACCAAATAGTTAATTAATTAATATCTAATTTAAAATTAGACCAAATAATTAATATTTGATTAAATCAATCAAATATTAATATCTCCCTCAATACATGTCAGATCCTCAAGCCGTCTAAAGCTGGTGAACCAGGGAGTGATTCTGCACATGACCATATCAAAACAAGGGTGCTCAACTGTATGTCAAATATCCCTAAATAATAGGAGCTCAGGCCCAATGTGTCTGAAATAACCTGAATGAGAGCCAACTATAGGAATTCTATAAATCAAAGCCAAACCAATCTCCATCATGACCCTCTATCCATCCAATCAGCCTATGAAGGTCGCATAATAGGATAATCATCAAGCCTATCAATGTCCATGAAAAAGGGGACATGACAATCTGCCCCTCCAAAAATTGCTTGTCCCCAAGCAATCTCGGAACAATGAACCACTCGATCCACCTGGATCCCAAATGTAATTATGCTCTGCACTACTGTAAATCAATGCAAGTACCTGGAATATCATCAGAAGTAGAACAAAGAGAAACCCATAATCAAACTGGCGAATGCAACTCAACCAAACTCTAAGAGCACAACTGCCATAGTCAAGAACACATGAGAACCAAACTCTCGAAGCATCATAACCCAAGTAGAATGGACAACTCAAACTGCCAATTCCATCTGCAAGAGATGGTGCCAATCCATCCCATAACTGATCCCTCTGTAAGGGTGGCATAGTGAACGGTACCACACTATCATATGTGTGAGAAGAATCAATATGGAGACTCGACTCCACTGGTATCTCAAACTCATTAGAACTAGGTACTCCCAAATCCTGAACCGGTGTGTCAGCCTCAACAACATGTTCCTTAGCTACAACTATAGGAGCGTACTCACCAACAACAATCAATGTACTAACCTCTGAGTCCGGGGCTGGTGAAGACCGTAAATGCTCTAACTCTATGGTCATCTCAGCCAAATGAAATTGTGACTCTTCATAAGCTAACTGCGTACTCTCAAGAATCTTAGAAGTCACCTCAAGCTACTGAGTAAGCTCACTCACCTTATCTTCTTTGGCCAATAATGCATCATACACTATGCTGCCCCACTCTATAAGATAATCTCTATCGGTGACCAACTGCATATAGTCTTGTCTCAGAAACTGGATAGCCTCCCATAAAGAGTGGATCTCTATCAAGGATAGATAACTACCTCCCTGCTCGATGCTAGTAGGAGAACCCCATCCATAAACTACTAACAACTAACGAGCATCATCGAAATGCTTGCAAGCGGTAGCAATGTCTCGCTCACTAACTCTCAACTGACTAGACACATGGTGGCACTGGCTAGATTATCTCCTACAATCCTCCTCTGATGCATGGTCCAAAAGAGTAGACTCAAAATCACTGATCTCTGGAGTACTACCATCCATACTCTGTGAATCAACTCCATAGCTCATATCAACATACAAAGTATCAACAACTGTAGCATCACTGTCTAACTCCTCCATACCGAGAGAAATGACTGGTGAAACTAAGTCCTCAAAACTGTCCACTGCATCCTCCTGAGTATCATCTGCAATAATCGGATCCTGGGACTCTTCTACAATCTCTATCATAATTGAGAGATCATCAACCCTCAGTGCACTAACATCTGAACATACCTCTACACTCTGAGTGCAAGCATCAGACTCGTCCTCATCTTCACTATCCTCTATCTCATAATAATCATAATAATCATGGGACATGCTGCGCTCTTGTCTAAGTGATCTGTAGTGGTCTCTTCTCAGCGTAACAAAGTGATCAAAAGACAACCTCCCCTGAGCTCGTGGAGTTAATAACTTCCACTCATCCTTTGCTGTCATATATCGTGTGGCTTTGTCTTTGGATGTAAGATATGAAAGAGATTCATTCAACCTCTTCAAACTTAGTTCCAGCTTCTTCATATTATTGTCCCACTGCCTCTAAGTATATGAAGTCATTATGATACTTTGCTGATTCAATCTACCCAAACTACCCAACAGGATGGCAAGAAATTAGCTCTGATTTTGCCCAAACTATCCAACAGGATGGCAGGAATTTGGCTCTGATACCACTGTGATGTCCCTTACTTAGGGGCTCCTTTTTCTCTTACAAAAGCTCTGATACCACTGTGATGTCCCTTACTTAGGGGTTCCTTTTTTTCCTACAAAAATCTCTGATCAACTATGATATCCCCTTCAAACAGGGAATATAGAAACACAAAAGCTCTGAACAAAGATACGAATTTGTAGAATAAATTCAAATAACAAGAAACCATAGTAAATCTCTTAACTGTCAAATCACTAATCTTATTATTGTCCAGAAGGTTACAATAGATGTCCTCAGTCATGCATAAAAGGAATATTCAGATACGGCCTTAAAACCCTGATTAACTTTTGCAAATCTGGCACTTGAGCTTGAATCTGTATGTCTCGGCTTGCTGTGTCGAACACACAATCACCGACGTCAGTCGATATACTACCGATGTTGGTCTCCAGTCGGTCGATGTCAGTCACTGGAGATCTCTTTCTGCCATGGTCAGTCTCTGCCTGGATTTGTACGGACCTGTACGGACTTCGTACGGCCGCCCAATAAGCACAACCTGTCTGTTTTCACCCCTGATCTGAAGATATACGATTCTAATACATAATATCTCTATCTGTATAACTTATTAGATCAAAAAATAAATAAAGAAATACCTGTAATACTGTGATAACTTCTAAGTGAAGTTATCTCTCAACCTAAAATTCTGTGATAACTTCTGGATGAAGCTATCTCTCAAATCTATACCTCTGTGATAACTTCTGGATGAAGCTATCTCTCAATTTGGCAATAAATCAGCTGATATCTCATAGCCTCTAAATCACACACAATGAAGAGTTGACGTTCTCCATTGCAATGGAATCCTGGAACCCTTGGCTCAGTCTTCACAGAAGAATTTCTCCAATATCAATATCAATAATCAATTCATGAATTCCAACTCTCTCCCATGAGAAACTCTTATACCCTTCCAAAGGTGTGCTTGCTAAAATTAGATTTCCTCAAATTAGAACTTGGGGTTCTAAAATTAGAATTCCTCAAATTAGAACTTGGGCTTCTTAAATTAGAATTTGGGTCTTAAAATTAGACCAATTAATTAATAATTAATAATTAATTAATATCTAATTTAAAATTAGACCAAATAATTAATTAATTAATATCTAATTTAAAATTAGACCAAATAATTAATATTTGATTAAATCAATCAAATATTAATATCTCCCTCAATACATGTCGGATCCTCGAGCCGTCTGAAGCTGGTGAACTAGGGAGTGATTCTGCACATGACCATATCAAAACAAGGGTGCTCCACTATATGTCAAATATCCCTAAATAATAGGAGCTCAGGCCCAATGTGTTTGAAATAACCTGAATGAGAGCCAACTATAGGAATTCTGTAAATCAAAGCCAAGCCAATCTCCATCATGACCCTCTATCCATCCAATCAACCTACGAAGGTCGCATAATAGGCTAATCATCAAGCCTATCAATGTCCACGAAAAAGGGGACATGACACATTTCTTGTGAGCCCCTACTTCCTCAACTTACTTCTAGCATTCCTCCTCTGTAGCTTTTTATTTTCATTATTCTTTCTATGTAGCTTCTTATTGCTTACATTAGGATTCTTCTGTAGGTACTTGTTACTTTGTTTCTTTATTCTTTCTCTTCTTCTCCTCTTTTCTTTATTTTTGTTCAGCCTTATTTCACTCCTTCTCTAGATCTACTTATTCTAGTGCAATTTTTATTTGTGGCTTTGATTGTGGTAAAGTTGTTTCTTCAACCTCCTCCATAACTTATGGTGTGTCAGGCTTGGTAACTGATTGGGTGTATTCTAAGGAGGTTGATTTCGCAATCATACTTTTATACGTAAATGTATTTTTCTTGGATGTGGGTAGAGGAATGAGGGTCTTCTTGAGCTTCTTCACATCTTGGTTCTAAGGTTGTTTTTTTATTGTTTGTGCTTATTGTGCACAACTCACATTTATGATTATGCAAAGGATGCCATCCTATCCTCTATTATTGGATACAACCTTGACTAAAGATGAGTCCTTGGTTTGTATGTCAAGGTTGGAGGAGGAATTTCTTATGTAGGCGAGGCTTATTAGTGTGAAACAGAAGATCCCATAGTTGGATCTCTATGGAATATTTTGGCCACCAATTTTTTCAAGCTACTTCCTAACCTATAGGGTCAACCATAATGGAGGGGGAGGTTAAGTAATATCGACCCAAAGGTCTCTACTTACCTAGTTTCACACTTGATATATGCACACTATTTTCAAGAAAAAGAATTCCTTCTCTTTCTCCTGTTCATATATTTTATTTTTGATGTCTTCTAGCTTGGTCTTCAAGACTTATTTCTCCTTGACTCCCATCTCTACCAAGTTATACTCACCTACTATTGTTAGCACATTTAGATCATCTAACCACAACTTTGTGCAATGCATCCCCTTCTTGACTGGTGATGGTGAAGCTCATTATGTGGGGGCCTTCTATCTGCCTTTATCTTGTTGCATGAGAGTTTTTGATATTTGTGGTGGCACTTATGGTTGTACTTTTTGTTGTCCTTGTACCTATTCTGGTATTGGGTGTTGTCCTTCTAAGTGAATAGATAGTAGATGTGGCACCATCATAGTAGTTAGATATTTCTACTTCTAGATTTCTTCTTATATATCCAACATGATAATGAAGAATGCCATTAGGGTCAAAGTTGGATTTGGTAACTCATGTACCTTGATCGAGATGCCATTATGTAGTTTTTTAACTGATGTATGTTGCCCTAGATATTACATGACATCTTGGGGTATTTATAGGTATGAATTAATAAAGGCTAGAGCCTCAAACTACCATGTGTTGAACCACCACAATTGATCATAATATTGTCTTATTTTGGTCCATGAAATATTTTCAAATGTGGTAGTCAACCAAAAATCTATAGTTGGATTAACTAGACCTTCTGATGATTTTCACTACAAGAAACAAAGAATTAACACAAGAACTGATATTTAAATTTTTGGGAGGTACCTGCGAGGATATTCTTAATGTTGGTAGTTAACATTGAGGTAAAAAAACTTCGGCCAGTTTAAGTCTTTGTGTAGGAGTATCATAAGATATGTAATATCTATCAACCCTTTTTGTTGCGTGTTTGGCATGCTTTGTAGTTTGCTAAAACCTCTCTGTAATGCATTTTAACTAGAATGTGCACCAAAAAAAAAATATTAAATCAATTGGGATTCCTCTACCTACCCTTATTGTATACTTATCCCTAGTGTCTAAATAAAAGTTAGTGAAATGATGGAATTATAGAAGAGGGATTTATCGTGGGCTTGGAGGCTCATTTCCCATGTCATTGTCTGAGTATTGATCAAAATTATGATATCATGTGATAAATTAATAACCCCTTCATTATATATGCTCAGAATAATAAGCATTACCTCATCAAGTTGTCCAAATGTAAGTAACTTGATCAGTCTTTTTGCATTTGATCCTCAAAATGGATGTGGAAGCACTGGGGCTCCTACTTGTGTAATTTGTTTTGGCCCATGATTAAATAACATAGCTTCTGCTTGATCAATGAAATTGAAAGGGTCAAGATCAATATATTTTATTTATCAAAAACCTAAGACAATCCCCAGCTGTTCCTTCTACACATTTATAAGTGGAATCAATAATGGATCTCTCTCCATGGTTGTTGTTATGGCCTGAGTAAAAGAATTGCTATGCTTGTTTTGGATCTGGAATGTAATTTACATGTAAGAAGATGTTTTTAAATAATATTTTAAAATACACTTGTTATCATAAGTATGTAATGTCTATGTGTTTTCTGCAACCTTATTTATATAAATTTTGGCACCCAAATCCATTTGGCCAATGTACTAAGCTAGTTACACATGAGTTCTCTCCCCATATTAATATCACTTGATGTTGTTTCATTTGATAGTGACATTTTTATGTCTAGAGACCTTGATTTATCCACAAACATTTATTTAACATGACATGATATCCTTTCAACTATCCCTTCTCTTTTATGATGTCATCTATCAGTTGGCCACATAATCCACTTTGGGAAGGATGTAATCTATTCAAGTTCCATGTTAGTAACAATCTTGAATGACTAATATCTTTCCTTTCACCATACCTATCTCATTACCATCACCTTCCCAAACTTATTTCATGGTAATCATGTAATTATTTATATCCATCTTTCCTATAGGTTATCTCTAGAATTTGATCACACATTATGATTGTAACTACCCCTTATTTTTTGGATGTGTTACAATGCAAAGATTGCATTATACAAACACTTTAATCATATAAAAACAAATAAAAACATAAAACAACATTAAATAAAACCTTAATCTACATGGTGCCACTTGGCATCCATTATTTTTAGTATCAAGAATGATAGAGACTAACGATAGTAAGGCTTAAACTTATAACCATTAACACGTCATAATAAATAGTATGGTTTTTTGTAAGTATTTTAACACAATGGTACTTTATTTTGAAACTTCAAAAATAATGGAGGGTCCCTTCCATCTAATGTGCAATTTCTATAGTAATGCCTTAAATCAACTATCATATTATTACCACTTGTTTTGAGTGAAATATCTTAGATCACAAGTTAAGATCATGTCATGCCTTCTAGCTTAACTTGTGGATTTTTGGCATTTTTTGTGCCCTTTGTTGACATTAATCCATTCTAACCAAGTATAGTAATCTTTGCTTTAAAGAATCTTGTTTTCATAGACTCATAACCATTACATAATATATTTTGTAAGCATTACTACCTCAATACCACATATAAGATAGAATTGAGTGAAACCTATGGCCTGCTTGTAATTTTTTTTTTTATACCCAAAGAATCATACGAATGTAATCCTTGCAATCATATTTTTGCACATTAAATATCTTTGTTAACATTTTTTGCAATACTTTATTTGATGCTTCAAATTGTCCATTTACTTGGGGGTGAAATCCCATTATGTTATGGTAAAAGATCATAAACTCCTTAGTGAGAGTCTTGATAGTGTTATTAAGGAAATACATTCCTCTATCAATGACCAACTTGACTGAGCATCCAAATCTTGTAATAATGTTTTCATAAAATAATTTGGTAGTGTCATTTACACCATAACTTGAGGTTGTAGTATCTTCTTATAGTCATATTAAATGTCTAAATTAGTAGTTTGAGTGTGGCTTGTGACGACCTATCCATAGGTCCTTCTTGCATGCTCTTAGACACTTTTTTGTGAATTATCAGTCATCCATAGCCTTCTAAACAGTGATTACATCTCAACCAAACCCTATTTCCCCAGCCAATCCTATCCACCCAAGTCCTGAGCCTATAAAACAAGAACACCATACCTAGATTATAGTGTCAGCCCTAGGGTGTCTCATTTTTGGCACTCTATTCCCTTTGTAAATTGAACCTCAATGGTCATTTTCATCTAGTTCCTATCCTTCATTATATCAGCCTAGCATGAATACATCTAACTCATGACCAATGGTTTTTTATAAAAGCCTATCCAAAGTTCATTTACAAGGAGGGTGATAAATCTTACAAAACAAACAAGAATACAAGCAAATTACTAAGGAAAACTTTTCTATTCTCTACATACAGTCACCCAACATAGCTGCAAACATATTCAAACCCTCATACCAGTCACTAACTACCTTAAACACTCTCAATTTAGCATTTTTGTATCTACATCACATTATTTCATAAAGCACATTAGTTGAGAGAACTAAATATGGTTTGATCCCTTTTCAGAGTATTGGTATGTAGCCAACATGCCCACACAAGTGTGGATTACATATTTAGTGCATATTACACACTGACCCCCCCACCCCCATTTCTCTAAGTGATTCAAATCTTGTTTTATCCATCATGATGGAGGGTTAGGGTTTAAAGATTAAAATATCTCTACAATGAGTTCCATCAATATTCATCATTGAGTATTTCACAAGCAAGCTCACACAGGTATAACACAAAAAACCTAGAAAGCTTAGATCTTTATGACCAGTTTGGATAACAGTGACAGGAGTGGACAATAGTGTCAGAACCTAAAGTGTCTTGTTTTTTACGCTCTTTTCCTTTCACTAAATGAAATCTAGATTTTGATTTCCAACACTGTCCCAGTTCTACATAGCCAATTTCAACCTTTATTTCATCCATCTTAGTCTAGTTTCAAGCTAAGTTATATTTTTCCTTATTTATTGTTATTTTTAGAAAATTAAAAAAGATAAATAAATTATACAAATCAAGACTGTAATTATTGTAATATTATTTACTGATTTATTGATTCAGACCCTTAACTAAAATGAGAATAAAACTCTATTATTCCCAAAATATTTAAATCATTTGGTGAACCCGACTTACTTTGTTTGCACACAAAAACCCTAGGAAAAATTTCTTGCTGATTTTTCTAGTATTCTAATTTTTAACTATATATTTAAATCTGAATTTCATATTTAATTTTTAAAATTATAGTAGTATTTCTAAAAATCATTTCTTTCAAATCCTAGTTGAATTTCTAGATCCCTTTTCTTCTTGAGGTATCACCTTACATGTTTGTGAGCTTCATATCTTTTTTTATGCATTTCTAATTCGTTATTTAGATTATATTTATTTAATATTCTCTTTCATTTTTCAAGTTATTTTCCTTATGCCCATCTAATCTCTTTGCATCTCTTCCTTTGATATGAAGTGTAAGACTTAGTGACAATCCTCCTGAATTCATCAGATTCCTCCAACCCGTACATATACCATAGATAAACAACTAGCTCAGCTTCCTACTATAGATCCTACACATCTAGAGTACACTAATTTTCATGAGGATAGTTTTGACAATGAGCACTATGAGAATAAATATGATGATACACACACCGATGTTCATGACCCACCACATCGAGTTTTTGATCCACTTCCACCTATTGTTGATAATGATGTTGTCATCAACAAAGATTTGATTCTACAAAGTTTTCAAGAGAATTAAGGAATAACCTTGAGACCATACCCTTATCTTACAATCTATCATGAAAATTAAAAATGATAAAAAATTTGAGTCTTTTATTCCTTCAGAGAAACCAATTATAAATGACACTGCAGGGGCAACTATGTCTCAACAACCCCCTATAGCAGCCCAACCTTCTTATGAGGCACCACTGGTTATGGCTAGTACATCTTTGTCTCTAGATGTGACTAACCTTATGCAAGAGATAAAATTTTGTCAATCCAAGGTACTACATCTTGAGTTAGGTGTCTCTAGACCAACACAAGCTTTGGATTCTTTTACTCTACTTCATATACCATTGGCACGTCATATTAATTCTACACCCTTGCTACCAGGTTTTGTTCAATCCAAGCTCACTGTATATGATGGCAAAGGTGATCCAAAGACACACTTGAGAAATTTTTATGCATCATGCTTGGACTATGTACCAAATGACTGGTTACTAACCAAGATATTTCCATGGAGTTTAAAATATTATGCTTTACAATGGTTCTATATTCTACCAAATCAGTCAGTCAATGCATTCAATCTTTTAGCTGACATGTTCCTAGCTCATTTTAGCATTAACATATGTGACAAGGTTTTTTATGTCCAAGTTGCACAATAGAAACAAAGGTTAAATGAGCATCTCACAGATTATGTTCTTCGATATAAGACTATCTTAGCTAAAATAACTAGCCCCATGGCTGATCAAGAATTATAAGACCTATTTAAATAGAGTCTTTTGCTATCTTTACATGAGTCAATAATGTTCAAAAATTTCTCTTCTTTCATTGAGTTATGTCATACATGAAAGGAAAGGGAAGTCAAACTAATTTCAATGGGCAAACTCAAGTATACAAGCATATCAGAAACAACTGACAAGTGGAATAATAAAGTCCCATACAAAGTAAAGGTTAATGATAGCAAAAGTCAAAATCAACCTACAATTAATGTAACTTTAGATCCCCCTCAATAAGTGGTTTTATCAGTACCTCCTCAGTGAGCCTTTACCAATCTACCAATATCTCTAGTTAAAGTCTTACAATAACTATTATAATGCAATATCATATCTCTCCCTCCTATTCATAAAGTTGATAGAACAAAGCCTCTTCCATGTGGATATTATTAGAATGCATTTTTTTAAATTTTCACAAGGCACTAGGCCACACAACAAATAGATGCATCAATTTGAAACACAAGATATAAGATTTGATAGATGATAAACTTATTGATCTTGGCACTTCGGTTGAGCCTCCTCAGGTAAAGAAAACATAGGACAAAGCTTTGAAAATTTTCTCAGATCCTTTCCCACAACATTATAAATAAGATATAGTGGATATATTAGGTGTTCACCATGCATATTGTGCACACCATCCACCAGTTACATACCAGGCACCTTCAGTTGAGTCACATCCTTTGAGCAACAAGATTGGTGTATATAATTTTAGAGTTCCAACTAGACCTTCCATCTCCTTCTCAGAGTGAGAGATAGTTGAGGATGGTTCTAATTGCCATGCACTCTTTATCAAAGCTTATATTAATCATCATCCCATTCATAGTGTTTCCATAGATAATGGATATAGTATGAACATGTACACTATGAAATTACTATAGCATTTGGGATATTTAGATCAAGGTATTACCCTGATGGACATAGTTATTAGTGGATTCAATGGGTACATATAGAGTTCATTGGGTGAGATTGTACTTTCTCTACAACTTGGTCCAACACAAGTGGCCAAACCATTTACTATAGTTTTTAGTGTAGGAGTCTTTGATATATCACTTGGTTGATCATGGATTTAGAAACTTCATACAATACCTTATATATTTCATAGATGCGTAAAATTCATTCACAATAATCAAGTTGTTACAGTTGGTAGAGTCACATATGAGTTACCAATCCCAACTTGAGAGCCATCTACTACTCTATAGTCACCAGTTTCAGCTCCTCCACTAGTTACAGTTATTTTAATTTAGATTCAAACATAGTCAAAGCCTCCATCACCAACACAGAGAGTTCATACACTTCCACAATGGCCTCTTTTAAAGCAACCATAGTTTTAAGACTCTAGACAATTTCTAACTACAATATTCACACCGAGGGTAGTATCACTGAGGTCTCATGGCTTTAAACATAGAACACATGATCAGAGAGCTTCTTCTACTAAAAAATGGGTCCCTAAGAGATTCACAGTTGCATCCACTTCTCAAAGTTATAAAAGAACCCCACAATGAGTTTCCACTTCAAAGATTTTAGAGAACTTATACCATACACAACTTTCAAAGCCATAGTTTCAGTGCTTTCATCATGCTTTACGATACATGATCCCTCTTCTTGATAAAAGACACCATGATAGGGAGTCTCTCATGAGACTCATCAGTGAGTTTTTCTCAATATTTTTTGTACAAAGTTTCTTTATGTTTACTTGTAGATAGCTTATTTTCAAAAATACAAAAAACTTAAAATATTCCAAAATACAAAAACATTCAAATAAAAATATCTCAAAACACCAAAAACATTTCAATTGTATGCATTATCCATGCTTTACATTTCTACTACCATGTTAGACTTACATTTTGCTATTCTATACTATTGTTTGTTGATTTATTTACATTGCCATGATTCTCTTGATCTTCTTTGAGTGTGTGCAGTGACATATAGATCCTCGATTTCTTCACTCTACCCATTTAGGGGAAATCCTATTAATACATTTGAGACATACATCGATATATCTACCCATCAGGGGCATCTTCTACATGACCATACCATCTAGGTTATGCCATTCTTACACTACACACTCTAGTTATCATGTTGATGTACATTACTAGCTTACACAAATTATTATTTCAACACTCACTAGTAAACAAAACTTATGTATTTTTTAGCATTTACCTAGTCTTGTACTATATGTTTTGCATACTTTCATTTTTTGCTTTGATTAGTTAGATGTGATTGTATTTCTAGCATTTACATGCCTTCTTTTCTTACTTTACATAGCTAGATGTGATTATATTTCTCAATTCCTATTTTATTTCTTATGTGTGCCTTAGGAAATTTGCCAATCTTTTTTGCTTCTATTCTTTTTTGTGCCTTAGGACATTTGCCAATGTCCTTTACTTGTTCTTTTCTAGTGAATGTGGCTCTTGTGCCAACCTTGCTTATTTTCAATTGTATATGTATGTGGCATTTGAACATACCTTGTATGCTTGATTTCTAAATTTGAGTGATATGTGCCCATGTCCCTTTTTTATTGGCCCCTTGGCCACTTTTGTGCTTCTTTGATCTTGTCCTGCATGCTTGTTTCTTGTTTGCTTCTTGTTGTTTACAATGCCATGATCCACATCATGCATTATCTTGATTTTTTGGATCCCATGATGAACATCATGCTTCATCCCTCCTTGAAAGCTACAACTAATAAATTACATTTCTAATTTCACATTAGTATACTACACATGTTATTACATTTTTACATATATCTAGGCATACCCCTATTGATCTAACAATCTCCAATTCAAACTATGTTATATCTTGAGAACACATTTAGATTATCATTGCTATATCATATATTTCTTAGCATAAAAAACTTACATGGATTTTCATTCTGAGGGAAATCATTGTAGGGTATTCATTTATACCCTTAGAAGAGGGGGCAATAAACTGAGTTTTTATCACAGATATCAGAGCCTTATACCAGTAAAAAGTCAGTTTTTAGAATACTCAGAATAACAACCAAAACTCAAACTAGGTAGAACAGACAAAGAAAATAGTGATGAACACATAATAGTGATCATAAATAATAAAGGACAAGAGCACCATACTTGGACTATAGATCCAGATAATAAAGTGTCATATTTTCGACACTTTTGTCCAAACAATAAAAAATCTAGAATTTTTAGAAACAAATAGAAAAGTAAGATCAGTTACTTTTTTATCAACTACAATTCAATTTATATTCAATAGTTTCAAAATAACTTTTCTCAAAAAATCTAGATATTGGGGGCATCATGCATGGAATGATGACTCTCACTTCTAGTTTTAGATTGGGTAGTTGTATAACTTCTAAATCAGAATCCATGTTACATATGCTACTGATTGGGGGCAATATGCACATCAGAGTTACCTTATTTTATTTTTAATTTATTGTATAACCTAGGTATTCTAATTAGTTGTGTAACTTATTCCATCTATAGGTGGTTGGGATCATTTCAGAGTGGCTTTCATATAATCCTAATTCCTAGTTTCAGAGTGAATTTTATACAAATTTAGTCTCCACCTTTCAGAGTGGCCAAGATTGGCCTATTTCTTAGCACACATTTGACTATTCACATTACATTATCAGATTATAGATAATTTATGTGTTTCAAGAGCCATCTCATATGACACACATTCATACTAGTATCAGTTCATAGTTAACTACATAGTGGGTAATGATGGAGTCAAAGAACTAGCTAGCCTTTTTATTCTTGAGCCACCTACTTAGAGTGATTGGACACATAGACAAAACATCGATTAACATATGTATGATCACAAAACTTCACTTAATAGATGATTATGGAGCCAAAGGGCCATTGTTTGCATTCTTGATCCAATCTAAGGGAATTAAGCACTCAACTTTGTTTGTGATATTACTTTTGGTACAACACATACCCAGTATTACCCAACATTTCTCAGCATCACTCAAAATCACACATCTTCATGGGATTCACCCTTGCTGATAAGTTTAGGTATGATTTCTACTTTTTTTTATCCTAGTATTTTGCTTTGCTACATCACTAAAATAAAGGGGGGGGGGGAAATGTAATCATATAAAATGTTCAAATTGGTATTTTGAGTTTGGCTTGTGACATCCTATCTATAGGTCCTTCTTACATAATCTTAGACACATTTTTTCTCTTTTTCAATCATCTATATCCTTCCAAATGATGATTCCAGCTCAGCCAAATCCTATTTCCCAGGTCAATCCTATCCCTTAAATCCTAAACCTGTAAGATAGAAGCGTTATACCTAGACTATAGCATCAAACCTTAGGGTTTCCCATTTTTGGCACTCCTATCCCTTTGCAATTTGAACTTCAACAATCATTTTAATTTGATTCCTATCCTTCATTATGTCAGTCTAGAAGCAATACATCTAACCCATGACCAATGGTTCCCTATAAAATCCTATCCAAAGTTTATTTACAAGGAAGGTGACAAATCTTACAAAATAAGTAAGAATATAAGTAAACTACTAAGACACTTTTCTATTCTATGCATATAGTCATCTAACATCGCTGTAAACATATTCAAATATTCATACCAATCCCTAGCCACCTCAAGCATTTTTAATTTAGAATTTTTTCAGCCACATCAAACTATTGCACAAAACACATTAGGTGGGAGAACTACATATGACTTGATCACTCTTCAGAGTATTAGTATATAGGTAGTGTGGCTACACAAGGGGTGTAGATTATACGTTTACTATATATTACACACTAATCCCCTATTTTTTTAAGTGATTCAAACCCCATTTTGTCAAGCATGATAGAGAGTTAGGGTGTAGAAATTAAAACAACTTTACAACAAGTTCTATCGACATTTAGAGCTCAAGATTTTATAGGAAAGTTCACATAAGAACAATGCAAAAAACTCAAAAAGATTAATTTTTTTTGACCAATTTGGACAATAACGGTAGGACTGCACAATAACGTCTTACCTTAAAGTGTCTTATTTTCAATGCTCCTATCCTTTCACTGAACGAAAGCTAGATTCTGATTATGACACTATCTTGGTCCTGCACAACAAATTTCAACCTCTGTTTAATCCATCTCAATCCAGTTTCAAGCTAAGTTATATGTTTTTTAATTTATTATTATTTTTAGAAAGGTAAAAAAGATAGATAAATTATACAAATCAAGATTGTAATTATTGTTATATTATTTACTGATTTATTAATCTAGACCCTTAACTAAAATAAGAATAAAACACCATTATTCTCAAAATTGTTAAATTAATTCCACCCATTTAGTGAAATAATTTGTTGTAATAATAATATATCATACATGACTTCATTTACTTTGGGGACTTACTGATCCAAAAAAATAAGTTACTATTTAAATGATTGTTATGTGAGTATTGGTATCAAAGGCATATCATTGTGTTGATTTAACTTTCTTAATTGATGATACACATTGCAGTGCTTGGCTACCCTATGTACATCTTGAAAAAATGTTGACCACCAGGAACAATCTATAAAATATTTATGGGAGTGGTTTGGTGTATAAAGTGACCCCCTACAATTCACTAGTATGTTTCTTGAAGAATGTTAGAGAATTAACTTTAATTGGGGTCTTTCTATAATTTTTAGGCTTATTTTAAGTCTTAATTATGTGTGCATTTATTATTTTTATTAACGCACTTTATTCCTACCTTTATGAGGTGACATTCACCTCCTTAATCCACTTGTTGGATTTAGAGTTACTTGCATGTAAATATCCATTTTTCACATGGCATACACCTCCTTTTTCTTTGTAAGGGATTATGACATAAGTGACACACACTTGTAGGACTTGTAAAGTCATAATGGAGTCCTATGTAACTCCTATTTTCCTCCTCTAGCTCTATAAAAGGGCTCTTCCTCTCTTCTTTTTCTCACTAGAATCTCTAGCTCTCTTTCTTCTTCTTTTGTGCTCTTGATTCAATCTTGTACTTGTAGAGATTTTGGTAGCAATCTTTCTAATAAGATAATGTGAGTTTTTAGCTGATGAGTTTGATTTCCCACTTTAAAATCTTTGTCTCATTTTTGGTTTGCTCCATGAGAGATAATATTGTTTTTTTCTTTCATTAAATTATTCACTCTTTATTGTCATTGTTAAATGTTTTTAACATAAATCCTAATATGATATCATAACAAGATTCATTTATTTGACATTTTTTTAGAGTGTGCAGGTTTTGAGAAAAATATCGATTTTTTTTACAAAGGCTTCAGCGTTGCACTTCTTTCAGATTTGTCTCTCCTTGTAACCTTCGTTTTTCTTTGAGATTTGCTTTCTAACGCATGGTTGTAGGTGGCTCATTAGGAGCCTTTTCCACCTCTACCTGTGCTTGGTAAAACCCTCCAAGTAGGGTCTCCTCTTTGTGCTTATATGTCTTTTTTGCTTTCCTTGGCATGTTGGGTACCGTTAAAATTGTTTTTACTTAATTCATAGCTTCTGGCAATGGATTTGCCTTTGCACTATTTCTCTATCTTCTTTAAGATGCTTTAGAAAGTGGTATTCGGCAGCTTACCTTCTAATTTTTTTCCTTCCTCTCTCCTTCTTTTATACATTTTACTTACAACGCTTTATTTTTTGGTTGCCTCTGATGGTGCTTCGCTTGTGTTAAGATTGTCAAAGGTTTTTTTTATCTGTGGCGCTTCCATTACCTGTGAGCTTGGCATTCTTATTTCCTAGTTTATTACCCTTTCTTGTCATGCACATTTCTTCACAGCTACCATTTTCTGCATCGTCTCTCTCCTATTCTAGTGTTTCCAAGACGTTTCTTTTTCATTCTATATGAAACCTGTGTACATTTTTTTAGTAACGCCTTTATTGGTAAGTGACAGGATTTTACAGCATGGTAGTTACTTTGCTCATTGTGCATTCATTTATCTTTGCTTTCAGTATTTAATTCTGTGTTTCTTATTGGATCATTACTCGTACGTTAATTTTTTTAATTATGTAAATTTGTCTTTACACGCAATCAACCGAACGCATCTTATAATATTTTGGTTTGTTCATGGAATCTTTGTTTTAGTTTAACACATTTAACTTTTCAATCTTTTACCATAAAATTCTCAATTCTAACTCAACTCGTTGCATGATCTTTGTTATATGCTTCAGTGGATTTTATAAAAAAAAAAGCTTTACCTTTGTTTTTTTTTACATGTAATTCTTTACGCTTAAATATTCTTTTAAAAAATAAATAAATAAATAAATTTAAAATCTTCATTTTCACACTGAATGTAGTTAAAGCATAATTCTAAGTTTTTTAAAAGAGCTTTTCAATTTAAAATAAAATTTTTGTTTTTTCAAAAACATTTACCATTAAATTTTACGCTTAATTTTTTTTTGGTAACACCAAGTTTTTTTAAGGTATTTGATTTATATTAATATATCTTTTTGAATGTTTTGGAAATTATAAGACGTAAAAACTAAAAAATAAAAAAATCCCAAAACCATTTAAGTATTTTTTTGGTGGACATACATTTATTAGTTAATTAATTTAAATTTTGAGACAACAATATTTCAATCTCCATTTTTTTTAAATGAATATTTTTAAATGTTTATTGGATCAATTAATGCTATTTATCATTGATTTTTTTAAATGTTAATGAAATATGTTTCTTTCACTTTCATAAGCCTTAACTTGACCATTTTATTTTATTTTCCAAAAACTAAACAAACTATTCAAGATGAAGACATAGTTGTTCTTAAAAACAAATTTCAATTCAAAACACTACTATTATTACTTTGTATAATTCTATTAATGCACTTCAAAATACTTTTTAAAATAAAATAGATAATATGCAATCTTCTCTTGATGTTTTTAATGCTAATTTTTGTATCTTTTGCACATGATACTATTATAATCATAGTGAACCTTCTTGTACTTATAAAACAACTAAAATACCTATGCACATATATTTTAACAACCCTACCTTACAAATTATACAAAATATGGGTTATTCAGGGGATGTACTTGGTAAGTGTCAAGACAATATTTTCAAACCTCTTTTGCCTATTTCCAATACAAATTCTAAAGGTCTCGGTTATGTTGATTCTATTGCTTCACCTACTTCTAATGTAAAATCAGAATCATATTGTCCTCCTCATCGAAGGATTTATAATGTAATTTATTTTGATTATATTGATTTTAATAATCACGCTTTAGTAAAAAATATTAAACCTTGTGGGCATTGTAGAAAATACAGGCATCATATACTTGAATGTTGGAAATTGCATCCATGTAAATCTTATGAAAAATCCATGCATGATACATTGCATTGTTGTAAAATGACTAAATCTTCTACTTCTAAAGGTAAAACTGTTTGGATTCTTAAAATTGATGAATCTTCCAGAGACTTTGATATGTTTTCTTTCGATAATTCTTCTAATGATTCAAGTAGAATATCTTTTGCAAGTGACAAATCTTCTTTGTCTCTATTTTGATTATCAATCTTTTATGTATTTTTTACTTTTAGTTTCAAAGTATATATGTTTTATTTAGATCTTTTGTGACGAACTTACTTTCGTACAGGGTTATGCACTTTATAATGGAAGTTGTCTTTAATCAAATTTTTTTAGTTGTACATCTACTTTTATTACATTATGTATATAAATTATATTTTTTGACATAATGATTATTTAATTTGAAATATTTGAGTTAGTTGGCTTGTTTTGTAGGTTTTTAGATCATTACTCTATTTTATTGGTCTTTGTTCCATGACGGATTGACCACCTTGTTCGAAGAGGATTCTTGTAGATTCTTGGTGATCACAATTTATTCCTTGTGAATTTTGGTAGCACCTTTTCTTCTTTCTTCTTTAAATTTTATTAATTCCTCTTGAAACAAGTTTTTATTAAGGAAGAGATCTATATAATTTCAACTCTCTTCTTTGTTTATAATTTTTTGTTTTTACTTTTGTAACCCCAAATTAAGCTTAAAGAAAAGTGTTGTAAAATTAACCTTAATTTGGGTCCTTCTATAGTTTTTAGGCTTATCCTAAGTCTTAATTATGTATGAATTTATTATTATTATTATTAATATAATTTATTCTTAACTTTATGAGGTATCACTCACCTTCTTAATCCACTTGTTGGATTTATAGTTACTTGCATGTAACTCTCTTTTCCCCACATGACATACACCTCCCTTCTCTCTGTAAGGGATTAGGATACAAGTGACACACAGTTAGAGGGATTATAAGGTCATAATGGGGTCCTATGCAACTCTTATTTTCCTCCTCTAGCTCTATAAAATATCTCTTCCTCTCATATTTTCCTCACTAAAATATCTAGCTCTCTTTCTTCTTCTCTTATGTTCTTGATTCAATCTTGTACTTGTGAAGATTTTGGTAGAAATCCTTCTAATAAGATCACATGAATTTTTCTTCAATAAGTTTGATTTTCTACTTTAAAATTTTTATCTCATTTTTTAGTTGCTTCATGAGACATAATAATGTTTCTTGCTTTCATTAAATTATGCACTCTTTATTGCCATTGTTAAATATTCTTTGCATAAATCCTAATAGAGAAGTTGAAGTCATTTATGATATAATGTTACTCTACACAATAAATTGTCTTTCTCAATTTTATTTAAAAATATGTTGATGAGACTATATGAGATAGCACAAGTGACCATTTTCTTTTTATCCCTTTCTATATAATGTGCAAGGAAAGTACCTTGCTCCAAAAAAAATTCATTATCCTTCATATTATCTAGGATTGTAGCAACCATAAGTAAGTGCACATATGGAGACTCATCCTCTATTTATTCTATATCTTTACCATTTTATAGCCTACTCAAATGATCTAGTTTGATATTTTCTCATCTTGGCTTTACATTGATTCAAAATTGAAACTCTTGAAATAACATGAGCCAACTAGAGATTCGTCTTCCCAACATTAGATTATAAGCAAATATCATAATGATTGGTGGTCAGTAAAAATCTCAAATGGTGTGGCCAATAAATAGTGTTAAAGTTTTTACAATGCAAATATCATAGCTATAACTTCTCTTTCTATAGTGGTATAGTTATTTATAGATATTGATATTTTTTTGTTAGTAAAGTGTATGGGGTAATCCAACCCACCATCCCTTGGCTACACTAGGACAATTCTTACTACAATACTAGAAGTATCCACATGCATGTGAAATGGCTTCTTCTAGACATGAAATACTAAAATATGTGTTGTTACCAATCTTTGTTTAATATCAATAAATGCTAATTGGATTTTTTTTCCATTCAAACCTTATGTCTTTGCATAATAGTTTTTTAATTGGTGCAGATATGGCATGTATCCTTTGATAAATTTTATATAGTATCATGTATGATTGAGAAAGGTGTGTACTTTTGTAGATTTGTTGGAGGGCGGCATCCCCACTATTAAAATAATATTAGCTTGATCTACCAGAATGTCATCACTACATACAACATGGCCCAAAATAACACTAAAATGTGTGAAAAATAAACACTCCTTTAAATTTAGAACAATGCACATATATTGAAACCATTCTAACATTAGTCATAGTTTGGATAGATACTCTTTAAATAGATAAAAATATCTTGATCATCTAAATATACTTCTAAAAAATCATGAATGAAGTCTTTAAATATAGTTACTCTAGCTCTAGATAAAATTGTTGGTGAATTATTTAGACCAAAAGGCATTACCTTATATGTGAATTATCCCCATTCAATTCTAAAATTAGTCTTATCTTGATCTTATTCTATAGTCAAAATCTGATGGTATCCATTGAATCTATTTATAAATGAGTACACTTCATGACCTACAACTAACTCGAGTACTTCGTCCATGAATGGTATAAAAAATGATCATTGAGGCAAGTATCATTGAGTACATAGTGGTCTCCAAATATATGTATCTCTCTAGATTTATTTTGCAATATCACTATGGGACTCACCCAAACTATTTCCCCCCCTATATAAATGAATCTTTCTTCTTGTTTTTGATCTAGTTCAACCTTTAATTTTATTTTCATTTTGGGGTTTAGCCTATATAAACACTTCTTGATGGGTTGAGTGCACTCTTTTGAATCTATGTGAATTTTCCCCAATGATAAATGTACACCTTTTATTTTAGAGAATTTGGTCATAAAGACATCTTGATAGTATCGTAACAACTGCAATGCCTCTGAAATATGTTCTTCTACATAATAATCTCTTGTAGTCAAAAGCTTAGAAATTGACTCTGTTTCAATGTTTTCTTTTATATTTTTTCAAGGGTTATTGATACACTTTGTTTAAGGCATTGGGTAAAGCATCTCATAGAGTGTGATCTCCTTTCCATTTTGGAATTTTTATATTGTATAGTTTGTCTTCTTCCACTTGTTCTACACTTTGGGATAGTATTGGTTCAACTTCCCTCTTTAGTTCAAAGAATCCTACCAAATATAAATCTATGTCATTATTTCTAGATTTTGTTAGCTTGTCTATTATTTTATTAAGAGTCTTAACAAAATCTTGTTCTTCTTTACTTGACTTGTAATTTTGAAGTACAAGATTTAAATCATGAGATGCTTCTTGCTATGATGATGACTCTATCATAACTCCCAAATCTTTTGCTCATCTATGACATAGAAATATTTTAAGTTTATGTAATTTATTGTGCACCAAAGGGTTATCATACTCAAACAAAAAAGTATAAATGAAATATTTTTTCACTTGTGCCCAATGTTCGGTCTCTCTCCTACATTCTTGACACATTTACCAGGTTGTTGGCAATGGCACTAATATATGGATAAAAATGTGCACCCAATACTTTGTTTGCACTACTTGCATAAACCATATATCTACACATTAATGAATGTGTAACTCAATACATTGGCCTTATTAAAATAAAAACTATTCATACTTTATCATAGATGTCGATTGAAACTATAGGCACAAAAATTCACATGCCTCCTCCCAATGTATCTATAGATCTCTATGCACTACCCACCAAGTCATAGTAGTACCTTTTAGTGTATAACTCAGTGTGATGACTCTTTAATCCACCTATGGCACATGGTATTATAACCTTAATATGAATGGATTATGGTCCTCTATCTTAAAGTATTGAGATAACTAACGTTCAACTGTGAACACCATACATAGAGGTTGTAACTCATGATCTTTTCATGCCTAGTTTAATATGTGAGCAATCAAGTCATCACTTATGGAATATGTTGTTTCCCAAGGTAAAACACCCTCTATATTAGGTTTAGTATAATACATAATTATTTCACATATATTATATAAGACATCCACTTTTGACCTCATAAGATATTAAACTGATAGAGAGCTATAACTTTCAAGTTGAAACCGTGGTGCTAATGATTTTAATATTAATGGATTGCAAGATAATTACTTTGTGATCTAGGATTATTCCATGTGTGGGTTCAGGAACTAATAACAGTAGCTCGCAATGCATTCCTCTATGTGTCTGTGCTAAATTTAAACCAACTATTATAACCATATGTATATGGTGACTCTGGTTCATTAGGAATTATGTACAACTTCTATTCTTATTTATTTAAAAGAATGACAACTATCTTTTCTCCCTGATAAGCTTCTAGTTGATTACACACTATGTTAATAGTCATTTAACTCTCAAAAACCCATTTATTACCAATTAATGCAGGGTAATGGGTCTACATAGTCTTCATATCAATGACTTAAAAATCATCATGTAGACATAACTTGGCCACTCTAATCTCTACATCCTTAAGGTGATCAATCAACTCTACTTGTCTATAGTATGCAAGGTTGAGGGTGATAGGGTTGTAGCTCAATTGTAGCCTATTAATAGCTTCCCATGTTGATCTTTGATCATATTCATAGTATTCTCAAAATCAAATAATGTATTATAAATTTTTTATCCTTTAAGCTCAATATCTATGATGGAGTCAACATCCCAAGGTTTCTTAGTTTTTACATACTAGATAACCGTATATGTATGTTGTTACCCTCACTACGCACACTCTTCCAAATTATGCAAGAGGTTAGTAATATTATATGATACATCTTCATTATAGAGTGTATTAATTAACTTTAATAAGTCTTTTAAATTAGTTACAACTCCTTCCTACTTCATTATGTGCACAATCTATTCTTACATCTATGCATCAATGTTGTTGTGTCCTATTTTAAACTACTCTACTATTATATTTTTATAGAACTTGAGATACTTGATACATCAAACTATTCTCCCTTATAGGGTCAAGATATTGATTAGGATACATTTTTCTAATTCCATGATCTACTAGCATATACAAAAGTGACAATCCTTGTTCTGCACGTTGTTTTTTCGTAACTATTTGTATGAGTGCATTCTCCTTAGGTTGTGTATTGATCAAGTTTACATCGTGCATTCAATTCTCATTCATTTCATTCTTGAGCATTAGATAATCTTTTATTTGATGTTGACCTTAAATTATGTAGTACACACAATAGGTTTATCTCTATGGATTGGTAGGGTAATTATTCATATAGTGATTTTATTATCCACATAAATATCATTGAATAGGTGGTCAAACTTGTTTTTTGTCATTATTACAATGTCCTTGTTACCTTCCTTAGTATCTTCCCCTTTAGTCTCCTTTTTAGCAACCTCTATTTTTTTGGTATCCCCATCCTTATAACTATTATTTAGTTTATCCTCCTTGATGGTTTTTTTGAGTTTCGTACCCTTCATATTGGTGCCGAGGTGAACTTGGAGCCTAATTAAATTTCTGTGGACTCACATTATTCTAGGAAGACTGATAATGGTGTTATAGTGAATATGACATCTAGTGGACTAGACCCTAGGGTTTGTATTATGGTGATAAAGGTATCCACTAGGGAGTACTCTGTATCACACTTTCCATATCCACATCTAGACCTGGGATATCATACTTCACATTTCATAACTGATACATAGTAACTATGAAAACATTATTTATATCTTTTTTTATCTCTTAGATATCTCTACAGCACCTATCGTCGTGATTTGTTGATTTTTAAAAGTTGTACATGATTTGTGATTTCTTAATATATTGATGTAAAATATGGCACTTTGAATTAGTATGTCCAATTACTCGACATATTTAAAAATTTATGTTTTAAGCTTTTGATAGTCATTCCTGTGATGACCTTATCAACCATATTCTATACACTATAAGATTAATTTAGTCCTATCATTCTCATACATCTCATCCATCTTTCTAATAAAAACATCTAGTTTTGATTCTACTTTAGAACATGTTACAAGAAGGTGGCCATATTCCTCAATTTACTCGTATATTAACAGATCAGGTATTAGCCTTAGTTAAGAATTGGGACTACACAATAATAAGTCTAATTCTTGATCACAATCCTTTTAAAAATAAATCTAGCTTATCTTTATCTTCCAGGATGAAATTGATCTTATTCATAAAATAAGAAAACCTACAATCATAGTCTCCAACTATTTATCTAGAATTTTGTTGAATCTTCTTTAGGTCTTGAAAAGTTTGGCTTATACAAATTTTCACCTTAAATTTTGATATCAACAAATCTTTAACATAGGCAAGATTGAGGGTATTTACATTTAGTATAAAAGTGAATTCTAAGGCTCTTCTTGACAAATCCCATATGATTTTTTACTTATTAACATGATCAAATGTTACCCCCTCAACATTTCATTTAATATCGTGATATACCAGGTATTGCTCAAGATCTATAAATCCATCATATTTAATTAAATAAATAAAGTTTCCTATATTGAGTGACATAATTATCATACTTGTAGATTCTAACACTTGTTTTTACACACTGGTGATTAGGATTATAGGTGTCTGTATATTGGTGATTTAAACTATATGTGTCTATGCATTAGTGATTATGACTAGAGACTTTTATGAACTATTCTTTTTAGGTGTCCTAAACAAGAATCCCAACTCTTTTGTCCTCTTATTATCTATTTACTAATTTATCTTTGCACTTAGCTTAACAAACTTATCTATAAAGAAATCAAACTAATTTTTATCCACTTATTCTCATGCACTTATTCTTCTCCTAAATAATATATTGGGCTAGGGGGGTGTGTAATTTAGAAATAAATGATCTTTAATTTGAACTTCTTCTAAATTTAAACTTAAACCTTTGATATTTTGGCACTCAAACCTAACTTCTTCCCAAGAACATTCCTTCCTAGGTTCAAATAAAATTTCATTCATTAACTATGATTTATTTCTATCTTCTAGCTATCCTACTTCTATCCTACCATCTTCTTCCTACTCACTGAACTCCATATTTACACTATTTATTTTTCCTTATTGTTAATTAGGCCCTTCTGGATTCTCTATGCATTCTTTGTTTTTAGCATATTTCACATCTTCTCTCTACATTTTTCCATCTCCCACATATTCTACTCTACCCTTACTCCTATTCATAGGTAATTATAGATTAATCACTTTATTCCACCTTCTCTGTTGTTGCAGTTCCATTTCTAATCCTAAAATTTTATTCTCATTATAGATATTCTCATCGTCCATATTTTGGAGTTAGGTTCAATTATCTCTTCTAACCTTCACATCATTCATTTTTATCCCAAGTGCACCTCTGATAGGTTTTATCCCATATTTTGTGAAAGAGTTAAAGGTTAAAAGTGTGTACAAAACAAATTATCAGTCAGTCATCTTCACTTAATTACTAACAAGATACGTTAAAAATATATAGGAGTTCAACTCTAAATCCTATAACAACTCCTCAAACTACTAACACTAATCTAGTTAGGTTGTTCTAACAACATTTATTCTCTCATTATTTTCTCTCCTAAACCTCCACCTCTATTGAGTAGTACGTATACAAGTCTTATTTTTATCAATTATAAAAATATAAATCCTCACCTATCTATATGTAATTATAACACATGTAATAATTAATTACAACATATTATTCCCTAAATACCATGTGAGGACTAATTCCTCAACATTTTCCCCTTAGTGCTCACATGGGGAGAGGAATCACATGACTATATTTACCCCACTTAATTTTATCTTGTCAAAGTCATTTTCATTTAAAATTCATATGTTATAATAAATTAAACTTTTTAATTGGAGAGGAGATTTATTTAAAAATGTCTTTTGAACATAGGCTTATTTGAAGCTCCCAATTCAAAAAGGTCTTGACTCACAAGACCCTGGACTTCGACATTACACTTACTTTAAAAGATGATAAATAATGACTCTAAATTTAAAATACTTAATTAATAAAAAAATTAATATGACATTAAAACTATAGACTTTTTATTAAAAATTACAATGACTAAAATAAATTTTAACAAACAAAAAATGAATTTGATAATAATACTAAGAAATGACTCAAATAACCTATAACATCTATATAATTACAATGAAAAAGTAATTAAATATTACTTTTCTCAAGCTATAACCTTAAGCTTTATTTATTTAAATATAATATAAACTAAAAATAAAACATAACAAATAAACAACACTACAGACTAAAATCTTAAAATGCAAACTTAATAAATATAAAAGAATATCATAGACTTAAACCTAATATCAAAAATAAATACCTAAAATATGAATACCTAAAACTGCTAATCCAAACCAAAACTGTAGTGGTCATTATTTTAGAGGATATCCAAGTCTACTGAGAGAGATCCTGAGCTAGGATGACCATCGTTTAGATGAGTCTGCAAGTTCTTCTACATATGAATCTTGTATGTAGAGCAAAATAGTAGGCAATTATTATCTTCACTATTGAGGAGGTTGAGATGTTTCCATTTAAAGCTTTAGATAGTGGATAAAAAGAGCACCAAGAAGCTAAGGAGAGTGGATCAACTAGATTAGAATAAATGGTCAAAGAAAAACATAACTCCCAATAGAAGATAGTTTGTCATGGATCATCGAATGTGGAGTTGCTTGGCAAAAGTAGTGATTTGGTAGGTATATGGCATAACAGATGAGAAACTTAGGGCTCCACTATTAAAATATACTATAGAGAGGTGGGTGTCTACCTTTGTGGATTAAAAACACATCCCCTGATTTTATGTTTACAAAGATAGACTTGTTGATGGTGTCCATGATGCTTATGATGTGAGTCCCTAGGAGGGTCGAGCCACCACAAATTTGAGCTCACATTCCCATAAGATCAAAGCCTCCTATAACGTATAAATACTTCTTAATTTCTTGAAAAATCCTCATGTAAAATTAGTACATCCCTATGAAACTATATATATATATATATATATATATATATATATATATATTCTTTTTAATTTTTGAATTCAATAATTAATAAAATGGGTGGAAATAACTGTTGAAATAGATGAAAATAATGGAAAGGAGAGAGAATGAAAATAAATGGTAAATGCTAAGAATTTACACATGGTCTACACTATAGGTTGTTGGAAAAAATGCAAGCAAGGTGGATGAATAAATGAACAACAATTCCATGTGGTTAGTGTAATAATACAAATCAATAATTCATTTTGATGTAAAAAACAAATAAATACTATACAGAGAGGTCCTTTATGATCCCTACTCTAATACCACTAATAGGTTTTATCCCATATTTTATGAAAGAGGTAAAGGCTCAAAGTACACACAACACAAATTCTTAGTCAACCATCTTCAATTAATTAATAATAAGATAAGTTACACATATATAGGAGTTCTACTCTAACTCCAACAATAACTCCTCAAACCACTAATAATAATCTAGGTAGGTTGTCCTAATAACTTTTATTCTCTCTATCTTATTTTCTCTCCTAAATCTCTACCTCTATTGAGTTGTACGTATACAACTCTTATTTTCCTCAATTACATAAATATAAATCCTCACCTATCAACATGTAATAATTACTTACAAGACTTTATTCCCTAAGCACCATTTGAGGACTAATTCCTCAACACCCCCATGGCTCACGAAGTGACTAATCTATATTGGTAGGTGTAGGCACCATGGACTTTTCCACAAATAATATTTTGATCAATGTATGTATTCGATGAATAAACTTACCATGGATTTTTCTAACAAATAGGTCTTGTGTAGATTCAAATTCCAAATAACCTTACACAACAAATTCCATGATATAGCCAACAATTGTAGTCTAGGTCTAGTATTCCACACCATGGGTCTAATAAGTATCTATAACTCATAGTATATCTAATTTTTATTTCATCCAAACTATACACTCTATCCTTATTGGCTATAAATAATAATATTATATACTTGAAAACCACATAGCTAATAATCTAGGTAATTCACATCAAAATATTATGTACATCTCTTTGCATATATGTTCTTAAATTATCTCCTTTACAGTCACTTGAATTATTTTCACTTCATCCTCTATAAATTTATGTATTCTCTCATCCAACCACATTTCTAAATGTCTCTATGCTAGCAACCATCTCAAAATATGTCAAAAGGTTTTACACTCACTGCACCATTATTATCAAAGGTTCATGGGAAATTCTATAACATGCTAATTATAGGGATAACTTGCATAGTCAATGATAAAACATAATAGTTTTTAGAAATACAGATTGAATTATTCTATTAATTACTAAGTTGAGTTCATTATTTGAAATACATGCAAAGTTAATATATAAAGAACAATCAATACAAACCATATAAAAATAGATAACAACATTCAAAATACTCACTGCATATAAATCAAAAGTATAAGAAATATAGGGAAAACATTTATAATATTATATTAATCTATATCACACATTAGAACCATATTCTATTACAAATGAGCACTATATATAGAGTATTACAAAGTTTTGTCTTTTTATAATCTAACCTTTCGATATGCCAAAAGGAAAGACACTTCACATGCTTCAATCTATTTCTTATTCTTCCAAGGTTGAATACATACAAAAGATTATACAAATTACCAAATCATATAATTCACACATGTGTCTATCCAATATACCTTGAAATTTTATAAAGTCCCTGTTCTTTACCCGATATATATGAAATATATATTATATTATTAGTATAAATACATTAACATGTATAATAATATTTAGAAAAAAATGAGGTAGTATGAAGGCATGACACCTCGACCAGCCTATGAAGAGAAAAAAAAATGAGTCCAAGCTAAGTAACATGAAAATAAACCACTAGGAAAAGCCTAGGAAAGCTATAAAATATCAATAAAATAGGGTGTATACACATAATAATTTTAACTTTGATCAAATACTGAAGCTTTCTATCTTGCAAGAACCTGTCAAGACTCAATCTTTTTGAGTGCATGCCTTAAAGGTGCATTAATAAAGAGGTGGGAAGACCATTGGTGCTTCACATGATATTTATCCCATATTGACACTTATTACCAATCCAACTAGAACCTAAAATAATTCCCTAAGCTATTACTCTTCTTGTGCATACTCTTCCAGTCTTTTCCCACATTCCATCCTTATTTTCCTCACCTTAAGCCACTTTTGATAGTCTATAGTATTAGGTTGACTAGGTTGACCTTGTACTATTGTGGGTAAAATTAATTTAGGGACTAGGTCAGCTCTTGGATGACCTAGCCCATGATCTAGTGAATTTTTATCCATAACAATACTAGTGTGACTACGTTGACCCTGTTAGTCAAACCTTTCAGAAGGGATAAGGGTTAAATTTACCTATATATACAAGTTCATTTCATTATTATTTACTAATGAAAAAGATTTATTACTCACTTTCACTTCTTTATAATCAACTCTTCCACCATTCTACTTGAGGAATCTTAGCTTAGGATTTATACTTGGAGAATCTAGTCTTGTGGAGAAGTTTTGGATGCTTTGGCCTTTTTTAATGATCCTCACAAACCATAACAACCTATTTCAAAGTCACTTTGGCCAAGGGAGAGATTGAGTCTCAATGGGTTCATCTTTTAGGTAAGAATTCTTTAACTTTACTCCTCTCTTTACTAGATAGAAGTAGCATAATTATCGGCTTCAAATAATATTACTCTTCTTCTTCATGCATTAGGGTCTTACTCATACATAGATTAATTGAGATTATCCTATGCATGTTTAATTTATTTACTAACCCCCATATTTTGCCACAAGCCTTGGTGAGCACTAGATTATATTTATTTGCTTTACTTGTTATTAGTTTAGTGAATATGAAAGCATAGGACCTAGTTAGGATTATTGTGTGATTGTGCTTGAATGGAGGATTTAGAACCCTCCTTAGCATTATTTCCTATGGTAAGAGATCCCCTAATTAGGTCTAGAGGATCCACATATTGGTCATGTTCTCAATTATCTAATGTATCCCTAATCATAAGTATAAGTATGATATATCTTTTCCAAGTTATGATTGATTTATAGACACGATGCATTTTTAATTACATAAATTTTGGTGAACCTGATGTGAATATAACCCTTGCAAGTTTTATTTCACATTTTTTTATCATTTTATCATATTATTTATTATTTTCTATATTTACGATACTAGGTTGACAATGTTGATATAGTTATGACTTTTATGTGCATGTTTAACACATAGTTGCTTTAAAATGACTCTATTTTATTTGTACAGATCAACTAGGTCAAATAGGTCTACATAGTACATGTTTTCACTTCTAGACATGATACTAGGTCAACCTTGTTGACACAATACACTTTCAAACTTCCAAAAAATATACTAGGTCAACACTGTCGATATATTATTCTTCACAATTTTCAACAGATAGGGATATACAGAACTAGGTCAACCCAATCGACATAGTTGGCAGAATTTACAAGTAAAAATCAAGGCATTTTAATAACAATCTAACTTTATTTTACATATTCTAACCCACCAAGGTTCCTTTCTCTCTTTCTATAGTTTTTATTCATTATAGTTTTATTTTTCATAGGTTTTAGTCTTTAAAACTACCCTTATACAATAAACTAGGTCGACTTGGTCGACCTAGTGCTGTATTCTATCTTCTATCTAAAAGACTAGGTTGACACTATCAACATAGTTCTTAAATAAACCCTTACTTCAGTAGTACAAAAATGATACTATCAACTCTATACTATGATCTCTGCATACACTATCATTTGAACTGACACTGTACTATGTTTCAAAATTGGAATTAACATCTACATGCTAGTAATTAGCTCACACTTTCACTTCCATTTGCTTGCATGCTTAGATTACATCACATAGTCCAATTAGGTGATTTTTTAATATACCATTTAGTTTCACTATTATTTTTTCTTGCACACACTACCAAATCACATAATCTCAAAATGTATTTAAACAATTATCTACCCAAGACCTACCTATTTAGATTTCATCACAAAGGGGAACGACAACTTGGTTTTTTGGCCATGTATAAACACATAGTTAATGGTATATATTAACAAATCAACTGACACCCTTATTGCTATAGTGTGTGAAGTGAGGGGATTGGCCCCAATACCAAATCAGTACCAATGTCAACACATATCCCTTTCAACCTAAACATCTTGAAACCATCCATAGATTCCCTTTTAGTTCCTTACTTTCATCCAACTTCCTGTCACATCTAAAATCATACTTTAATAATCTAACAACATTTATGATGAACACTTAGTTAACATTTACTTTCCAAGTTTACTTCTTGCTCTTTGATCAATTGTATGTTGTATTACAAAAAATTGTATTGGTTAATGTTGGTGCAAGGTTTTATGTTGTGTGCCTCAATTGGGTCATCCTAATTAACTCAATTGATTTTGTGCTTCCTTTCATTATTGCTTTCAGAATTAATTACAAAATTTCTTGTTTCAATATACCATCATTCTATTCAACACAATCTCTTATAGACTATATGTTTCCCCTACCTACTGTACTAGGTCAACCCTATCGACATAGTATTCTTTTCTTCCCCTTAAGATATAATATTAGGTCGACCCTGTCGAATCTATATCCTTTTATTCTTATTTTTTTCCCCAAGGCTAATGTATTATCTAAGGTAGCGATAGTACACCTCAAAAAACTACACCAACAAAACACAAATACACATGAAAATATATGTTTCAATATATTTTGACTATTTCAATCAACACATTTACCAATGTTCAATAGCCATTGCACATATAGGATTATCACATCAATCAAAGTAGTCAATAATCTATTCATAGCATTATCGCACTAAAGATTTATTAAAATAAGAAACTATATAAATAACAACTAATAACACAACAATGGAAATAAAATACTCAAACACTTTTCTTGATGACCAAAATAGCTCGCTGCTCATATTGCAAATTCTCTAATAGAAATGAAGTGGGTGGTACAATTATATTTGTAGATCTTGGGGAGGGGTCACCTCATCCTCCAAGTTTATACGTGATTGTAACACATGGTAGTTAGAACATGTAATCCTAACTATGATCAAAATTATTTAATTTAAAAAGCTATAAATAGATATATTACCTTTACAAAAGCATGCAACGTGTGCATGATAAAATGCAAAATCAATTTTAAAATAGTTTATTTATTTTACAAGAAATCTAAATATGAGTGTTTCCAATATTTTTACACGCATATGTCTAAGGTTGCATTGGCTGGAGTGCTGCATGGGCTTTAGTAAGAGTCAAAATCAGAGTAGAAACTGAAGATGTAACTTCACTATTAGAAGATTACTTATTCTTCGCCTCATTATAATTATTGACTTTGTGTGACACCTCATGCTACTGATGAATGATATCCAAGTTAAGTAGTGAAGGTTGATGGAGTTTCTTAGTTTGTTTGATGAATTTTCCATGTTCATCCTTCATTGTCTGAAACTTACCTCTAAAAATCTCCACTTCAGTCACCTTCCTCCTGACCTTGCTTAACTCTACTTCTATGCTCTCCACTACCAAAAATTGTATGATTTACTTTAAGTTATCAATATCCTCCTAGAAAATTTTGTCAAAATTGATTCTACTAATCAATTTACCTATATAATCCCTTACTTTAGATAGTTTTAATTCATTCAAAATTTGGAGGAGTTGGGTCTCATGAACTTGGTACTCTAGTATTAAGGTTTCAAGTTCCTTCAACCACTCCTTGACCTCATCATGTCTAATGAACACTAATTTTAGGGAATTAGATGCCTCAAATGTAGTCATTAGATCAAGATGGTTGTACAATGAGTTGCTTGTGTAGGTAACTAGCATCTTAAGCCTGGTACTATCTTGAGCCATAAAGCCATAGATTTGATTTGATTGGATCATATGAGGTTCCATCTTAGCCTTCATAAATTCTATGGTGTCTATAGAATTATTGAACTTTGAGGTGACCTCCTTTATCTTGAATTTGATGCTTTCAAGAATGTGCACTGTATTGGATTGTTTTTTAAGTTGTTCAATTTGTACCCATAATTCTTGCACTTCCTCTTCTAGTTCTTGAAGAGATAACTCTTTACCTTCATGCATAGATACCATTACATCATTATGTGCTTGAAATATGTTTAAAAGTTTGTATTCATATACATACTCTTCTAGATGCATTTTTTACCTCTTAGTGAGGGATAACATCGACTGTCACTCTTCAAAGATGATACTACTCAGAGGGTCAAACAAAGTAGACATGGAGGGGAGATCAATGACCTTATAAGCTAGCATATATGTCCTCAAATCAATATCCCAAGGTGGAATGCTTATGGGTGCTCAGTAGTTACAACAATAATTTCTTTCTCAACCTCCTCTTCTTCCCTTTTTTGCTTCTTACTAGCCTTGGTCAATACATTAAGCAAGGAAGGCCATATTATTTTTGACAAGTCCACTCCTCCAACTTGAGGAAGTGGATGGACAACATCAATGTGAGGTTTATCCTTCCTCCCCTTATTTGTGATGGTTATTGTAGTTTCTTTGATAGAAGTGGAAGTGGGGAGTGGAAGGGAGAGTTGTGTAGAATATACATGGAGTTAGGGGATGACTAGGGTAGTCTACACTTTCATGGTTGCCTTATTTTTATGAAGTCTAATAGTAAAAGTACCAACAGGCATAGAGGGATCAGTTGAGGGAAATGGTGTGGTAGTTATAGTGGAAGGATCAATGGTGGCTATGTCAATGGAAGGGATGAATGAGGTAGAGGGAACTTCTATAGAAGAAATAGGTCTTGAATCAATAATGGAAACTGATGATAAATAAAAGGTGGAGAAGTCTTGAGTACCTTGAAGTTGAAGTTCAATAGGGTCCCATTGAAGGTTTAGAGCCTTGACTTCCTCCAACTCATTATCCTCATCTGAATCATCTACCAAGTCCTTGATGATTATTTCATCTCTTCTTGATTGTTGCAAGCTCAGAGGTGGAATGGGCAAACCTTGATATGTATGCATTATGGGGCTACTTGTAGGAGTCTTTGGATTCCTAGTATAAACCAAAGGGGTCCTTCGCTAAATGGGAGAGTCATGGGAGGAAGATACTACTGATTATGTAATAGCTACCCCAATAGATGAAATAGTAAACACATTGAGGGTAGTCATAGGGACTTGAATGGTGCTAGTAGCAAGCATCTCTTCCTCATCAGAGTCTAAACTAATAGGATATCCTCTTTCTCCTCCTCATTATGAACTAGTATCAAGGAGCCCATGTTCCCTCTTGACTGATTTCAACTTCAAATTTAATAGAAATATCTGAGATGAGGAAGCCTCTTATTCTCCAAATTTCCCTTTCCAAAAGTCTAAATGTTACCATCCCTTGAAAATATCTCTTCAAATTTATAGTTCCCAAGTAGATATAATTGATTTGGTTTAGATCATTCTCAAATGATCTTCTTACAATATGCTAATTTGTGCTCGCTTCAAGACTTATTTATCAAACATAAACTTCAATAAAAGGAAGTCATAAAAATAAGGTTGATGGTAGTAAGGGATGTTGAACCTATGAATATACTATTGGATACACCCATGGGGGTCCCAATCTCTCCATGCCATTGTATGGAAGCCATAATGATCCCTCTTACTTCCAACATCCCCCAAATGTTTCCTTATTTGGTATACCATTCTACCAATTGAGATTAGGCTTCCAAATAATAAGCCTTTCTTCTTCTTGGCTAAATCTTCATCAATGTTATTCCGCAACTAGAAATCAATTTATTATTCTTCTAGTTTAATAGGTACATACTTGAGAAGACATAGGGGCTCTACCTTATTCCCCCATATACAATGACTGTAAAGTTTGGGTATAAGAAGTAGTCACCATTTCCACTCAAATTCTTTAAGATATTTTCCTCAAGATGAGGCATATATGAGCCATGAATGGCCTGCCATACATGTGGATAAACATCTTCACATATTTTGACCATGTGCTTTTGATAATAATATATGTGCATGAGTTGAAAATGGTCACAACTTCTATTCTTTATGCACTCCATAGCTAGATCCCATAGATTACCCAAGTCTTTGTAACATGTCCCCATAACTACATTGACCAAATACAACATCATAAAGAGTCTCCTATGGGAGTGAGACATTGATCTTTGTGTATAATTTACTCCCTTAACCTCAAGCTAATTATCTCTCCCAAGGCATAAACAACATCATGTGATAACATCATATGCAGTAGTATCACCCAATCCAAATTTACAAAATGGATGCTAGGCATCCCATATAATCTATTTAGTAAGGCCATACCTATCCAAATTCCTAATCTAAATTTATCAATTGGGATTACTCCTTTTGGCTTCATTTCTTGCAAGGTGATAGTCTAGCATGAGAGAAACCATTTAGAGAGAACCTTTGTGATTGAGGTTTTAGCCTTGAATTGGACCCAAGTGTGCTTATCATAATATGCATTTGGGATGCTACGAGATAGATATCTTTTAAATATACTTCCATATATGCACATGACTACTATATCTCCCAGAGAATACAATAAGTAGGCATCTGGTGATATCTTACCAATAAATAATAAATCCCTGAGAAGGTTAATACATAGCATGAATTCTAGTTTTATTGTAGCAAAGTGTAATATTTGTTGCTTGTAGGCTAAAAATTCTTGAACAAATAAACTTTTTAATAGTAATATCTCATTATCTAATGAAAACTTATCAACTGAATCAATTGCATCCTAAAGCTATAAATAATTGTGATAATTATCTTCAAATACCCCTACATCAAAGATACTATCCTTGAATTATGTAGAGCCTTTGAATGAAAATGTAGATGGGGGATTATTTCCTCAAGATGATATTGATAAGGAAGCTATAACTGCATGATCATGCCTATATCTTGTTCAACGTGTTGTTCATTATGTATACCTATATATTAATGCGATCAAATCAACTCTAGTTTAATTTTTATTCATTGTATACTCTTCTAAGTAGAAACTAGGTCTTTCATTCACTATTTGGGGATAAGGATACTTCATTTGCAAGATAACTTGGAGATAAATGATGACTTCAATGGTTGTGTATCATCTATATAGGATCCTACATTGAATACCAATTCATGTGATATTAAATATGCAATGTTCACTTTTCAAATTTTTTAGCTTATGTTGGTGGGGGCTTTTAAAATTTATCAAACATGAATTATTTTATCTTTATTTGGCTAAGTATGGCATTAATATCAATAATGTCCATTTTAATAAAGCGTTAAAAAGGTATAACATCCAAAAAGTGGTTTTAGGTCAATGTTCATGAATAATTCTTTCTAGGGAATTATTTTGAACAAAATGTCCATGTCTATTATTCTGAAGGACCTTTGAGAAAAAGTCCTAGAGTAATTATTTTAGAGGGCTATTTCATGGTTAAAGGATACTTCCAAACTTTTTGAAGTGTATTTTTGGTCTGAAGAGTCCACTTCGTAGGGCATTTTATCCATGATAAAATTCCCAAAGGGTCTACTTCATAAAATCCAAAGGACACTTTTGAAATTCTTGAAGGGTAGTTAGGATGGCTGAAGGGCAACTTTGATTTTTGAATGGTACTTTCTTATGAATAAGGGTCACTTCAAAGGTTATGAAGGGTAAGCTCAAAATAATCCAAAGGGTATGTTCCTTTAAATTGAATGGTAGGTTCAAAATTTTTGAAAGGCATGTACCCTTCAGAGGAATTATTTTAGGGATTTTGCATTGAATGAAATGCCTGAAATAGAAATCTGAAGGAAATGGTTATATAGCAAAAGGTCTTAAGATAGAAGTCCCCAAGGGTATCACTAAAAAGTGCATTTAGATATTTTATAAAAGCTAAAATGTCCTTTTTCAAAAGATCTGAAGGGTATGTGGCAACTTGAAAAAGGGCACACGACTTAGGATAAAGATCCGGTAGGGTTGATTCAACCAAATTTGAACGGTAGGTACCCTTTAAAGGAATTATTTTGGGGATTTTGCATCAAAATGAAAGGTCCAAAACAATAAGCCAAAATGGAATGGTTTAGGGCAAAGGATAATTTTAAAAATATCCCAAAGGATTTACTTAGGGGGATTTATTTTAGATAAAATGTCCAAAGGAATTGGAAAAAGCATGAAACAAAAGATATGAAGGAAATTCCAAAATGCCAAAGGGTAGGCTGCATAAAATTGAAAGATATGTACCATAAAAAAATGGTCAAAAGGGGTAAATGGTTTAGTTTAAAAAAGGGTGAGGTACTAGTTAGAAGGGTCCCAAAGGGTAGGTGGAACGAATCCAAAGGGTCTAATTTGGGGCATACTTTTCCCTAAAGGGTCTACTTCATAAAAGGTGAGAGGGCACTTTTAAAATTATTAAAAGGTAATTTTGTATGCCTGAGGGTGATTCTAAAAGTTTTGAAGGATAAGTCAAAGAGGGTCAGATGGATAATCCATTAGGATTTTATTTCAGGGAAAATGAATGTAGTCCAAAATCCCTTAAGGCCAAAGGTCCATAGGCTGAATTCTATCGAAATAATTATTTCAGACAAAGAGCCTACAATAATTTCTCTGATAAGATGAGGCTTCTAAACGAATAAGCCAAAATAAAGTAGGACTAATTTTTTTTGAAATAATACATCTAAAAGATGATTTTACACAAAATCCAAAAAAAATATCACAAAGAATTCATCTGCAACACACAAGTTAGCCTTATAAATACAATAAACATAATTCCAACATCATCCTTCCAAAAAATAAAAGTCCCATATTTCTAGACTTACCTAAAACATATGAAAAATGATTTTTTATTAAAATCATATTTTAAAAATGTGGGTCCCCATTTCCTTCTAGAAAAAGGGGGGGTGTTGGGTACAACACAATTGAAACTGGACACGATTAAGAAACATTGTGGAAAAATATATGGGACAATGAAGCACCCACATGGATTGATAACAAGAACACATAGGTGGAAAACTGTAGAAGAATGCATGCATGGAAGATATGCATAGGAGCATGAAAATGATAAAAATAATGTCAAAAACATCTTCTGGAGAAAGGGGGAACAATTTAAGAAAATTTTGGAAAAGTCAAGCAGTCCCATCTAAAGGTGAAATACATACAATTTTATACTATATACAATATTCTAAAAAAGGTAGACCGATTTCTAATTTTTTAGATTATAAGATTTTGTTTCAACATAATAGATTTTTGGATATTCCATAATCACTTTGTTTAGATAATAATTCTTGAGAAATGGAAAAATGTCTAGCAATGGTTGAGATTGAATATTTGAAATAAAGTGTTAAGAGATCACTATTTATCTCACTATCCATCGATGAGGTCATAATAATTGATAACACAACCTAGGTTTACATTCATGTGTATACTTTTGAGAATTATTCAAGGCAACCTCATCTACTAGTAGTTCATAAAATGGTAAAAAATTGTATTGCAAAAAATATTCACAAATTGGTTGTATCAAATTTGAAAGATACAGCTGGAATGGATGATTAGGTAATAGCTATGAACTTGGTATGTGTTGGGATTGATGGTGCATCATTTATGTAAGGGCATAGAAATGGTTTTTGTGTTTAGATACAAACAACAGTTCCCCATATATTGTTCCAATTCATTGCATGGCTAATAGGATGAATATTGCTTACAAAATGCTTAGCAATTTTTATAATGTGGCCAAAGTAGAGGAGCTTGTTTGTGACTTACATGTTTATATGTTAAGTAGTACAAAAAGAATTCTAGATTTACAAAAAATTACAATAAGAGTGACTGATGGTAAGAAACTGTTGAAATATGTTGATATAAGGTGGATTTCTATGTATGAACTTGCATGCCTAATTTTTGAATAATTTCCATCATTAGTAGGTTTTATGTATAAATATCATAGAGAAATTAATAAGGCAAAAGATTTGTTGTGCCATTTAATAGATTTGGAAATACTACTGACTTTATGTGGAATTCTTTAAATGCTAAAGGAAATGAATTATATAATGAAACATGCTTAGGACAGGTCTATTTATATTGTGGACTTGATACAATTGAGAAAATAAGTTGTCAATCTCTAGACATACTACACACTTAAAATGAAATGTTTCAAGGCCTTTTTTTAACAATTAGAAATGTTTGGCTGATTTAAAAATCTTGACAGTCATTTGAATTTGAATATCATCATATTTGTGTCATTGTTAAAGTAATGGAGATTCTAATACATAGTTTCTACAAAACTGTGTATTGGAATCTAAATCTGAAGAACTGCCTATAACATATATTCTGTATGACACTATTCTATCTAAAATCCAGATGAAACTAAGTAGATTTTCCCAAAACTTATCTATAGATATCAGAGATCATTTTCAAAGGGATGATTTGTTGGAGTCCATGGTAGTTTTGAATCCAATTTTTTAGAACAGTAACAACAGTCAAAAGATGGTCAGCAATTTATTTCACAAATACATGGGCTATCTTGTAATGCATTTTGATAAATCTGTAGAGGTGAATAGAGTAGAAATTAAATGTATTTTGGGAAAGTATTTACTAACATCTTAGTCATCCCATTTTGTAATTATAATGTTTGAACAATATCATCTTCTAAGCGAACCAACATAGAATGGGGCAATTATAAGACTCTAGAAAAAACATTATCTCAGTAGTATAGTATAGAAAAGTATAAGAGAATATTTCTAATTATATGAGCTCTATCAAAAAATGATTTTGGGCTCAGTGAAAGATGAAAGATAAGTTCATTATCATTCATGAAGTCAAAACTTTGAAATAGATTGGATAGAAATTTAGAAACCTGTTTGAGATTATATGTTTCATGTTATGCAGTGGATATGTTTCCTTATGAAAGAGATATGGCAACATGGATTTATATAACTAAAATAAGAGGCATCAGCAATATAATCACAAATAAATAGGATGTAAATAATTACATTGAATATGGAACTAACATGATAGATACAAATTTCACTACCGGTGATCAGGTTTGTATAGGATTACTTCAACTACCAGACTATTAGTTTTGAGTTTCTAAATTTTAATTACATATAATTTTTTAATTTGTTTGTAGAGATTACTATTCAATGTATTCAATTTTTTAATTTATCTAATTGTTTTTAAGTACTTGTCACATGTTTATCATAAAATGCAATAATTATCATACATTTTATAAAATTCATTTCGTTGTTTGTTGCTAAGTGTTAAATGTAAAAGATTAATATATTGTGATTGTGTTAGGGGGAAAATTTTAGGTTAATATGGTTCTTTTATCTTTATGTATTTGATACCTATTTTTTATATATCTATTTTTCCTACATAGGTGATGTATTTATTGTGCCTTCATAGTACATCATATGTGTATATAACTTGTTTGATGTCCTTATTATGTGTTTGATTTGGACTGCTTGCAATCTGTTATGTGCCTTCAATGTACTCATGTTTTACTTTATCCAATTGTTTGTAAGTAATTTTCACATGTTTATCATAAGATGTAAAAATTATTATATCTTTTCAATTGTTTAAAAACTATAATAACTATGTCAATGCCAAATTACTTTCATGAAGATATTTAAAAACCTATCCAATTGTTTAAGGTCCTTAAAAATTATTTTTCTCAAAATAAAGTGATCAAATAAAATATAACCTTTGAATCACATATCAATGAGTATGAATGACACTCATGCCATATAGGATACTAGTTCACAGATTTATAAAGACCTTACCTCTTTTTTATACCAATTTTCATATGAATAAAATGGATTTCATGATTCCTTATCTATCTAAACATCCTCATAACATTAAACAATCTATTAAACTATTCTATAGTTCATGATCACAATCAATCATGCATATTTTTAACTTTGATAATTCACCATTATTATTGACTATCACAATACTATATTTAACATAGACCTATACCAAACATGAATGTGATTTTATAATGGCCTCAAATGCATATCAAATCATGATTTACTCAAGAAATAATCCAAATATAATAAAGAAGATATCTTCCACACAAAATAACTCTCTTTTATGATAACATGTAATAACTATTATATGTTTTCTAAAATGCATTTTTGTGTTTCTTGCTAAGTGATGACTGTAAAATATTAATATATTATGATTATGTTAGGGGGAACACTATATAGAGTAATATGTTGACATTAATCCATTTATATTGAGATGTGAGTTCCACAAGTACGTCACAAATATCAAAAGGGGGCCTCACACCATACAAGTTTACAACATCATACAATTAAAATTTAAATTACAATCTACGTGTCTCATCTAGTAATTAAAACTCAATAAATTGATCAGCGTATCTAAAATCTTGAAATTATCATTCATAATATATATTTTATAATAAAACATTGTTTATAAATACATAGAATAGATTGTCAACTACTCAACTAGTTTCTCAACCACTTTCTCAGCTTCTTTCTCAACCACTTTCTCAGTTACTTTCTCAACCATAAAATCCTTTGTGTCACTATTGTCATTCAATATCCCTACCTTTTAAAGATCCAAAGTTGCAACATTAGGATGATCAATATTTTACCTATCTTATTTTCCCGCATCTCCTACAGAAAGTAGACTTGGATCGATAATTGTCTTCTAATTAAATAAGGCATATAGATCTTGTCCTTGCTCCTTAATAATTTTTTGTAGTGTGTTTTTATATTTATTCTATAGATAAATTTTCTCCTTGAATTGAATGATAGATAATAAACATTTTTGTGCAGTTTTCAGATGCACATTGAAGACATTGACTTCTTTTTTCAAGTTCTCATATTTTGCTTGCATTTTAAAATGTAATGTAATTAGATGTGACTAAAAATAAGAATGCCATAAAATTTGATAAAAATGAATATAAATTACCAAAGATTTTTCTTTCTCTGCATTCGTAATCACAACAAGGTTGGTATCTTTCACCCATGTATTATAATATGCCTAGGCTTCTGCATTCAAATTATTCAATTTGTTAATCATGATAGTCAACACATTTTCATTATAACTATTACTAATAATAACTAACCCAAATTTAGCTTTAGAAAATAAAGCATCAATATTCGCAGGTTCCTGTTACATGAATGCAAACAAATTTTCTCTCTTAGAGTGGTTGTGATAATGATCACTTATTTCTTTTACCAATACCTTCACCTAAATCTCCCACACATAATTTTTTTAATTCATCAATTACTCTGATTTTAAAAATTTGTGAATAATTTGGGTTTTTATTCCTATTTATTTAAAAGTTTGAGTAAAGTAAATTAGTCAATAATTATTCCATAATTAACTTACTAATTTTTTAATTCTGATTATTGTTTAGATTTTCTAAAAATAGCAAGTGAATAGAGAGAAATATAACTTATCTTATAACTATGTTGATTTGACTGAGATGAAGATTGATATTGACTATGCAAGACTGGGACAATATCAGGAGCCTATATCTGGATTTCATTCGATGAAAGGATAGGATCACCAAAAATATTACACTTTGGGGTCTGGTGTTATAGTCTTGTTCCTATCGCTATTATCCAAACTACTCACATAGGTCTTAGCTTTTTGGGTTTTATCCACCACTCTTGTATAACCCTATATATGAAAATTTTAAGCTTGACTCTTAATAGAGATCCTTATAGAGCTAATTTATCTTTGATCTTAGGTCTCTAATAAGCCTAAATAGAAATTTGAGAAAAGATAGGGGTTAGTGTGTACAAGATGCACTGGACATGTTTCATACCCTATGTGTGGGCATGCTACCTACATACCAATACTCCAAAAAGGGATCAAGCCATATGTAGTTATCCCTTTTAAAAGTGCTTAATGCAATTGTGGTATGAGAATGCAATAAATGCTAAAAATGGATATGCTTGAGGTGGATAGGGGTTGGTGTAAGGATTTGAATGAGATTATAAGTGTATTGGCTAGATGTATGCAGAGAATAGGGAAGACTGATTGAATATTCTTGCTTATATTTTTGTTTTCTTAGTGATATTTACCAACCCTTTCCAAATGATCTTTGAATGGGCTTATATAGGGATCTTTAGGTCTTAGGTTGAATGTGCTCACATTAGGATGATAAGGAGAAGGATGGAGAATCAAAATAATTTGACTATTGGGGCTAGAAATGGACTTGGACAATAGTGCTAAAAAGGAGACACCCTAGGGTCTAGTGCTATAGTCCAAGTTTGGTGTTATTGTCCTAAGGGTATGGGACCTAGGGGATGGAACAAGCATGGAAAAAGGGTCCTCGTTAAGCTAGAATGAGGTCTTGAAAGCCTATAGATGAATGGAAATTAGGGAAAATGTGCCTATGAGGTTCATGAAAGCAAGCAAGAGGGAATTATGGGTTGGGTATCATTAGCTACACCCAAGTTACCATTTTTAGTATTTTATATGATTACATTTACCCCTCCTTTATTCTAGTGATACAACAAAGTGAAATAATAGGATAAAGGAAAAATAGAAAGCATACCAAAACTTACCTGTAAGGGTGAAGCTCATGAAGCTATTGTAATGTTAGGTGTACATAGAGAGAGAGCACGTGTGAAGTATGAATCTAAAATAAAAATAAAGAGTAGATCAGTTCTTATTAGATATGTTATTTCTAAAATAAGAATGGATAAAGCTAGGTAAGAGAGAGAGGAAGAGAAAGGAAAGAATACACATCACCAAGTATGCAAACCAATACAAAACCTATTTTGATGCTGAGTGATACTAGACTATGTTGAGTAATGCTAGAAGGTGTTGTACCAAGAGTAATATCATGAATAGAACTGAGTGCTCAATTTCTTGAGACTAGCTTAAGAATACAAAAGCTGGCCCTTTGGCTCCATCATCACCTACTAAGTGAATCTATATGATCATGCATGTGCTAATTGATGTTAGGACTATGTGTCCAAGCCCTTTGAATAGGTGGCTCAAGAATATAAAGGTTAACTATTCTTTTAGCTCCATCATTTCCCCATGAAGCAAATCTATAAACTGATACTGATATGAAATGTGTGTCAAATGATATGGCTCTTGAAGCCCATGAATGCTCTATAATCTGAATATGTTAGCATGGATAGCTAAATGTATGCCAGAAACTAGGCCACTCTTGACCACTCCTAAAGATGGAGATTAGGCTTGTATGAAAGCCACTCCAAAACTAAAAACTAGGCTTATATGAAAGCCACTTAGAAACTTGAGAATTTGGAGAATAGGCTTATATGAAAGCCATTCCAAAATGATGCAAACCACCTAAAAATGGAATAAGTCATGTAACTACTAAGAATACTTGGGTAATTCTGAAATCAAAAAGAAAACAAAACAAATGTGCTATGCACATTACCCCAAATCACTAGTTTTTGAAACATGGATTTTGATTTGGATGTTATACTAACTATCATATCTAAAGTAGGAAGTAAGATCCATCATGCTTCATATTATACCCCCTATATCTAGATTCTCTTAGCAAAATTGTACTAAAAACTATTGATTCTAAACTGGTCTGAATGTGTAAAATTATAGTTGAACCTAATTTTTTGCTTGATTCTAGAAAATCTAGATTTTCCACTATTTGAACAAGAGCATCAAAAATAAGACACCCTGGTATCTGACACTATTGTCCATGTCTAGCATTATTGTCCTTTGCTAGAACTAAAAAGTATGCTAGAATCATCACTATGTTTTTGATCTATTTTGTTGGGTTTGACCTTTGATTATTATTTTGAGCTATTCTAGAAGATGGATTTTGACTGTAAGGAGTTCTGATCTCTTTGATAAAACCTCTGTTTGTTGCCCTTTCTTCTGAGGGTAAGAATGAATACCCTGAGAAGAAATAGCCCTACAAGTGTGTTATGTTATAAATATACATGATATGAAAATGATAATTGACAAGATATCTCAAGATATAGCATGGTTTATTTTGAGAGATTGTTAAATCAATAGAGGTATGCCTAGATAGATATAATAATGTAATGTAATATACTAAACTAAAATGAGAGGTCTAGTTAGTTATTAGTTGTTAGTTGGAGAGATGGAGCATGATGTCCATCAAGGAATCCAATAAATCAAGATAAATGCTTGATGTGGATCATGGCATTTCAAACAATGAGAAGCAAACAAGCAACAAACACATAAGTAAAGAAGCATACAAGGGTGGCTAAGGGTCCACACAAATAAGGGACATTGACACATGTCACTCAAACTGAAAATAAAACATACAATTCATGTTCAAATGCCACATACACATACAATTAAAACAAGCAAGGGTTAGTACAAGGGCCATAAACATATAGAAGAATACAAATAAGGGATATTGGCAAATGTCCAAAGACACATACATGAATAAAAGTGAAGGACATTGGTAAATGTCCTAAGGCACATATAGGAGACAACCAAGAATAGGAAAATGTAATCACACCAAGATAATGTTAAGCAAGAAAATAAAGCATGCAATAAATGGAAATACAATTGTGATCTAACTAATCAAATCAAGAATGTAAAGGCATGCAAGACATGTTAGTAGAAGACTTGGTATATGCTAAGAAATACACAAGTGTTATATACTAGTGAGTATTGATAGAGTAATCTATGTAATCTAATAATTAATGTACATCAACATGATAACTAGAGCCTGTCATGTAAGAATGACATAATCTAGATGGTGTATTAATATAGAAGATGCCCCTGTGGGTATGTATATTGATGTATGTCTCAATGTAGAAGTAGAATGCCCCCTCAATAGGTAGAGTGAAGCAATCAAAGATTTGGATGTCACTGCACATACTCAAAGAAGATCAAGTTAAGCAAGGTAATATAGATAAATTGATAAATAATAGCATAGAATAACAGATGTAAGTCTAACATGATAGTATAAATGTAAATAATGGATAACGCATACAATCAAAATGTTTTTGTATTTTAAAAATTTATATTGTTTTTGTATGTTTAAAAGTTTTTGATATATGTACAATCAATCATAAGAAGACTATGTACAAGAAATTGAAAAGGAACTATGTACAATGAAACATAAAAAACTATTTACGGGTGATACTGAGAAAACTATGTACACGTAATCATGAGATTATATACAAGCATATGAATAAAAGGCTATGTTGGAAGGGGTAAAGGGTCCAAGGATGGATATGGTTGGAGATGGATAGGGAGGAAGGGATCACAACCATCATCAAATGCCTCAAGATCATCATCATAATTATCATCATATGCTATAGAAGCTATGTATATGGTGTCATTTTACCAAAGGAGAACTGAAGGTTACTCTGGTAGTGGAGATACTAATTCTTCTCTAGGACATTTGGTTTTAGTATTATATTACTTCAATGGAAGTAAATAAGCTCGTGTTGGTGGTGCTATAATCTAAATAATACCATGACCCTATAGTTTATCTAATCTCTTTTGTAAATTTGTACATGATTTTTTATCATGACTTATGATCCTGTGAAAAAGACAAAATGAATGATCATCTTGTTGTGATAATAAGATAATAGATCTGTGTTTCACTATAGGTAAGGTGATTAATCCATGATCAAGTAAAACTTTAAACATAATCTATGGTTGATGTTATGTGATTCCTACCTAAATTTGAATGACTGGCTCTATATCCATAGAGGTAACCATGTGAATTTTATGTGCTAAGTTATCTATCTATGGCCGTAAATGTGGAATATATCTTGTGAGTACAGTGCAAGATGCTAAGAGTGATGTAGGATGTGTAATGAGAGATATAGAGTCATCTTAATACTCTCTTGGGTCTACTGGTGTAAATCTCAATCCACATAAATAGTCATATATGAATGTGGGTGTCATATCATCATCTGAAGAAGCCTCCAAATTTGTATCAACATCATGTACATATGGTAACTCAAAATTTACCATAAGGGGTAACTATGATATGGGAGTCTCATCAACTATAGTACTAGTAGTAGATAATGGTACTATGAGAGTGTCTATAACTGATACAATAACTAGATTTGTATATTCAACTGGTACTGATGTAACTATTGTCAGTGAATGTATAATTATAACAAGTGTAGGAATCATGATTGATGGAGTAGATAAAACAACTAAAGCTACTATTATTGGCTAAATATCTAGATCTGAGGACATAACTATAAGTGGAAGAGCGCAAGAAGTGATAGTCTCTCCAACATCATATGTATGTATTTGATCAAGATAAATGCAATGAGGTGGTGGCTGAACTATGATATGAGGTATCTCATTTGGTGAAATAATCAAAGATGACTTTGTAGTTTGACAATATTTTAATGGTTGGTTATCTATTGGACATGTGTAAAGGTATCCTTCATGGAAAAACTTAACACATCAATGAAGAGTACAAGGTATTTCCCCCATAGCATGTATCAAGGGTAATCTGAGTAAAATATTATAATGAAGAAGACTTGGCATGACCTAGAACTACATAGAGAGGGTTTTGGGTCCTACTATGATACCAAAGTAATGGTGCCCAATGTCTATCATGGTATATCATCAAACCCTCTAATATTTTTATATGATTTATTCATGGATGACATATCTATGCCCATGGTCTATAAGAATGTAATATTACATAAATTAAGTTTGGAACCACTATCAACTAGAACTCTCTTAACTATGCTAGTTTTGACATGAGCTTGTATAAATAGCAGTAAATTTTGATCAATAACTATCTAAGATGGCATGTCATCAAGATAAAAAGTATTATCATATTTTATTGTTTTTAGTGTGTTAACCACTAATGCAAAATAAGAGGGCTCTGAATCAATAGGCATAGAAGTTTGAGTGAGTGCCTGATAAAGAATGTCCTTGAATACATTGGCTTTTTGAAGTAGTTCTAACTTGGAAATATTCACTGGAGTGTTTCTCAACTCATCAATAATATCGTATGCCTTTTGTATATCTACCTATGTAGGTGGACTGGGCTTGGGATGGGAAGGAATAGGAGGGTGGTGGGGCTCTTGACTAGGTGGATGAGGCATGGTGGCACATTGAGTAACAACTCTAATCGCATTATCTACTATTTGTATAGAGCTAGTAGTAGCTATGGGAGGAGATTAAAGATAATTGATAGGTCAAGGTGGTGGAGGTATGAAGGGTGTAAATTGGGATCTCTAGTGATGGGTAGTGACCTAATGAATATCAAAATAGACCATGCAACATGACTAATTGTAAGGCTAGGTGGGCATGAAATTTTAGTCTTTGAATGGTTAGTCTTCAGTAATAGGCTGTCTTTGATATGTTAGATTTGTATCACATATATAGTATAGATATTTTAAGTCATGTCATATCATGTATAGATAGATGATAGGTAGATGGATGGATAGATGGAGGCATCCATGTATGTGTATCTCTATCGTTGAATCCTTTAGGCACTCACCCATATGTCTGATTGGTGTTGGGGGAGTGCTGACTATGGATAGTTACCCCCCTTAAACAGCCCAAGAAAGGCATGGTATAGAGGATCCAAGGGAGGTGATACAAAATATATCTTAGCATGTTTACTAATGACTTTCTTAACATCATCCCATATTATGAAACATAAACATGAAATTCAAAGAATAAATCTTTGGATTAACATATGATAAACTTAATCATTCATGTACATGATAGGACCAATGAGGGTTTCTTTATTTTGTGGAAGAATGTAAGAAAATTTTGTAAACAAGTGAGATCTATTTTGTGCAATTTGATTATATATGTAAGGTAATAATACAAGAGAAATAGGACCTATTGTATGTAGCTAGGGTTTGAAAGATGATAATTTTGATAAATTACTATGGAGTTTTGAAATTGACAGTGGATTTCTGAGTTAGATATGCAAGTAAAAAAATCAAAAATTTATTAGAAAATTAGTGATTTAATAGGATCTAGTAGCTGCAACTAGGGTTTGTAAGAATAAATATTTTGAAAAATTAATATGAAAATTTGAATTTTGAATGATTTTTTTGATTTAAATATGCTAGTAAAAATCCAAAAAATGATTGAAAAATTATTGGAAAATTACTGGGACCTAGTATGGGCAACTAGGGTTTTAAACAAAATTATTTTAAAATTACTATGAAATTTTAAAATTTAATGCTAATTTTTTATTTTATTAAGTAGGTAAAAAATAAAAAAATATTGGAAAAATTAGAAGGAAAATTACCCTAGGGTTTTTAGGTTTTTTGTGCATAAATGAAATAAGTCAGGTTCACCAAATGATTTAATAATTTTGGAAATAATTGGGGTGTTTATTCCTATGTAGTTAGAAGTCTGAGTAAATTAAATCAGCCAATAGTTATGCCATAATTAACTTACTAATTTTTTATATTATTGTTTATATTTTCTAAAAATAGCAAGTCAATAGAGAGAAATATAACAGAGCTTAGAACTGTGCTGATCCGACTAAGACAAAGGCTAATATTGACTATGCAAGACTGGGAGACTATTAAGAATCTAGATCTAGCTTTAATTTGATGAAAGAATAGAAGTGACAATAATAGGACACTTCAAGGTCTGATGCTAAAGTCATATTCCTACTATTGTTGTCTAAACTAGTAACAAAGATCTAAGCTTTCTAGGTTCTATCCACCACTCCTATATGACCCTACTTGTGAAAGTTCTAAGATTAAATCTCAAGGGATCTCCTTATAAAGATGATTTATCTTCAATCCTAGGTCTCCAATAAGCTTTAATAAGAATATGAGAAAAGAGGGGGGTTAGTATGTTTAAGATGCACTAGACATGCTTCACACCCTATGTGTGGGCACGCTTTCTACATACCAATACTCTTAATAGGGATCAAGCCATATGTAGTTCTCCCTTTTGAAAGTGCTTAGTGAAATTGTCATAATGCAAGAAATGATAAAAAAGGAATAGGTTGAGGTGGCTAGGGGTTGGTATAAGGATTTGAATGAGCTTGTAAGTGTATTGGTTGGATGTATGTAAATAATAGGGAAGATTACTTGAATATTCTTGCTTACTTAGAGATATTTGCCAAACCTTTCTAAATGATATTTGAATGGGATTATATAGGGATATATTGGTCATAGGTTGAATGTGCTTTCATTAGGCTGACAAGGAGAAGGATTGGGGACCAAAAGAATTTGATCATTGGGGCCAAAAATGGATTTGGACAACAATGTCAAAAATTGGACACCTTAGAGTCTAGTGCTATATTCCAAGTTGGATGCTATTATCCTAAGTGTACAAGACCTTGGGGATGGAATAAGCATGGAAAAGGGTTCTCAGCTAAGCTGGAATGAGGTTTTGAAAGCCTACATATGATTGGGAATCAAAGAAAAGGTGCATATGAGGGTCATGGGAGTAAGCAAGAGGGAACTATGAGTTGGGTGTCATTAGCCACACTCAAGTTACCAGTTTTTGCATTTTATATGATTACATACTCCCTTATAAATATTATTGGTAATATTATCTATTACCAAATTATTCAATTGAAAATATGTAATGGCATCATCAGATACGACAATATTCTTTATTGGGGCTAGACTATCTGGTGAACTATGTGAAGGTTCCTGCTGAGTAGTCACATGAACATGTGTTATTCTCCTTGGATAAAATAATGTGGATTGAAAGTATTTCCAATATCAACACCACTTTCAAACCCCAAATATTACTCATCAAGTTCAAATTTTGGCAAAAAATTCAATCCCTGAACACTCGATAAACCTCTAATAGAGAAAGAGGGGAATTAGGAACCTAATTATTGCAGTGTTATAGTTCATTGTGGGGGTTGTAATGGAAGAGCCTTCCCCCTTTCATGAGATAAGTTCACTAGTGGAGGTAGTGGCATAATGTTCCTCAAAGATAGAGGATGGCCTACAAAATATAAGTTATTTTATAAAATAAATAAATTATAAAAACAAAGTTATATGTTAATTTGTAATTAAAATTTTAGTACTTGTATTTGAAGAAATATATCCTCCAATATATGTGGTATATTGTGAGTACATGGGTGTTTTGAGCTAGTACATTACACAAAATTTTAGTCTATAAAACTATAATAAAAAACCAAAAAAAATGCAATGTAAAATACCTTCCACAAAAGGTCGAGAAAGCATAGGAGATGTTACTTTTTGTTATGGTGGTGGTTGTATCACCATCTAAATTCTTGTTGAGTCAACTACAATAATAAAAAAATAACTAAAATAATACACTTGAGTCTTGAAAATTAAAATTTCATTTTAAATTTTCAAATAATAAATCTAAACATGGAGATGACATCGAAGAAATTCATGGACATTTCACAAGTTGATAAGATTCTAAGGATGATTTTGTAGACTCTAAATTATCTCCAGATTCTTATACTACACATTGTATTTTTAAGGCAAATTATTTTCATGAGACACATTATTTTCTGGAAGTTGTAATAAACAAATTTTAAACATTTATTAATATTTACCATGGTAACCATTTAACAAATAAATAAATATTAAACCCTAGATCAACAAATGAACAAATAAGCTAACCTCCTGCTTATCCATAGATAAAGAGTTTACCATCATTTTTAGATCAAGCACAGTTTGACCTGGTGATTTTTGGAGGTTAAATTAGGCATCATAGTATAATGCCAGAATAAAATTTGAACAACAAATAGTGGAATTGGGATTGGTAGAAGCACAATTTAATTCAAGCCTTATCCTAGAATAAACAAAAGAGCACCAATCAAATTTATATTTTAAAAGAGTATGAATAATGCAAAATAGTGCCCAATAGACAATATTTGCTTCTTTTCCCTACAATACTATTCTAGCTTGGAAAAATTGAACCACTGCTTTAAAAAAAGGGTGACTAACATCTTCAACGTGGAGGCCCCTCTTCTGATTATCTAAAATGAAAGAGAAAATGAGGATTTTAGATCACAAAAGTTGAATTTTTAATATACAAACAAATTTATAAGTACATACCAGTTTGGTCGATGTATTGAAATTTGTCACCAAAAAATTATTGTATTCATTTGTCAGTATTGATTTGGAACTCACTAGGGTTACATTGTGAAATGGAAGACCTATCAGATTGTGAAGATATTCTAGTGAAGTACCAAAGGAAATAATTTTGGAATCCACTTTCACTATGAATATCTTTTTATTAGGGTCATCAGAATACATGAGCATTTTTAATAACATTGTGTCTATGTCATACTAGGGCATGTATAGAAATCTAGTAAAGATGCATACTTAAATCCAATGATTGTATGCATCTAGTTGCTGCAAGAGCCTCAAAATTTTTGGGCATAGTAGGTTCTTAAAAATTAATCTTATCTCTATGGCTACAAATGGGGATGAGAAATTAGTTCTGTAAAATGATAAAAATGAGAGTAGGGGTGAGTATTTAAAGACTAGGGGAGGTGACTAGGTATTTGAATAAAAAACCAATCATATAGGTTACATGTCAATGTTTCTTAGACATTCAGATCTATCATTCAACTTTGTCATCCAGCTTGGTCACTGAACTCTATCATTTAGCTTTGTTGTTTGGCTTCGGCATTCAAATCTATTACTAAGCTCTGTTGTTAGGCTTAGTCATTCAGCTCTATCATTTGGCATAATCATTTGGCTTTGTCATTTAGCTCTATTATTTAGATGTGTCATTCGATTTTATCATTTGGATATATCGTTTGGTTGTTTTATTCAGCTAGGTTATTTAGTTCAATCATTTGGTTTGGTCATTTAGTTCAACCATTCGATTCTACCTTTTAGTTCAACTATACAGATCCACCATTTAATTTAGTTGTTTGATTTAGCTATTCATCTCAGTCATTATGTTTGATTGTTTGGCTCATGTATTCATCTTAGGTCTTCAAATCATTTGTTTAGTTTGGTCGTTCACTTCAACCATGATGTTATATGGGGGAAAACATCTACAAAAAAAATTCACCATCACCCATAGAGTATTCACCATACCAAAAATCAAATTTCTCTAGATTCACCATATATTTCCAATAGGTTTTCCAGTACAAAATATTAGAGTTAACCCTGACACCACCAACAGATAAGGATGTTTTCCTCTTTATCCTTAGGGGATCACATATTAAATTAATATAAATAATCTAGTTAGTAAGTGGCTAATTATCAAGAGGATATAGTTGTAAATCTATAGTCTCAACATTATTATTAGGAATATAAACATTTTATGACCCTAAATCACAATATCCAATATAAATATTTATTCCCCATGGCATGTTGCATATGGTCTTTAACCCAAGAAATAAAAATAGTAGACAGAGATGAGGAGAGTAAAATGGTAATGTAATTTTGCCCATCTGCATTAAAAGTTATGGTAAAAGTAAACACATAAGGAAAAAATCATTTTAATATTGCTTTAAGAATGAATATATAGAATTTTAATTAGACTTGTGGAAAAATCACATCGAAGGCACTAAGCCACTGGAATCATATCTAAATGAAAATTATTTAAATTTATATCAGGGCATGCACATTTCATGAGAGTAAATTTATGTAGAGGAATCCTCCATGTATTTCCCCCTTGATCATCTATAGACTTGGTTAGAGATATAAAATAATTATTAAGTTCATATTATGTTGACCATGCTACAAAACATTATTGAGATAAATGGACTGGTCATTATTTTTCAGGACCATTATTCCCCCAAAGAGATTCATCATCACTATGAGTTGGGATACAAGACCTCCAAGTAAATGAAAAAATACCCATGTGGAAATTAAAATCTTTATTTTTATATGTTAGAATAATATTTTGAATATTAATATCAACAAAATTTTGGATCCAATGGATTGAATGAGTTAGAGAAGATACATTTTTCAAATGAATTATAGACTTATTGTAGTAGTTTATGAATGGAGAATGTTTTTGATGCAGGTGCATCATTTTACATAGGTCAAATGTGTTAGTTTTTTTTATATTAGGAGGTATTATAGGTATTAATTGATCAATAATAATTTTTACATAGGCTTCAAATGTGATTTGTAGGTCATTTAGAGGTGTTTTGGATTTTCCCACCAAAACCAAGAATTAAATTTTTGAATTGGTTTTAGATTGTTTGGTGAGTTCTAGTGGGTTTCAAGGGACACGATCATTATGTGAGTGATCCTTGGCATCTAATAATTGTAAATATGTTTCATTTTTACATTTAATTTAAATTTATTTAACCCTATTTTCTACTATGATAAGCCCTATTCAACATAGGAAAATGACAAAAATAAACACACTAGAAGAGTCTTAAGTTAGTTGAGAAGATTTTGATTCATGAAATAAGTTGGTACTTATTTTATGCATATGATAAGGATCAAAATATCAATAAAAGATCCTAAGAATTCATTTGAATGTTGGTGATTGTTTTTGAAGGTTTCTTGTAAGCTTTAGGACTACATCGACTATGTTTCAATCATATTTGAATAAAATAAGAGGTTTGTTATGCTTGTGTAGATATTTATAGACTTTGTTTACATGTTAATTAACCTTATTTGACATGATTTGATCTTTTAAAAATCTTTTTTCTTTTTCTTTTAAAATCTATAGAATTTGAAATAGGGCATTCAATGATACAGTCCAAACAAGAACGTGAATTTTATATGTTTTCATGATTATTGAGCTTGGAAATCAATTTTAAAAGTAATAATAACATTTAAAGGTCTTGATACAAGTGATTATATGTATTGATAAATTATAAATCAAAACATTTCAATAATTTTATGCTCTTGGGACCCTTGACAACCTACAAAACCCTAGTTCTGGTTTTTATCTACAAAAATCTCCATAACCTTTGAAAAAACTATTCAAAATTTCTAAAAACACACACACACACACACACACACACACACACACACACACACACACACACACACACATATATATGATTGATCATTATTTTGAACTAATTTCAAAGGTTTTGGATATTGAAAAAATTCATAGAATAAGGTATAATAGATTGTGTTTCTTACATGTCTATACAAACCTTAAAAACATGGCTAGAAGTCCAATTTCTCAATTTTCCTTACAAATTCAAGTATATAAGGTTGTATAAATTTTTAATTACTATGTATAAGGTCTATGTGAATGTTTAGAGTCACTAAAACATCTTAAATTCTAATTTTAAATCCATCACAATATAAAGGAAGCATGACAGACCTATAAGAATGCCTAGAACAAGGTGAAGAATTGTGTTTCATTGAATTTTCTTAACATGTAAAGTGAAAGAAGAGTAAATAACCAGTGAATTTTCATGAATAACATGTGTTTATATATCTAAGGTAATTTAGAGAATCATTCAAGTCTAATTATTTTTTATAACTCTCTAGGAAATAAATCAGGCCTAAGAAGAAGACTGTAAATTTGTTTTTGTCATCAGATTTGTCAGCTAAAAAGACCCTATAGGTATTTACTTACACCGTAGTGGTATCAGAGTAGAGTTTAGGTTGTTTCAAGTTGAAAGGATCTGATTAATAAATTATGAAGGAATTTTGTAAATATGGTATCAATAATGAGATCTAAAGGATGTTAGAGAAGATAGCCTACTCAAACCATGTTGCTGGAACAAATGAGAAACATTAAAACCCATTTGTAGGAAATGGAGATTTCTCAAAGGAGAGGTATTGACATGGGAGATCTCAGTTATAGAGAAGAGGAAAACCCTCAAAAAGGTAATGAATAAAATAAGGGGTAAGGAGTAATTATAGTACTTGGTCAAATGTAAAAATCATCTACTTGAGGACTCAACATCGATGACACCTTTAGATATCATCGAGCATGGTAGTAGTATTGAAACACTCATCAGTAGGAGCTCATGAACAAGTGTTTTATTCCCTAGCTATCGAATGCAGGTGCATCATTATACATAGCTCAAATGTGTTAGTTTATGGTTTTAGGATGTATTATAGGTCTTAATTTATTATAGTTTTTACATAGGCTTCATATGTGGTTTGTAGGTCATTCAGAGGTGCTTTGAAATTTCCCAACCAAATCATGAAATTCAAAATCTTGAATTAGTTTTGGACTGTTTGGTGAGTTGTAGTGAGTTTAGAGGGACATGATCCTTATGTGAGTGATCCTTGGGGTCTAATAAGATGTTCTAAATATGTTTTCACTTTTTCACTCACTCTAAATGTCTTCAACCCTATTTTATATTATGATAAGCCTTATTCAACTTAGGAAAAGGACTAAAATAAGAATATTAGAAGAGTCTTAAGTCAATTGAGAGGATTTTGATGCATGAAACAAGCTCACAATTAGTTTAGGCATCTAGTAAGAATTGTACCATTAGGGGAAGAGCCTAAAAATGCATAAAAAAGAGATGAAAAACTTAGTTTGAAGTTTTGTGATTGTTGTTAAAGGTTTATTGTAAGTTTCAAGAATGTATAGATTGTGTTTCAAGTATATTTGAATAAACTAAGAGGTTTTTATGGTTGTGGAAGAATTTTTTTACATGTTAATTAACCTTATTTGATGTAATTTGATCTTTTCATCATCCTTTTTGATGTTTTTCACAATCTATAAAAGTTGAAATAGGGTATTCAATGACATAATCCAGACATGAAGGTGAATTTTATATGTTTTCATGATTATTGAGCTTGTAAATAAATTGTTAGAGAAATAAGAACATTTAAGGGTACAGATCCAAATTTATTATTTATCTTGATCAATTATAAATAAAAATATTTCAATAATTTAATTCTCTCAAGATCTTGACAATCTGCAAAACCCTATTTTAGGGTTTTATTAAAAAACCCAAAACTTTTGAATGAACCATTTAAATTTTATAAAAACTTATACAAATAAGGTTGATCATGTTTTTTAAATTATTTTAGTAGTTTTGGATCTTGAAAGACTCTATAGAAGAATATACAATAGACTATATTTCCTGCGAGTTTAGACATACCTTTAAAATACGGTTATAAATCCAATTTCTCAATTTTCCTTGAAAATTCAAATAATGAATGTTGTACAAATTATTATTTACTATGTCTAAGGTTTATTTAAATTTTTATAACCAATAAAACATCTTTAAATCTAAGTTTCAATCCATCATAGTATAAAGGAAACATTATAAACTTGTAGGAAGGCCTAAAACAAGGCTAAGAATTGTATTTCATTGAATTTTATTGACATGTAAAGTGAAATAAAAGTAAAAACTAATGAATTATCATGAATAACATGTGTTTGAATATCTAAATTCATTTAGAAGATGAAAGAGTGTGTCAAGATCTCTGAACAGATTTCATGCAATTAATGTTGAATCCTATAAGTTAGTGTGAGAGATCCAAAATTCCAAGAGAGGGAAAAATATGCATTAACCTATTTATTAAAAAAAGTGAATGAGTCAATTCTTCATTCACCTTCCAAAAAGGTAAAGTGGGGTACATATAAGGAAAATTAGGGTAACATGAGGAAGCTCCTAATTTTCCTAATTAACTAATTAAAATTAAATATAACTAGCCTATGGACCCTTTATAACTAACCTAAGGAAGCTTAAATAACATAGAATGGCCATACAACTGTGTAAGCAAAACCCAGTGGGAAAAAAACACTACACTAACACCCCCCCTTAAGCATAACTTGGGTGAGATTAGAATTGGGTCCCAACATTAATAGTCGGATGAGTTACCCAAGTATATAATGATGAACCTCCATAGGAGGAAGAAGAAGCCAGAACATCCCTAACCTTAATCAGATCTTGTAGATGAACAAATTTACTCTCTGTGAAGGTCTTGGTCAGAATATCTACAATCTACTCTGATGTTAGATAGTATTGAATATCAATGACTAGCTCATTGATAAGCTTCTTGATGAAATGCATGTGAATCTCTATGTGCTTGATCCTTTGATGGAGAAATGGATTCCTACAAATCTAGATAGTGTTTTGGTTGTCATTATAAATGATTGTTGGGTTATGAAACTAGAGACTAAACTCAGTGAGAATCCCCTAAAGTTAGATTAATTTAGTGGTGGAATTGACATCCCCTCTATATTATATCTCTATGGATGATAAAGCAATTGCATGCTACTTCTTACTTGACCAAATTATTGGACCCAAACTAAGTGACAAATTGTAGCCTACAATGGAATTTTGATTCTAACTATCTCTAGCCCAATCTGAATCTATGTATATGATCAAATAAACCTATGTTGCTACTCCATAGTGTATCCCATAATTCTGCAAACCTTGAATGTAGTGAAGAATCTGCTTTGGTGCTTTCCTATGCAACTCATGTGGCTCCTACATAAACTAGGAGACCAACCCAATTGCATAGGATATGTCAATCCTAGTGTGTGTGAGATAGATAAGACTGCCCATGAGTTGCTAATACGAAGTTGCATCAATGAGTGGTGTAGGACAATCAACCTCAAGATTTACACTAGACAAGAAAGGAATAGGAGTTGGCTTATAATAAGCCATGTTAAACCTCGCAAGAAAATCAAGAGAATATTTAGAATATGATAAAGTTATCCTAAGATCTGAATGAATGATTTCAAACCTGAGAAAGTGTTGCAATAATCCCATGTCTATCATTGAAAATCTATCTAAAAACAAATTTTTCACTACTAATATGGATGATCTTGAGCTCCCTGTAATCAATAAGTCATCCACATAGATAACTAGGATCAACAAAGAATCATCCTACTTCAAGATGTAGACATTTTAATCTAAGTTACATATGGTGAACCTGATTATGAGGAGAAAGGAGTCCATCTTGGCATACCATGCTTAAGGGGCCTATTTGAGTCCATAGATAGATTTCCTGAGTCTGCAAACTAAGGAGGTCTCTTCTACAAAGCCTTGTGGTTGCTCCATATATATATATATATATATTCCTTGAGATCACCATGTAGAAAAACACTCTTTACATCCATTTAGTGAACATCCCACTGATTTGTGGCCACGATGGCTAGAGTGAGTCTTATAGACATCATCTTAGCCATAAGAGCAAATGTCTTAGTGTAGTCTATGCCAGGAACCTGAGAAAACCCCTTTACAACTAGATGAACTTTGTACATAATGACTAACCCATCTGTACCATACTTGGTCTGATAAACCCATTTTTAATAGACCAATTTTCTTCCTTTCAAAAGAGGGACCAAGTCCCATGCTTTATTCTTGATTAGGGAACGGTACTCTTCTTACATAGATGAATCCCATTCTAGAATGCCATATGCCTCATGAAAGGTTTACAAATCAGAGGCAATGGCCAAGTAGGCATGTGATGTCCCCTAAAACTATGATCATGTCTACCTTGTATCCAATGGATTTTCAACCAATCCTCTAGCACTTTGAAGTGTTTGTCTAGCATAAATAGGACCATAATTATATGAGATTGGAGAATTAAGAGGTGAGTCCTCACCATATATAGTGCCAGTGTGAGATGGATGAGGATTATCCTCATCACTTCTCTCATCATTTGAAATTGAAAAAGAATAATATTCATCCACATCATCATGAGGATCTTGAGGTGGATCTATATCACTACCTGAAGTGGAATCAATGTCTAGTGAGACTTTTAAAGAGTTTGGAGTGCCAATATTGTGTTCAAGTGGGCACTTACAAAAATTGAAACTCCTTTCAATGAAAAAATCATGAGTTTTAGGATGGAGAAGCCTATATCCCTTAACACCCTCTGTATACCCCACAAAGATGCAAGACTGACTTTGAGCATCCATTGCCTTACATTTCTTCTTTGGAATCTAGGCCATTGTTAGTGATCCAAACACTCAAAAGTGATCTACTATGGACTTGTGACCATCCCAAGATTCAAAAGGAGTGATTCCCTTCAAGTTTTTATGTGGAACTTGATTCTGAATGTAGCATGCATTTTTTATTACTTCAGCCCTATACTGAGGAGCAAGAGACTTTGATTGAAGCATGTAGTGGCATGCAGCTGGCCATTTCTTTTAAGGTATGATTATTACATTTGTCCATACCATTCTACTAAGGACTATATGGAACTGTGTGTTGCATCTGAATCCCTTCTAATGTGCAAAACTGATCAAACCTATTATTGACATACTCTCCACCATTGTCAGTCCTTAAGATTTTGATGGAACATTCTGACTGCTTCTCCACAAGTGACTTGAAGTCATTAAAGTGATCAAAGACCTCAAAATTATTTTTGAGAAAAAACACCCAAGGATACCTCAAAAATTCATCGATGAATGTGATTGTCTAATTGAATGAAGGTTTTAGAAATGGACCTGATAAGTCATTGTGGACTATTTATAGCTTCTATTCAGCTCCCCTTGCTTTGCCTTTGTCATATTTCTCTTCTAGATGCTTACCAAGAATGCAGCCATTGCATAGGCCATATGAGAATTTGAATTTAGGAAATCTTGAAACCATGTCTTGAAGATTAATTGGTCTAGGTAATGGTATTTTAAATGGCCAAACCGTTCATGCCATATTTTGCTTACTCCATCTACATGAATAAGCAGTGAAACTAAGGGCTGATCTGGGGTAAAATTTGAGAAGGTATATAGCCTAGACTAATGATTAGCCTTCCCATAAGCCACTATGGTGTCACTATGTAGCTCCTTGATGACCACTAAATCAGGTGTGAACTCAACTCACTTCCTTGCACCTATGTGAGTGATTTGATATACTGATAGAAGATTGGTGGATAGTGAAGGAACACATAGAACATCATTAAAGGTCCCATAACTTACTTCTACTGATCCTTTATCACTAACTTATACCAAAGTGTCATCACCCATGAGAATTGAAGGCATAAAACATGGCTCTATTTTTAGAAATAAATCCTCTGAGGAGGCCATGTGATAAGAAGCACTCGAGTCAATAACCCAAGTCGAAAGCTAAGAAGCTACTGCAACAAGTACATTACCCTTATTTTTACCCTTTTTTGTCTTTAACCTTTGAAAAATCTTGTGATGATGTGTTCTGAGATGATTATTCAGGAACATTGATGTTATTCTTCTCAAGCATCTTAGTCAATGTGTCAATCTTCTTTTTCATGCACTGAGATTCATCATGCCCAAGTTTATTACAAAAGTTGCATTTGATTTTCTCCTTCTTAGGTTTCTTGCTTGAGGAGGACTCATTTGATGATGCCTTAGTTTTGGCATCTGATTTCTAATTCTTCTTATGCTTATGATTTGGCTTGGATTATTTCTTCTCTTATTTGTTATTTCTAGAAGGCTTCTTCTTGTCCTAATTGAAAATCAAGGCATGTGATTTTGAAGACTTCAATGCACCCTTTTGAACTAGATTATCTTACTCCTAAGTTAGATCAAAAAAAAATTTATCAAATGATGGAATTTTCTAAGTGGCTTCAAGTACATGTTTGGTAGCATGAAATATAGAGATAAAAACTGAATAGTCATGACCCAGTTTTGTAAGCACATATATAATCAATTGCTCATCTATTTTCTTAATACCACATTATTTCAACTACAATCTCAGTGATCTAAACTTTGTAAATAAGTTTTGTAGGGTGTCATATTCACCTGGGCTCAATGTGATGAGCTCATACTCTATCTTATGACCCCTCATGATGTCCTACACTCCAAAAACTTGTCTAGGATGGTCCAGACTTTGTTTAGAGTTTTTACAGATTTAAAATGAAATAGGAGGTCAAGAGACATTGATAGGCATAGAAACCATAGGACTCGTCACATATGTTATACTACATAACCTTTTCTACATCTTTAGATGGCCTAATTTCCTCACCCATAGTAATCTGATAGAGTCCTTTACCTCTCAAAGTGAGTTGCATTTTAGATTTCCATTCTAGATAATTAAATGGTGTGAGTGGTTCAATATTTAGATCCATTAGTGTAGATTATAATGAGACAAAATTGTAGAATTAAAATTAAATAAAAAAATAGAAAAAACATAGTACAAGTACCCCCTGAACTATTAAGAATACCCCTCCTGAAGGTAAAATGCACACACACTTAGTCTTGGACGTCGAGCACAACTAAGAAAGCATATATGAGTAATCAGTGTGAGAAAGTATGAGAGGGACATTGAGAACTACTGATAATACACATAAGAGGAAAGATATAAAGGTTTGAAGAGAGTTTTAAGCTATTACACTATGAAAAAATGGATGTTACAAAAGTCTTAAAATAATGTCACCAATGCGTAGAGCTTGGGAAAATATGCACATTCAAAAAAATGGAACCCAAAAAGGAGCTATGGATTGAAAGTTATAGCACTAACTTGTTATTACTCACACATATTCCTGAACCCTTTCCAAAAATGGAAACAACTTTACTCTATTTCTTTATTACCTTTCACCTGAAATTTGATGTCTCCTGAACGTCATGTAGGGTTTCGTAACTACTTTACTTTGGGATTTTGAAACTAATTTACTTCAAAATTTTAATGTAGTAAGGCTACTTTGAAATATTTATTGGTTCAATTGCTTTACTTTGGTTAGAGATTAGTAATGCCACTGTTAAATCAAAATTACTTCAAAATAGTTAAGGTTGAGAAGCTTGATTAATTTTTGCAGTGTATTTTGGGTTTCTCCAACTATTTTACTGCTGCCAAAGATTAGTAATGCCACTATTGTATCTCAATTACTTCAAAGTATTTGAGTTTGAGAAGCCTGATTACTTTCTGCAGTGTATTTCAAGTTTTTCTAACTATTTTCCTGTTGTCAGAGATTAGTAATATCATTGTTGAATCCTTATTACTTCAAAGTAGTTACCTTGGAGAAGCCCAATTACTTCCAAGAAGTTGCCTTAGACAATCCTAATTACTTCTTGTAGTTTATTTTGGGTTTCTTAGATTTCTTTACTTAACTTCTCAAAAATGAAGTAAAGTAATGCTGAAAGCTCAAATGGGTCTAACAGACAAGTTGTAGTAATTAGAAAACCCAATTTAGTCTAGAATCATGTAATCACCCTCTAAGAACGTGATTACTTCTAAGTAATTGCATTTTTAGAAGTTGATGGAGTTTAAGAACATGATTTGGTCTATAGAGAGTAAATTGGGGTTGGCAGACTATATTACTTCATTCGTATGGACGTCTGACTAGATGGAAGAAATAGATTGTTTGGAAAATATATGATTTTTCTCAAAAATCTAAGAACAACCCATTTTAGATATCAAAAAACCAATAAAATATATGAAAATATATTTTTCATCAAAGGCCTTTTGACATGATTTTCAAGGTAGATTAATAAAATGCCTCCAAGGTCAAAAATGGTAGCCAAGATAGAAGACAAATCAGCATGGTGAATGCATGGATGATCTTACTAGGTAGTCTGATGCATGAGGCTATTAGGAAGGATATGATACTATGAAAGAGTGTGCCAATATATCTGAATAGATTTCACACAATCAATGTTGAATCTTTTGAGGTAGTGTGAGAGCTCCAAAATTCCAAGAGAGGAAAAAATATGTATTAACTTGTCTATTTCAAAAAGTGAATGAGTCAAATCTTCATTAACCTTCCAAAAAGGAAAAGTGGGGTACATATAGGGAAAATTAGGGTAACTGAGGAATATCCTAATTCTCTTAATTAAATAATTAATATTAAATATAGTTATCATATGGAACATTTATAACTAACCTAAGGAAGCTTAAATACATAGAATGGCCATACGATCATGTAGACAAAACCCAATGAGAAAAAACACTACAATAACAGAAGATCATTCAATTCTAAGTTTTGTTTGATAATTCTCTAAGAAATAAATTAGACCTAGGAAGAAGACTGTAAATTTGTTTTTGTCATCAAATTTATCAATCAAAAATACATTATAGGTATTCACTTACACAAATTTCACCAATATTTGTATTTATATTCATTACCATCCAGTTTTCTCCACTAATTGTGGTTCAACTATTTTAAATCCCAAATGTTATTTTACGTGTCAAAACTAGAGTGTTGTCTAGAAGAAACAATAAAGGAAAATCATGTAACTTGAGATATAAATATTGGAAATAGAAGCATGTATTTCAAATATTGATGTAAATTATTATATGGGAAAAGTGATGTCTACCAACTAGAGTGTCAATTTTCACCTTTAGATCTTTGGTGATATCAATCTCAATGTAGCTCATTTTATAGACAATGTACATTCAAATCATTATGGCTCATGATATAAAATTTAACCCAAGGGATTGGAAGTTTCATTTAAAAGGTCCCACAATAGAAATCAACATGATAAGGAATTCAACCCCCATGAGAACTGTGTGTGTTTTGATTCGACAAAGTCATATGTCTAGAAAGATAACAACAACAATGGATTATGTATGAACCAACTATACCTAACCCAGGTTGTTACAAATTTATCATATGAGATATAAGGTCCATTATAATGAGCTATAAAACTAAAAATTCATACCATTTATAAATAGAATGTACACCATTGAAATATAGGAGTGCATCAATATATTGATAGGAATGTTTATATTTCTTACCTTAATGTATAGTTTTAGAATGAATTTTTATTCTTTCTTTACCACCATGTTTTCCACATTATATAAAAATATTTAAAATATGTGAGATTTAAGCCATATTTTATGGCCAATCTACCCTAATAAAGAGATAATATTAAGGCTATTAGGGTTAAGTGGATCTAAAATCATCATAGATGTAGTGGCATAGGTAGCTACAAATAGGGTAATAAACATTATAGCCATGCACATAAATAATAACCTAATAAAATTAACTTTAATATTCTATTATTTTATAATTACATTACTAAAATTGATTCCAATCATGTATGTAATTTGGTTTATATCATATATCATATTGAGGTAGTTAATATTTTCATTCCAATGTGATATTTATATTGAACAAGGTTGAATATCGACTAGCCCTTGAAAAAAAAGTGAAATAAGAGTATGGAGAAGAGAATTAGGATTGAAAATGTGTAGGTTTTTTAATGTTGGATATATATTTAATGAGATGGGGGGGTGGGGGGGTTAATTAGTGTGAAAAAATTTATTTAATTTCCATATATCGTTCACTTACCAATCAAATAGATCTAAAGATATACCAATGCATAAGTAATCATTCATATGAGCAAGAAGCAAAAGCACAACACATGAGCACAAGATTTATGTTGGAAACCCTATAGGGGGAGAAACAAAATTGACTCATAACTTTTAATACTGTCCTATAATCAATTAATCACACTTTTATTGAGGCACCAACCCCACATGGAGCACCAAACCCTCACTAGTCAAGACCAACTCAACTAGTAATTTTAACAAGCTTCAACCTACAAGGAGGATCCAACCCCGTAAGAAACCAAGAAAAAAATAAGATAAATTGAATATATAATAGTCCTTAGGCACATGTTACTTATTCAAATGATGATTACCACATTTTTTCTCTTCTCACACTTCTTTCTTACTCAAACAACCTATTAGGCCTTCTCATTCAAATAGCCCTCTTTGGCAGAATTAGGTCAAACATACTTTCTCAAAACCTATATAAAAATAGTTAAATACTCATATAATATTAATATAATCTATATTATGATCTTAAATCCCTTAACCTATTCTTCAAAACTCTATATCCTTTGCTCAGTAGCTTAATACTCTAACTAGTCAAAATAGGTTTATTAGGCCTTGACTTTATACTTGATTCTCTCTCATACCCATCTTGGTCAGAAAAGGAAATCATAATACTTATATTATTATTTAAATATATCAATAAAAACTTTTAAAAATTTAAACAAACATTGTGTAGGTCGTTCATTACCCTTAAGGGCTAAAACCACCATTAGGCCTAATAGAGACCTAATGCAATTAGGCCTTCACTAAGCACATATTTCATTTAGACCTTTTTAAACACTTTTAACCTTTAAAAACTGATGAAACACTTCATATTTTAATTTAATATATGAATCCTAATATTTCCTTATGTCCCACCACTATTTTGTTCTATTCACTCCTTGAACCATCCAATTAGGTCTACTCGCCATTAGGCATTTTCACTGCCATAAAGTCTATCTTGAAAATATGAACCATATACATAAATTTTACACATAAAAAATAATAATATTAATAGGATATTTATAACTTAAAATACTTCACCAAATTATGTTTTTTCACCACATAGGCCAAAAGGCCTAAGGAACACTCCTGCATATGCCTTACTCAAAACCACCAAACACTATTAACAAATAGTCAAAAACATTTGACTCTCTATACTTGAATAGTGACTTAAAATATGAAAAAATACATTAATATGATACTATGAGACCTTTATAACACATTAAATATAATTGGGTCCTCCAAATTAGTGCAAAATGACTCAAAAACATCATTTCCACACACACTCAGAAAGTTGCCTGTAGCACCGAAAACACCATCAAGAAAATAAAGTCATAGAACACATGTATGAATACTTATGTGATATTAAAATGGGTTTGTGTGAAAATTTATAATCATCATGTAATATATTAAAATATATATTACATGGTCATTTATCAATATTGGTCTTTCAAACCAATCTCACTACTTCAGTCTACACAGACTTTATTGTGTTGGAGAGACCAGTTTGCTGACAAATTTTTTCTTGAGTATAGAAATCATAAATGATTATACACAAAGGGGATAATAGGAATATATATTTAATAATTATCCCATGCATTATGATCCATCCATATTCCTCTGCAACCAATCCCTAATCTCATTCTCATTCTCACCTAGTTTTCTCACTGTTTTGCTCATTATGCCTATTTAACGATAGGCCAACTTCCATTACTTGTTTACAAATTTTTTGGTCTAAAAATTTATCATAAAATTTTATTTCCATAAAATATAAGACTTAATAATCATCCTCAATCCATTTTCATGCCTTGACTTGGTCAATCCTACCTATTGCATCAAAATTACTAAAAACAAGGGTTTTCTTGTAGCTTCTACTCACTATCATGACAAACGAAAACCTGAGGAAACCTTGAAGATTAATTTAAATGTTACAAACATAAAAATAGGTCAAAAATAACATTATAATCCATAACCAACTATTATTTCTTAAATGGTCATTATAAGGGTTTTGAGAGGGTTTTGCCCAGTTTCACTTCTTAGCAATCATTCATAAAGGATTGCCCCTCATCTTCAAAACCAAATATAGGAAAATAAAGTTAGATAATTTACCCAAATTATATGAATTTATTATGATCTCATGTAAATGTTTCACATGCCAATGAGTAAAATAAATCTCTTCTCAGGTTTGCAATACCCCATTCTATGCACACAAAGAACCTTATGATAGGTTTTCATGCTTTATTCATTAGGTATTGACTAAAAATTTGTACACACACTTAAAATTACATATAAAAACTATATCAAGGATTTCAAGATATTTTTAATCCTTATAAATTATCTTCACCCCTCATTAGGCCACTATAGGTCACTTTGCATACTAGGCCTTATACTACCAGTCATACTTAGACCATGATCATGCCTTAAAATATATTTAATTATATTCAACACTACAAAATAATGTTATATGAAATAATACCAGGTTCATACACTACAAACCCTGATTATATAGGTCTTGTATGGCTCAACTCATCATGCTACCAGGCCTATGCCATTTCATTAGGTTCTTCAAATAAGGCTTTATGATCTCAACATCAAGAACAATAATGACAACATATAATGACATCAGTGACACTTACATGAAATCAATGACAAATTAATTCATTCCTTTTAATACATTCCTAACAATATCTCCCTTTTTCATTGATGGTAACAACTCATTGATGGAACGTAGTCAGATAGACTTCTCTTACTGGGAAACATATTCTTAATGCAGATCAATCTCAATGTAGATTAATCTCCCCCTTTGATATTAATGACAACTAAATTACCTAAAATGACACTTAACTATACAAAAATAAATTATCATGCCGTAAAACTCCCCACTTCATATTGTATATCTCAGATATCTTCTTCTTGATAGTTTGATATGACTACCCTTTTAACTTCAAAGCTTGTGCACTTATTTTATATTATTGGAGATAAAACACCTCCTCATCAACTCCCTCTAATAACTTTTTATTAATTATGTGATGATATGAATATTAATCACACCTAATTCCTATCTTAGATGTTTAAAAGAATCTTATGGAAGAGGCTTAGTTAAGATATCTACAAACTGATCCTTGGTAGACACAAATTCAAGCTTAATATTTTGTTCACTCACCTATTCTCTTAATAAATGATAATGGATAGGAATATGTTTGGTCCCTGAATGAAATATATGATTATTTTAAACACTTATGATACCATTATTATTCCAAATAATAGGAATAGGGCCATCAAAATCCACCTTGTAGTCTTTCAAAGTTTGTCTCATCCACAACACTTGAGTACAACATGAGGTTGTTGTAATGTACTCAACTTCACAAGAAGACAAAGATAATGAAGTTTTTTTCTTGATTAACCATGATAATAGACACTTACCTAAGAATAAGGCTCCTATAATAGTTATCTTTCTATTATCTAGACTCCTAGTCCAATCTGCATCTATATAGGCTACTAAATCAAAATTCTTACTCTTTGGGTACTATAAACCATATTCCAAAGTTCCTTTGAGATATATAAGTATCCTCTTAACTTATTTTTATGTGTATTTCATTATGATCTTCTTGGAATCTTCCCATAAGACCTACTGCTTGCATGATATCTAGTCTAGATATAATAATATACAATAAACTCCCAATCATGGATCTATATTTTGTCTGATTAACCCTTAAGGATTCATCCTCCTTTCTTAGCTTGCATCCTATAATCATATGTCTACTTAAATCCTTAAAATATTTGATTTAAAACTTGTTTAACATCTCTTTTATATACTTGACTTGTGAAATAAACATACCTTCTTTAGTTTGACTAATTTGAAGTCCAAGAAAGAAGGATAGTTCTTTAAGCATAGACATCTCAAATTTTGACTTCATCACCTCTATAAAATCATTTTTCATGTTTTAATTAGTTCCACCAAATATAATATCATAAAAATAGACTACCATTATAAACTAATTATCATTTTCAATTTTAACATACAAGTTACTATCTGTAACTCCTCTCTTAAACCCTTGGTCCAAAAGGTACTTATCAAGTCTAGCGTATAATGCTCTAGGGGTTTGTTTTAAACCATAAAGGGCATTATTTAAACTAAAAACATAATCATTATTATCATTCAATAAGAAACCCTTAGGTTGTTCAATGTAAACCTCTTTTTTTAAGTTACCATTTAGGAAGGTTGCCTTAACATCCATCTGGTATATCTTGAATCATTTAAAACCTACATAGGCAATAAACATCATAATGGCCTCTAACCTTACTACAAGATCAAATGTTTCTTCAAAATCCACTCCTTCTACCTGAGCATATCCTTTTCACACAAGTCTAGCTTTGTTTCTAGTGACCTCTCCAATCTCATTCAATTTGTTCCTAAAAACCCATTTTGTACCAATGATGTTTTTTATTTATGTTTAGGTACTGAATCCCAAGTTGCATTCTTCTCAATTTGATTTATCTCCTCATTCATTTCATCTAACCAAAACTTATCTTCACTTTCTTCTATATAGTTTTTAGGTTTAACTTTTGAAAGTAAGGCAACACCACTCACCATTCTTCTCCTTGTTTGTATACCTGCACTTTTTTTTTCAATGATCTGAGATTTAGGATGATCCTTTTGAATTTGCCTAAAAGGACCTTTTGAGTCCTTTTTTTCCTCACTCTCTTCTTCATCCTCATATATATATATATATATATATATATATATATATATATATATATATATATATATATATATATATATATATATATATATATATATATATATATATATATATATATCCTTCATCATTATTTGACTGAGAATATGGATTCTTTGTCTCATCAAATTTCACATTTGTTCTATCCACTATATTTTGTAACCTTTTGTTATATCATATGTAGGCAACACTTACCGATGAATATCCTAATAATAAACCTTCATCATATCTTGAATCAAACTTGCCTGGTTCCTCATTATTTCTCTTAATTTAACATTTACTCCCAAAAATTGTGAAATGTTCAACACTTACAGGTCTACCATTACATAATTCATATGGAGTATTATCACCATTGATCCTAATATAATATATATTTAAAGTGTAAATTATAGTACTCATATCTTCTCTACAATAACCATCTGATAACTTGGACTCATTCAACATGGTCCTTTCCATCTCGCGGATTGTTATATTCTTTCTCTCAACCACTCTATTCTACTGAGGTGTTTTAACAACTAATAACTATCTTCTTATTCCATTGACCTCATAAAAATCATCAAACTCATTTGACTAAAAATCTCCTCCATTTTTAAACCTGAGACACTTAATCTTCACATTCATTTCATTTTCAACCAAAGCTTTGAAGGTTTTGAAATTACCTAGAACATTTGACTTCTCCTTTAAGAATGCTACCTAAGTCATTTTTGTGAAATCATCTATAAGTAACATGAATTAGTCACCTCCTTGAATACTTTGAATCATTTTAGGTTCACATAGATTAATATGGATTAGTTATAAAGGTCTAGTAGTGGACTATTCTTTAGACTTGAATCTTCTCCTAGTTTGGTTACCATGTTGACATGCCTTGCAAAGAACATCTACAAGTTTAGATATTTTGGGCATATTATTCATATATACCTTGAAGATGATCTTAATTATATTGTCAAAGTTAATATGACCTAACCTCCTATGACATAACCAACTTTCATCTACCTTTCTCATGAAGAATTTCTATTTGGTGATCTCATTTAGTACATAGAGAATTGTTTTCAGTTCTCTTAGATTTGGTAATCAATCTTCTTGATTTATCTCTTCTTATCTCATAATCCTTTTTTATTAAATGTTAGAGTATGTCTTTGGGTTCACATTTGAATTGTACTCAACAAATTTTGTTTCAACCCATCTATATATAACACATTTTCTATTTTTGTCTTCCCATTGTCCAAGCTCAAATCACCTTTCCCAACTATGTTAGTAGATGTGTTATCCCCAAACCTTACTGAACCTGTGGAATTATTATTCAAAGTGATGAATTTGATTTTATATCCTATCATGTGACTTGAACAACCATTATCTATGTACCATTTCAAATCTTCAACTTGAGTGTGAAAATTTGTTTGGGCTATCATAGATTCTTCTCCTCTATATTTCTAATTATTTTCTATAGGTTCTGATTTCTTGATCTATTATTTAGTGTCATGACTCCATAAATTCTCAACATGATTAGTTTTCCTAATATATTTTGTCTTACACTCTCTTGCAATATGTCCTATTTGGTTACAAATGTAGCATATAATTTTGCTTCTCAATATATGGTCGATAACTTTATGTCTATATTTACCAAAAGAGACATAATAACCCATGAAGGATGTAATATATGATTGTTTTCCATTATTTTTATTTTTATTAACATAGGATGAAACATTATTGCCTTTGACATCTCTTGATAGATCAGGTACCTTCTTGACTTGTTTATGCTTGACTTCAAAATTGGCAGCTTATACATTAGTCTTAATTCTATTGGTTTCATCACTCCTTGACTGATCAATGTCTATAGGAGTCTAAAATTTATTGAACTCATTTTGTTCTTCTCTGAATCCTAGACCTGTCATGTCATAAAGGATATTTGACTATCCAATATATCGTTAAGCTTTTTAGTACTTTCCTCATACTTATAGTAAGTCCTTAACTTGATAACATCTTGCCTAATTTATGCCTCTAAAGTAATCATTTTAAATATAAGTTGGGTAAATTATTCCTTGTGATCCTTATTTTTTGAAAAAAATTCAAAAGATATTTTACTAACTTTGGGTACATTCTCATGGCAATAATAGAAAACACTTTCATTACCAAGATCCATATCTATGTTCCAAAGATCTCCCTTAGATTGTTAGGCATGCTCAAGGGACCAAGATTTGATACCAATTATTGGATATATATTCACTAGGGGGTGAATCAGTGTGAAAACTCATATTTCATTTCCAAATTTCATTCACTTACCAATCAAACAGATCTAAAAATATAACAATTCATAAGCAATCATTCATATGAGCAAGAAGTGAAAGCACAAAACATGAGAAAAATATTTACATGGGAAACCCTATAGGGGAGAAAAAATATTAATTAAAAAATTATAATACTATCCTAAAATCAATTAATCAAAATTTTAGTGAGACACCAACCCCACAAGGAGCATCAACCCCTTACTAGTCAAGTACCAAGTCAACTAGTGCTTTTAGTAAGCTTCAACCTATAAGGAGGATCCAACACCCTAGGAAACCAAGAACCAACTCATATACCTTGAATATATGATAATAATTGGACACATATTGATAATTATATTGACGATTAACTCCTTTTTTTCTCTTCTCACACTTCTTTGTCACTCAAATAGTCTATTAGGCCTTCTCACTCAATTAGCCCTCTCATTGACAAAATTAAGTCAAATGACCTTGATAAAAACCTACCAAAACATAGTTAGATACTTAGGTAATATCTATATCATCTCTATAATTATCTTTAATCCCTTAACCCATTCTCCAAAACTCTATATCCTTTGATTAATAGCTCAATACTCTAACTAGTCAAAATAAGCTTATTAGGCCTTGACTATATACTTGATTCTTTCTCATACCCATCTTGGTTATCCAAGGACATAAAAATAATTGTATTATGATTTAAATATATCAAAATAAAATAAAATTATCAAGTTAATCAAATATTTCATAGGTTGGTCATTACCCTTAAGGGATAAAACCACCATTAGGCTTAATAGAGACTTGATGCAATTAGGCCTTCCCTAAGCACATGTTTCAGTTAGACCTCCTTTGAACACTTTGAGTATTTAGGTATAGATGAAACACTTAATATGTTAATTTAATAGACACATACTAATATATATTTATGTACCCAACACCATTTGGATCTTTTCACTCCTTGAACCATCCAATTAGGTTTACTTGCTATGAGGCCTTTTCCCTGCCAGAAAGTCTATCTTGTAAATCTAAACCATAAAAAAATTTTACAAATAAACCAAAAATAAAATAATATGAATAATATATTTATTAATTAAAATAATTCAATAAATTATTTAGTTTTTACCACATAGGCCAAAAGGCCTCATGAACACTCCTACAAATGGCTTACTCAGAACCACCAAACACTATCAATAAATAGTAAAACATATTTGACTCTCCATATTTTAATATGGAATTAAAATGAGGAAAAAAAAGTTAATATGATCCTAAGATACATTTATAAAACCTTAAATAAAATTTTATCCTCCAAATCAGTGCAAAATGACTCATAAATATCATTTTCACACACACTTAAAAAGTTGCCTGTAGCACCAAAAACACAATCAAGAAAATCAAGTCATAAAAAACATGTGGGAATAATTATGTGATATTAAAATAGCTTTTTGTGAACATTTATCATTATTATATCATATTTAAAATTATATATATCATGGTCATATATCAATATTTGTCTTTCAAACCAATCTCACTACTTCACTCTACATAAGATTCACTATGTTAGATATACCAGTTTGATGACATCTTTTTACTTGAGTATAGGAATAATAAACACTTATAAAAAAATTATGTGAGTAATAGGTATTTAATAATGACCTCATGCATTATGATCCATCCCTAGTCCTCTACAACCAATCCCTAATCTCATTCTCACCTAGTTTTCTCACTGTTTTGCTCATTAGGCCTTTTTAATGATAGGCCAACTTCCATGACCAGTTTACCACATTTTTGTTATTAAAAATGATTATAAAATTTAATTTTAATAAAATATAAATTTTACACATCATCCTCCATCCATTTTCATGTTTTGACCTGGTCAACCCTGCTTGCTACATCAAAATTCTTAAAAACAAGGGTTTTCTTATAGTTTTTACTCATTGTCATGGCAAACCAAAACCACTTGAGGAAACATTGAAGATTAAATAAAATTTTACAAACATAAAAATATGTTAAAAATACCATTCTAAGCCATAAATGACTAGATATTTCTTATCAGCTCATTATAAGGGTTTTGAGAGGGATTTGGCTAGTTTCACTTCTTAGCAATCATTCATAAAGGATTTCCCCTCGTATTCAAAAATAAAACCTTGAAAATAAATATAGGTACTTTAATAAAATTACAAGTGTTCAAGATCTCATACAAAGGTTGTACATGCCAATGATTATAAGAAATCTCTTCTCGGGTCTATAACACCTCATTTTGTGTACATAGGGAACCTTATCATAGGTTTTCATGATTTATCCTTCAGGTATTGACTTAAAAAAATTATACTAACTTAAAATGACCTATCTCACCTCTATAAATTCTTTAAATAGCTATAACATCCTTGGAAATTATCTTGACCCCTTATTAGGCCACTATAGGTTACTTTGCATATTAGACCTTATACTGCTAGTCATACTTAGACTATGATCATGCCTTGAAACATCTTAACTATATTCAAAACTCCAACCTCATGTTATATAACATTATACTAGGTTCATATACTTCCAACCTTCCTTATACATCTCTTGTATGTCTCAACTCATCATGCTACCAAGACTATGCCAATTCACTAGGTTCCTCAAATAAGGCTTTATAAACTCAACATCAAGAACAACAATGAAAACATAGAATGAAATTTATTACAAATTAATTCATACCTTTTAACACATTCCAAACATTTAAATTCTTGTGTGTTTAGATGAATAATATTAAATAATGTTCTTTGCACAATTGTAAATGCTAGAAAAAAATGAAAGTGATAGTCTCATTTGAGATTAATAATGCATTTAAACATCAACATGAGACTTACAACTACATAGATAATGAAATTGAAAATTATCTATAATTAGGATCAAGTTACTAATTTTATCTTTCATTTATATTAGTTTTTTAAGTTGTTAGAACACACTCTTGAACATTGATAAGGTAAGTAAAAAAAATTCTAACTAGCACAACCATAAGTAATATCTTTATCAATAGATGGGAGTAGAATTGTCTTGAATCTCAAGATATGGTAGTCAATTTTTCATTTCACCAATATGGTGGTGTATTGTTGTCATTTTGCTAACATGATGTTGGACCATAAGACACTAGTTTTCAAAAGGGAAATAATAGTGAAAATAATGCCAAGAAATTGTGGACAAGAATTCTTCGAGACTCTGACCATCACCATCTTGACTTACTACATTTCAAAAAATGAGTTTTGAATCAATAAAAAATGGTTCAAGACCTCATTACATAGGAGGGAATTCATCAACATTCCTGAACCAGATGGAAAGCCATCCTAGACCCACAACGCTTTTACACAATATTAATTTATAAAAATCATTGACCATTAATTTTTTAAGGAACTTGTAACTGACAGTTAGACACTATAGCAAAACAATTCCAAGAATTTTGTGTGACTCCTAATATCTCCATCCTTATGTGATTATCCAAAGGTTAATTAGGTAAGGTCATCTGATTTTGACTATGACGTGAACTCACATGAGAAGTAAACACAATAATGTATCAAAGGATATTGTTTGAGTCAAGTGAAAATTTAAACACCTTCTTACATAGGAGGTAAGTCAGGAAAGACCTACACTTACACTAACATGATGATTCACATAACATGGACACATAGATGAAGCGAAGAAACCTTTGAAGATTTATATTTATTGATGTCATGCAACCTCAACCCTTAGTTTGTGCACATGATACCTTAAAAAAAAGTGTAGTTCAATGTAAAATTACTTGAATTTTAACAATGTAATTAGACAATTCATCATAAGCATCTTATCTTTGGAAAAAAAATTGACATGGAAGTCCATGGCTTCCATCAAGCCTAGGTCCCTTTGAGCACTGAAACAAAGCATGTCCAACGGCCCAAAAAAATTCTTTAAGGAAGCTAAATCCATCTTTTATAATCCATGTGTAAAGGCCCATAAATACCTTTTATAAGGTTATATACCATTAATAAAGCATGAAACACTATAACATTACTATTATAGGATTATATAGTCACCACATAGCCTTTATTATTACATACATCCTATTTAAATTTTCAAAAACAAAATAATAAATGAAAGGGTCTTGAGGATAAAAAAATATGCACTCAATTACAAATAATTTTATTCATCACTAATCTCAGCCAAGTTGACCATGATTGCATAGAGTGGAGAGATGTAAGAAAATAATAAATCAAAGATGGTGTATATTGGAATTAGAAAAGAAAGGAAAGTAATAGTCAAAGTTACAAATCAAAGTAAGTTGTAAAGTTATTTTTAAGTATAGTTAGATGAAGTTTGATTTTGTATATGAACTGAACATTATGAGGGAGTCATAAACACAATGAGTATTATGTTATGAGATGCCTTTACAAGAGGACTAGGAATATTTAAGCATACTTGATTTCACGACAAGGCAGGATTAAAAAAATATTCCACTTGTTCCTTCCATAACACATCTATAGCTATTTGAAGATTAGATAAAACACTTTCAACTTCAAAATACAATCAACTTATATGCAAGGATTTTTCACATATAAATAAAAATAATTATTATTTTTCCTTATTGTCTAAACTTTCCTTATGCTATTTGTTTCTAAGCCCCACTTAAATTCAAATATTCTTTCGAAATGCCCACTTGTCAATTATTATTACTCTAATAAAAATATTTTATGCAATTTAAATCTGATATGGCTAATTGTAGTCCATTGCAAGAAATGTTTTTACATCTCCACTTTCCATTGAATGGTACAAGAACCAACTTAATCAAGACAAATTCAAGGTAAATTTTATTTTTCTATTAAAAAACATTTTTTTGTTCAATTGATAAATAAATATTTCTTAAAATTCAGTCGTTCATTAATGTAAGCTATCTAAAATAGCATATAAATTATGTTTCTTAAACATTAAAACCAAGTTAAAATGAACTATAGAATTTCAATGTGTTAAAAATGTACTTTTTGTGATTAATATGATGAGATATTTGTTCCTTTGAGATATTTGGTTGGGTTATTTATTACTAATATTTTTTGTGTGTGTGTGTGTGTGTGTGTGTGTGTGTGTGTGTGTGTGTGTGTGTGTGTGTGTGTGTGTGTGTGTGTGTGTGTGTGTGTGTGTGTGTGTTTGTTGTTGTTGTTGTCTCCACATACCCATCTCCTATTTTTCAAAAAAATATAGTACTAGTTCCTATACCCATCTCTTGGAAGCCATGATATATATCTTAAAAAATAAAATAAACCTATATTTAGTTAAACTCTAACTTATAGAGTTACTAATTTATTGGTTTCGAAGAAGTCATTAATGTTAAATATAACCTTGGTAACAATTTGATAGAAGTGCAAATAAAAACAAATGAAAAATGTACAAAGAGAGATGAATAAAGGATTTAGAATAAAAGTCTCTCAAATAAGAATCATACAATAAACTTAGTAAAAACATACCTACATTGAGTAAAACTCTAAGTGATAGGTTTACTAGTTTGTTTGTTTCAAAAAAACCAAGAATCTCACATGTAACCTTGGAAATAATTTCATAGAAATTTAAATCAGAAGAAATGAAATACATGAAATAGAGATACGTATTAAATATATCAAATAAAAATATTTCAAAGAAAAGGCATACGATTAATATAGGACAAACAAACTCACATAGAGTGAAACTCTAAGTGATATAGTTACTAATTTGTTTATTTAAAAAAAAACCAAGAATGTCACATGTAACATTTGAAACAATTTGGTATAAGTTCAAATCAAAAGAAATGAAGGATATGAAAAAAGAGACGTATAAAATACGTCAAATTAAATTCTATCTCAAAAAACATACAATAAATGTATGACAAACACACTTACATTGAATGAAATTCTAAGTGATAGAATTGTTAATTTCTTTGTTTTGAAAAAACAAGAATATCATATGTAACAGTTGAGTTCGAATCAAATAAATAAATAATATAAAAAAGAGATGCATAAAATATACTAAAGAAAAGTGTCTCATAGAGAAATCATACAATTAAAACAAGCACATTTACATTGACTGAAACTCTAAATGATAGAGTTATTAATTTGTTTGTTTCGAAAAAATTAGAAATATTATATATAAACTTAGAAATAATTTTATAAAATTTCAAATAAAAAAATAAAAACCATGAAAAAAAAGGTATAAAATTCATTTTAAACAAAGTGTCTCAAAAAAACCATACTATTAATATAAAACAAATAATCTTATATCGACTAAAATTTCAAGTGATAAAATTACTAATTTATTTGTTTCTTAAAAAATAGGAATGTCACTTATAATCTTGAAAACAATTCTATACAAATTCAAATAAAAAGAAATGAAAGACGTGAAAAAAGTGACGTATAAAAATGTAGAAGAAAAAGTCTATAAAAAAGAATCACACAATTAAAATGGACCCAGCCATATTTGAAAAGGAGTTACCAATGACGTATAAATTTATGGAAGGGTTAAGCTTGAATATTACATCCCTCTGCTTTCATAGATATATAATTTTATGCATTTGATGTTTCTCTGAGTCACATATTTAAGCTAATAACTCAGAATATAAGATTCCTCTCCTTTCACACCTTATATTATAGTTTAAATTTTTAACAGCCCATAAATGTCTACAACCTAAATATTAGTAAGTTATAATTATTTTAAAAAACTTTTTATTTAAAATATAATAAATTATTGCTAGTTTTTTATAAAAAATAATAAGGAAAATGGGATTTTATCTTGAGGTATAAAAGGATTTGGTTAGAAAATCAAATCAAGAAAAATAAAAGAGGTCTCAAGAGAATAGAAAGAAATGGGACAAAAATCAAACAATCACAAAATCAACAAGTTAATTATAGGGTTTTTTCTAATTTATTATTATTATTATTATTATTATTATTATTATTATTATTATTATTATTATTATTATTATTATTATTATTGTGAAAAACAAAGAAATGAAGCCTAAAAGCTTCACATCCCATAGCAAACCAAGATTGTAAGAAAAAAGCTCCACTATGGAACTACTATTGGAGATTAGGAAAACATCATCAATAGAGGCCTCACATCCCAAAACAAATTAGGATTGTAAGAAATAAGTTCCACTATGGAATCACTTTTGGGGAATAAGAAAACACCATTACCAGAAGCCTTGATCACCAATACCTAGAATGTCCTTTAAACCTTAAACCAAAAACATTGATCTGAAATAACAATGATGAAAGAACAAAAGAAATAAACCATGGATTATCCAATACTTTTAAGAAAAAAAGATCCAAAAAGCCAAGATAGGGAGAAATCCCTAAGATAGCAAAAATAATCTAAAAGATTAATTACCAATTTCCTCGATGACAACTTGAACAATAGAGAAGTTGTTAGTGGATCAAGTCTTTTTTGATTAATTATCAACTTTCTTCTCATGGAGGGGGCGCTTCATAATGCCAATTTTCATTAAGAGGAAGGTGAAGGGCACCAAAGTTAGCCAATAAATCCATTAGAGAGTTAGTCTCTCAATACTTGTGGGAGAAAGAAATGTCCTAAAAAAAGGATGATATGAAGAATATATTGAATGATTGAATTGAGTCACTGTAGGATATAACTTATCAATTACATAGCATTGATAATCAATGAAGAATCACCTTCTACAAATAATTTTTTGAAATTTGAATCAATAGTGGTTCACAAGCTTCTAAGAAGAGATAGAGCTTCAGCAAAATTGTTTGAAGACCATAACATATTGAAGGAAAAACAAGAAAAAACCTATCCCAGATTATCTTAGAAGATACCTCCAATTCTGTAAAGCCCTAAGTTACCTTTGAATGCACTGTTAAAATTACACTTAACAAATTTGTCATTGAGAGGCTTCCAAGAAACTATAACCTATTGTTGATTTGCAAAAGACAACTGAAATTATTTTTCAATAAAAAAATATTGCTAATTATTTATATAAATATTATATTTTTATTAGTAAATTTATCTTTTAATTATTTTACATGAACCTAAAATACTAGACTAATAAATTCTGAATTGATAGGTATAATTAATTTGAAACTCCAAACTTGTTTGAGAGCAATAATGTTATGTTAGACAAAACATTGCCAATTTTTTTTAACATGAATTCAATGTATATAATAGAGAAATAATTTATTTCTCCATTCAACAAGGATTTGTCAATGAAACTCATCTTCTTGATCACTATTTACATATAATTTACTACTTGTAAAATCATTCTAATGCCCATTTTAACTTAAGTTTATTTCAAGATCTTGATGTACTTGGTCCACGGAGGTGGAAGTGTTTTGGAAGGTGATTCAAATAAATTTTCATGCATATGAACAATTTTGGCAAGACTATTTAGAGGAGTTTCAATATTTTCAAGATTTTAATTAAATATTAATTGGTTCAATATCTTTAATGTTAATGTTTGTTTATTTATTTGTTTTTTTCACAATTTTTGGTTCTTTAATAGTTAATTTTAATTTTCAATAAATATGTTCTATATTAAATTAAGAAAATATATTTTAGATAGTATATTTTTAAGATAGAGGCTACTAAATGTATATTAAGGTGATGTAAAAGTATTGCATAGATGAATAGAATGACAACATGACTAGCATGATTGGTACTATAGATTTAATCTTCTCAAACAAAATTTTATTTTACATATTTTTTATTTCAATAAGTAATGAATTTTTTTTTATTTTTTTTTGGTGTGTGTGTGTGTGTGTGTGTTTGAATTAAAACAATTCATTTATCTCGAAGCATAACACAACAAAATTGTATTAGATTTTTATTTTAAAAATAAAGTCTACAATTATTTAAAGAGATATCAAAGTGATGTTGTATAAAATATGCATGTACATGGTGAATAGATAACCTATGAAAGTAGATTGTCATAAATAATTTAAAATAAAAACATAAATATATACTTACAACCTATTAAACTTCCAAATCTACCTAAAGTTTATGTTACAACATGTAGGATCTTTTGTAAATATAAGAAATATCTTGAGTGCTTGAAGTGAAATTATACTACCATAATATATGATAGGAAAATATAATATTTTATACTTTTTATACTTGACAAAATTGAATGTTATGTTTGTCAAGGACATCAACACATCCATATAATTTGGTTCACACATAAAACAAGATTGAGACATAAATTATAGAAGCCTTAATAAATCTTATAGATAAGAATAAATTAAATAGTTAAAAAATAGAATGAGAAAAATAGAAGTATACTTTGGTTCCATTATGTCAATTCTTACAATATTTTTTTCTTACAATAGTGAGGTTCAAGCCCATAACAACCCTTGAAAACCTATAACCCACTACAGGTCACTAGAGTACTTAGTACATATAATTTGAACTAAACTATACATTTATGTGATATTAGAATAATGTTTTAAAAACTTTCTTATTATAAAAATTACCTCCAAATCAAAAATAGAGCAAAATATTTATAAATTAATTAAAAGTTTCTCAAAAATAAAACATGCTCAAGTTCCTATGCGTATGTACTAGAATCATAAATATTTTAATGGAGCTCTAAGATATAATTTTTATATTAGTTTAGAGTTTTGAGCCTTTTACACCAACATGGAATTTTGAGATTTAGTATCTCCTTTCATTTTATCTAGGTGTTTTAAAAGTTATTTTTAGGCATTCCCTTGTAGAACTATCTTAACAAGGTCACTTTAAAGTTCCATGCACAACCATATTTTTTCATTTTTGAACACTAATATAATCATGATGTCCACTTTTTATTTTAATTTAACATAAGTAAGATTAAGAAAACATATATCTTCAATTTGTACAACAAAAATATTCATATTTATATTTAAAAGAGTACTACCTAATAATGCTTACTTGTTTTGGGAGAGTTTATAAAAATGTCACTAGGTTATCACTAGTTGCTCATGATTATGGAGAATAAAAAAAACAAACCTTCAAATTTTCCTCTACCTTCATAGTACAAATTATTTAAAAATTATACATGAAACAATTTCAAATGTCAAGGCCGATAACCTAACTTTCTCTATCATATAACTCAAAAATTTATCTTCATAATATATAAATAAATTAACACTAAAAAGTTTTGAATAAAGGTTTTGACTTACTTTTAAATTGGCTAATAAATATTTTGTTTCACTCTATCCTAATCTTATTTCTCTCACTGCACTTTGTCATATCACTTTACTTTATTAATCCAATAGTACCAATATTATCTTTACATGCATTGGCATCACATGACTAGAATACCACAATAAAGATCCTTGTAGAAGCATATATTTATAATTTTTTTTGGTATTTCCTTATTAACAGATACAATGTATAACTTTGGCTATTAGACAATGCATTTGTTCTTGAACTAGTATTAGTATTGCATCCCAGATTTTATATATAGTTGTTAAAGTAGAGGTTGCTGTTGCACTTCCCATTAAATTAGTTTTGAGACTCTCCAATGGCCTTCTAACTTATCTCATTGTTGGTAACTCTTGAGGAGATTCATTCGTAAAAATAAGACCAACATGTATGAAATAAATCATACATCTATTTTGTTATATGTTCACACTCCTCAACAACTAGCTATCAATAATGTCCCCTAGCCTATTTGGAAAATCTAATCTCACCCAATTTCACATGTTCAAATCTCTGACAAATATAGCATTAGTTGGCCTCTTCCTTGTAATCATCTCTAACAATAAAATGCCATAGCTATAAACATATCACTTTATTCATATTCACCCACCCACTTCATATTCTAAAATCAATTTAGTTAGAGTTAATGATTATATTTTGTTTCAAATAATTTAAAAAAAAATTTCAAAATAATGTTTATGTAAAAAAATGTGTACCTAGTGCAATGTAACCAATAGATCCTCTCAAGGATAATGTTGAATTCTCATAATCCATGGAGTTTGTAAAAAAAATTAATCTTGATATACCAAAATCGATTACAAGGGATTCCATTTTGGCATTCAAAATCACATTTCTAGGATTCAAATCATAATGCACAACTTGGACAAAACAATCATAATGAAGATATTCCATGCCATGGGCCACATCTATGGTAATGTTCAAACATTCGCTTAGCCCTAATCTACAATCATCATCTTCGATATTTTCAAGATTAAAAATACTTTTCAAAACTCATGTTGGACACAAATTGAAGAATCAAACCTACGTATGACTTTAATGAGATTGTAGTGTCAAATCCTCCCCAAGACTTTGCATTTTATTTTAAAACTTTTTTGACCTTCTTCGTTAGGTGATTTGAGAAATTTGATAACAATTGGATTGTCATCCCTTAAAATACTTTTAAATATTGATCCAAAGTTACCCACTCCAAGCAAATTTGGTTTTAAAAGGCCCTTCAAGGTATCCCCTAAGAGATACCTTGAAAGAAAATTCTAATCATGTCCATGTTCAAGATATATACTAGGAGAACCCTTGAAGCTACTACAAGACCCTTCAAGGTATCTCCTAAAAAATATATTGAAGGGCATTGTATTACTTTCAAGGTTACATTGAACATATCTCCTAGGAGATATATTTTAAACATGTATAAGGTTACCCTTGAAGGTATTACAAGGCCCTTCAAAGTATCTCCTTGGAGATACCTTGAAATAAAATTCCAATCATGTACATGTTCAATGTATCTACTAGGAGACCCCCTAAATGTACTACAAGGCCCTTAAAGTTATCTCCTAAGAAATACCTTGAAATAAAACTCCAATTGTATGCATGTTCAATGTATCTACTAAGAGAACCCTTGAAGTACATTATAGTACATTGAATGGTACCTTGAAGGTATATCTTAGGTGATACCTTTCAAACATGCATAAGGGTACACTTGAAGGTATTAAAATGCACTTCAAGGTATCTACCAAATTTTAAATTATCTTAACAACATCGTATTACATAAACACTTGCTGAGATATATCAACTAGAATTGCTATGACACATTCTTCATTAACATAACTTAAGTAACTCACAATAGAACTTTTAGAACTGTTATTGCATATATCAAACAAATAAGATACCATATCAATGACAATAAATGGAAGATACCATCATACAACATAAACTTGTAAAATAACCCGAAGCATTTTTTTATTTGTATTTGATGTCAAAATTTCTCCTCTTTGATTAGAGAGGGTGATACACTTTTTATAGGCTTGGGATGGGGCTAGCCTCATCTCTCAAGTAAATTTGAAGTATCACTCAACATCTTGTTAGAGACAAAAGAATTTACAATATGAAATATTTCCAACCAAGGCTTACAGTTATCAGAGTGGTTGCCTATGAGGTGGAAGTTTTAAATGGTGGCACTTGTGCACTAGTGACTGATGTAGTTGTTACAGTTATAAATAAAAAATTTACTATTGTAGATGAAGTTGTTGTCATAGTGTGGGATGTCATTAAGGGTATCATTACAATTAGAATATGAGTTGTAGTTGGATCAAAAGTTGTAACTAAAATTTTTGGTGGGGTGGCCATGGATGTCATGCCCTGCTTGCTTGCTTGAATTTGGAAGTAGAAAGTATGGTTATCCTGAAAGTCAATTTCCAATGCCTTGAAGTCCTACAGGGGTCTTTTGAAAAGTTGAGGAAGCTTATCGATCAACTTTCTATGTATTTTTAGTGATACCCCAAGTTCTATGTAAAGGGTTTTTTCACTAAGAACCTTAATTCTAGCAAAACTCACTAGTTATTGCACTTGATCGAATATTATATAGATAGTGCCCTCAATCTCTTCTCTAAACTTGTTGGTAGCTATATAAAGAAGGTCTTAAAAAATGTATCCATACACCAAATATCTCAATGGAGTGACTACATTATTGATCTCTATTTCTCCCAAAATAGCCATAGCTTGCCTTTCTTGAATGATCAACCGTGGGACCAAAGACATCATGTCTTCGTGTCATTCAAGCAAGGTGTCTCTCCTAGTATCTACGTAATTTTATGCCCAGGCAACATCAGGGGCTGATATCAGGTTCAAATGGGAACAATATTTGTTCCTAGCTGCTCTACTCAAAAAATGTAGTTCAACCTCCATTTTCCATCTTCTCTACCTCTAGATATACATTGCCCCACCAGGGCTATGATTCCCCTTTTACAACTCTGATTAATTGGATGATATTGTATAGCTTCTTGGATGATATTATATAGCTATAATTAATTGGATGATCCTAATGTGAGTGATTCTTAGGGTCTAATAATTGTAAATATATTTTCACTCTTACATTCACTTTAAATTTATTCAACCCTAATTTTTATTATGATAATCCTTATTCAATGTAAGAAAAGGACTAAAATAAGCATGTTAGAAGAGTCTTAAATTAGTTGAGAGGATTTTGATGGATGAAACAAGTTGGTACTTAGTTTAGGCATCTAATAAGGATATAAACATCAAGAGAGGAACCTAAGAATGCATAAAACAGAGAAGAGAAACTCAGTTTAAATGTTGGTGATTATTGTTGAAGGTTTCTTGTCAGTTATAGGACTACACGACCGTGTTTTAAGTATATTTGAATAAAATAAAAGTTGTGGATCTATATTTATAGAATTTTTTTACATGTGAATTAACCTAATTTTATGTGATTTGATCTTATCAACATCCTTTTTGATGTTTTTCACAATCTATAAAAGTTAAAATAGGGTATTCAATGACATAGTCTAGACAAGAAGGTGAATTTTATATGTTTTCATGATTGTTGATCTTGGAAATCAATTTTAACAGAAAGAAAAACATTTAAAGGTCCTGATCCAAGTGATTATATGTCTTGATAAATTATAAATCAAAATATTTCAATAATTTTATGCTCTCATGATCTTAACAGTCTACAAAACACTAGTTTAGAGTTTTATCTAGAAAAATCCCCATAACTTTTGAATGAATAGTTCAAATATTCTAATTTTTTTTATATATATGCTTGATCATTATTTTGAACTGATTTCAATGGTTTTGGATCTTGAAAGACTCCATAGAATAAGATATAATAGACTGTGTTTCCTGTTGGTCTAGACAAACCTTAAAAATAGGGATAGAAGTCCAATTTCTCAATTTTCCTTACAAATTCATGTATAAAAGGTTGTAAAACTTTTTCATTACTATTTATAAGGTGTATTTAAATTTTTATATTCAATAAAACATCTTGAAGTTTGAGTTTCAATCCATCATAGTATAAAGGAAACATGACAAACTTGTAGGAACACCTAGAACATGTCTAAGAACTATTTTTCATTGAATTTTATTCACATTAAAGTGAAAAAAGTGTAAGTAACTAGTGAATTTTCATGGATAACATGTGTTTATATATATATAAAATCATTTGGAGGATCATTCAAGTTTGATTTTTTTTATAACTCTCTAGGAAACAAATTAAGCCTAGGAAGAAGACTATAAATTTGTTTGTGTCATCAAATTTGTCAACTGAAAAGACCCTATAAGTATTCACTTACACCATAGTGGTATCAGAGTAGAGTTTAAATTGTTTCAAGTTGAAAGGATTTGATTAATAAGTTTTGAAAGAATTTTTTAAAGATGGCAGCTAGAATGTGTGCTAAATGATGTTAGAGAAGATAGCCTACTCAAGCCATGTTGTTGGAAGAATTGAGAAACCTTCAAACTCATTTGTAGGAAATGGATATTTCTCAGACAAGAGGAATTGACATGGGAGATCTCAGTTATAGAGAAGAGGAAGAACCTCAAGAAGGTAATGATTAAAACAAGAGGTAAAGAGTAATTATAGTACTTGGTCAAATGTAAAAATCATCCACTTGAGGATTCAACATGGATGAAACATATAGATATGATCAACAATGGAAACAGTGTTGAAGCACTCATGAGTAAGAGCTCATTAACAAGTCTTTTATTCTCTAGCAGTCTGATGTAGGTGCATCATTCTACATTGCTTAAATGTGTTAGTTTATGGTTTTATGAGGTCTTATAGGTATTAATTTATTAATAATATGTTTTAAATAGGATTCATATGTGGGTTGTAGGTCATTTAGAGGTTTTTTGAACTTTCCCACCAAAACCATGAAATTCAAAATTTTAAATTGGTTTTGGATTGTTTGGTGAGTTGTAGTGGATTTAGTGGGACATGATCCTTATATGATTGCTCCTTAGGGTGTAATAACACGTTTTAAATATTATTAACTATTTCATTCACTCTAAATGTATTCAACCCTATTTTCTATTATGATAAGCCTTATCCAACTTAGGAAAATGATTAAAATATGAATGTTAGAAGAGTCTTAAGTCAGTTGAGAGGTTTTTGATGCATGAAACAAGTTGATAATTAGTTTAAACATCTGATAAGGCTCGAACTATCAGGAGAGGAACCTAAAAATGCATAAAAAAGAGATGGTAAAGTCAGTTTCAATGTTTGTGATTGTTGTTGAAGGTTTATTATAAGTTGCAAGACTATATAGACTATGTTTAAAGCATATTTGAATAAATACATGTTTTTCATGGTTGTGGAGATATTTCAAGTCTTTGTTTACATGTGAATAAACTTATTTGATGTTATTTACTATTTTTAGCATCCTTTTTGATGTTTTTCACAAGCTACAAAAGCTAAAACAAGGTATTCAATGACATAATCCAAACAAGAAGGTGAATTTTATATGTTTTCATGATTGTTGAGCTTGGAATTTTTTTTAGAGAAATAAGAACATTTAATGGTCCCGATCAAATAATTATCATTATTGAACAATTATAAAACAAAATATTTCAATGATTTTTATGCTCTCGAGATCTTCACAATCTGTGAAACCCTATTTCAGGGATTTATAAAAAATATTCCCCATTACTTTTGAATGAACCTTTTAAAAATTCTAAAAACTTGTAGATATATGCTTGATCATGATTTTTAATTGATTTCATTGGTTTTGGATCTTGAAATACTCCATAGAATAAGATATAATAGACTGTGTTTCCTACAAGTCTAGATAGACCTAAAAAATAGGTTTATAAGTCTAATTTATCAAATTCCCTTGAAAATTCACTTAATGAAGGTTGTATATATTGTTGTTTACTATGTATAAAGTGTATTTGAATTTTTAGATCCACTAAAACATATTGAAGTATGAGTTTCATTTCATCATAGAATAAAGGAAACATGACAGACTTATAGAAAGGCTTAGAATAGGGCTAAGAAATGTGTTTCATTGAATTTTATTGACATGAAAAGTGAAATAAGAGTAAAAAATAGTGAATTTTAATGAATAACATGTGTTTTGATATCTAAATTAATTTGTAAGATCATTCAATTCTGAGTTTTGTTTGATAATTCTCTAAGAAACAAATCAGACCTCGAAGAAGACTGTATATTTATTTTTGTCATCATATTTATCAACTAAAAATACCTTATAGGTATTCACTTACACCAATTTCCCCAAGATTTGTATTTATATTCATTACCATCTAGTTTTCTCCACTAATGGTGGTGCAACTATTTTACTTCCCAAATGCTATTTTAGGTGTCAAAATTAGAGTGTTATCTAGAAGAACCAAAAAAGTAAAATCATGTAACTTGAGATATAAATATTGGTAATGGAAGCGTGTATTTCAAAAATTGATGTACATTATTATATGGGACAAGTGGTGTCTACCAACTAGAGTGCCAATTTTCACCTTTAGATATTTGGTGAGATCAATGTCAATGTAGCTCATCTTATGGGTAATGTAGAGTCAAATCATTATGGATCGTGATATAAAATATAACCCAAAGTCTAGGAAATTTAATCTAAAAGGTACCACAATAGAAATAAACATTCTAAGGAATTCAACCCTCATGAAAACTATGTGAGTTGAATGTTTTGATTTGACAAAGTCACATGTATAGAAAGATAACAACAACAATGCATTATATATGAACCAACTATACTTAACCTATTTTTTTCTAGATTTTTCATGACATATAAGGTCCATTACAGTGAATTATCAAATTGAAAGTTTCATACCATTTACAAATAGAATGTATAACATTGAAATCTAGGAGCACATTAACAGATTGATAGGAATGTTTATATTTCTTACCTCAACGTAAAATTTTAAAATGAATTTATGTGCTTACTTTACCACCATAATTTCCACCTTATATAAAAATAGTTAAATTATGTGAGATTTAATCCATAATTTAAGGCCAAACCACCATAATAAATAGATAATATTAAGGCTATTAGTGTTCAATGAACCTAAAAATTGTCATAGATGTAGTGGCATAAGTAGATACAAACAAGGTAATAAACATTATAGCCATGCACATAAATAATAACCTAATAAATTTGACTTTAATATTCTCTTATTTTATAATTACATTGCTAAACGTGATTCCACTTATGTACATAATTTTTTTTATAGCATAGCTCATATTGAGGTAGTTAATAGTTCCATTCCAATGTGATATTTATATTGAACAAGGTTGAATATCGACTAACCCTTGAAAAAAATGTTAATTAGGAGTATGGAGAAGAGAATTAAGATTGAAAGTGTGTAGGTTTTTTAAATTATGATCCTTTCACAACTAATGATATTTGCACAACTATAGATGCTAGAAAAAATGAAAGTGATAGTCTCATTTGAGACTAATAATGCATTTAACCCTCACCATGAGACTTACAATTGCATATATAGTGATACTAAAAATGACCTACCATTAGGATCAAGTTACTAGTTTTATCTTGCACTTATATTTGTTTTTTAATTTGTTAGAGCACAATCTTAAACATCAGCAAGGTAAGTAACAAAAATACTAACTAGCACAACCATAAGTAATCCCTTTATCAATATATGGGAGTGGAATGGTCTTGACTCTCAAGATATATTAGTCAATTTTTCATTTCACCAATATGATGGTGGATTGTTGTCATTTAATTGATATGATGTTGGACCATAAGAGACTAGTTTTTAAAAGGGAAGTTATAGTGAAAATAATGCCATGAAATTGTGGACAAGAATTCTTTGAGACTTTGAGCATCACCATCTTGAATTACTACATTTCACAAAATAAGTTGTGAGTTAAGCAAAAATGTTCAAGGCCTCATTGCATAGGAGGGAATGCATGAACATTCTTGCACCACATGGAAAGCCATACTAGACCCAAGACCCTTTTACAAAACATTAATTTATAAGAATAATTCACCATTAAATTTTTTAAGGAACTTGTAATTCATAGTAAGACACTACAACAAAAAATGCCAAAAATTTTGTGTGACTCCCAATTTTTCCATCCTTGTGTGCTTATCGAAAGGTTGATTAAGTAAGGTCATCTGAGTCTAAGTATGATGTGAAATAACATGAGAATTAAACATAATACCATATTGAAGGAAATTGCGGGAGTCAAGTGAAAAATATTAACACCTTCTTCCATAGGAGGTATGTCAGAAAAGACTTACACTTACACTAACATGATGATTCACATAACATGCACATGTGGGTGTAATAAAGCAACCTTTGAAAGTTTATATTTATTGATGTCATGCAACCTCAACCCTTAGTTTATGCACATGATACCTTCAAAAAAAGTGTAGCTCAATGTAAATTTTCCTGACTTGTCACAATGTAATTGGACAATGCATCATAAGTGGGTTATCTTTAGAAACAAATTTGACAGGGAAGTACATGGCTTCCATCAAGCCTAGGCACCCTTGAACACTAAAACAAAGCGCATCTAGATACCCAAAATATTGATTTAATCAAGTTAAATCCATCTTTTATAATCCATGTGTAAAGGCCCATAAACACCTTTTATAAGGGTTCAGACCATTAATAAAGCATGAAACATTATAATATTAATATTACAGGATTATGTAGTCACTACGTAACCTTTATTATTACATACGTCCCATTCAAAATTTCAAACATAAAATAATAAATGAAAGGTATTTGAGGATACAAAAATATCCACTCGATTACAAATAATTTTATTCATCATTAATCTCATCCAAGTTGACCGTGATTGCATAACGTGGAGAGATGTAAGCAAATAATAAATCAAAGATGGTTGGTGTATATTGGAATTAGAAAAGAAAGGAAAGTAATAATCAAAGTTATAAATCAATGTAATTTATAAAATTATTTTTAATTATAGTTAGATGAAGTTTGATTTTGTATATGAACTTAAAATTATGGGGGAATCATAAACATGGTGATTATTATGTTATGAGATGCCTTTACAATAAGATTAGGCATACTTATGCATATTTGATCTCATGACAAGGTGGGATTTAAAAAAATTCTTCCACTTGCTCTTTCTATAACACATCTATAGCTATTTGAAGTTTAAGATAAAACATTTGCAACTTCAAAATATAATCAACTTACATGTAAAGATTTTTCAGATACAAATAAAAACAATTCTTTTTTCCTTATTGTCTAAACTTGCATAAAAACATGCCTTATGTTATATGTTTCTGACCCCCACTTAAAATCAAATATTCTTTTGAAATCCCCACTTGTCAATTGTTATTACTCTAAGAAAATTCTTTTATGTAATTTAAATTTGATATGGTTAATTGTAGTCCATTGTAAGAACATTTTTTACATCTCCACTTTTCATTGAATGTTACAAGAACTAACTTGATCAAGACAAATTTAAGTTAATTTTTTTTAATTAAAAAATATTTTTTTGTTAAATTGATAAATAAATATTTCTTGAACTTTCGTCCCTCAATAATGTATTTTATCTAAAATAGCATAGAAATCATGTTTCTTAAACATTAAAACCAAGCTAAAATGAACTAGGGAATTTCAATATGTTAAAATATAATTTTAATCCTCAATATAATGAGATAGTTGATCTCTCAATCTATCTAGTTGGGTTTTTTTTATTACTAGTATTGCTATGTGTGTGTTTCATCATCTCCGCATACCCATTTCCTATTTTTCAAAAAATACCATACTGGTACCGGTCCCTGTACCCATTTCCCCATACCCATCTCTTAAAAGCTATGATATATATCTTAAAAAATCAAATAAACTTATATTTAGTTAAACTTTAACTTATAGAGTTACTAATTTGTTGGTTTCGAAGAGTCATTAATGTTAAATGTAACCTTGGTAACAATTTGACAGAAGTGTAAATAAAAATAAATAAAAGATGTGCAAAGAGAGACATATAAAGGACTCCGAATAAAAGTCTCTCAAATAAGAGTCATCCAATAAAATTAAGAAAAAACATACTTACATTGACTAAAACTGTAAGTGATAGGGTTACTAGTTTGTTTGTTTCAAAAAAATCAAGAATGTCACATGTAACCTAGGAAACAATTTCAAAGAAATTTGAATCAAAAGAAATGAAATACATAAAAAAGAGAGACACATAAAATATATAGAATAAAATTATCTTAAAGAAAAGGCATACGATTAATGTAGGACAAACAAACTCATATAGAATGAAATTCTAAGTGATAGAGTTACTAATTTGTTTCTTTTGAAAAAATCAAGAATGTCACATGTAACATTTGAAACAATTTGGTAGAAGTTCAAATCAAAAGAAATGAAAGAAAATAAAAAGAGAGACATATAAAATATGTCAAAGTAAAGTCTCTCTAAAATTTCATACAATTAATGTAGGACAAACACACTTACATTCAATAAAACTCTAAGTAATAGAGTTACTAATTTATTTGTTTTTAAAAAATGAAGAATGTTACATGTAACTGTTGAGACAATTTGATAGAAGTTAGAATCAAATAAATAAATGATATGAAAAGAGAGATGCATAAAATATATTAAAGAAAAGTTTCTCAAAAAAAAATCATAATTTATATAAGACAAGCACATTATATTGACTGAAACTCTAAACAATAGAATTACTATTTTTGTTTGTATCGAAAAAAAATTAAAATCTCATATATAACTTTGTAAATAATTTTATAAAATTTTAAATAAAAAAAAGAGAGCGTGAAAAAAAAGGTATAAAGTACTCCATAAAAAAGTATCTTAAAAAATCATATGATTAATATAAGACAAATAATCTTATATTGACTAAAATTTTAAATGGTAAAATTATTAATTTATTTATTTCTTAAAAAATAGGAATGTCACATGTAAGCTGAGAAACAATTCCATACAGGTTCAAATAAAAAGAAATGAAATATGTGAAAAAAGCGACGTATGAAACGGTAGAAGAAAAAATCCGAAAAAAAAAGAATCACACAATTTAAAAAGGTGTTACCAGTGGCGTAGAAATATTTCCATTATTATTTCCTTGCAAGTCAGAATCGTGTATTCCTTAGCCTATTCACAATTATTACACAGAAATCTAATTTTTGTAAGTGTAAGTTTGTTGATAGCTCTATAAGGAAACTCCAACTTAAATCCAGAGAGGATAAATGTGTGTACAGATTCTAAAATATATTATCATACACGGAATCCCTGAAGTAATGTTCGCCAATTTCAAATAACCCAATAAGTCACATATTTAAGCTTGTATATAACATTCCTCTGCTTTCACGGATATACAACTTTATGCATTAGCTAAAATTCCAATAAGTCACAATATAAGATTCCAATAAGTTATTTTAATGTATTTGGTGTTTATCTAAAATTCAAAGCATGGTGGTACTTCCATGCAAAGAGATGTAAATGTTTTAAATAACATGCAAAGTTTTAAATCAATCCGTTGTTGAATAAATGGCTTTCTTTAGAATTTTGAGGCTTTTACCCCAGCATGGAATTTTGAGATTTAGTATATACTTTCATTTTATCATGGTGTTTTTAAAGTTATTTTTAGATATTCTTTTGTAGGATTATTTTAATAAGTTCACTTAAAGTTCCATGCACAATCATATTTTTTCATTTTCGAATACTAATATAATTATAATGTACTCTTTCTTTCATTTTAACATATGTAGGATTGATTACACACACAATTTGTACAACAAAAATATTCATATTTATATTAATAGAAGTACTGCCCAATAAGTGCTTTCTTGATTTAGGAGAGTTTCTAAGAATGTTAGTAGGTGATCACTAGTTCATGATAATGAAGAATCAGAAAAATAAACCTTCGAATTATCCTCTACTTTCATGATACAAATTATCTAAAACAATATATAAAACATAGTCAAATGTAAAAGCCAATTATTTAACCATCTCTATCACATAACTCAAAACTTTTTATCTTCATAAAATATAAACAAATCGACACTAATTTTTTTTTTGAATAAAGGCTTTGACGTGCTTGTACATTGGCTAATAAATGTTTTGTTTCACTTTATCCTAATCTTATTTTTCTTATTACACTTTGTGATATCACTTTACTTTATTAATCAAGTAGTACCACTGATATCTTTACATGCATTAGGATCACATGACAAGAATACCATAATAAAGATCCTTGTAGAAGCATATACCTGCAAATCTTTTGGGCATTTCCTTGTTAGCAGCTAGAATGTAGAACTTTGGCTATTAGAGAATGCATTTGATCTTGAACAAGTATTAGTATTACGTACCAGATTTGATATTGTACTGTCCATCAAAGTAGTTTTGAGACACTTCAATGCCCTTCCCACTTCTCTCATTGTAGGTCGTTCTTGGGGAGATTCATTCGTGCAAAGCAAGCCAACATGTATGAAAGAAAGAATGCATCTATTTTGTTACGTATTCACATTCGTCAACAACCTATTGTCAACAATGTCCCTTAGCCTATTCGAAAAAGTTGACCTCACCCAATTTCGCATGTTCAAGTCTCCCACAAATATGGCATCAGTTGGCCTCTTCCTTGTAACCATCTCTAACAACAAAATGCCATAACTATAAACATCCCCCTTTATAGAAACTCCTTCGCCCACTCCATATTCTGCAATGAAGTGAGCTATAGTTAATGATTATATTTTGTTTCAAATAATATTGAAAAAACTAAAATAAGTGTATAAAAATAAGTGTCCCTGGTGCAATGTAGCCAATAAATCCTCTGAGGGAAAATGTTGCATTCAAGGAATCCATGGAGTTTGTAAAATTAGTTAATCTTGATATACCAAAATCAATTACAGGGCTGTCATGTTGGCATCTAAAAGCACATTGCTAGGTTTCAAATCACAATGCACAACTTGGACAAAACAATTATGATGCAAATATTCCATGCCATGGGCCACATCTATGGCAATGTTCAAACATTCATTCAGCTCCAATCTATAAATATCCTCTTCAATACTGTTAGGATACAAATACTTTTCCAATCTCCCATTGGATGCAAACTGAAGAACCAAACATTTGAAGTTTAGGTATGAACAAGCACTTACAACTCTAATGAGATTGCGGTGTTGAATCCTCCCCAAGACTTTACATTCTGTTTTAAAAAAATTCTGACTTTCTTCACTCAGTGAATTGAGAACTTTGATAGCAATTGCATTGCCATCCCTTAAAATCCCTTTATAGACTGATCCAAAATTACCCACTCCAATCAAATTTGTCTCATTAAATCCATTAGTTGCATTGGAAAGATCTTGATATGTAAACTTTCAATATCCTAGTCTTCTAAACATAATGTTTGAGATATCGAAGTGATGTCTCAAAATTTTTTGCCTCCATAGTATTCCAAAGATTAAAAAGCATAGCACAAACACAGTGACTCCACTAACTGATAGAATTACTTTTCTAAGCAGTGAATGCTTTCCTTGTCCCTGATTTTGACATACATGTAAGAAGTATTTTTTTGGACCACAGAGCCCTGTATTTCCCATCAATAATACAATAACATTTTTATTTGGAAACAATCCTTGTTCTGGAATTGGACCTATCAAATTGTTGAAACTGAGATTAATGTTGTGAAGGGATTTTAGCTGTCTAAGAGACATGGGTATGGCACCTGATAGTAAATTGGAAGAGAGATTAACACTCTCTAGATTTTGTATTTTGCTAAGTGCATCTGGGATTGGACCTGTAAAAGAATTGTGAGAGAGATTAAGATGCTCTAGTGCTAGGCAGTTGGCTAGTACACTTGGAATCTCTCCATCAAGCTGATTTCTAGAAATGTCTATGGCTTGAGCACTTATAATCTTACTTATCTCTCCAGGTAAGGGTCCATGTAAAAAATTCCATGACAGATTCACATAGAATTGAATGCTTTTAAGACTGGCCATAACTTCTCCAGTTATGTTGCCCCTCAATTCATTGTGAGAAAAGTCAAGCAATTCTAAATTGGGACATCCCCATAAACTGGCTGGTATCTCCCCTAAGAAGTCTACCAAGATAATCAGGAATTCTTCCTGACAGCTTGTTGTGACTGCAATTTAACAATCCCAGACTTAGCAGCTGACCTATGTCATCTGGAATGTTTCCTTCTAATCTGTTGCCACTGAAATCTAATATTTCCAACTTGCTTAATCTTTTAATTCCATGTGGAATGTAGCCCGTTAAAATATTATGGCTTAGGTCCAAGTAGGTCAAGTTGAAAAGATTGGTAATCTCTTAAGGTATCTCTCCGCTTATATTGTTATATGCTAAATCTAGGTAAAAAATCTTGGAAGAAAATTGGCCTACGGATGGAGGCAAAGCACCAGATAGATGATTAGATGACATTATTATCTCTTGCAGCTGCGGGCAATTTGTAAGAGCAGCGAGAAAGGCAAATGAGCTTTGACTGCCAATAACAAGTTGATTACGTTGTAATTCAATCTGTTCAAGAAGGAGCAACTCACCCAACTCTTAGGCACCATTCCACTCAGCTGGTTGTCACTTAGATAAAGTCTCTTGAGATTGGAGCAATTTTCAATGGAATTTGGTATTTTTCCACTAAGCTGATTTTCCCATAGAGACAACAGTTGCAAATTGGTGAGCTTGGAACCAAGTTCCCATGGAATATGTCCACTTAGCCAATTTTGGTACGAACTTAAACTTACAAGAGTCGTACAGTTCAGGAGGGAAGTTGGGATTGGGCCACTGAGGTGGTTTTTTAAAAGACTGAGCGTCTCTAGCTGGGTGAGCTTGCCCAATTCCGCAGGAATGGGTCCTGTGAGATTATTTATGGACAGTCCAAGTCTGTCAAGATAGATAGGTTTCCTATAGAGGAGATGATGTCAGCCAAATGATTTGTATAAAGGGGGAGCACTTGTAGCTGGTTGAGCCTCCCCAATTCAAGGGGAATGGGTCCTGGGAGACCATTTGTATACAAAGCCAAGACAGTCAAGGCAGAGAGGTTTTCTATAGAAGAAGGGATGGTGCCTGACAACTAATTTTCATGAAGGTAGAATCTCTGTAGTTTGGTGAGCCTTCCTAATTGAGCATGAATGTGGCCAATGAGATAATTTGTTGACAACTCCAAATCTATCAAGGCAGAGAGGTTTTCAATATTGGAAGGGATGGTGCCTGACAGCTAATTTTCATAAAGGTAGAGCAACTGTAGCTGGGTGAGCCTGCCCAATTCATTAGGAATGCCCCAGTCACCCGCACCCCGCACCCCTCCCCCCGAGATTATTTCAGACCAAGTCCAAACCAGTCAAGGTAGAGAGGTTTCCAAGAGAAGAGGGAAGTCTACCTGTGAGATTGTTTTCACCCACGGAAAGGATCTTCAGATGTGGCAATAGCTCGAGCTCAGCTGGAATACTCCCCTGTAGTCAGTTCAAAGAGAGCTCCAGCTCAACTAAATTGTGGCAACCATAGAGAGTGGGTGGAATGTTTCCCTATAATCCATTGCCATACAAGCGGAGTTGATTGGATTTCGAAAGCTGACCCAGTTGTGGTGGAATATGGCTGTGAAGGGCGTTATTAGAGAGATTAAGTGACTGAAGAGAAGAGAGATTTCCAAGCATATGAGAGATGACACCTTCCAAAGCCATGCCTGACAAATTGAGGGCAACCAACTTGTGCATTTTAGGAGAGCAAGCAACGTCAGTCCAATTGCAAAATGAGATATTGGGAGACCAATTGGCGAACGAGTTGTTGGGATGAAAAGTGATGCCAACGTTAAACGCCAAGAGAGAATGTTGTTCAGAAGCGGAAGCGGAAATAGAAGCAGAAGAGAATGAGAAGGGCAGAAGCAGCAGCAGCATGAAGATCACAATTTTTTCCATCTCAAGAAGACCCAAAGAGCATGTGGTGTGTTGGAAATATTGTCATTGATGTCAAAGGTCTAGCATTATTAGTGATAAAAGCTCCATTGCATTTAATGGGGTTTTTAATATTCATATCTTGACTAATGTGCGTTAATATTTATTTAATATCAATGAATATATTTTTGGTCGCATATAAGTCAAAATAGGGTTCATGGAGAAGTCAAAGAGTCACGGAGTAAAAGATGAAAGAGGAATGGGACTCATTTTCTCATGAATAGTTATCTTAAGGAATTTCAAGAGTCATCATGTGAACATAAAAGAGGTATGGCACATTTTTCCATGAAGGGACACTTTGAAGAATATGAAAAGTCACCAAGATAAAGACAAAAGAGAAAATGACACTTTTGCTTATGAAGGGTCACCATATGACTTTTCAAATGCAAGGATATGAAGGGTCATGCAAGTTTGGGAGCATTTTTCATAAAGATTGAAGGGTCACAAAGGGTGAATGCCAAAAGTCATTTGGAAAGCTATCAAGAAAGGGTTGAGAAGACATTTGTAATATGTAAGAGAGTGCATGGTTTTTATTTATTTTTGAAGAGAGAAAAATAGGAGATATTGTAGAGTTCTATCATTTGTTGAGTAAGCAGCATTGAGAGATAGTTGTGTTTTATACACAAGAGGGGTTGGTGCCCCTGTGGGTTGGTGCTCACAAATCTTTGCAAGGGGTCGATACTCTTGTGGATTGGTGCTCACAAACAGTTGCTATGTTGGTGCTCAACAAAGGGGTTGGTGCTCCTGTAAGTTGGTGCTTGCGAACTTTGTATTTTGAGTTAGTGCTCATTCATATACTTGAGATTTTTTTCTGTGATTTTTTCCACTTTGGGTTTTTACGTAAAAATCTGGTATATCTCTCTCTTGTGTTTCAGTTTTATTGCATATCTTGAATGTGTGATTAAGTGGTTAAAAAAAAATCAGATTAAGTTAAAAGATATATAATATACTAATTCACCCCGCCGCGCACCCGACCACTGCGCCCTCCCCTCTCCCCCTCTCTTAGTATATTTTGTGCTTAATATGGTGAATATGATGAGGATCATATGTAATACCATAGAAATAAATAAGATGTGAGAATTTGTGCAGTAGAAGAAGTATGTGTGATGAAGAAGAGAGATTACTATTCTTTGACGTACAAAAATTATTACTTAAACTTTGACAAAGTTTAATATTAAATTTGGACCAAGGTTAATCTTAATCTTTAATCAAGTTTAATGGTAATTTTTTTTATTAGAATGTTTTATTAGAACTATCATCAATTAAAATAATAATATACAAAATATTATATAATAATGTAGCTGGTTGGTATTTAGAGTGCATATTTTATATTAGAGGATGATTTTGGCTCTGGACCTTATCATCATGGATTGCTTCACCACTCAAAGATGATCCTCTATTGCTTATTTTAACAACCTGTACTTAGTTATCTTTTGTTATGAGATTATTGTAATGTTGTCATGTCTTATTTAGCTTGGTTGTTCTTTCTTTTTGTTAATCTTAGATTTTGAACGAGTGCCTCCACAATAGCAAGAAGGCATGAAGCATTATGTTTTTAAAAAACAAAATTAAAAGGTCATAACCATTAACATAGCAATGCGAAGACCAATGGCAATGTTTGGGGAGAGTAGGGTGAAAAAGAAAAAATCTAAGGAGAAACAAAAAAATTAATGTAATGTTTTTTCACAAGAAAGTTTTAGTAATTATTCATGTTTCTATTAAAATTATAAGGACTTTTGTGGCTAATAGTTTATGGAAGCCTTGGGGGATGATTAAGCCATGTCTTATTTTGGAAGGGAATATTTTTAAGGTTGGGTTATCTATCAACTCTCACTCTTTATGGCGGTCTTGAGTCAGAATTATCAATGACAAGTCTTTAGTAGAAGTTTGTAGGGATAAATATCTTTGGTTATTCCTTAAAGGCATATGTAGTTTTGATGATATTTTTGACAATAGAATAAGATCTTGGGCCATTTGTCTTGGCTTAGTAACTAAGTTTAATTTGAATAATTATGGTTTTAAATGCATTGATGATATTCAGATGGTGGTCGTTGACTATATCTCACATAAAATTGGGATTGAAACCCCCGTAAATAGTGGAAAGACTGGAATTGGAGTGTCTCTACTCCTTTTCTTAGGTATAAATATTAACTTGGTTATCAATGGTTAACTCCCAATCAATGGTTAACTCCCAACATGTTTACATTGGAAAGACTCAATAAATAGTGGAATCTTAATAACTCTTCTTCTTATTGGAGTAGAAGATTCCAAATCATCTATTTTATTGTAGATGAGCCTAGAAAACTACTTTTAGCCTAGGCATTTCTACCAAGGGTTAACATAAGTGATAGATTTCTTCATATGAGGATTCCCTCCCCCAAGTGCCATTCCTATGGACAAACCAAGTCTCTCAAGCACATTTTTTGGTTTTGTGTTAGAGGTCAACAAGCTTGGAAGTTAATCCACTCCTTTCATCCCTTTAGACTAGAAATTTTTGCATGGCACATGGTCCTACTTGGATATTCAACTATGATTCCTAAAAAAATATGAAAAACGAGCATATTTTTTGAATTTTGATTTTGTTTCAACTTTTAAAAGAAAGAAATTTTGTTATTTTTAATATAGAGCATTTAGACATAAATTTTTTATTACTAATTGTTGGAGGTCTAGACTGCACCCTAAGCTGAGCAAAGGATTATTCAGGTCCTCTTACTCAAACCTAGTCTAACATAGAAATGACCCTAGGCTATGGGTCATCTAATCTTGGATCATACCTCTAGGATTTTTAACGAGGCTAGCTCCTCTGATGTATCACTCTTCACAATGATACTAAACCTACTGACTTTTGGAGTGAAAAGGGGAGAGAAATAAATTGAAAGGGAAATCTAAGCTATTGTCGGTGATACACCTGGAATGATTGTTCATCCACTCTATTTGAGCTTCTAAAACACTAATGAGATAGAACAAATGACTGGATCTACAACTCCTAAGTCTCTTAAGCATCAATGTTTCAGGCAGAGGTTCACCAAATGGTCAAAGCTTGAGGGAAATGATGGAAAGACCTAATTGAAGGCACTGACCAGTCAATGTATCCATTATTAGCTTGAATCAAATGACATTAACACTAAACATGACCTACATAACATGAGAAACTAGTAGCTAGGTGAGAATAGGACTTGACAAGGGAGAAATTTATACCACATATGCAAATCAAACTGTCATTAACACACTAAGCTAATATAATGAAATATAAAAATAGTCCTTTATTTATCTCAAGAGGTTACACAACTCAATCTTAGTAGAGTCTAGTCATGCCCAAGAGAGGAATCATTTTCAAGGCTTAAAAGCCAGTATTTATAGAAGAATGGGATGAGAGAGATAGATGAGCAAGACAAAACTTAATAAATGAGGCCCAACCACCTCTTGATCGAGTAGCACCAATTCTGCCTCCACAAATTATCCTTGATCAGGCCCCAATGGTTTTTGAGTCCTCTAATTGGCTTAGATACATGCAAGAACGTGTTGAGGATGATGATTCATGATCAAGGGAAGAGTTCCTAAAGGTCCTAAGAATGCATTAAATGCCTTGCCTACATCCTCCAACCACTAGATTTCCTACTTTAGGATTTTTATGCCATCTTTCACTTGATTTTCTCATCTATGTACCAGACATAGCCATAATTATGTTTGCATTGAGTGGCTCCAAGTACCTATTTACAAGATAAGACATTCCCTTTTCATAATCATGACTCTACCCCACCAAACTCTGAATATAGGTCCTCTATAGATGAAAACTATCTTAGATATTGGTTTTCTTATAGCCATAATCTTAATAGAGATTTGTAAGCACTAGGCTTTAATGTTAAACTAAGACATTAACCAAAGAGAGACTTCATAATCATGACTGAGCCAACTTTTACCTAGAACTAAGCTTTAATGGTAGAACATGTAGGATCAGATTTGGTAGCTTGAGTGACACCTAGATCTCATATTCATACTCGAACTTAGCTCCCTTCTTTTGTTTGCCTTGGTCAAAGACTGCCTTGTTGAATTCTGTCAAAAATGTCTTGGGCTTACTTTTCCTCATTGGTCATCATTTATTTTAGATTTACCCTTGACTTGTCAAATCTATATCGCTCACCATTAGATCTTGATGCATGATTGAATGTGATCCATAGATCTTGATTGGACCCATTGACACTATCAGGTTGCTTATGCTCTATTGGATCTAGATGTAGATCGAACATTGACCATTGATTTACATGGGCCATTTGAACTCAAATGACTAATTTAAGAGGCCCAAATTTGATGCTCGCATGATCGTCTTAGATTATTTGAACCCCAATGATTATTTATTGTGGCTTTATTTTGATGTTCACATGCCCATCATTTATGTCTACATGACCGTCACTAACATCCGTGCACCTGTCACACTTTGAACTCTAAATTATTGCAAGTCTTCAACTATGAGGAACATCTAAATTATATTCATTAAATGCACAACTAAATGGTTCATCCTATTCCTACATGACATGTTATGACAATCTAGTTCACTTAAGGCTTATACAAGTCATTTTTCTCTTTAAACAAAGGCATTATGAGGCATAGAAAATCAAGCTAAGGCCATTGTCATCAAAGCTTCGAATGATAGGGGATGACATTTTGGCTTGTGAGGCAAAAATGTTAACATTTTTGATGACTCTAATGGCTTGACCAACTTTCTAGTCCTGGAACCTAAACACTTACATGACTTCTTGGACTCATAAAATAGTGACAAATTTGAATCCTGACCTTGAGTGACCTCTTGATTGAAAAAGACAAAAAGTAACCAAACAAGAAAGGAAACATACAAACAAGGGAATTAACCTAAACAAAGAAAGATCCAACAAATGTGATAAGATAACACTTGAAGGAAAATAACAAGGTCTACTCTTAATATGTACAATTGAAACTCTCATATACTTTCCTCCTGGGTCAAAAGGAAAGCTAGATTATTCATCTTGGAACTTTGAAACATGCTTACTTTTTCTTGATATCTCTCTTCTGTAGCTAAGAAAATTTTCATGTTCATGTCTTCTTGGGGAAGTAAATGGTTCCTCTACTACCAATTTTAGGCACATTAGTTGTAGACATGAGTCCAAGACCAATTCACACTCCTCCCAATTTTGTGTATTTTGTAGGAACATCTCTAATTCTTCTTCATTCATGAACTATTGATCATGAACATATAAACCAACTTCATTTCTCTCCTTTGACTTATCTATAAGGCTAACCTCTAAGAGAGATGGATATGATCTTGTGAATTCTTGAGGCCATTTTACCTCATTCTCAGCTTCCAAAAGTAGAGAGATGTCTGAAGTTGAAGAGAAAAGTTGATAACCATGTTTGAAAGGTTCAAACATGTCATCTTCTAAGAGAATAATTTCCTCTTGCTTGCTAATATCACTCCTCTTATCCTAAAATAGACCACATTCAAGTAAAAAATAACCTGAATGAAAAATATCAAACAAATCTAAAGATTTATTCTCATGAAGCTACGTGGAGTTTCTTCAAGATGAATGTCATATGTAAGAATATAAATTCTATGACCACAATCATGAGGTTGAAAGTCTTATTTTTATATCTTAGTTTGGTTAATTAAAACTGCTTCATATTTAACATAAAGCTGATCATTGAGCATGCCATCAATCTTAGATCACTCCTCATCTTTGTTAGCTAATTAGTACTCATTTTACACTACTTCAACAAGCTCTTGTTGGTTGTTATGATGAATAAAAACATCTATGTGATCAAAGAACTCATGGAAAACACCTTCAATTGGTACAATTAGAGTGTCCTCCTATTGGACATTAAAAACCTCTTCATCATGTCCTTGTTCTTGCACTTGTATCTCAGCCTCTACCTTAGCTTCCCTTTGCACTTTTTCCATCTTTGTATCATTATATAATACTAAAACATGTTTGTCCTTGCCAAGAGGTGTCCCAATAATCATTTCCTCCCTAATCTCATCCAAATATTCATCAGATACAAGTTCATTATGACTTTGAATGTTTACCTATTCAATAATGGGTTCTCTCTCCATAAGTGGCATAAAAAATCCTTGGAGTGACTCTAAGAGAGATGAAATGTATACCTCATTCTTTTCATCTAGTTACTTATCTTCAATAATCACCACTTCCTCCTTCTTATTCATGTCATTTTTTATGGATTTCCATGATATAAATGACTTATAATCTTGAGGAAGTGATGGTGGTGATTGAATGACTTTAGATTTGCTTGACTACATGACTTGACTCCATGATGGAAACTTGGGCTTGTGATATTCTTGCATAGTGTGCATTGTGGATTGAGGAGTGAAAGGAGGTATGTGCAGTTGAGGTGATGTTGCCTTTGTAGCTACAAATGTTTGGTATAAAATTTTATCTATATCTACAATTTTCCTAGCAAAGGAGGTTTCAAAATCAGACCTTGATTACTCGTGATGTCTAACTCTTTCAACACAAACTTGCCTTTCCTCCTGGACTCTCCCTTGGATAGATTTCCATGAGGGGAAGGTTAGGAGGAGTTGGGGGGAACTATGATGGATTTTAAACTCATGTGTTGAGGGTTTATGAGTGATGATGGGAAGTTTGGTATGAGTTTTACATGGAGTGAATGAAGGAAGACAGGGTGGGTGATGGGGTGTTTGATGTTCTACATGGGCTGCTAACTTCTCCTCAATCTTGGATATGACTCCATCTTTGTCAATCGTGTCACTACTATTTATAGAATAACCTTTCCTAATGAAAGACATCCACTCCTCCTTTTCTTACTACACTAAAGTCTTAACCCCTCTAATGACATGTTTTGGAATTTCTTACCCATACCCATTCAATGTGTCAATGTTTATCATATTTTTTTCTTGTTTTAATAGATATTTTTTAAGGTTATATATGGAATGGATTGGGGTATGAGTGTGCTATTAAATAATGTCATGTTGTTTCCATGATTTATCAGGAAGGTAAATAGGCTATAGAGGGGGTAGATGAGACTCATATAAGTCTTGATGATATTGGTAATAAAGGGGCTTATCATAGGACTGGACTAGCAATTTATAGAGAGGATCAGGGAAATATTCCTGCATGTATGATTGATATAGGTCCTCATAATACTGTTAAAGATCATAGCAAGCTATATATGGATCATTTTAAAGCTACTAATGAGGAGAGGAAAGATATAACTCTTCTCTATAGGCTACCATGGCCTAGAAAACATGAGGATAACTGAAACCATGAACAATAATATGGCTTATACCTTGAGATAAAGACCAAGGAGTACTTGAAACTAATTTTAAAGATGAACATGCTATATAATTAATTTAATAGATGAAATTGGGTCCCATTAGGCATGCTAAAACTATTGGAGTTCTAGATTTCACCCTAGCTAAGTAAATGTTTGTTTAGGTCCTCTACTCAAATCTTGTCCAACATGTGAATGACCCTAGGTTGTGAGTCACCTAATCCTGGGTTAGACCTCTAGGATTTTTAATGAGGTTAGATCCTCTGATGCATCACTTAGCTCATTTTCACTAAAACCTACTCATTGCTAGGGTGAAAAAAGAGAGAAAGACAATTGAAATGGAAATCTAAAATAATGTTGGTGATGCACCTAGATTGATTTTCCATCTAATATATTTAAACTTCTAAAAACACTAATGAGACAAGTAAAAGATTGGATCTACAATTCCAAAGTATCTTATGCATTAGTATTTCATGTAGAGGTTCACCAAGTGATCAAAACCTGAGGGAAGTGATGGAGAGGCCTAATTTAAGGCACTAATCTAGTCAATGTATCCACTGTTAGTTTATTCAAATGACATTTAAACACTAAACATGACCTACATAACAAGATGAACTAGAAGCTAGGTGAGATCATGATTTGAAAAGGGAGAGATTTATACCATGTATGAAAATCAAACTGACATAAAGACACTAGACTAATATAATGAAATCTGAACACAATCTTCTATTCATCTCATGAGGTTACAATGCTCAATCTTGGTAGAGTCTAGTCATGCCCAAGAGATGGATCATTTACAAGGATTATAAGCTTATATTTATGGTAGAATGGGATGAGAGAGAGAGGAGAGAGAGAAAGATGAAACTTAATAAATGAGGCTCAACCACCTCTTGATTGAGTATCACCAATTATGCCTTCATAAATTATCCTTGATCAACTCTCAATGGTTTTTTATCCCTCTGATTAGCTTAAAGACAGGCAAAAACATGTTGAGGATGATTAGTCATGATCAAGGGAAAAGTTCCCAGAGGTCTCAAGAATACATTGAATGTTTTGCCTACATCCTCCAACCACCAAATTTCCTACTTTAGGATTTCTATGCCACCTTTCACTTGATCTTCTCATCTATGTACCAGGTAGAACCATAATTATATCTGCATTTAGTGGCTCTAAGTACCTATTTGTAAGATAAGATATTATCTTTTCATAATCATGACTCTACCCTACCAAACTCTAAACATAAGACCTCTATAGATGAAAACCAATCTTAGTTATTGGTTTTCATATAGCCATAAACACTGGGCTTTAAAGGTGAACCAAGACATTGACCAAAGAGAGACTCCATAATCATGACTAAGCTGACTTTTACCTAGAACCAAGATTTAATGGTGAAACATGATACTTTACAATCAAATTTGGTAGCTCAAGTGACACTTGGATCTCATATTCATGCTCAAACTTGGCTCCCTTTATTTGCTTACCTTAGTCAAAAATTGTCTTATCAACTTTTGTCAAAAATGTCTTGGGCTCACCTTTGCTCATTGGTCATTATTTATTGACTTGAGCCCTATTGTCATTTTGAAACATCTCACTTAGTTGATCTCCCTTGGTACAAATGAACATGAGCCATTGGATCTACCCTTAACTTGTCAACTTTATCTTACTCATCGTTGTATCTTGATGCACGATTGAACATGAGTCATAGATCTTGTTGGGACCCACTAACACTATCAAGTTGATCACACTCTATTGGATCTAGATGTATGATCAAAAATTGTCTGTTGATCTACCTAGGCAATTTGAACTCAAATGGCTAATTTACAAGGCCCAAATTTGATGCTTGTATGACCGTCTTAGAGTATTTAAACCCCAAAGGTTATTTGTCGTGGAGTTATTTTAACATTCATGTACCCATCATTGACATTAACATGATTATAAATTACTTCTACATGCTCATCACACTTTGAAACCTAAATGGTTAATTACTAAGGCTTGATTTTGATATCCACATGACCATCACTGATGTTCACATGATCATCACTATCTACTTGTTCAACTTTAAAGATTTATATCTCGAGATAGAGAGCTCATCGAGACATGAAATTTGTATATGGTGTTATTGGCATGAAATTCATCATGTTCATACAATTATTTGAATATTAAGAGCCTCCAAAGTATATTCATTAAATGCATAACTCAATAGTTTAGCCCATTCCTACATGATGTGTTATGACTATCTGGTTCACTTAAGACTTATACAAGTCATTTTTATCTTTGAATAAATACACTATGAGGTATATAAAAGCAAAGTAAGGACATGGTTATCAAATATTCGAATGATAAGGGTTGACATTTTAGCCAATGAGGCCAAAATTTTAACATTAACATAATCACATCATAAGAGATCTAGGGGAAATGATAAAAAGTGGTGTCGGATGTGGATCACCTATGTACCCTAAATGGACATTGGGTAAATGCTCCTTGTACTACTGATAGAGTGTCCCTAGCTTCTCCTTAGTTAGACGCTCCATGAAGGGACTAAGTGTAGAGGTATTGAGGTAGGGGGTGATGCAATTCATGTAGTTACTTTGCGTTCTCCATTCGTCCTCCTCACTAAAGGTTCTCATCATCAAGGGACCACCCCAGAATGATTATAGAAAATTTGGTTTTTTTCCTAGTTGGAGCAAGTAAGGAAAATTTCCCATATTATCTCATTCTATTTCACCCCCTCCTTGGTAAACTAAGAAATAAAATGAAGAAAATATAGAGAACATGATATCTAGGAACTATACCTGATAATGCTCACCCCCATGGTGGTGGTTTAGGAGATAAACTAGATATCTTAATTCCTATTCATCCTCCCTTAGTGGGGATAGTTATGTTAGTGGCCTAATATTATGTTCCTTCCTTGCTATTTATGTAAAAAAATTATTATTGTTGACATTTTCCATGTAATTTTGTAATGATGTTATCTCTGGGCTTAAGGCATTAACTTTGTTTCAATCTTGGGGTTAGTCTCCATGTAAATTTGATGTGATTTTTTCATGGAGTGTGATCTCATTCCACTCACTTTTTCTATTGAGTGTGTAATACATTTTTAATCTTTATAATTAGAATGCATGCTTTCAATCAAAAAATACATATTTTTAATTTTAAAATTAAAATTTAAGAAGGAATATTAGAAGATGAAATGTGCATATTAAAATATTTAAAAATTAAATGATTATATTAAAAATAAGAAGGCTTAAATCAAGTCACTACACAAATATTCATAAACATTTAACTAAGCTTAAAATTGATGTAAAACAACAAATAATACATAATTTTATAAAACTAGATAAATCAATATGAAAGTAGGGTTTATAAATGTACACTAAATATCAAGAGATCTAGAGCTATTTGTCAAAGTTTGATATTGAAAATCAAGTTCTTGTGATAAGAAAAAGAAAACCCTTGAAACTTGTGTTGAATGAAGGACCTTGTCCAAACTGTCTTGAGGATATTTATGGGTGCAAGAACCATAGTGAGTATGGTCATAGGAAGTATCAATTAGGTGCACATTTTTTTTATGAATTTATTTTTCAAATCCAAGGATCCAAAGGCCTTGCTCAGTGTTTTGAAACTTCAATATAATCATCAAGAAAATACACTTCTTCTCCTTACCCTATTTGGGCATATAGAATATAAAAATGATATGGTAAATGATCTATGTTGTGGTCTACATTACATTAGGGAATAGATGAGCTTATTTGATATTTTAAAGTACCCTTAATGGTGTAAAATATCAAACACAACACTAAAATAATTTTGTAATTCATTAGCCAAGAAAACTAATGCAATGTAATGTGTCACTAATATGAACTTTGGTGCTACAATGAATGCTCTCAAAATTCTTGTCTTATTTAATATGATTGTACATGATTAATATAATCATGCAAAAAATAAATGTTAGATGATTTATTAGATATTCATATGCTTAAATACACTATGATGCATATGTATTTATAAAATTCTTGAATTTAAATTAATACCCCATTGGTGCATACAATTTATATCAAATGATTGAAAATGAAAAAAATACCAAACTACCCCCATAGATGCACCATAATTAATTTAAACCACATAAAACTCTAAAAACATGTTGAATCAAATTTTGGGACCTAAAATCATTTTGAGCCCATTTTTTGGGCCCAAAACAATATTGAGTATGTTTCTAGGAAGACCACCATATGACCATGATATCAAGAGGAGAGAGAAAGGGAAGAGAGAAATCAAGGAGGAGATAATGAGAAACTAAAAAAAAAAAAAACCAACAACATTTTATTTATACCAATAACCATCAAAAACTTATTTACCTTCTAATTATATAATTTAATGACTAATAAATTTATGGAGGCCATTTTTAGGTGTCTACATTTTTATCCACTTTGATGCAAGTATGTGTACATACATATCAAAGTAAAAAAAATGGTGTACAAAAGATATTTTCTGACCTTGAAACTCATAAAGAAAAACCCAATGTATATGTGACAAGATATTCCTATCTTTTTATACACATGAATAGGTGAGTGACAATATGATGCAGGATCATCCTAGGCCTAATTACAATATTGCATCACCAAAAATAGTTATTTCAAAATTTGTTTTTAGATATTATTATAATCATTTTGTCAAAAATTTACCATATGTAATTTTCTAGTTGAAAGTACTTGGGCTACTTCATCTAGAAAACATTTAGTGTATTTTTTGAGTTTTGTGTGGAGATGGTGTGGTAATATTCATTTGGAATAATATAGAGTAGACTAATAGTTTCAAACATAGGGAAATCTTTCAAAAAAGTGACATTAAAGAAGAATGAAAACATTTTTAATGATTTTTGTTCATATTACATGATCATAAGATTCCAATAGGTGCCTGAGCCTATGGTAAAAATGCAATATATAAGAGTTTTAAGAGTAAAAATGAGAAAAAAAAAACAATGGTTAAAAAAAACAATGAATAAAATGGGTGTTTTGAGGGATGTATAGGTTAGTGTAAATGGTGCATCTATTAAAAAATGTAAAACCATATTTTTGGTGGGTGTTTCATATACATGGTGTACGGGAAAACATCATGGGCTAGTTCCTCTTCGATAATGATAATTTCAGCTTTGAAATTCTATGTAAATGTTTGACAAAATGGCTAAGAGCATATTTGGACTATTGTAATTGATGAAATTAAATTTTTAGTGCATGTTACTATAGACACTATGATTTTACAACATTATATTATGAATAAATGTGTTTTACCCTTTCCCCGTCATTTTTACCTTAGTTAATGTAATTTTACCATTTACCATCTTACATCATGTAATTAGTCTTACTAAATACTTTTTACCTAGGTAATTAGTTAATCCTCCCTAAATCTAGCCTAGTCACCCCAAATTTATTAGAGGTAAGTTGTTTTAACCTCTTAACAACCTTATCCCTAGCTAAGCCTCGTTAAAAACCTACCTAGAATAAGTTTAACCTTGTGAATTGGAGTTTTTTGAATGAAGAGGGTAAACTTAGACTAGATCGATACTAATCCCCATGATCATCATCGATCTTATTAGGATTGATGTCAATTTACACTCAAACCATCCTCGAGTTGAAGGATACTAAATTTGTATACTAGAATGCTAGAGAAATTGTCCTAGAATACCTGTGAAATAATGGCACACCTATCTCAACCCATCCTCACCCAGTCAAAGGTTAAACATACCCCTACCAACATGATAATTATTTATAGCATGAAAATAATTTTAGAGGTAAGTATATTATATGTTTTAATATATTCTAATTCTTTTATTATTTGTTTACATTCAATTTATTATCCTTAGTCTATTTATATAATTAGTAACTAGTCCTTAATCCATTTATAATCCTTTAAATCCCACCTTTAAGCCCCCTTCTAAGCTTTCTATACCCACTATTAGGGTCGATGATGATTCTTCATATGATCGACAATGATTATATAATTGAGACCAATTATGAGATAATCGACATTGATCCCTGTGTTTTTATTTCTGTCTATAATCTAAAGCTAGTTTAATAGTCCTAAGTAATTCCAATTTTTTATTTATGGTCTTAAAATCATGAATCTCTATTTGTAGATGACATTACCAGGTGTTATACATGATATGGTTTCCATCAATGATCTACCCATTATTCATAGATCAGAGAGATATCTCCTTTGAGTTAGGAATTTGTGAAATCATCTTTTCCCGTACTCTAGAAGTAATCACTGAATAACTAAAATTAATGCAAGAATAATAAGATTTAGTTATAGCTTATTAGAATGAACACTTCAATAACATATATTCATTAGTTTAATCTATTTCATTTTAGTATCACATCTTATGATATGATTTATTGTAATTTATATCATTACATTATCCACTTGATTGCATAAAACATTTGACTAACATCCCTTTAAGGAAGTGCACCACTTACTGGAACTAATCTAGCATCAGGCAGTCCACTTATTTATCTAATTAATCACTTTTATCCAAGTTGTCTCTTGTGTGTAGGCAATCCTTCCTAGCCAAAAAGGAGTTCCCACTTTGCTAGATCAATGGTGTGTAACCTCCATCATAGGTATCCCTTTAAAACCCTATGTCATTTTTATTTTTAGTAAGTTTGTTTATTAAGAAAAACCAATGGAAAAATACTAAAACATCTAGCACACCTAGTGGGACCCCTAAGGTCTTATTATTCTTATTATATTTCATTATTAAATCATTCATTAGTTACATTTTATTGATTGTGTGTTTTCATTCAAAAAAGAGAAAATATAAAATTTTTGCTTTCCTTTTTAAGGATTAAAAATAAATTGCATTCATCCCTCTATTTGTTTAGATAATCCACATATATTAATCTAGATTAATTTATACATCATGATAGTCACACTTTCTCACACTTGACCAAACCATAGTAATCTTAAAAATAAACATCAAAACATTTTCCTTCCTAGGTGGACCCACTTGGATTTCATCACCATGGGTAAAATTGACTTAGGGTACTGACCAAGTATAAAAATTCTAAAAAAAAGTGTGAAGGATAAGCACTCGACACCCTTATTGATGTAGTGTGTGAAGTGAGAGGGTAAGCCTTAATACGAAGCCACGTAATTCCTTCCAACATAAAATCAGGTCTTAACTTACCTTTGTGTATATAGAGGTTCCCATCCTTTAACAAAACTTGAAACCATATTTAGTATACCATTTCTTAGTAACCTCGTTAACCCTTCTCTTTGCCATAATCTAAATTTAGTTTATTAAAAATTAAAACTATTTTAAGTACATTTAGTAGTGTTTATGTTGGCTTTCACTAAAATGAGATAATAAAAAAAATAAATGTGTCTTTGCATTTCATTACTACATAGTTCTAACATGAAAATAGTTTCTAAAACAAAGTGAATCTCCTATCTAATCCTAATCCATGGAGAACACAACAGGTCCTACTACCTCTCCTAAATTTATGAGGGAAGGCATTCCCTAATTCTATACACAGGGAGACCTAGAATTTGATAGTATATTAGATAGTAATTTAATTGACCTTAAGAATTATCTTAGTTCTTGATCCATATGTATTTTATTTTCACCTTGAACCCAATATTTTGAGTTTGTGTATAGGATGCCCCTAGAGGGACCTAAATTTCTTGATGCGACCATGGTATCTTCTTCCAACAATCCACTTCTAATGGATTTTGATAGTAACGTATCTCAACACCTAGATAATCCACCCCTATTAGTATATAGTAACCCTTATATGACCATTACCCAATCCCAAAATGTTACTACACCTCAACTTACGCTTACTCCACCACCCACTACTTCACCTCAAAATTTAGTAATTTTAATCCTTACAGCTCTTTCACATATCCAAACAATCATAAATTTGAATCCTCAAACCCAACCTTTACAATAGGTTCCTCTAAATTATCCTCTTCAGTAGCACATCCCCTGGACTAATCAATACCTAGCTCCTTCGAAAACTTTTAGATCCACCTACCTTCACTCATCCCCACAATAAAACATACCCTTGCAAGTCCTTAAGTATGTGGTTTCATCCCAACCTATCATGACCACTTCTATTGGTTATCTCTTTTCACAACCATTTTCTACTCCATTCCCCACCTATCAACATCTACAATAAAATTTCTTAGGGGGTATTTCTCAATACAATACCCAACCTAACCTCATGAACATCCTTATGAATAGGATGCCGAATCTAAAATTTAAATGAACCTATTAATCCAACCATCCTAATCAGGCCATATCCCTCGTAGTGGGAACTTCCTAAAATTATGAAATTTTAAAACAAGGAACATCCCTAGTAACACCTTAGATCATTCAGATATGCTTTTTACCTTATAACTCATGATGATGCTCTCTTTTTAAGCACATTTCCCATGTCATTAGTAGGACCAGTCTTAGATTGGTACATCTATATCCCTCATCACTCCTTATTTTACTTTGGTCAATTGGCCAAAATCTTCTTAGAACACTTCTCCATTAATATTGTAAATAAATTAATCATAATCAATGTGTATGCCATTAGACAATTTTATGATGAATCCATTGATAATTTCATAGCTAGGTGGTGAATCCTTATAAATCAATTGATTTTCTCCCTTACTCAGCTTGAATTAATCGAGTTGTTTTCAAGACCATGTGCTAATCATATCTCATTAACATTACAAGTGTAATCAATTAAGACTTTTGACTAAGCCTTTACCATTGTTTGTAAACTAGAAATCTAAGTTTTAGAGGAAGGAAAGGTTAATTTAAATAATATGAACTTCAAACATGAGTGCTCCAAAGGGACCAACAACACCAGAACTAAAGGAACAACAAATGTTGTTGTCTTAGAATTGGTACCTGCACAAACAAAGAACCAATCCAAACCTTCTACCTCCCAAATGCAACCACAAAAACCTTTGACATGATTTCCTCCTCAGCAATACACACCCTTATAGGAGTCATATGCTTCCATTTTAGATAAAATCCTAAAATATTCCATTATTGAGCTTCCTCCAGTCAGACCCTTTGATGATTTTCACCCCAAGCCTAGTTGGTACAAATAAAATGACTTATGTGCTTATCATCATGTACTTGGGCATGATGTCAATATGTGTTGATATTTCAAAGGTTTAGTTGAGAACCTTATAGACCAAGGGGAATTATAGTTAAATAATCCTAATGATCCTCCTAATAAATCCATCAATATCTTTAGGAAATAATTCCCTAACCATTATTATATCTCTAATTCTATATAAGTAAACTCAAGAAAACATTGGATCATGAGACCCATCTGATAAGCACAATCCATGGTCAACTTCTACCTAAATAAGTTGGTAATGATTTTGAATCACCTTATAAAATAACAAGGATCCCATATGTCCTTACAAGAGATGTTTTTAAACTATATTAACTAGTTAGATTTGTTCCTAAAATTCACTCAAGTTTTCTAGATCTCATTATTTGGGATTCTCTTGAGGAAAGACTACCTAAGCCCATTCAAAGCAACCAATAGAGTATAAAGGATGAATAAACTATCAAGGGGATAATTTTTTGGATATCCCATAAGGTAAAAATTCTACTCCTTTAGTCACTACAAAACCTTTATATAGCATACCCATTCCCTCTAGCTTACTCCCTCTTGAGATATTTGTTACATTACATCAACCAACTCCAAAACTAGTTTCCCTTATAGCTCAAGGCAAGCCAAATCCTGTAAAAATGGAAACTAGGGGAAATGTTTTAAGAAGTGGAAACAAATGCCTTGGGGTATAAAGAGGTAAATCCTTATAACATCCACTAATATAAATTGAGATCTTTTAAGAGGATATACCTACTACTTTCTACCAAGATCAAATAGGGAAAATGGTTCTACCACCAATTCAAACTAAAGCATCCATACTGGGACCTTATCCATCTATAAGGCCAAAATCCAGCATTATGGAATTCTCTTTGAAGAAATATATATAGAGATGGATTGAAAATATGGTTAGATCAAGCATTATTCATGAAAAACACAAAGAATACATAAAGAACTAACAATCTAGGCCAACCTATTCAATGAGGTCTGGAAATGACAATAAGAAGTAATTGAAAGAAATCACATATACCTATTACCTTCTCAGGAGATTCCACCATCCAAAAGTGGCTCCAAGCATGTTTTCCCCCTTGATTTGGTGTTCTTGTCTTCATCAACAATGGATGCCAAGCTCCTCTATCATCTCAAGATAACTGTACATAATCTACGTTCATGATATGAAATCACTAATATGCCTATCAATGGATCTATCCTATTTCAAATAAAGCATTATCAAACTACACAAATGGATTATGGAGAGAATCTTGCATTATAAGTTTACACAAATTAAGCTTAAAATTGGTGTTATTTATAATATTTTGGATTTGATTAGGATCAACCATGACCATCCATCTCAAGATGAAGATGTGTGGCCATGAATTTATTTAATTATGTAAATAATATCCATAAATATCCTCATAAATATTTGTGAGGAAGAGGCATTAAAGAGGTATGGTAGCCTATAAATCTAATATTTATTGCATTTATGGCTTATGGATGCCACCCCATTGATCATGTCATTTGTTGATGTAGATAATAAGAATCAGTTTATAATAAACAAATATTCAATAACTTCCATGGAAATATTACGTAAGCTCATAATTTGGTTTAATTTGCCTAAGTAAGATTAGTCAACTTAGTACAATTCTTTGGAAATTGGTCACCACTTAATCAAACTAGTCAGAATGTCATATTACTGGGTCATAATTTGATTAGATAATAATTATAAGGCAATGTTAAATGCGTATAGACCATGATTCCACTTAGGATGTTGTTGACACAAAATAACATAGGCACGTGATGTGTGCATATAAATTAGAATAAAAGAGTGATCTAGAGCACCAATATGCATTTTCATCATTTTGACTCAAAATTATTTGTTCAAAGTTAATAATAATATAAAATGCATTGCCCCATTTAGGGATACATTAGCCTAAATTATTCATTTGAGTGTAATTTAAGTAAGATTGACAATTTCAACATAATGGTGTTAGGAATTGGATGTCTACATTTTTCCCTTGTTTGAGAAGGTGTAGTGAGATATTCAAGTGAAAAAACATATTTTAAAATAAAAAGAGTTGTCTAAAAGAAATTTTAAGTGACCCATGATTCCCCTCAAGAGGACACACTAGGATGAAAGAGAAAGATGGACTCTCGAAAACAGACAGAAAATGAGATTAACCTATGGAACGGATTAAATCTAGATGAGATAATGATTTCATGCATTGATTCCATAAATAAACAAAAAATAATTAGATTTATAATAGACCCCAGGAATGGGGGTAAAGGGAAGGATACAATCCAAAAATAGAAGTGCCACACTATAAACACACCCAATTTGAGGGTGAAAGCTACGTTCTTTAGAACTAATCAATCCTGAGGCAAGTTGCACACTAAAATATTACTAGAATGAGGGTGAAAGTCCATAGAGATTAAAATTAGAAGAAAAAGAGAACATGTCTCCAAAGAAAATAAATAATAATTTTTTCCTTTAGAGAAAATATGATCATGATAATCAATTTTTCCCTATTAGGGATAATTTAAATAATGGCTTGTCTCTATAGGGCTGATTTGATTCAATGATTGGTTCAAATGTTGTGCCCTCACATGGGAAAATTGGAAATAAATAGGTCAAGGATATAACCTAAAAACATATATTAAATATGAGTGGGCACCAACATAGATGTGATGGTATAATGGATGTAAAATCCATAAAAAACTAGGCATACGAGGATACATAAAGTGATGAAAGAGATGAAAAGAAGAATGAAGGTGGTTGAGCTGACATAAGATATGCCATATATCTAATCACTACCTACATAGTCCAAATGGGCCTCAAGCCAATGTAGTTTACCTAAAAGTGGGAGAAAATGGAATGAGGGATGAAAAAAACTAGCCATATATTCAATTAGACTCATGATGTATGGCAAGAGATGCACATCTTACATAGAGTCAAAGTGCTAAACCTATTGAGCCTAATTTATGCATAGTGATATTGAGACCTATTCATCAAATCTATATTGACATTAAGAATTAAATCCAAAGCACAAAGTGTTTTCCATAGTAAAATAAATTAGGCATCATAAGTATGAATAACCTATAATGACATTGCATTTCAATTGCACGAAGCCGTTTCAAATGCAAATACTTATAACTAAGGATAATGGTAAAACATGACCAAAACCAAAGTTAAAAATATTTAAATTTAAACAAAATACAAAGACAAAAAATAATACATAAATGAACCTAATGTAAGATCAAGATATGAATAATAGAGACTTAATTAGGAACAAAAATGTATAAAAATAAATCAAGAACATATTAACAACATTAGATCAAGATATAAATAATCAAGATCTATGTGTACCATCAAGATGTACATGGAAAAGAAAAAAAAGAAGCAAGATAAAATAGGAACACAAAATACCAAGAAGAAATAATGATAAAAAATAAATGAAGAGATAAGAAAGCACAATAAAACACCAATAAAGATCAAATAAACACACACAAACTTGAGTAAGTCACAAATGATAGTGTAGTTTAAAAATAAGTGCTCATGTATGTGTAGTAGAGGCATTACTCTCCATAATATTGTAACAAGAACAAGGACACAAATTTTCCTCCAAATGATATGTAAATAATGCAAAATAAAAAAGGGGGAAGAGGAAACAAGGAAGGGGGTGGCCGAGCTAACTCCAGATGTATAAAAAAAGTGGACGTTGCCTAGATAGTTCCATGGACTCATGCTATAACATGAAATTTAAGCCACATGTGGTTATCTGAGGAAGTGGGATATAAGACAAGATGATGACCAAAAAACATTATTAATGTTATATAAGAATAGGAAGATGAAATGATCTCACAAAATGGCAAGTCGGTAGGACAAGTGATAAGTTACTTGAAAAATGACAAGAGAGTGAGACGTCATGGGATGAGAGTATACAAAAGTATAAATCTATTTTTTTGTTCTTTTCAATCATTTTTATAATGTTTTTTGTGTTTTTGGGATAAGGAACAGAAATGGAATATTAACAAAAGAATATGGTTCTCATAAGAACGGTTTAGGGAATAACTTAGATGAGGAGATGCACATCCATAGGTAAGAGTCAAAATAATAGCTAAGCTAGTTGAAATGGCCCATGATCACAAATAGGAAAGAGTGAGGGTCCTTCCAAGGAAACATTGCCTACCAAACAATAGAAAAATAATATAACAATACATAGCATGAGATAAAATTTGAAGAACCATGTAGTAGGTAAAAACCATATGCTATAGTTTCTATGTACACTTGTCTATAGAAGAAGTTGTAAAACACTATTTTAGGTTGAAATAATTTTTATAATTGGTGTTTAATGTGTTAAAAATTTCTATGAGTCATAATTAGGATCATAATTGGTCAAGGGATAAAATATCCAGGTTACAACAAGCCCATGACATAAAAATAATGTGGTTCTCAAAGAGAATGGTCTAGAATGAATATGCTCCAAAAAAAGATGGTCCAGGGTGGTATAAATATTGTGGTTCTCAACAAGAATGGTCTATGTTGATAATGGTCTAGAGGTTTAAATATCCAACATAATCATATAATATAGCTCTCGTAAGAGTGGTCCAAGGTAGTATAAAGAATATGGTCCATAAGAAGACATTCTAGGATATAATGGTAGGATAAAATTCTTCATCACAAGTTACCGCAAAGTAAGGGATCTCATAGACAATGGTTCAATCAGCTATTCAAGCATAGAACCTCTTAAAGAGCATAATGTTCATGGGTTCAGGAATTTCTTCACCATTTGGGGTTTCCAGTCAATATGCTCGTAATATATAGTTCATTATGATAACATATGGTCTCAACTAATTAGGTTAGAACTTACCCTTTTTCTTTAATTTATCATTTGTGTTCTTTTGGGTCTCTTTCAAGACCAAATCAACAATCTCAAAATACTAAGGGATAATGTGATTGTTATAACTTCTTCATGATATATTCTAATAGGCTTGTAAGTTTACCAAGGTAGCTAAATGCTTACCATCAAAAAGTTCTAGTTCTTGTAACTATGAGACTATATTCCTCATCATCTTTAATATTTTCCAATGATACTCACAATGATGGTAGCTTAATATCAATTGGGATAATATATTTAGTGCCATAAATAAGGGAGAATGGATTGGGTCCTATAGGTGTTCAATGACTAATTTTATAAGCCTAAAAGGTAAGAAATATTTGCAAGTGCTAATTACAACCAATGTCATTGACAATCTTATTTAAAATAGTTATAATGGTTTTTTTGATTCATCAGTTTATCTATTGCCTTATGGGTTATATAGAGTGGAATTCTTATGCTTGATTTTAAATTTTGCACAAAGGTCTTTTATATCTCTATTTACAAAGGTTCTATTATTATCAAATATAATGCATGTTGGGGTGCCATATCAATAGATGATATGGTAATGAATTAACTTGGTTATCTACTTCTTGGTGACATAAGTGAGAGGAATGGCCTTAATACACTTATTAAAGTACTCAATTTCAATCAAAATATGCTCATAGCCATCTAAAGATGTCAGGTTTATTTCTTAATGAGATCAAGGCCCCAAGTAGAGAATGACCATGGTGTTGTGATTTATTATAGTGGTAAAGAAGGTGAGTGTATCAATTTTCCATGTTTTTGACACATGATACAATTCCTTACATAATTGTAAGCATCGGTCTCCATCTTTGGCTAATAATAGCCTGTTCTGAGGAGATTCTTTGCTAAAACTACATCATTGGTGCGGGCCCCACACATTCCTTCATGAACCTCCCATAATGCTATTTTAGATTATACTAAAGATAATCAATGAACAATCATTCCATTATATCCTTTATGATAAATCATGTTTCTAAGGAGGGTATAATGAGATAAAGGGTGAAGGAATAGTTTATGTCTATTATTAGATAAGTCAACTAAGAAAATGTGACCATGGAAGTAGTTATAAAAATATTGAAACCATGGCAATTTAGGTGGGGGATTGGGACCAACAATACCACATACCCTTTCTAAATCTATATAGACATTTTTAGGTTGTAGAAGGTTTTCAATAAAAAAATAATACTCTTTACCACTCCCATCAATCTGTATCATGGATCCAATCATCACCATTGTGTCGACTGATCTATTATTTGCTCTTGGTATTTTTTCAAATTGTAGAGATTTAAAATAAACCTTGAGGTTATTGATAATGTGATTTTAAGGAAAAATCTTGTCAACACTAGTTTGATATTGATCAATGATTTGATTGATGATCAAATGTGAAATCACCATAAACCCTTAAACTTTTAATATCCCACTATATGGCAAGGTGAAGTCTAGTAATCAATGCCTCATACTCAACCATATTGTTGGTACAATGAAATTGTATATGAAATGCCTTGGGAATCATAACCCCTTGTAGTGTAATGAATAATTCCAACTCTAGATCTATAGGGTGTAAATGAGCCATCAAAATATAACTTCCATTGTTTAGGTTCTTGTGATCCTTGTTCTATTTCCATAGTAGAATCATCTAGGAAGTCAAATTTGAGAGGTTGAGTATCTTGAATAGGGGCCTCTGTAAGTTGATCACTAATAAACTACCCCTTTATTGCTTTTTGATTATGATACTCAATGTCAAATTCATTTGGGAGCATGACCCATTTATCCATGTATCCTTGAAGAGATTCTTTAAATAATAAAAATTTGAGAGGATCCACCTTAGTGATGATAATAGTTTTATTGTTCAACATATAATGTCATAATTTTTGGGTATAAAACACCATAGCTAAACATGCCTTCTCAATAATAATATAAGTATGTTCATAAGCACAACTTAAATAAGAGATTGCATGTTCTTTATCTTGATCATCATGTTGGGCCAAAAGCACCCCTAGTGCATGCTCAGTTGCTAATATGTAAAGAAGAAATGGTCTTCCAGGTATTGGTGGTCTCAAGACTAGTGGATTAGCTAAAAAATTCTTAAGATTCACAAATGATAACTGATAATATTCATCCCATTGAAATGTAACCCCTTTCTTCAAGAGATGGGTAAATGGTTTGCACTTATCTACCAATTGAGAAATGAACCTATGTATAGATTGAATATTTCCTTGCAAGCTTCATATTTGTTTAAATTTGGAAGGTGGAGGCATTTCCATAATGTCCTTTACTTTTTAAAGATCAAATTTGATCCCTCTTTGTGATAAATTAAACCTTAGAAATTTCCCTAAAGTGACACCAAAGTCACATTTATTAGTATTCAAGTAGACTTTGTATTCATGAAGCCTCTCAAATATTCCATATAACATCAGGATATCTAACTCTTGTTCTTGATTTTACTAGTATATCATCAACATAGTGCTCACCAATATCAGGCATCATGTCATGGAAGATGACAGTCATGGCATGTTGATATGTGGCACCGGCATTCTTTAAGACAAATGACATGACTTGGTAATAGAATGTTCCCCATGGAATGGTGAAATCATCCTTGTGTTGATCTTCTTGGGATATCTTGATTTGATAGTATCCAAACAATCCATCCATAAGGGATAGAATCTCATACCCAGTAGTTGAGTCGACAATCATATCAATGTTAGGTAGAGGAAAATCATCTTTAGGGTATGATTTATTAATGTCTCTAAAATCAGTATAAATATGTATACCCTAAGTCTTTTTAATAACTAGAACTATGTTAGATATCTATTTAGAATATTCTAATGGTCTAATGAAACTTTTTCCTAGTAACTTTTTCAATTCTAGTTTAACTAATAGGGTGATGCATGGATGTATCTTCCTTACTTTCTACTTGATTAGCTTGGCATTGAGATGGACCAAAATATGATGTAGAACCAAATTAGGGTCCAATCCTAGCATGTCATAGTATTCACATACAAATATGTTAATATAATCCTTCAATAATGTGTTCAAGTTCTAATTAAATAAGGGAAGGTCCAAGATAAATAAATTTGGGATCATTATATTTTCCCAAGTTCACTTATGTTGTGTTTTCCACAAGGAGTGTGGATCCATCCTAAAGAATTGTATGTTAGGTGTGATTGTGATCATATTCTTATGCTAAAGATTCTTTCTTTTCCTCCCAAAGCTCTGGATAGTGTGATGAATAAGAATCCCCAATCTCAAGTAAAGGTTAACTAGCAAATACCTCTAGAAACTCAAGAGCAAGACGCTCAAAAATTTATTGTTGTTCTGAAGAGATACTTGTAATAGCTATATATCTAGTACTTGATGGACCTTATACATCCTAAGGGGATGAAAAACTTTCTCACTAGAGAGTGCCTGAAATAGGTTTTCACTCAAGGGCTCATCTTTTTCTTTACTTTTTATTTGATCAATGAATACCTCAAATAGGTTTTCACCCAAAGATTTTGACGTTTTATATTTTTTATGACTAATAAAGTTTGACTATTCTCCAAATTAGGTAGAAGGATCCAATGAAAAATCAAATCTTTGTTTGTGATTGCCAATGGGCAATCCATATCTTAAGCCCATGTATTCTGCAATTGATTCTTCATTCTAAAATTCTTCAAGGCATATGACCAAATTTTGCTAGTCTTAATCAATGATTTTGGGATGGAAAAGGCATAAGGGATAAAGAGGTTCTAATTTAGTAAGGGAAGATCCAATATAATGGGGTTGTACTTTAGGAAGGGAAGATCCAATAGAAGGGGATTTTACTTTTGTATGGGAAGCTCCAATAGTTAAAGTCATAATGGCATTTTGATCAAATAAATTTGAGTCAAAAATCTCATTGAAAAGGCTATAATGGGATGCTATGTCACTTATAGGAGTCTCATTGTTAGTCAATTTATAAGAATCACTAAAGAGAGTCATGAGGTCACCCCCTAGTGATATAAATCTGAGACTATGATTCCAATTAATTACTTGAGCCGATAAGGGTTCCAAGATTCCTTACACTTATGGTCCAAGGCATTTTATTGTATAATCAAGGTGATCCATGATCTGATTAGGGATAGGATACTTGGGATTCTAAAAGCAATCAGTAAGGCCTTCACAATATAACTAGTCTCCTTCAGTAAAAGCCTCTGGATCCTATTTTGGTGAAGTAGTAGGTATAAGTACCACATGTGGTTTTCACTAATGTTTCTTCTATTACCAAATCAAGGTGGTTTTGTTTTTGTTATTGGAAGGTTTGGGATTACCAAATTTTTTATGAGACTAGGTAAATTTACAACATGAAAAACATCCTTAAGATGGTAAGTGTAAATGACCACATCTTCTATAACAACCTATTTTACAAGAGCTACAAAAAATGGATCGGTCAAAGTGAAATCAAGATCACTAGGGTTGATATAATTGGATGGAGGTGGATGTAAAACTATTGATTTATTCTTATTTTTAATGAATTTATAACCTAGATAATATTTATAATTACATAACTCAACCTCAAGGTGTTTACAATAATGATAAAGTTATTGATCGATGGGAATAGAATCCCTCAATCCCATCATGGGGAAACTTAAGGAACTGATGCAAGGTGTATGGAATGGCCTATGCTTTATAAATTTAAGGATGATGAATAAGTATGTTATAAGGTAGTTCAATTTCCACAATATGTAATAATGTGTGGTGGGAAATAAACCCAATAATGATTGTTAACTAAATATTTCCAGTAGACTCTCACTTGGCATTGTCATAAGCCTTGATGGTGATCATATTTGGCTGAGTTTATTTCATAGTGTAACCCAATATTTGTACCAACTTAAAAGATATGATGTTTATCCCTGAACCATTATCTATAATAACCCACTTGATTTGATGGTTTTTAATGATTACCTCAGTGTACAATGGGTTGTTATGGCTAGGACCAAGGGTAGACATGTCTTTTTTATCAAACATCACTTGATGAAATGAAGACAAATGTCCTAATAATGTTTGGAATGATTCAAGATTTATATCATTTAGAATAGTGGATTGTTGTAAAATGTTGTTCAAGATAGTTATATGGACTTTAGATGTATGCAATAGATCTAAAATGGAAAATATGCATATGGGTTTTACTAAGTTGGTTTGATAGATTATAAGGCTTTTCAATAGAAATTCAAGTTGGCTTAGCCTTGTCTGGCATAGTATTTAGATTTAGATTCAATGGCATAATATTCCCATTGGGTTCTATGTTGGAAGAAGAGGGAGAAGAGCCACGGACATTAACTCATGAGTGTCTAGTTATGACAACACAACTTAGAGGTGGAAAGGAACCAATATAATTAGAAGATGAAGGTGAAGGGCCTTGGTGGGTGACTCATGGGCATCTAGTTGCATTGGATCAATTTTGCATCGGTAAGGAGCCATTATAATTAGAGGAAGGATGTTGTCAAGGAATAGTTACCCATGAAAATGGAGTCATAATAGACTTGCGCAAACTTGATGTAATATTTCTAGAGGGAGAGGGTGTTGAACCTATAATAATGGGTCCCATATTGTGAGGAACATGAGATGTTTCATGGGATTTGATAGTAATAGTGGTAATATGGGCTACAGAAATGTGTCCCATAGTGTTGTTATAATTTTAAGGCATGTTGTTATAACCCAACTTATTAGCATGCATATTATGATCCTAATTATGATCATGTTGATTACTATTTTGACCCTAATTTTGGTTCTATCCTTAGTTTTGGTTGTTCCTTGGTAGTTTTTGATTATGTCAAGCAAAGGGGTCTTTATAGATTCCAATATCTTGATTAGTGTCTTATGGAGCTAGTTTAATCTCAACTTTGCCACTCTTAATTAGATCTTCAATAATATGCTATAATTGGATGCAGTGATAAGCATCATGACCTAAAACATGATGGAAGTTGCACCATTCATTGTCCTTATACCAATACAGTTTTGGTTGATCTGTAGTAAATGGACTTTGTACCGGCCATACAATCAGGTTATCTACTATGAAATTTTGTAATACCATCTCAACTGGTTCTCCTAATTTACTAAAAACTCTGAAGTTGCTATGGAATGTCCTCCATGGAGGAGTTATTTTCAAATTAGGTGGTGGATTTTGGGAGATAATTGTATATTTGGAGTTGGTGAAACATGTACCATTTGTACATGTATTACTTTAGTTACCCCATTTCCAACCATGTTTTTGTTTTTGTTTTTGTTGAAACCCTTAGGTTTCTCTTGCATAACTATTTACACTGGTGATTGGGTCTGATTTGACATTTAACCCTACACAAAAATCTTGACAAGGCTTTTAACAATAATTGCCTTCTAAATAGACACCCCTTGATCTATAATGTCCTCAAATGAGTTTGCACAATCAATTTATAGATTGTGTGTGACCTTACGATGGAATTTTTATGTAAAAATGTTTGATAATTGTTTGTATGGAAAATTATGTTGAAAACAACCCACTAATGCTCTTTACCTTTGTAGATATGCCATGAAACTTTCTCCATCATGTTTTTTGCATTTGCACAAGTCAAAAATGATCAATTCATGTTCAGTATTTCATGAGAAGTGGTTGAAATTTTTTTTTGATAAGTTATTCTAATCTACAATCAATCCTTTGGGTAACTTAAGTAGCCAATCTAAAGCTTGTCCTACTAAACTTCATTGAAACAATCAAAGTAAGTACGTGCTACTATAAGCAACCTCTTGGCATAATACAATTTTTTCTTTAATATGTTCACATGGGTCTCCCTTTACTTTTTATTTTTTATACTTACGTGCCTCAAAATGAGATGGAAATAAGACTTGTATAATTCTTAAATAAAATGGATATGGACAAATCTCATCAAATATATTTTTATTATCTCTATTATTTTTCTCCAATCATGACACAATCTCTTTCATGGAGTTCCACTCATGCATGTTAGGTGCATTCATGGGTGAAATATAATTTTATTGGGCAGGTATGTGCCCCTATTGCTATTGGGGTGGAATGTGCCCCTATTGTTACAAGGATTTTTTAGTGATGTAAACCCTATGATCTACAACTTTGTTCTAATTTGCTCTTTGAGTCAAGTAAATAAGCCATTGATTCTTCGGTTGTAAAACATTTCTAAAATTCATCTATCTTGAGTTATACATATTCTATTGATTTCAAGGAGCTCATGATCTATTCACCAATGTGTGTTGGTTGAGATGAAGTAGCCAAATTATCTTGAGGGATGTCCTCAATGCATACTGAATTTTTTGATCCTTCAGTTTGTAAAGTGACAAAAGGTTTGTGATGGTTGAAAATGTATGTTATGTGTATGTCAAAACATTTTATACAACCTCTTGTTTCTTATTTTGTTCATTTAAGAAACCTTGATCTATCATTGTTGTCTTCTCAATAATAGTTTGTTATTTAGGTTAAAACACATTTCCCTATTCCTTAAAGGCATCATTGTGGATTGAAGTATCAACTAGAGAGTTAGTTAAGTCCATGATAATTTGGTCTACATATCATTGACTTATTTTCTTAATCTTGGTCACAAGATCTTGATCAGTTGGCTTTGAATCTATCAGTTTTTCCTTGTCTTTTCTAGAAGAAGGTATGTTTGTTGTTGCAATGTTTGTAAAATATTGCTCTCACTATTGTTCTCCTTCTCTAACTAAGGTTTTTAATTTTTTCATAAGAATGTCTCAAGGTAATCTCACACCATATTTGATCAACATTAGGAGGGTTTCATCTTTGTCCTCTTGGGGTTGGTATTCAAGATAGTCTTATTTCGATCCTACACTTGTGGGGATGTCCTAAAAAATAATGGAATTGTCTTGACTATCATAATAATGCTCCTCCTCATATCTAGGGCCATAAGAGACCCCACTATGAGTATACCTTTGAGTCATGTCTAAAGAGGTTTTTCTCTACATTTGACAAAATTTTGGAATTTGTTTGTAAATGTTTAGACAAGGTATGTGTTTTGAATTTTTATAAACAAATGACAAGGTACCAAAGAGACTATAATAAAAATGAGAGTGGTGTAGTACTTCACACAATTAGAAGAATGTGTTCATGAAATTACTCAACCTTGGGTTGGGTTGAAATCGTATAAATTAGAAGAGGGTATTATGTCTCAAAAACCTAGAGGGTAACTAGTACACTAAAACATAGATTTTTGTGATACATAAATAACATAAAAGTTAGTTAAAATTAAAAGAGTTAATAATAGGAAATTATAATAAATCCATTCAGATTAGGAAGGTGATAATGCAAACCAAAAAACTCAAGATGTGAAAACATGCAAGAATTCCTAAGTATAAAACTAGAACCAAATGGGTAGCACAACGTCACCACATGGTAATAAGAATGGTTATATAAAATATGTTCTAGAACTTAGAGTATGAGTGATACACTTGATGACCTAAGTTCACAATGATCAAATGATGATGAGTCTATAAATGGTTTTTAATCCAAATGGGAAATTGAACCCATGTTAACTCAAGTCAAATGCAAAATGGTAAAACCAAGTTAACATGTTAACCTAGAACTTAGAAAGGTTCAGTTTCAAATTTAAATTATCAATGAAAGACTTAAATATTTTAGAAAGTGGTTTAGAATCAAATGGGCAGCATAACTATTATAATTAGATAATGCAAACATAATGTTTAAGATGACAATTTTGAACAAGGAAAAAATGATTTTGACTTAGACAACGTAACGCCTCCTTGTTCAAGAAATGGTGGACAATGTATTTAGTTTGAAATTTGTTTACAAACAAGTTTTGACTCAAATAAATACTAAGTAAGTAAAGACAAAGATAAATATAACTAGGTAATCATCCTAGGCCCTAAACTGACAAGGTTGCTTTGTATTGTTGAAATCTTTCTTTATATGTGTACTTGGGAGGAAATTAAGTGTTCATCCAAAAAAAAAGTACATTAATTAGTAGGGTATTTTACACCCCCCTTATCCCAAGAGACAATATGATGACATGGACCTTTGGGTGTAGCTTGCATCAATAATACTCCATGGCAAGTGGGGTTGTCTAAAACTTACAATTTATGACTGTCTAGATGGTCACAAATGTGGATAACACAAGGGATGTAACACATCAATAGGATCAATATCAATTAGCCTGTTGTGAAAAGGTCTTATCCTTTTCACAACCACTACATTCATCAATTTCTTAGTGTAGTGTGATGTCCTAATTGATCATACATTTCAAGCTAGCTTACCACTAATGGAGATGGTTTAATCACTCAAACCATAATTCTAAAGGGGTGATACCAATTTATATAACCCCCCCCCCCCCCACATGGAAAGGGGTTGAATTCAATGCTAGGAGATGAAACCTCAGGTCAAATCTTTCCTCAAGAACTCATGAAGAGGCTTTGAACTCCCCTCCATAATCTAAATGCATAAAATAAAAGATCTATAGAAAGGCTTTAGGGTTATTTTTAAATCACCCAAACCATATGAATTTTGGGGAGAGCCTAGACAACTTCCTTTTTACACCTTAGACAAAGGCACAATCACAATGAAAAGGCACTTTTGGTCACCCAAGTTCCCTAAAGGGGATGGGGGGAGAGCATACACATACCTTCTGATTTGATCAAATAATCTAACAATCAAGTAATAGATGATTTACATAAAACAAAATACTTAAAAAATTGGAAATTTAAGTGAATGCTAAGTTTTATAACACCAAATTCAAAATGTGTAAGTGAATTTCTTGTCCCCTTGGCCTTAATTTGAAAAAACTTTGAAAAACATTCATGGCATACTGAAATAAACCATGTAAAGTTACTTTTAAATACCAAATGGAAGGTTCCTAATTATTTTTAAACATCAAAAGGAAGGTTAAAAATACTTAATTATGCCTAAAAAAACACTCTTTTGTATAGGCCCTACATAAAACATTATAGAGTCTTGTTTAGATTTGAAGCACAATTGAGTTTGGGACAAACATTTTTGAAAAACATGCTCTCTGGTTTCTTTATTTTAAAAACATAAAGACCAATGTTGGTCACTTTTGATTGATACCAGTTGCTACAAGACTGTTGTTGGTTGTAACTTAATTGTGGCCAATCAAAAATGACTGATAATGATCACCTATGAACGCTTAGGCATGAAAGTATTTTGACAAAAAAAACTTATTAGACTTGTTAGGATAAAATCTTCAAAAGAGAAGCTTCTAGATCAAAAATAATATTTAGAACAAAGACTTAGAAATTTAATTTGACCATTACAAACATTAATAAAGCTCAAATATGTAAACTATTAGCCATGTTTTCCTTACAACAAAACTGATACCGATCAAGCAAGACTGATATCGGTTACATAAAGTTGATGTCCGTCACTGTGTGACCTGTGTATCAATAAAAAACATCAAACACATGGGAAAATGAGCTTAAAAATTAATGTTAAATTTCTTTCTAATGACTTCTAAGGAAATTTAAAATTGCCAAAGTGTCTTCATTGCTTGAGAGGGATGCATGGTTCCACTGGGTGTGACAAGATGTAGTGATAGATTATAAAGATGGTTAGATCAAGCATTAGTCATGGAAAACACAAAGAATGCATAAAGAACTAACAATCTAGGCCAAGCTATTCAATGGGGTTTTCAAATGACAATAAGAAGCAATTGAAATAAATCACATATACCTATTACCTTCCCAAGAGATCCCACCATCCAAAATCAGCTCCAAGCATGTTTTCCCCCTTGATTTGGTGTTTTGTCTTAATCAACAATGGCTACAAAGCTCCTTCATCATCTCAAGATCACCATGCATAATCTAGGCTCATGATATGAAATCACTAATATGCCTATCAATGAATCTATCCTATTACAAATAAAGTATTATCAAACTACACATATGACTTGTGGAGAGAATCTTCCATTATAAGTTTACATAACTTAAGCTTAAAAATGGTGTTATATACCCTCCTATTTATAGGATTTTGTATTTAATTAGGATCAACCATGACCATCCATCTCAAGATGAAGATGTGTGGCCATGAAGTACTATAATTATGTAAATAATATCCATAGATATCCTCATAAATATTTGGGAGGAAGAGCAATTAAAGAGGCATGGTAGTCCATAAAACTAATATTTTTTTCATTTATGGCTTATGGATGCCACCCCATTGATCATGTCATTTGATGATGTAGATAATAAGAATCAATTTACAATAAATAAATATTCAATAACTTTCATGGAATTCTTAATTAAGATCATAATTTGGTTTTATTTTCTTAAGTAAGATTAATCAACTCAGTGTAATTCTTTGGAAATTGGTCACCACTTAATCAAACTATTCAAAATGTCATATTATTGGGTTGTCATTTGACTGGAGAAGAAATAGAAGTGATGTTAGATTCATATTGACTGTGATCCTATTTAGGATGTTGCCAACACAAAATAACATAGGCACATGATGTGTGCATACGAATTAGAAGAAAAGAGTGATCCAGAGCACCACAAATCATTTTTGTCATTTTGAATCAAAATTATTTGATCAATGTTAATAATCAAATAAAATGCATTGCCATGTTTAGGAATATATTAGCCTAAATTATTCATTTGAGTAAAATTCAAGTAAGATTAACAATTTAAACACAATGTTGTTAAGAATTAAATGTCTACAATATATAAAAAGGATCTTCCCATAATAATAATTCCAAAACATAATCCCCTAAATCTTTATTACACTTAGAATCTCAATGTAAGGTCCTATTCTAAACCTAATGTACCATTTTTTGAAAATATTTGAATAATCAATGCAAGAAATCAAGACACGAAAGTGAATGTAACCCTCATGGTAATGCCTCAAAATGAAAAAAAACCTAACCAAGATACATTATGGAGGTCTTATTCTAAGATTCTCAATCAAATCCTTCAAACCTCCCTTATCACACTACCACCTATAAAGCATGTTTACCCCCATACTCAAAAAATGGCATGGTATTAGGAAAATAAGAAATGCACTTACCATTGAATAATGATGTATGATACTGAAATTTATAACATGTTGAAAGTTTTAGTACGTGATTTATTAGTGTAGGATGATATTTTATAAGAACATTTTGGTCATGATTATCATCATAGTCAAACTACTTGAATCATGACCACCCTAAGAACTAGTATATTACTGAAAGGGTCAGAGCAAGATTCAAAAAAGGAAGATAGAACCTCTAGGTAAAACTCATTATCAACCCCTCTTAGACCCTCTATACCTAGATGAATTTAAAAACATAACAAACCAATCATTATTCAAAATAGATGTGATACACATAGCCACTTGATCCTAGAACAAAATTTATCAACAAGGTGGTTTTGAACTCTCCACATGCCACCTAAACGGCTACTTGACCTTGAATATATAAGTGATGGTGTTTCATATGGAGCATAAATATAGTTTAATTACACATATGAATATAAATATGACTTATTTTATCATTACTTGAAGCAAAAAATATAATTGTACTATATGTGCTCTCACCAGCCTATCTCTACAACATCCAGTGCTGGGGAGATACTTCCTCCTGGGACACAAATGAAACATCAATCATAGGTTGTTGGGATCCAACTAGGGTACCCATTTAATCTCTCATTATCTATACAAGAATAAATAAAAGAGTTCAATTATGAATCAATTAAAATTTAAACCATTTTTATATAAACTTAAATTATTCCTTCTACATACAAAGAGATAGACAATAACATGGAATATATAAGGTTGATTGTAATGTTATCATCACATTGTATTAGTATAAATGGGGTGATAATAGTGTTTTTCATGTCATAAATACAAAAAAATAATGAAATATGAATTATAATTTACTAATTACTTTCAAATTTAATTTCCCAGCCTAAGTGTAAGGTACTACAGTGGTAATCGTAGTCTCAACTACATAATATAAAATAGGTAGGGTTCCTAAAATATTGGATATCATCTATAAAAATAACAAATATTAAAGAATTAAAATATTAATGAATTAAGTAAACATTAATCAAAATATAAACCTAATAAATTCATTTACATGTACACAAAAAAACTATAACTAATTACATGTGTGAATACATATGGTGAAGCAAGTAAGTCCTATATATTTTGTTGTGTGTTAACTTGAGGAAATGAATAAATTTAATAAGGCATATACTATTTCATACTAGCGTCCTTAGATGCTTAATCAAATGCAAATATAATATATTATTATGTACTAGTGTCTAGGGGTATTGAAGCAATTGTAGATGGTATATTTGTAGATGCAACCCCTATATGTCTAAGCTGATAGGTGGTATAGTACACTTCCTCCCACGTGATGTGTGAATATTTACATGAACTTTAGGATGCTTGATAGCTATGCGACCACATAATTTACTAATAATATGAGGGATTCTACCAGATATGCCACCGCTTATAGCCTTTGTACAAATCCTTCATGTATGCATCCCATGGTCAATCACAACATATGTGAGGCTAATAACTACATCAAGGGTGTCCATATATGTACTAAAATTCATAATTTTTTTTGAATGAAAGTATGTGTTATTGTATTAGTATTTTCTTGTTAGTGGTTTTCTTAGTTTTGGTCCTGCTTGGCACTAGGTCTCTGAAGTGAAGACCCACTCCACTGTTTTTGGAGGCTTTCATGTCAAAATAATTTGGGATTTATCATAACAAACTCAAAGTAATTTTTTCTCATAAATTAAATGTAACCTCATTATTATTTCATAGAGGCCTATCAAACACCATCCACCACCATTCCTAAAATATTTTTAAATCTCTGCATAAACACACCAATCAATAATAATGTGTTTGTGACTCATTGGTGGTGTTTTATTTTAATTTATTCACATGATTATTTATCAAAATAATATGCTTTCAATACCTCTCTTTGATGTAGCATTGCATCAAGTTGGGAAGTGGAATTTCACACTTTGTTGTGAATAACTTCTAATATATCAACAAGTGAATTGCAAGCATTGCATTTTAAAGAGTCATACAAATTATTGATGATAATTTACAATTGTTACAAATTTGAATTATATTTTTGATATAATCTAACTTTTTCTTCTATGAAGTCTAAATGTTGGGTGTTTTCAAGGTTTTGTTATAGGTTTTATTTAAATAATAGGTCTATCAAATCAAGTATATAAATTTATAAAAATAAACATTTTTATTAGTTTTTCTTCAAACAAGGATTTCATGAGAAAAATTTAATATTAATTTTAATATCTTCTTTCCTTGTTATTTTTATAAAAATTTCATCACTAAAAATTTCATTGCAAACCCTACACTTTCCATAGGAGAAAAAAAACATACCTGGGACCCTAGTATGAGTGTGGAATCTTGGTGGGGAGTGATTGGAGACCAATAACATGCATGTCTTTTTTTATATTATATCAAGAACTTGAAGGATTTTTGCAAAACTAAAACTTGGGTTTGTATGTTTTGAATTTTTTTATTTTTTAACAAAGGGGGTACACCCTTTGTGAAAAATGGTATGCACCTCGTGGGGTCAATAATGACCCTTAAATCCTACCTTTGTTTTTTAAATGGTATGAACCCTTTTAAAAATGGATCTAACCCTACTTTAAAAATGAACTTTTATTTTTAGGAATGGCCCCTTTTTGTCCCCAAATGTTTTGCATTCACCCATATGTGTTAAAAAATGTAGTGTGTAAGGCACTAGTGAATTTGTTATGATATTAATTTAGGTTCACCCAAGTGATTTCAAAATTTGAATATTGGTTAAGATGGTTCATAGGAAATAAAGAGAAACCAAATTTATTATCTCTTAGTATAAATATGTTATAGTGTGATCTTATAAGGGCATAAAAATATTTTTTCCTTGAGTCAACTCATATAATCCCACTCAATGAAGGCATCAAACATTTTAGTATAAGACAAAGGCTTGTGAATACAATTTTTGAAGTCATGATATAAAAATAAGTTCAAAACTTGATCTTTGTCAAAATTGATTGTCCCATTAGACACTCCACTTGGGTATTTAATTTAATACTTTTCTACAATAAAAGTGAAGAAATAAAAGTGTGCATAGAAATTAGAAATCTAAGTAGATCATTTAACAAAGACAAATACTCTTTTTAGACCATATATAATTTTTTCAAAAGTGTGAGTGGATCTAAAATAAAATATATTATCATTCAAACATCTCTTACAATGTTATACTCAAACTAAAGGATGATATTTAAGTGTCAACAATTCCATATGAAGGTAATTCTTTCTATCCATACAGTATTTTATTTATTTCCTATATTCCATCTAAAGATAACTTTAGGTAGACATTGACTTGACAACTTTAATTTTTTTTGAAGTCTAAAATGTGTTGATAGGCAAGGATAAGATGATCAAGCCATTTTATGACATGGTTGATTCCCTAGGGGAAGTTAAGCCACATGAGCCACATGTCTTCCACATAGAATTAAAAAAATTAAACTAATGGTTTTAAAATAAAACTATGCTTCTGTTTATTCCACACACCACCATATAGGAAGGGTGGCCTCTTTATCCACAAGGGAATATCATATTAAATTCACTATAAACAATTAATTTGGTAAGTGAAAATTCATTAAGAAGCCACCGTATCTAAATGATGGATGTCTTAATTAGGCATATAATTATTTACCAAAACTAAATTATAAATTATAATATTGAGCTTTATCCCTATGGCACATTTCAAGGGATTTTGAGCCTAAGAAATAAAAAAAATATAAAGAGTTGAAGAGTGTAAAATGGTAGTTCCGTTACACACCTATTCATGAGAAATCATGGTAAAAGGGAACACATCAATTAAAATTAGTTTTAATGGGTTTTAAATGAAAACACCAGCACCACATATTAATGTTTCCCTCCTTATTCGTAGGGTATAACTCCAAATAATTTAGTTGGCAAGGGAAAGATTATCAATAATCCATAGCCATAAATCTACATGCTTGATGTCATCATTATGCATATAAAATATTTCTAACCCTAAATCCTAACATGAATAATCAAGATTTATCCATAAGGTATGTTACATAGGGTCTTAATGCAAGAAACAAAGATAGTAATCAAAGCTGAAGAGAGTAAAATGGTAATGTCATCATGCCCCTCCTCATTTAATACAACTTCCAAAATGAAGCTAGAGAATTTAATTTAAGCTTATTGAAATTTCACATCAAAGGTAGTGAGCCATTGGAGAGTATATCTAAATGAAAAATTACTCTAAATTTATATCAATGCATAAAAATTCCATGAGAGGAAATTTATGTAGAGTAATCATCTACTAAATTTCATCTTGATCATGTATAGACTTAGTTAATGATACAACTTACTTACTAAGATCGTATAATGTTGACTAGGATAGAAAACATTATTGATATAAATAGACTTATTGACGAGTTGTTTATTAAACAAACTAAGGTATGGTGAGAATCCACCCAAACTCTCTTAAAAGTATATAAGGTCTCCCTAAGGCCTCATTCTGATAGGTCTTGGTGTTCAGGGTAACATAGACTAATCCATTTCAAGGGGCCAATTTAGAATAAACTCATAACAATGATAAGTATGGTCATGTGGATCATATGTTCATACAATCAATAAAACTAAATTTTTCATTAAGATATGACTAAGTCACATTTATTCATTGCACTCATGGATTCAACAATGCATTAACAACAATGAAAAGGGTTTTCAATCAAGATAAAGCTTGTAAACATAGTTTAAAACTTCAAATCTATTTTAACTATTCATACAAATGAACATAAGATGAATGTATAAAATAAAATGTAATCATTTTTTGAAGTTAAAACAATTCTTCTTCATTTGACTTAGATGAGCTCCATGAAACCAATTCGTTGCCTACCTAGTAAGCCCACAACCATGAACAAAAGTGATGCAAGCATCTAAGGTATTTAATTATGAAGAAATATGGATAAAATAACCATATACATGCATAGATATTAAACAATAGTATTTAACACCTTTTAATTTGTTATAAATTTTATTGATAAACAATATTTGGATCCATCTTAATTAGAGGAATTACATAAAATTATTTACTACAACATTGCCTATAGGAAAATCTATCCATAAAAAGAAAGAAAATGCAAGAAATGATGTCTCATTATCTTATAATCTATTCTAACTCTAATCAACTAGCCACTAACTCAAAATCATGGTTATATTTATATAAAATTTCAACAACCTCACCCACTAGCCAGATGGTTTAAAATATTAAATGAATCACCCATCCATTAACTGGTTACAAACATTTAATAAGAGGCCTCTCACTAAAGCATAAATTTAATGTGTGCATATCTTTAAATATGATAGTTATGTCCATTAGATTAATGATAATATGTTATTATGAGACTAATGAATTATCTTGATTAACATAGGATCAAATTGAAATCCATTCCCTTTAATGGATCACTACTATATTAAATATACACACACAAGTTTCCATCTTCTATCTATGAATGGTCCTATTAATAACTAACTATGTAAAACCGTTCTTTGGATTCTTTTGTGATGTCCCTTACTTAGGGGCTCTCTTATCTGCACAAAAGCTCTGATACCACTGTAATGTCCCTTACTTAGGGGCTCTCTTATCTGCACAAAAACTCTGATACCAAAGACCAAAGCTCTGATACCACTGTGATATCCCCAACCAATTGGGATTATATAAACTCATAAAACTCTGATCACCATACAAACTTGCAGAATATATTCAAATAAGCATACACAAATCACAGTATAATCTCTTAATAGCAAATAAAGATCTCATTACTTGTTCTTCTGGACGATTACACATTAGAGTCTCTGTTATACACAATAAAGAATATTAAAATCTGGTCCTAAAAAACCTGACTTGTCAAACCGGTAATAAAATTGCAATTCTGGAAGTCTCGGCCTTTCTGTGTCGACACACAGTCGCCGTCGTCGGTCGATATCTCGCCGACGTCGGTCTCTGCCAGTCGGATTTATGCCGACGTCGGTCTTCAGTCGACCGATGTCGGTCACTGAAACCCTCTGTCTGCCGATGTCGGTTCCTGCACTGATCTGTACGAACCCGTACGGATTCTGTACGGCCGCAACCTGTCTCTTCTTAGCCCCTGATTGCTGAACAGCCTGATTTCACGAATATAGATTCTAACACAAGATCTATCTCTGTATAACTTATTGGATCAAAACTAAAATAAGAAAATACCTGGAAAGCTCTGTGATAAACTTCTGTGTGAAGTTATCTCTCAAATACCTGTAATACTATGATAACTTCTGAGTGAAGTTATCTCTCAACCCTGGAATTCTGTGATAACTTCTGGATGAAGATATCTCTCAATTTGGCAATAGATCGGCTGATCTTTCACAACCTCTGAATCGCACACAATGAAGAGTTGACGTTCTCCACTGCAAATGGAATCCTGGGACCCTTGGCTCAGTCTTCACAGAAGAATTTCTTCAATTTTCAATAATCAATAATCAATAGCATATTCAATAATGGCCTCCATGTGAAACCCTTATACCCTCAAAAGATATGCTTGCCCTAATTAGGGTTTTCTTAAATTAGCATTAGGGTTTCTAATTTAAAATTAGAGCAAATAATTAATAATTAATAATTAATTATTAATGAGACCAAATAATTAATATTTGATTAAATCAATCAAATATTAATATCTCCCTCAATATACGTCGGATCCTTAAACCGATCGAAGCAGGTGAATCAGGGAGTGATTCCGCATATGACCATACCAAAATAAAGGTGCTCCACTGCATATCAAATACCCCTAAAAAGTAGGAGCTCAGGCTCAATGCATCTGAAATACCCTGAATGAAAACCAAATGTAGAAATCTTGTGAATCAAAGTCAGTCCAAGCTCCATTATGACCCTCTATACATCATATTAGCCTACGAAGGTCACATAATAAGCTAATCATCAAACCTGTCAATGTCCACGAAAAAGGGGACATGACAATCCGCCCCTCCGGAAATTGCTTGTCCCCAAGCAATCTCGGAACAATGAACTACTCACTCCACCTGGATCCCAAGGAAACAATTGTGTAACATTCATCATGTCACCAATCAACCTATGTGAATAAATCATCAACAGCAATAGCATCAACAGTATCAAAATCAACAACTGATAAACTGCACTCGGCACCCAAACAACTATCTGAAGACCAACTGTAGATGCCGGAGGAAGAAACCACACTGTGGAACTCAAGCCAACTAAAACATCCACTCTGTCAAAATTCAAGTCCCTGTCTAACTGATACCCACACCCAACTGGACCGTGGATATGACAATCATGGGTCCCTGAGTCACTGACACCAAAACTAATCTCTAAATGCAAAGAAAAATAAGGAGCATACCTCACCGTATGATGCTGGTAAGAACCCCCAAACTCTGCTACTGGCACACTATTGCCAAACTGGGACTCAATGGATGGCTCCAATCTCGGCTCAACAAATAATACCTCAACATCCCTGTAAGGTAACATAGTAGAAAGGGTTCGTAAAATCCCCTCACCCAATCTGCTAATAGCACTAGAACCTCGGATCAGAACACCTTCTGTCATCTTATGTGAGTCCAGACGAACACCTGCACTATCCAATAAATACTCCATGAATGGTTCAGTGCAGTAGAAATTATATGTGGAAGCATCAACATACTCCCCCACACACCCCAACTGATCACTCTGTAAAGGTGGCACAACCAACTGTACCACACTGTCATCTGTGTGAGAATAATCAATCTGGAGACTCGACTCCACTGGTATCTCTCGCTCATCAGAATCAGGTACTCCCAAATCCTGAATACGTGTATCAGCCTCAACAACATGCTCATCAGCAACAACTGCAGGAATGTACTCGTCACCAACCACCTCAATATATAAATGATCAACGTCAAAGCTCATATCAACAGACGGAGTATCAACAACTATAGCATCACTGTCTAACTCTTCCATACAGAAAGAAACAACCGGTGAAACTAAGCCCTCAAAATTGTCCACTGCATTCTCCTGAGTTTCATCTGCAATAATAGGATCCTGGGACTCTGCTACAATCTCTGCCATAGTTGAGAGATCATCAACCCTCAGCGCACTAACATCTGAGCCCACCTGTACACTCTGAGTGCAAGCATCTAACTCATCATCATCTTCACTATATCCTATCTCATAATCATAATAATCATGGGACATGCTACTCTTTCGTCGAAGTGATCTGTAGTGCTCTCTCCTATGCTTAACAAAGCGATCAAAAGGCAACAACTTCTGAATTCGAGGTGGTACTAACTCCCACTCCTCCTTAGCTGTCATATACCGTGCGGGTTTGTTTTTGGATGTAGGATATGAAAGAATTTCATTCATCCTCTTCTGGGTTTCATCCAACTGCTTCAAACTGTGTTCCAGCTTCTTCATATCATTGTCCCACTGTTTCTGAGTATATGAAGGCATCATGATCCTTCGCTGATTCAATCTACCCAAACTACCCAACAGGATGGCAAGACATTAGTTCTGATGTGCCCAACAGGATGGCAGGAATTTGGCTCTGATACCACTGTGATGTCCCTTACTTAGGGGCTCTCTTATCTGCACAAAAGCTCTGATACCACTGTAATGTCCCTTACTTAGGGGCTCTCTTATCTGCACAAAAACTCTGATACCAAAGACCAAAGCTCTGATACCACTGTGATATCCCCAACCAATTGGGATTATATAAACTCATAAAACTCTGATCACCATACAAACTTGTAGAATATATTCAAATAAGCATACACAAATCACAGTATAATCTCTTAATAGCAAATAAAGATCTCATTACTTGTTCTTCTGGACGATTACACATTAGAGTCTCTGTTATACACAATAAAGAATATTAAAATCTGGTCCTAAAAAACCTAACTTGTCAAACCGGTAATAAAATTGCAATTCTGGAAGTCTCGGCCTTTCTGTGTCGACACACAGTCGCCGTCGTCGGTCGATATCTCGCCGACGTCGGTCTCTGCCGGTCGGATTTATGCCGACGTCGGTCTTCAGTCGACCGATGTCGGTCACTGAAACCCTCTGTCTGCCGATGTTGGTTCCTTCACTGATCTGTATGAACCCGTACGGATTTTGTACGGCCGCAACCTGTCTCTTCTTAGCCCCTGATTGCTGAACAGCCTGATTTCACGAATATAGATTCTAACACAAGATCTATCTCTGTATAACTTATTGGATCAAAACTAAAATAAGAAAATACCTGGAAAGCTCTGTGATAAACTTCTGTGTGAAGTTATCTCTCAAATACCTGTAATACTATGATAACTTCTGAGTGAAGTTATCTCTCAACCCTGGAATTCTGTGATAACTTCTGGATGAAGATATCTCTCAATTTGGCAATAGATCGGCTGATCTTTCACAACCTCTGAATCGCACACAATGAAGAGTTGACGTTCTCCACTGCAAATGGAATCCTGGGACCCTTGGCTCAGTCTTCACAGAAGAATTTCTTCAATTTTCAATAATAAATAATCAATAGCATATTCAATAATGGCCTCCATGTGAAACCCTTATACCCTCAAAAGATATGCTTGCCCTAATTAGGGTTTTCTTAAATTAGCATTAGGGTTTCTAATTTAAAATTAGAGCAAATAATTAATAATTAATAATTAATTATTAATGAGACCAAATAATTAATATTTGATTAAATCAATCAAATATTAATATCTCCCTCAATATACGTCGGATCCTTAAACCGATCGAAGCAGGTGAATCAGGGAGTGATTCCGCATATGACCATACCAAAATAAAGGTGCTCCACTGCATATCAAATACCCCTAAAAAGTAAGAGCTCAGGCTCAATGCATCTGAAATACCCTGAATGAAAACCAAATGTAGAAATCTTGTGAATCAAAGTCAGTCCAAGCTCCATTATGACCCTCTATACATCATATTAGCCTACGAAGGTCACATAATAAGCTAATCATCAAACCTGTCAATGTCCACGAAAAAGGGGACATGACATCTTTTGATCTTTAGCTTACTTTATCTTGATGTTCATGTTACTATCTAACTTGATCTTGTAACTGATTTGATTTGGGATCCATTTTCATGATCTTTTAGACTAGGTGATAAGATCATCAATGATTGCATAGAAATATGATTGAACTAATAGATCAATTCCAATATTTGACAGACTAGACAGTTGAAATGGGAATTAATTTCAAGTTCTGAGTATGTTCGTGGATGTCCACATATCAGCCTTGCGAAGGTTTCCCTAAATGTCTATTTATCATTTCTCAAAAAAAAACATTATGTCTTTGATGTACATGGATCATTTCACATGGCACCTTCTCATTGATTTCTAATTTACTAAGGGGTTTGACTTTTATTTATCTTTGATTAAATGAGATACTAAAGGGTGGTGAGATCCCATTACATCAAATCTATATGATTCCTCTTATATCATTCCAGGTATTTTTTACCCAAAGTCCTAATATTATGACACATGGCATGATATCAGGGACTCATTTGTTCTATGTTTAGTAATACTACTCTTATTTGTTCATGAGGGATAGAGAAGTAAGATGATGTCATGTGTCATCATCCCATTCAATCAAAGGGTCCCTTGTTCAATTTATTTGGATCATGATAAGGGCCTAAAGACGTGGGATAATGCCACATGGCATGATCCAAAAAATCGTAGAGGCTCTATGCATAGATTCTTTGCTTGAAGTGCTCTTGAGGAGAGAATATCCAAGATGTGGATAGGTAGAAACATTTTGAAGAAGTTAGGCCTATAGACCAGAAACCAACCATTTAGAACTTTTAATATTAAAAAATTTAAACAAAAGTGCCTAAGTCTAAAGAATTCAAAACAAAGTGACCAAGGAAAAAGATTGAAAAAGATGCAATTAGGCCATGGAAAGACAACAAGATTAAGTCTGAAGAAATGAAATGATATAAAATTTTTAATCATTTCAGATTGGAAGTAAAGGAGAAATAGATTGAAACATGAGAATAAACCCTTCTAAATTTCCAAATGCAAATGATTAAGTAGTCCATTTTCAAGAAAATGACTAAGTTTTAAATATAAAACAAAACATACAATTAGTCACTTTAATTCAAAACATGGAAAAAGTGGGATCACTAGAGGGCAAAACTGCCTAATCGAACAAAACTCTTTAGTGAACCTAGTCTTTTAATTGACATAATGAATAGGTTTGAGAAATTAAATAATATAAAATGCTAATCAATTAGTCTATAAGAGAGCAAGAAGTAGGCAAAAAATTTATAAGTAAAAGATCAATACAAAGCCCAAAAATAATTAGAACATTTGCTAATCCTTAAGCATGATTTTAAATATGAAAGTTTTGATGGGTTAGATGGCCATGAAATTTAACCACATGTAATACTGGAATTTAAATACAAATGTCATATAGCTGGAAGGGTCATGTCATTCATCAATCAATTTCACATTTGGGGTCTTGTGTAGAGTCTACTTGGACTAGTTATGTCATGTCCCCTTTTTTAGGTGACATCGCTCAGAGTTGATGATTAGCCTATTATACGACCTTCATAGGCTGATAGGATGGATAGAGGGTCAGGATGGAGCTTGGCTTGGCTTCGATTAGCAGAATTTCTATAGTTGGCTTTCATTCAGGCTCTTTCAGACACATTTAGCCTGAGCTCCTATTATTTAGGGATATTTGACATGCAGCGGAGCACCCTTATTTTGGTATGGTCATGTGCAGAATCATTCCTTGATTCACCAGCATCAGACAGTTTGAGGATCCGACATGTATTAAGGGAGATATTAATATTTGATTGATTTAATCAAATATTAATTATTTGTTCTAATTTTAATTTAGAAACCCTAATTCTAATTTAAGAAACCCTAATTAGGGCAAGCATATCTTTTTGAGGGTATAAGGGTTTCTCATGGGAGGCCATTATGGATTATCCATTGATTATTGATTTTGATATTGAAGAATTCTTCTGTGAAGACTAAGCCAAGGGTTCCAGGATTCCATTTGCATTGGAGAACGTCCACTATTCAATGTGTGTGATTTAGAGGCTGTGAGATATCAGCTGATTTATTGCCAAATTGAGAGATAGCTTCATACAAAAGTTGTCACAGAGGTTTACAAATTTGGGAGATAACTTCACACAGAAGTTATCACAGGGATTCCAGGGATTTATTTCTTTATGTTTTGCTTCAATAATTTATACAGATAGACAATTCCAGATCAGGGATCCAGAATACAGGCCACAACATAGTATTTGGCTTCTATATGAAATCCGTACCAATCTACACAATTTTGTACTGTTCTGCCACAAGTCGGATAGAGCCGTATGGGATACAGGAACTGACATCGGCACCCCAGTGACCGACATCAACTGACTGATGATTGACATCGGTAGAGAAGCTGACTATCAGCGATCGACATCAGTAGTATAACGACCGACGACGACGACTGTGTGTCGACACAGCAACCTGAGATGGACAAGAACCATATTTTATTCCCAGATTTGCAAGAGCCCAGGTTTTCAAGACTGTATTTTCATATTCTTTTATATGCATAAGAGAGGACTGTAATTGTAATCATCTGAACAAGTGATAAGATCTTTGATTTGCTATTGAGATATTATATTATGGTTGATTTATTTATTTGAAGATATTTTGCAAAAATTGCAATTTGTTCTTATTTCATACAAAATTTCAAAATAATCAGAAAATCAATTCAGAGCTTTTGTCTATATATATTCCCTATTTGAAGGGGATATTACAGTGGTATCAGAGCCAAATTCCTACCATCCTGTTGGGTAGTTTGGGTAGATTGGACATTGAATCAATTAGTAAATCAGTTAGTAAATCATGATGACTTCAAGTACTCATAAATAGTGGGACAAGGATATGGAGAAGCTGGAACAAAGTTTGAAGAGGTTAAATGAATTTCTTTCATACCCTACATTCAAAGACAAATCCACACGGTATATGACAGCAAATGACGAGCGGGAGTTATTAATACCTCAGGTTCAGAAGAGGATATCTTTTGATCGCTTTGTTAAGCTGAGGAGAGAGCACTATAGATCACTTAGACAGGGCAACAACATGTCCCATGATCCTTATGAGATAGAAGATAGTGAAGATGACGATGCATCGGATGCTTACACTCAGAGTGGGGTGGTGTGCTCCGATGTTAGTGCACTGAGGGTTGATGATCTCTCAGCTATGGCAGAGATTATAGAGGAGTCCCAGGATCTGATTATTGCAGATTACACCCAGGAGGATGCAGTAGATAGTTTTGAGGACTTAGTTTCCTTGGCAATTTCTTTCGATATGGAGGAGTTAGACAGTGATGCTACAGTTGTTGATACTCTGTATGTTGATATGAGCTTTGGAGTTGATTCACAGAGTATGGATTGTAGTATTATAGAGGTCAGTGATTCTGATTCTACTCTTTTGGACCATGCATCAGTGGAGGATTGTAGGAGATAATCTAGCTAGTGCCATCATGTGTCTAGTCAGCTGAGAGTTAGTGAGCGAGACATTACTACCACTTGCAAGCTTTTCGATGATGCTTGTCAGTTGTTAGCAGTTTATGGATGGGGTTATCCTACTAGCATTAAGCAGGGAGGTAGTTATTTGTCCTTGATAGAGATCCACTCTTTATGGGAGGCTATCCAAATTTTCAGACAGGATTATATGCAGTTGGTAGCCGACAGAGATTATCTTATGGAGTGGGGTAGCATAGCACATGATGCATTATTGGTCGAGGAAGATAAGGTGAGTGAGCTTACTCAGTAGCTCGAGGTGACCTCTAAGATTCTTGAGAGTACGCAGTTGGCTTTCGAGGAGTCACAGTTTCATTTAGCTGAGGTGACCATGGAGTTAGAGCGACTTCAGTCTTTACCAGAGTTGGTACAGTCACAGGTTGTGGTATTTGGGGACATGAGGGTACCCATGGTCAAGATTATTAGAGATAGTGGGGATGAGCCTACATCTATCCTCGATGCTAGTATTGGTTCATTTCTATTGATGTTACATTCAGTTGAGTTGGGTGCTATAGTCGAGCATAGTAGTCAGCATGATATGGTGATAGGTGTTATGATTGACAGTTTGGTGGTGCATGACTTAGAGCAGGAGTTGATGAGATATGTTGATCACCATAGAGGTACAATGTGTGGATTCTCCACACTTGGAATAGTCCCATTTGGGATTTGTTGCAGAGTTGGAGTGTACCGTCCACATAACATGGTAGAATGTGTACACGGTATTTGTAATCTTGGAGTTTGGTTGAGTTTCATTCACCAGTTTGATTATCAATTCCTCTTGGTCATACTTCAGAGGATATTGCGGGAACTTGTGTTGCTTGTCATCAGGGTAGATCATGACTACATTTGGGATCTAGGTGGATCGAGTGGTTCATTGTTCTGAGATTGCTTGGGGACAAGAAATTACAGGAGGGGTGGATTGTCATGTCCCCTTTTTTAGGTGACATCGCTTAGAGTTGATGATTAGCCTATTATACGACCTTCATAGGCTGATAGGATGGATAGAGGGTCAGGATGGAGCTTGGCTTGGCTTCGATTAGCAGAATTTCTATAGTTGGCTTTCATTTAGGCTCTTTCAGACACATTTGGCCTGAGCTCCTATTATTTAGGGATATTTGACATGCAGTGGAGCACCCTTATTTTGGTATGGTCATGTGCAGAATCATTCCCTGATTCACCAGCTTCAGACAGTTCAAGGATTTGACATGTATTGAGGGAGATATTAATATTTGATTGATTTAATCAAATATTAATTGTTTGGTCTAATTTTAATTTAGAAACCCTAATTCTAATTTAAGAAACCCTAATTAGGGCAAGCATATCTTTTTGAGGGTATAAGGGTTTCTCATGGGAGGCCATTATGGATTATCCATTGATTATTGATTTTGATATTGAAGAATTCTTCTGTGAAGACTGAGCCAAGGGTTCCAAGATTTCATTTGCATTGGAGAACGTCCACTCTTCAATGTGTGCGATTCAGAGGCTGTGAGATATCAACTGATTTATTGCCAAATTGAGAGATAGCTTCATACAAAAGTTATCACAGAGGTTTATAGATTTGGTAGATAACTTCACATAGAAGTTATCATAGGGATTCCAGGTATTTATTTCTTTATGTTTTGCTTCAATAATTTATACAAATAGAGATTTCCAGATCAGGGATCCAGAATATAGGCCACAACATAGTATTTGGCTTCTATACCAAATTCGTACCAATCTGCACAATTATGTACTGTTATGCCACGAGTCAGACAGAGCCGTATGGGATACAGGAACTGACATCGGGACCCCAGTGACCAACATCAGCTGACTGAGGACCAACATCGGTAGAGAAGTTGACTGTCAGCGATTGACATCGGCAGTATAATGACCGACGACAACGACTGTGTGTCGACACAGCAACCTGAGATGGACAAGAACCATATTTTATTCCTAGATTTGCAAGAGCCCAGGTTTTCAAGACTATATTTTCATATTCTTATATATGCATAAGAGAGGACTGTAATTGTAATCATCTGAACAAATGATAAGATCTTTTATTTTCTATTGAGAGATTATATTGTGGTTGATTTATTTATTTGAAGATATTTTGCAAAAATCGCAATTTGTTCTTATTTCATACAAAATTTTAGAATAATCAGAAAAGCAATTCAGAGCTTTTGTCTATATATATTCCCTATTTGAAGGGGATATTACAGTGGTATCAAAGCCAAATTCCTGCCATCCCATTGGGTAGTTTGGGTAGATTGAACATTGAATCAGTTAGTAAATCATGATGACTTCAAGTACTCAGAAATAGTGGGACAAGGATATGGAAAAGCTAAAACAAAGTTTGAAGAGGTTAAATGAATTTCTTTCATACCCTACATTCAAAGACAAATCCACATGGTATATGACAGAAAATGACGAGTGGGAGTTATTAACACCTCAGGTTTGGAAGAGGATATATTTTGATCGCTTTGTTAAGCTGAGGAGAGAGCACTATAGATCACTTAGACAGGGCAACATCATGTCCCATGATCCTTATGAGATAGAAGATAGTGAAGATGAGGATGAGTCAGATGCTTACACTCAGAGTGGGGTGGTGTGCTCCGATGTTAGTGCACTGAGGGTTGATGATCTCTCAGCTATGGCAAAGATTGTAGAGGAGTCCCAGGATCTGATTATTGTAGATGACACCTAGGAGGATGTAGTAGATGGTTTTGAGGACTTAGTTTCCTCGGTAGTTTCTTTCGATATGGAGGAGTTAGACAGTGATGCTACAGTTGTTGATACTATGTATGTTGATATGAGCTTTAGAGTTGATTCACAGAGTATGGATGGTAGTATTATAGAGGTCAGTGATTCTGAGTCTACTCTTTTGGACCGTGCATCAGTGGAGGATTGTAGGAGACAATCTAGCTAGTGCCATCATGTGTCTAGTCAGCTAAGAGTTAGTGAGCGAGACATTGCTACCACTTTCAAGCATTTTGATGCTACTCGTCAGTTGTTAGCAGTTTATGGATGGGGTTCTCCTACTAGCATTGAGCAGGGAGGTAGTTATTTGTCCTTGATAGAGATCCACTCTTTATGGGAGGCTATCCAAATTTTGAGACAGGATTATATGCAGTTGGTATCCGACAAAGATTTTCTTATGGAGTGGGGCAGCATATCACATGATGCATTATTGGTCAAGGAAGATAAGGTGAGTGAGCTTACTCAGCAGCTCGAGGTGACCTCTGAGATTCTTGAGAGTACCCAGTTGGCTTTCGAGGAGTCATAGTTTCATTTGGCTGAGGTGACCATGGAGTTAGAGTGACTTCAGTCTTTACCAAAGTTGGTACAGTCACAGGTTGTGGTATTTGGGGACACGAGGGTGCCCATGGTCAAGATTATTAGAGATAGTGGGGATGAGCCTACATCTATCCTCGATGCTAGTATTGGTTCATTTCTACTGATGTTACATTCAGTTGAGTTGGGTGCTATAGTCGAGCATAGTAGTCAGCATGATATGGTGATAGGTGCTATGATTGACAGTTTGGTGGTGCATGACTTAGAGTAGGAGTTGATGAGATATGTTGATCACCATAGAGGTACAGTGTGTGGATTCTCCACACTTGGCATTGTCCCATTTGGGATTTGTTATAGAGTTGGAGTGTGCCTTCTGCATAGCATGGTGGAATGTGTACACGGTATTTGTAATCTTGGAGTTTGGTTGAGTTTCATTCGCCAGTTTGATTATCGATTCCTCTTGGTCATACTTCAGAGGATATTACGGGAGCTTGTGTTACTTGTCATCAGGGTAGATCATGACTACATTTGGGATCCAGGTGGATCGAGTGGTTCATTGTTCTGAGATTTCTTGGGGACTAGCAATTACAGGAGGGGCGGATTGTCATGTCCCCTTTTTTAGGTGACATCGCTCATAGTTGATGATTAGCCTATTATACGACCATCGTAGGATGATAGGATGGATAGAGGGTCAGGATGGAGCTTGGCTTGGCTTCGATTAGCAGAATTTCTATAGTTGGATTTCATTTAGGCTCTTTCAAACACATTTGGCCTGAGCTCCTATTATTTAGGGATATTTGACATGCAGTGGAACACCATTATTTTGGTATGGTCATGTGCAGAATCATTCCCTGATTCACCAGCTTCAGACAGTTCAAGGATTTGACATGCATTGAGGGAGATATTAATATTTGATTGATTTAATCAAATATTAATTATTTGGTCTAATTTTAATTTAGAAACCCTAATTCTAATTTAAGAAACCCTAATTAGGGCAAGCATATCTTTTTGAGAGTATAAGGGTTGCTCATGGGAGGCCATTATGGATTATCCATTGATTATTGATTTTTATATTGAAGAATTCTTCTGTGAAGACTGAGCCAAGGGTTCCAGGATTCCATTTGCATTGGAGAACATCCACTCTTCAGTGTTTGTGATTCAGAGGCTATGAGATATCAGCTGATTTATTGCCAAATTGAGAGAGCTTCATACAGAAGTTATCACAGAGGTTTACAGATTTGGGAGATAACTTCACACAAAAGTTATCACAGGGATTCCAGGTATTTATTTATTTATGTTTTGCTTCAATAATTTATACAAATAGATATTTCCAGATCAAGGATCCAGAATATAAGCCATAACATAGTATTTGGCTTCTGTACAGAATCTGTACCAATCTGCACAATTATATACTATTCTGCCATGAGCTAGACAGAGCCGTAGGGGATACAGGAATCGACATCGGCACCCCAATGACCGACATTGGCCGACTGAGGACCAACGTCAGTAGAGAAGTCGACCGTCAGTGACCGACGTTGGTAGTATAACGACCGACGACAGCGACTATGTGTCGACACAGCAACCTGAGACGGACAAGAACCATATTTTATTCCCAGATTTGCAAGAGCCCAGGTTTTTAAGACTGTATTTTCATTTTCTTTTATATGCATAAGAGAGGACTATAATTGTAGTCATCTGAACAAGTGATAAGATCTTTGATTTTTTTATTGAGAGATTATATTGTGGTTGATTTATTTTTTTGAAGATATTTTGCAAAAATCGCAATTTGTTCTTATTTCATACAAAATTTTAGAATAATCAGAAAAGCAATTCAGAGCTTTTGCCTATATATATTCCCTATTTGAAGGGGATATTACAATTTACCTTTGCAAAACTTGGTGAGGAGATATCTTGACAAGTGTCAAGATCTTACTCATCCAGGGCCTCACCTAAAACTAGTAAACATATGGACCATCCTCAAAACATCGAAAAATAAGATCATGCCATGTGGTAAGATCTAGGGCATCTGAGAGTTTGATTGTGAATATGAATTATATGGACTATCTCAAGGACTTAGATAAATGAGATTACACCATGTGGCATGATCCCATACATATGGAAGGTTTGTGGTCTATCAATAAAACTAAGGGGCTAGGGAAGTGGGGAAGATAGATTGTACCATGTGTCCACATCTTGGGCATCCAAAAGTTTTAAACAAAATGATTAAGTTAAAAAGATGCTTGAATAAGTAAATGAGAAAAAAGTGGCATTCCTCACCTTCTTAGGGACTCATGGGAAATAATTAACCATTGGGAAGTGGATTTAAATAAGCAGTTGTTAGATTTTGAATTCAAACCTTGAGAAAAATGACTAAGTATAAAACTAAAATAAAGGCAAAAGGCATAATAAATTAAAAAATAGAAAACTAATACTTTGCCAATCTAAAATTTGGATTTCAACTCTAAATGAATAAAATGACAAATTATTTTAAGAAAACCATAAAAATGCAAAGTCTTTTTTGTTAGGTTGTGGAGCTAAAAGCTTCACTGATGTAGGCACGGAGGAGGTTGCAGGAGAGTTACAGAGTGTCACAGACGCCGACATCAGTTAGGCCAACCGACGTCAGCAGGGTAAGACAGGAAGGCAACCGACGTCGGTCAGTAGTCAGCCGACGTCGATGACCCCCAGGCAGACAGGGACCGACATCGGTTACCTGTGTGGTTCGACTGCGAGTTTATTATGAGCAGTGGGTTGACGAACCAAGTGTTTACATGATTAGAGATAATTATAGACTGAGAGCTGCGGATCTAATTATTGTAATTAGATGTCTAATTATTGTTTGGATGAGATCTATATAATAGACTCATGGTTGTATTGGAAACATGTGCTAGGGAGTAAGAGAGCAAACAGCTCCTTCAAAGAGAGGTAGAGCAATGGTGTGTTCCTCCTAGTGCCACAGTACCAGGCGTGTGGGTGCTAGATTAGAGAGTCAGCTGGATTCTTTAGGTATGTATGATCTTGGTCATCAGGTGAGCATGGCCCTTATAAGAGATATACATGGTAAGTAAGATCGTTGATCTGCAGGTGTGTGTGTGTGTACAAGGTCAAGGTTCACAGGTGTGCAGAACCATTATTGATCTATCGGTTGGAGATCAGATAGGACAGCAACACAACAAGGAGCAGGATCAGACAGGATCTACTTGGAGTACGGTGTGTACTCATTGGTATGTACGTGGAGTACATGGAGAGCTAAGAGGAAGGCAAGGCAGTTCCTTCCATAAGTATGGTCTGTTGAGGTATAGGTTATTGCAGGTTCATGGGAGATCTACTTGAAGTACCTTGAGTACTTGTGGAGGGCATGGAGCACTTGTGGTGTACGTGGAGCACTGGAGGTGAACACCAACTCTGTGTTTGAGTTGGTTGTTGGGACCTGAGAGAGAGAGCTTTGAGGAGAGAATTATTGTTCACTTGAGGTGTGGGAAACTTCTGAAGAGGTGGTGGAGAAGAGGTGGCATCTTCTTTATTGTATTATTTTCTGTAAGAGTTATTAATACAAGTTGTGTATTGTCTCTCATATTCTGTGTTATTCTGAATTCTAGTTACTTGTGAATCTGGTTAATTTCTGCATATTAAGTTGCTTGGTTTGGTAATCAATTGTGTGCTTCCGGTGTTGTCCATATCCTGACAAGTGGTATCAGAGCCTTGGTTGTAGGTTCTTGAGCCTGATACTGACAAGTGGTATCAGAGCCAAGGTTGTAGGAAGCAGGGTTTGTGTTTGGTTACATGTCACTCTCAGGGGTTTCTAATTGAGTGGGAATAGAGCAATGGCAGATGAAAGTAAGCTAAGAATGGAGGAGTTGAAAAACACAGATGGTCACTTACGGTCTCATGGAAAGAAAGAGCAGGTAAAAGAATATTGTTGGTTTGTGGAAGATCAGCAAGAAGGAACTGAAGAAGTAGATGTTGCAGGTGTTGTTGCACAGGATGCTCTGGGAGGTTTCTTGGATAAAGTTGAATCTTGGTTAATAGATTCGGTTTCCTCTTTCCATGCAGCCCCAGGTAGAGGAGCTGGTGAGCCTTGGTAAAGAATTGGTAAAGGGGAAGTGAAGCTGAAATTGAAGGCGGCCAACACACGGGTGTTGATGAAGGTCATGCAGGTCCCAGGTTTGGAGATATGGCTAATTTCTTTAGAAAGATTGGGTGATGAGAGATGCACAAGAACTCTCACAGCGGATGCACTTGAATTCGCTGGTGGTAAGAAAACATGTACTCTTTATCTACTTGTTTATATTACTAATTCTTCTTCTGTTGCGGAGACGTGGATTCGTAGGCTTGGTCACATGAGTAGGAAGGAGATGCATGTTCTTAAGTGGAAGACAGATACATTTGACAGGCTTAAGAACTGGAAAGCCTTGGTGTTTATGGAGGAGATGGTGGATAGAAACCAGTGGATGGTGCTGGGTACTTCTGAGTAGAGTAGTTTGGACATGGAGATTGATTCGAAGGATCTCACAGGTAAAAATTCATCACTCACAGGCGAACACAGATACTGGCGTCGGTCAGGAGGAACCGATGTTGAACAGACAGGTGCCGATGTCGGTCATGTGCAGACCGAAGCCGACGGCGTCGGGCAAGGTAAGACTGATGTTGGTCAGGAGGACCGACGTCGATAGTAGGTAAGACCGACGTCGGTCAGGAGGACTAACGTCGGCAACAGGGACACCGACGTTGGTAGGGTTGGTAGTCAGGGATAGACGCATGGGAACCGACGTCAGTCGGATGCAGACTTTGGGTGACCAAGGTCAGTCACTGTAAAAAATTTTGGGTGGATAGCATGCTGTCAAGGAGTCTCAAACACCCATACAGAGGACTGAAGACGTAAGTAGGCCCTCAAATTCGTTGTTCCTCTTCTTTATACTCGTTGCTGATTGTAGAGCAGGAAGGATCCAGGAAACAGGTGGGAGCATGGCAGGGATATGATGCAGAACCAAACGGGAGTTTTGGTAGGGTTGTCAGCCAGTGTGAAAGCACAGAGACAAATGAATACCTTAGTTGAAGAATAGAGAGAATGGATATGTGAGATGGAAGACCAGGCATATGGTCTTGAGGAAGCTGCTGGACAGTGGGACAAGACTGACAGGTGGTACCAGGTGGATGACAAAGCATGGCTTTAGTCAATGTCAGTATAACCATTGTGTTCGTCTTACCAGGTGGATGATGGTCACAACATTATCCTGTTGCTGTATGTGGAGGATGAGCTTGGTATAGGTTCAGACATACAGGGTTTTGCTGAGCTAAGGGTAAGATTAGTTCAGTGGCATGTCATGAGGAGTTTGGAGCAGTGGAATTCTTTGACATGGGAGACATGGAGATCACAGGTAGATTTTGTCTCCAGTGGGAGCTGATGTGAATCAGGTGTTGGCGAGGTTCAAGATGCAGAGCTGGAGCACACTAAGGGTTGGACAGGTATAGTGTCCAAAATCACATGAGGTCTGGTATAGACCTGAGTATTCCCATGTAGTGGGAGTTGTCAGAGAGTTAGGAGCCAATTCGGGGAAGTGGGTTCTCAGGTATTTGAGAGGGAATAGTAGCAGGGATTCATGCTATGCAGGGTTAGGACTTCACTACATGGGTTTGTAGGTTCAGATGTGGCAGGGTACTCGGATGACAGGTGGTACACCACAGGTTGTGTGGTGGGTTGTCTTCAGGATTGAGTTTGAAGAGGGATACAAACCAAGAAATAGATTAGATGGAATACAGGTACAAGTACAGTGCAGCTGTTTATCTCCAAGTGAGAGATTGTTAGGTTGTGGAGCTAAAAGCTTCACTGATGCAGGCATGGAGGAGGTTGCAGGAGAGTTGCAGAGTGTCATAGACGCTGGCGTCGGTTAGGCCAACCGACGTCGGTATGGTAAGACAGGAAGGCAACCGACGTCGATCAGTAGTCAGCCGACGTCGGTGACCCCCAGGCAGATAGGGACCAACATCGGTCGCTTATGTGGTTCGACTACGAGTTTATTACAGGCAGTGGGTTGGCAAACCAAGTGTTTGCATGATTAGAGATAATTATAGACTGAGAGCTGCAGATCTAATTATTGTAATTAGATGTCTAATTATTGTTTGGATGAGATCTATATAATAGACTCATGGTTGTATTGGAAATGTGTGCTAGGGAGTAAGAGAGTAAATAGCTCCTTCAGAGTGAGGTAGAGCAATGGTACGTTCCTCATAGTGCCACAGTACCAAGCGTGTGGGTGATGGATTGGAGAGTCAGTTGGATTCTTCAGGTATGTATGATCTGGGTCATCAGGTGAGCATGGCCCTTATAAGAGATCTACATGGTAAGTAAGATCGTTGATCTGCAGGTGTGTGTGTGTGCAAGGTCAAGGTTCACAGGTGTGTAGAACCATTATTGATCTATTGGTTGGAGATCAGATAGAACAGCAACACAACAGGGAGCAGGATCAAGCAGGATCTACTTGGAGTATGGTGTGTACTCATTGGTATGTACATGGAGTACATGGAGAGCTAAGAGGAAGGCAAGGCAGTTCCTTCCATAAGTATGGTCTATTGAGGTGCAAGTTATTATAGGTTCATGGGAGATCTACTTGAAGTACCTTGAGTACTTGTGGAGTGCGTGGAGCACTTGTGGTGTGCGTGGAGCACTGGAGGTGAACACCAACTCTGTGTTTGAGTTGGGTGTTGGGACCTGAGAGAGAGAGCTTTGAGGAGAGAATTACTATTCACTTGAGGTGTGGGAAACCTCTGAAGAGGTGGTGGAGAAGAGGTGGCATCTTCTTTATTGTATTATTTTCTGTAAGAGTTATTAATACAATTTGTGTATTGTCTCTCATATTCTGTGTTATTCTGAATTCTAGTTACTTGTGAATCTAGTTAATTTCCACATATTAAGTTGTTTGGTTTGGTAATCAATTGTGTGCTTCTGGTGTTGTCCATATCCTGACAAGTGGTATCAGAGCCTTGGTTGTAGGTTCTTGAGCCTGATACTGACATTTTTAATTCAAAAATAAATAGAAATGGAGCAACAAGAGTTAAATTAAGAAGGAAAGTAGTCCCATTTGCTCAAAATATAGCCAATTTAGTCTAACTATCCACAAAAGTAACTAACCCCCCCCCCCCAAAAAAAAAGAAATAAAACTTGATAACATAGCTCATGAATACTAAAGGGAGAAAATTATAGACTAAAATGCTCAAGGAATTGGGTTAGAAACTCCAAAAAATAGTTGAATAATCTATACAAATCTAGGGTGAAACAACCCAAAAATTGAAATTATCTTTCAGAATATGTCATAAGGTAATCCAAGACTTAATAGGTTCATAAAAAATTAGGTATTTGTATCAATGAAGTCATTTATGTAAACTCTTTTAAGCTAATTAGATATAATATATCCTTTAAATTCAGATTTACTTTAAAGAGTGAAACCAATACACTAGTAGGATTGCAAATTTTCAAAGACCATATTCAATTAGACCAATAAATGAAAGTAGGTCCAAACTTGATTATAAATGAGGACCAAAATCTAAAGAATAAGAGGTTACATAATTTTATTGATGAAATTAGGGTATGTTGTGAAAGCAACAACATGACTAGTCATTATTTTCCTAGGCCATTTTTACCCAAAAAGGAAATTCATCATCACTATGAGTTAGGATACAAGACTTCCAAGAAAATGAAAGGAATGACCACGTAAAAACTACTCTTTCTTTTTTATATGTTGGAATAATATTTTGAATATTCATAGTGACTAGAGTTTTGATTTGGTGGATTGACTGAGATGGATGTGGTACATTTTCAAACGAGTTGTAGTCTTGTTCTATTAGTTTAGGGATAGGGAATGTTTCCACAGTAGTTGGGTTTTTATTCATTACCACAATATTTATTATACTGATGGTGGTACCACTGTTTTTTTCTTGAATGTTGTTTACAATGTCAAAACTGGAGTATTATCTAGATAATAAAATAGAGGAAAATCATGTAACTTGAGATCTAAAGACTGGGAATGGAAATGATTATTTTAAAATTTTATGAAGATTAGTATATGATAAAATTCATATCTACCAACTAAAATGACAATTATCACCTTTAGATCTTTTGTGACATCAACTCAATGTAGGTCATCTTATGGGCTAGGTAGAGTCGAATAAGTTTTATATGTGATATAAAATATGATAAGGGTTTGAAAATATAATCTAAAGGGGCCCAAAACAAAACTAATATGTAGATAAATTCCACCACAAGGGGATTTTTTGAGTGGCATGTTTCAATTCAAAAAAATTGTGTCTAAAAAGATAACACCATCAATGCATTATGTGTAAACTAGCTAGAATTGTATGTAATTGTTGGACAAACTATGATTAAACAAAAAATAAAATAAAAATCTTATTGAATATGTTCTTGAACTTGAAAAGCTTAAGTAAATAATGTTCCTACACATAGTTAACCGAATCTTAACAAATTCTTGATATGAGATATAAGTTCCAATAAACTAAGCCATCAATCTAATTTTTTCATACCATTTAGAAATAGAATCTTCACACTCTAACCATCACTATCTCCACTGATTGACTGTGTTCAACAAATAGAAATGATTGATTGAAAAATTGGGGGTCAATATGTAGCATTGATAATAGAGAAGGCATGAAAGGCATTGCCTTCCCATTCTTGAAAACAAAAATTAAACTTTGACTGTAGGATTTCATGGCATTAATTGTTGACATTAAAAAATCTAATATAAAATAATAGATGAAAGGAACTTGAAATTGACCATAATACACTACAACCAAAATAATGCTAGGAAAAATTTGTTGCCAACAAGGATTTACATAAGAATTTTGTGTGATTAGGTAAGGATTTTTAGCATAAGAAGCAAACACAACAGCATATTAAATGAAATTATGGGATTCAAGGTGAAAATGTCTAATGCAATATGTCTGATGACTATGACCGCATAATCTCTCTCCCCATCTATTACTTTTTTGATATTTTTAGAGTTTAAACACACATTTACTATGTTGAATTGGCTCTCCACTTTTCCCTTTGGGTGGATTTTTTCACTTGTTATAAATGGCTTCTGCCACTCATTCTACATCATTTGATATATGAGTTATTGGTGGGAGTAATCACAATACTAGTACCAAACCAAGCATGGAAATTTGTTATGAAGGTTTATCACAAGGTAATTCTCTTGACCCAGACATCCTTATTCTTGATGTACTTTTATAATTACCTAATTTTGATAAAGCTTGTAGCTATTTTGAGAACTTTACTCTTGTTGCATATTTTATGGGTCGAGTCCCCCCAAAGAGCCTCCTCAAATAGTGGGTTCATAAGCACTAGCAGAACCATGGGTTAAATTAGACAGTGTCCAAAACCTCACAAAGGGCTTCTTTCTATTCCATTTCAATAACCTTGATCATTACAAGGCCATTATTAACCATGGGCCCTAGTTTATATGTAATACATTGGTTGTTGTCTCTCACTAAATCAAGGATTTCTAGGTCTTGGAGTAGGACAAACTCAAAATCCCAATTTGGATTGAGTTCCTTAGGTTGCCCTTGCCCTTTTGGAATTTTATAGACCAACTTATCAAGTTATTGAGGTACTTCATTTGCCATGAGCAGTCGAAATTTTATGTTTCTCGCCCCCAATGAAGGGTCTATGTTGAGATAAACCTTTCTAAGGATCTAAAATATTCCATTGATATTCAAGTTGGTGACAACCATTTCACATAGCGACTACTATATATAAATTTTCCAAATACCTAATTTTAATAGCAATCATCTTACCACATGATTAAAAAATGTCCCTTCATGGTCCCCACATCTACCATGCTCCAAGAATGTAATGGGTCTGACCCAAAGCCCTTAGATAGCACTTCTGACTAGTGGACCATAGTCACTAACCACAAAAAGGCTCTTGCTAGAGTGCCAAATAAGAACAATGCCTCATGCCCTTCGCATACCTCCATCACTACCTCTGGTCCATCTAAGTCCCTTCCATTTCTTTAGCTTTAGCCACCTAAACCCATTTTACATTTGCCACAAGTGGCTACTATTTTAGCCCTTCCATCAGTCTCTACTTCCCCTATCCTTATTTCATAACCCCCTTTGGGGGTGAATGACTCAGATGCCATGAAACTTTTTACCCTTAACTATAAATCTATGTTATATTGATCTCGTATCCCTTCACCTTCTAGTGAAGATGAATATGGGTCGCATAAATGACAAACCTTTACTTTAGGAGATTTCAAAATCTCAACCACTACTTTCAATCAATTTTTAGCCCTCTCAGACCTCACAAAAGAGGGAGATATCAATCTTGATTGTTCTCCATTCTAGTCTATTCATGGACTGTTAGAGGTCTTACTGATCTGACATTTAAGTATGTGGTCAAGAACAGTTATCAACTCTTTTCAAACATGAAGATATTATGCCTTCAATAAGTCTAGATTTCTGACTTCATACTTCATTTTGTGGCACACATTATCTATTTTAGGGCCATCTATTAGGCCACTTGTCACAAGTCTGATAGAGGAGGAGTTATGAATTTATTTTAGTCAGAATTAACCCAAAACATCATTTCATGGGGGTCTAATCCCTCAAATTATGTGGTTTGGACATTTTTTGATTTTGACAACTGAATAATTAGGTTAGTGAACCTTTATGCTTCTAATGATGTGGTTGAGCATACCTTATTATGGAGATGGCTAGCTGACTCACTTATAGATGCTCAATGGATTTTTTGTGTTGATTTCAATATGTTAGAATCATTAGAAGACAAATAAGGGTGGCTTCCAATGAGGTGGTGTGTAGGATAATGTGAGGCATGGTTCTATTTATGAAATAAACATGGGGTGTTTAACCACAATCACCATCGATGAAAAGATTCTCACTCACCTTAGTTCACTTGGTTTAATTTTCACCAAAGTGAGGATAGGGTGATCAAAAGGCTCATCGAGCTCTGCTAGCTGAATAAGATTTTTTTATTTTTTACCTATACAAGGCTGACATATCTTGTCTATACTAGATACCTTTCTATCTGATCATCACCCTATTTACTTCAAAGTTGAATGGAATACTCCTCATGTTTGGGTGTAGATCACCCAATTTTACCTCAACACTACCCATCTCAAGCATGAATGTACCTTGAATCACATTGGACATATCTAAAACCTTGATCCAAAACCCATCAAGTCTACTAGATGGATTATGTGGTGGTCTGATTGTGTCAAATGTACTACCATTTTCCTTAGAATATATGGTAAACAGGCTACCTCTTTTAGGTGGTGTATTCATCATGCCACCAATCAAGAATTTATCAGAGCCTCCTAGGATCTTGAAGCCTCACCTTTCAATATGCAATTATAGGCTCATGCCACTAGATAGAGACACAAACTCTAAGTTTCTAAAGCTTAAAATGCTAGAGGTGCTTAGCTACGTACTAGAATGCATTGGCTCAAAGTGGGTGACAAAGTGACCAATGAACTTTTTACCCTACTTCGGTCTAGAAAAATAGCCGATAGGATCAAAGCCTTTAAAGGTGCAGCTAGGTACCTAACCAAATTACCTAAGGTGATTTAGGAATATATCTCTCACTACCAAGAGGTGTTCACCTCTCAGCCAAATATTTCTACTAGACAAGATGCTCTCAGCCATTTTTTGGGGTTTATTTCTTGTAGGCTTTCATATGCCTAGAGAGTCACTTATGATCGACCACTTAATCTTAATGATCTTAAGGAAGTTGTTTTTTAGATGGCCACTGACAAGGATCTTATATTTGATGGGTTCCCTTGTGAATTTTATCATTCTTTATGGGACACTATGGGCCCTGACCTTCATAAGGTTTATCTTGAATCTTTGCATACCAATTCTTTGGCAAATCTCATAAATCAAGGCAATATGAAGTTCATACCCAAAGATGGAGACCCAAAAATACTGACTACTTTATTGAATGTTTCTTATAAGATCATTGCCAAATATTTAGTACTTAAGATCAAATATATCCTTCTTTTGGTTATGAGGAGTGAAAAAATAGGTTTCATTCAGAATCATTATATCTTGGATAATGTGATAGTTTTTTGGGAAGGCATGGAGTGGGATAGAACTTCTAATCAAAAATATCATTTTTTCAAGATCGACTTTGAGAAATCCTATGACTACATATAATGGCCCTTCATCATGACCATGTTTTATGCTTTTGGCTTTAGACCAAAATTTGTGCAAACTGAAAACATGATTTTTCAAGATGTTGGAGCTTGCATCACCATAAATGGTGCACAATATCAAATATTTGAGCTACATAGATCAATTAGACAAGGATGCTTGCTATAGAAGGTTTTAATTACCTTTTAGCTAACTATACTTCTAGGGGTTTGGTTAAAGTTATCTCTCTTCCTACCTCAAATTGTCAATTGGTTAATGGTTACTTTATGGATGACTCCTTTCTCACTCTTCAAGAAGATGAGGAGTCAGTCAGGTATGCCATGCAATTTTTGGATATTTTTTGTTTGGCTTCAAGATATTTCATTCAATGGAAGAATACCAATGCTATAGATAGTCTCTATCTCCTAAACCCCCATGGCTTGAGGGTTATCAATTAAAATGAATCCTCCCAAGCATTCAATTTAAATTCTTTGGCATTCCTTTTGCCTTTTGGGCCTCCCTTGATGATCTTTGGTCTTATGTCATACAAAAGGTTGAAAATAAAATTGCCTATTGGATTGCTATGCCTCTTTCTCTGGCTAAGCAATTTTAGAACTGATCTAAGGTCTTGACTTCTACTCATGTTTATTACTCTTCTTGTTGGGCCCCTTCTAATGCCTCTTATGCTAAGTTGGAAAAGCTTCTTTGTGACTTCCTTTGAGCTAATTTTGAAGGCCATCAAGGGTTTCATATTGTGTCTTGGGCCATTTGTTGTAGGCCTAAGGAAGCAGGTGGTCTTGGCCTTATTGACATTAAACTTTAAGGCATTGATCTTATTATCAAGTGGATTATAAGAGTCTTGGAAGGAGATGAATCCTATAAGACTTTATATAAAACTGTATAGCTCAAGGATATCCTCTAGGTAGGAATGTGTGGTAGGTTCTTGACTTGCACACCCTTCTGCTAACTCTTATGCCTATCAAAATCTCTAGGTTTTTTGTCACACAAAGCATATGAAAATCCTAGGAGAAGCTCAAGTCTCACGTAGTTTGGGTTGGAGATGGGTTCAGGAATGGTCTCTCTATCAATTCTCAATCACTTTGGTGGTCCCTTATTATCAATTTCCATAATGTTCCCTTTGTCATGGTTCCTTGGATAAAAATTCTCAGGCTTTTTAGAAAGGTTATTAAACATATTGCAGATATTTTTTGTAAGATCTCTCAGGACTAGCTTCCTTGGAATACTATGAAAGCTAGATTTCATCTCAACAAAAAAGATAAAGATTATATTCTTGAAATTTAGAATTTCATACTTGGTGATTTTCTACACAAAATTAGAGTGTCCTCTCTCACCTCATGGTGGAAGGATTGGAATTGGCCTACAACCACTCATTTTTGTTGTTATTCCCCTAGGTTGGGATATAATCTTCTTTCTCCCCAACATATCTATACTAAGGTACTAAATATATGTTGGAGTCTTAACTCTATTCACCATGTCTAGATGAGGAGATTTAATAATATTTGGTGGGCTATCTTGGAACCTAAAAAATCCCATTTTATTTGGTACATTATGTATCAAAGGCTCCTTGTTCGATATTGGATTAAGCATATGGAGGTTCCTAATCCCACATGTCATGCTTGCCAGCACCCAAAAACTATTAAGCACCTTTTTTGGTTTTGTCCCCATGCTTAGTCTACTTGGGGATGAATTAATTCTCTTTTTAAACCCTTCAAACCTAAAATGTTCACTTGGAAAATGGCTCTCTTGGGGGATTCGACCTTGCTTCCTACAAGATACAATAAATTTTGGTAGATTTTTTGCATTGATATTTTATTTCAGATCTAGAAGTCTAGAAATAAAGCTTGTTTTAATCATGAAACTATAGAAATTGGGTTTTCAATTTATAAAAAAATTAATGTGATCTCCAATGTTACCCTTTAGATCAAGAGCTAGACAGAGAAAGTGTAGCTAGAACTTAACCATCTACAAGAGATGTTAGATCACTGGGGGAATTTCCCTTATGCTATTAGCCAGGAGCCACCTGATCACACTTATCCTTGAAGATATGGTGGAGTTAGGCAGTCTCAATCTCAAAGTCATATTTCCTAGAGTTGGAGGAGCTCCTCTCCTTACTCTCACTGGCCATCTCTTAGGCATGGATCGTCTCATCATGATAGTGGTAGTAGAGAAGGATAAATAGATCCCCAAAAGGACAAGTTCCCATGCTTGGTGATTAAAATTTCTCTACCTTGATAAAATTCTAAGAAGCCACAATAAAATTAAGAGAAATAGAATGATGGGTGGGAGTCCCTTACTTTGGATGAGGACCCCCTTGCTAATGGGGGGTGGGGAGGGAAGCCTCAGGATCCTCCGCCACCTCTGCCATCTGCTTTCATGTTCACTATTTTTGTCTAATAAGTTGTTTTTTAGCTTTTTATTTATCATTTTTTTTTGTATTATTGCACATGTGTTAGATTCGTTGGCCAGTATGGCCTTCTAGTTTCTTTTGCTACTTTCTCATGCCTTTTTAGCCTAGTGTGGTTTTTAGGGTATGACTTGTCCACCCATCTTTTTTTGTATGACTAGCTGTATTTTAATTTGTAAAGTCTTTTTTTATATAATAAAGTGCACTTTTTAATTTAAAAAAATTCAAATGCATTACGTAGAATTCACATGCACCTTTTACATGGTTTCACACCATCAAAAAAGTATGCAACATGATAATATTCTTAAATACCTCCCATTCAAATTTTCAAACACATCTATGATAAAATAATTATAAATTAGGCATACTTATACTTGTTCCTACCATAACACATCTATAATTATTCAAAGTTTAGATAAAACACATGAACTTATATGCAAATATTTTTTATATACAAATAACAACTAGTCTTTTTTCCTTATGATCTAAACTTGTGCTATACTGTCTATTTTTGACCCCACATGAATTCAAATATTCTCTTAAAACCCAAATTGTCAATTATTATTACTTTAGGATCATTATTTTATGTAATTTAAATATGATGTGGTTAAATGTAGTCTATTGTAGGAACATATTTTACATTCCCACTTTCAATTGAATGACACAAGTACCAACTTAATAATGATAAATTTAAAGTAATTTTTTTTATGTAATTAATATTTAATTCATAAATAAATATTTATTAAAATTAATCCCTTCAATAATGTATTATATTGAAAACAATATATAATGTAATGTTTTAGTTAGAAATTCTAGTGTAATATAATATCTATTTTGTATGATTTGTCATATTAGAATAGATGCTCAATAAATAAATAAATGTTTCAAATATATTTTCTCTAAATTCATTGAATTCATAATGAATCTCTCTTTAATGGTATATGTATTTCCATATGTTTTTATTTTCATGTCTTAAATGTGTTAATGCATTTATTTATCTATAGATTTGTTGAATTCAAACTATAACCCTAATGACGCATAAAATAATACACAAAAAGAAAAATAACTGATAAAATGACTCAAAAACATTGGGGGACCTAAAGGAGGGTCAAAAAGGCCCACAATGCAAAAGCCACTAAAACCTTACAATCATGGTTCTAGTAAAACATGACCATATATATATATATATATATATATATATATATATATATATATATATATATATATATATATATATATATATATATATATATATATATATATATATATATGGTTTTGAGAAAACACCATCAAATGACTATATGAAACTTGAAGTATGTATACAGAATGAGTCAATAAGCATCACATATATACTTTCTAAGTGAAAAATAACAAAGACACACAAACACACACACACACACACACACACACACACACACACACACACACACACACACACACACACACACACACACACACACACACACACACACACACACACACACACACGACCTTCATTTATAAAAGAAGACTCAATATAAGAAATTCTTATTTCTTAGATGATTCCCATGATATATATTATGTAATGTGTTATTTTTAAAAAAATAACTTAAGAGTAGATTTGCATATATAGAAATATCTAGGACACCTTGTAAATAAGTCAACTCTAGAAAATTGTGATAAACAATAATCAAGACAAGAGAAATCAAACAAAGTCAAAACGAATTAAAAGGATCAAATAATTTTGTTTTTGTTATGATATATACACTATTAGATAATTTTATATAATATTATTTAATAATTTTACATCCATTTATATGAGAATAGATGTGGATATTTTATATGTTTACTATTGCTTAATGTTGACAATGAATTGTTTTTTAAATTTTTTGATAAGACGCGTAGATAAATATTTTGTAATATGTTAATTATTAATTGTGATTAAAAAATTAATTTATAGTTTTTATATATTTAATAATAAAATTGACCAATATAACTATATTTTTTATATAATTGAGTACCGTTGTCTATTTTATGAATAATAATATTAAAAAATTATATTTGTATATAATAAAATAGTTATTACATGTTTTTAAACTAATAGAAATAAAAATATTAAATTTCATTTAAAATTAAAAATGATCTTTAACATTATGTCAATTTAAAAATGCCTATAAGAGGGATCACAATGCAAAAGCCCTTTACATGACATTTTATACTAAAATAGAAGGTCAATAAATAAATAAATGCTTCAGATATGTTCCTTCTCTAAATTATTTGAATTCACAAAGAAACACTATTTAATGGTACATGTATCACTATATGTTCTTCCTTTCATGTCTTAAATGTGCTAATACACCTATTTATCTATAGACTTATTGAATTAAAATTATGAACCTAGTGATGCTTAAGCTAACAAACAATCGGAAAGAACTAATAAAATTACTCAAAAACCTTAAAGGGATAAATAAAAGTGCTCACAATATAAAATCCCCCAAAACCTTACAATTGTGGTTATGAGAAAACATGATCATATATATGGTTTGATAAAAATACTAGAAATTAAGGGGAACATGGGAAAGAGACTAAAATTAAGGAGAGATAAAAATAATAAAAACACAAAAGAAATCAATATAAAACCTACTAAATTCATAATATGAATCAATAATCAAGAAACACACAAACAACTTACAATAATATAATTTTGGGACTATTAAATACCCTTATAAAAAGATAAGGTGTCTATTTATACAATAAAAGATTAGTTTGTAGTCCCGATGCAATTTTTGGTATAAACATTGAAAACTTTGATAGAACACTTTTCATATCTATTAAGAAAAACACTCCACTTTCTAAGCATGTGTTTGAGTTAACCTTACTAACCCTTCATTCTTATGAACACTCTATTCAGACATATAAATTGACACATTGTAAAGAAAGAAGGTTTTGTATCATATATGATTAGCAGGTTACCATAAATCATTACCATCTTAAAAAAATTCAAAATACATATTTTTCTAATATTTGATGACCTAAATATATATAAATTTGAAAATTATAATAAAAATAAAATTATAATATGAAAATTTGTAATATAAAATTATAATTGACAGGTCCTTAAAAGAGGTGGCCATCTATTTGATAGAAAGTTTAAGCTTGATTTCTAAGCTTAACTATAATGGTAGAGTGGTAGTCAATCGTCAAACTTACATTATTCTAAACATAAGATAAATTGAAATGTCCTATTTACACTAATTTTGCTTTCTCTATTCAAAAATAATTAATTGTGGACTTCTATGTTCAAGTTTTGAAAATTAAATTGTAGTGATAATTTTCTCTTGTAGTGATAATGTTATTTATTTTTAAATAGTTTAGGATAGATGTGTGTATGTATGTGCATATGCACATGTGAGCATAGATGTCTAGGATAATTCACAAATAAGGAAGTTCTAGAACATTGTGATACGAAATAATTAAAACATGATAAATCAGATTAAGATGAAATGGACTAAGAAGATTAGATAATTTTTTGTTGTGATATATAAACTATTATATATTTTTGTAAAATATTGTTTAATTATTTTAAATCTATTTGTATGAAGATAGACGTGGATAATTTATATGATAACTAATGTTTAATGTTGACAATGAATTGTTTTCTAATTTTTTTGATAAGTTATCTAAACAAATATTTTATCTTTTATAAATAATTTAATAATATAAATTAATTTTTGATGCTATTTATTAATTGTGATAAAAGTACTTATTATACATTTGATTTTAGTTATTAAATATATATTTTTTAAAATAATATAATATAATTATATTATTTATAACATCTAAATACTATTGTCTATTTTAAGAATAAAAAAACTATTAAATTATATTTTAATATAATGAAATATTCAATAACAATAAATTGATTGAAAATTAAATACCATTCAAAATTTTAAAATGACCTTTGACATTATATCAATTTAATTGTGGATGTTTATTGGAATCCTCAAATGCTTACATAAAAATGGTGACATGGATTATGACACTAATCATGATGTAGAATTTGCACCCCTGAAAAAATAAAAAAATATTGGGAAAATATTTTATGATTTATGATTCACAATTTGTATCACCCAAAACATTATGTTAGAGATTTTTTTAAATTTTTTTTAATTATTTAACACATTACATTATGTTAGATATATTTTTTAAATTTTTTAATTTTTCAGCTTGATTTTAACATAAAAGGTGACACAAATTAGGGTTAATATAGTAATGGTAATTATGTTGTACTAGATGAATTCTAAAATAAATCAAAAAAAAAAAAAAAAAAAACATTTGTGTAGAAGTTTGAGCCTATTGCATGCTTTTCCAAACTACAATAACATTGTATATAATATACATTTTTAAAATAAAAATTAGTCTAATTTGTAACATTGTGAATATAACTTATTTAAATAGAAAATAGTTTTCTTTAGTTTTAATTTTGTAAGAAGAAGGGATTGAATCTAGAGGGATTTCAAAATAATATTATATGAAACATTGAACACCATGATGTGTCTCTATTTGATAATTAATTTGGGGTCTTTTGTTAAATAGGAATAGACTTTATATTTGCTTGGTTGATGATGTTTACTTTAGATAATTTTTTAGAGGATATATGTAAACTTAAAATAATTTAAGGCCAATAAATTGCCATGCATTTTTTGGAATTCAAAACTAATTATGTGAACTCTAGTAGGTTTATTTTTGTCCATTCACATAATACTCTAGTGAAACTCATCCAATTAAAGATGTACATGTTAGCTAATCAACCACTGTTGACCAAGGTTTATCCAAGATAATGGACTGAGTCATCTAACCTTGTATATGGTTTCGTTGAGAGGCATATCTTTATGTCATGGTTTGACCTTGTTAGGTTGTTTTAAGGTCTAAACAAGGTCTTATTAGGATGTCAAGGTCCATGACACGTGTCTTGTCCAATCAATCTTGTGCCTTGTTATTTTATGAGGTCTTTTGAAATGTAGTTTATTAAATTTTAAGGTAACATTGGAAAGAATAAATTTAGTTTGTGAAAATCAAGGTATAAGTGATGTAGATGGTGAAAATAATGAGGTGGTGATCATCAAAGAAAGCATGGTTTTCCATAGTGGATAGTGTACTAAGAGATAAGATAGTGAGATAAGAATTTTTGTCTTCAAAATAATTTGAGCAATTTAATTTAATTTTTTAGACATTAAGGTTTCATTCATCTTGTTATATTACTTGTTGTAATTTTGTAGTGTAACCTCTTAAGGAGATATCAAGTGTGAAGGTAAATTATCATGTCTAAAGTTCAAAGAGGTATTCTTAGGGTAATTTGAAATTTTTTGAAGAGAAAATTATATACCTTTTACTCATACACTTGGTCAAGGTGTCAAAATACTTCTCTTCCAACATACACTCGCCTTCAAAAACTCCTTTGTTCATTGCTCTAATGTCCAAACACTATATGATGTAAGAAATGAAAGGAAATGGAAACAAAGAGATGTTTGGTACATTAAAATATCACCATACAAGAGAAGAGGAACTCCATTGTCATATGGTTCATAACTTTAGTAGGGTTTTTTAGAAGAATGAGATTTTTTTCTTGATGAAGACAGGTCCAAAAGTGAATATACACCCTCAAGCTTATTTAAGAGGTCTCATTAAAAGATTTTTCAAACTTATTGTGGTATTATGAGATATAAAAAATATCTTACATCCTCCTCAAACTCAAAACCATGACATATATAAAGAATTTACAGGTCCAAAAAAGACAAAAAAATGTTCAAGGTTATCATTGTGACAATTACAACAGAAGGCTCATTTTTATGGGGTTGGTTCATAAAGGAGGAGATGTATTATATGAAATTACATTAAGGGATTTTTAAAACCCATATTACCTAAAAATATATTTAAATAGTTTTGGGATTAGGGTGCATAGATTTATGAACCATTACTAACAAGTTAGATGACTCTTAAACCCTACTAAAACCCCAGTATCATGATTTTTCTCCTGGAATGACATTTATGTGTTTACTAAATGTATGGTAAATTTTTTAAATCATATAATTATGTTTTAATATCCAATAAAACATTAAATTCAACTCAATTTCCCAATGATCATGGTTGTATAAATAAGAAATTCCATAGTTTTGTTGGTTTTACATGATAGACAAGGTTGTTTGGTGTTGTGAAACATTTCTAAACATTAATTTGATTTAATGTAAAGTTTAATAAATGTATATGACATATAAAAATTCAAATAATATCTCCCACACCATCTCCAACTATATGTACAATGTATAAATGAGTCAAATGTGAAGGTACGTGTCTGTAAGCTTTGAGAGTGTAAGTTTTTGGTTGTTTGACACTATTGAGAAGGTTTTGAGTTTATGAAAGAAGGTAAAACATATATAATGCATATTAAAAATTATATCACACCCATTTAATTCTTTATACAGGATTAAATTCATCCCCAAATTATTATTCTAGTGTTGTTTCAACACACATGCCTCAAATGGAAGAAACACAGTCCTATAGGCAAGCAAATTTCATGTTTGGGGAGAAATCCATCTAAGGTAGAGATTGAAACACTCATGTGGAAGTGTATGGGAAAATTATAGGTTAAAAATCAAGTTGTAAAACCCCTATGATCATCCTTGATAGGAATTTTTAGGTGATAGGTTATAGGTCATTTGTCTAGTTCTGTTAAACATGGTTTTAAGGGTGAAAAAACAAGTAACATACTTGCAACCAAAAGGAATAATATTAATGAATTTTTTAGGTTTACATATTTATTATTATACCTAAACCAAGTCCCTAAAACTCCTTAAATATCATTCATGGACAAATTGGCAAAAGAGAAATGTAGTCATGCATGCACAAGTAGACTAGTACAAGTATGTAATCTAGAATGATAGGTTTTCAGAAAAACCTATATTATTTATCCTTGGGTAAGGTAAAAAAAAATTAAATAAAACTCCATATTTTCCCTAAGATAATTAAATGGTTATAATAATTAAGGGGGTCCAATTCTGTAGCAAGTTTGTAATAAGTTTTAAGCCTGGATAGGCACTTATAGGCCTGCATATAGAATTATGGAAAGAATATGATATTTTCTAGTGAATTTTAAGTTTGGATAATAATTTTTAGTATTAGGTACATTTTTTAAGTTTTAATAGATGATAATATATGAATTAAAGATGAGAAAACATCAAAATATGACAATTAGGGTCAAACCCCATAAATTGTCAAGAAACCCTTGACATGGGGTAAAGTAAGTGATAATATGTTTAAAGGGTGAAATACATTGGAAACAATAAATATACCAAATTTTAAATTTATAAATATTATAAGATGAATTTTAATTAAAAAAATATCATGAAAAAGGATTTTTTTCTCAAAACATGCATCCCAAATAGGCACCTACAAGCCTGCAAGCTCAAGAAGGTAAAATTTTTCACATATGAAGTTGGTTGAGAAGAATAATTGGGAATAATTTAATTATGGGATGTTTTTAATTTTTTATACTCCAAATTCATGTAATTTTTTTTCCATTAAGGGGCTCAAATCTATAAACAATCTTTAAGGAGATTGGAGACATCACACTGCCTTTTATGCCCTCAAAAATCTTAAAGACTATGTATATTTCCAAATGGAATCCAATGTGAATTAAATTAATTTAAAATACCTTTATGAATTTTCAAGCCTCATGATCACCTATTGGATCCATAATCCTAGCACGTGTGAAGTAAAAACACATGAAAATGGCCTAGAAATTGCATTTTCAAGCTTGTTAGTAGCTATTTGAATGAGTAATGACTTTTTGACCAGTTAGAAAGGTATCTCAAGTTTGGGTAGAGGTATAATGATATAAAAAAATTATATATATATATATATATATATATATATATATATATATATATATATATATATATATATATATATATATATATATATATATACATGATAATTAGATAGGTTTCAAGTCATTAAACCAAGCCTAAATGAAGATTATTCTCATATTGGCATAAAGCACTGAGTTTTTAGACCTTCTCAATGTCACCCATGGAAACAATAAACTTAATTAAATCCATTTATGAATATAATGAAATATTTTTAATAATATATAGGTTATATAAAATCTCATTCTAAGGACTAAAGGAAGTTTTGAGAGCCTATTCACAAGCAGTCTACTAGTCATGTTGTTATAGCTCTCAAGGAAGCATACATGCCTTTATCAAGTTTTCAAGATTGAAACAAGTTGAATATACTATTGAAGAATCCTAATAAGTATTAAAACACATAAAACCTCAGTTTTAAAGTCTTGAAACATGGATAAAACACTTATACATTTCTCAAGTCTACATGGATCTTTTATTGCATGAATACTTACATCACTCTCCAAACCTCTTGTTGGTATGTTGTGAAGACTATTTTGAATATGATCTATAAGATTGGAAATTAATTACTTGGTTTTATAAAATATATGCATGAGGTGTAAATTTTTTTTGTGGAATTCTTTAAGCAAGTACTATACCTTGTATGATAGATAGGCTTGTCTTCGTTACATTCTTTTGGATTAAACAAACTTTTACATGAAGTTGAAAGTTATGATGATAGAGAGCACAATATGAAGTGGTATAAGTCTTAATTTTCATCCTCATCAAGGTGAGAAATGCATTTCAATATGTAATAATGGCAAATAAATATTCCAATAAGGTCAAGTAGGCCATGTGTCAAGATAACAACTTGTAACTCCTCAACCAAGAAAGGGTATTTTCAAAAGAGAAAAAGATAAGTCATAAGAGATGAAGAGCCACTTCCAAGTGAACCTTAATTATGCCATCATAAATACAATAAAACACATGTTGAATATGAATTATAGGACTATTTTTCACCTTTTATGGGCATCATAACTAATTTCATGATAGATGAAAATCATAATGGACTTCTTACATGTCAAGCTTATATCTCTCTTATCCATTATTATATATATGAAATTGAATGTTTTATAAAAATATCCTCAAATTTAATATGGTGAATTCCTACTAAAATTTACACTTGTTGTTTCTTTTGAAGTGAATGTAAAAATGTGTTTACCTTCTTCATTTCAAATTTAGTATGTTCCTAGTGAATTGTTGATGAACTATATTATTGATGTTCAATCGCCTTGTGTTGGTCCTCTTCATACTTACCTATTTATGAGTATGTTATCTTCTTGTATGTCATATGGTGTGTATCAAATGGTTATGCAAATGTTGAGTTCGGAAAATCTTCATTAGTGCCTCACTTTAAGCCTCTTGATTGTCCCTCTTAGTTAATATACCAACTACAACATACATATTGAAATAATTATACTACATAAATATTTTAATTCATGTGATTATATTCATCCTTGGCTTATATTGGTTATCAAATCATGGACAATAATATGAGACCTAAAATTTGGTGCATAACCCATTTTTCTATTTGCTTTCATCTTTATCTTTCCCTTTTTATTGCAATTTCAGTAGATGTAGTGATAATATATGTGTAGCATCAAGGGAACCATCCCTCTCTAGAGGGTTTCTTTAGTTATAGGCCACCCACAATCTTAGAGAGTTCTCTTTGAGTCAATTGAATGAGGAGACTTGGAACACCTCCTCAAAGGGTGTAACTCAAAGTGACAATAGGTTTTGGCATGCCTGGTGGGACCCAAATTCAATATTATTTATTAAGATTGGTGTTGATATTGACATACTTACAACATTTATAGTATCTACATTCAATGTTTGGTGACTCCAAAAAACTTGCAAGCATCATGTTTGGAAGACTAGTGTCTATTTTTCATGTCAAAGGTAATAACAAGATCCTTTGCTAAATGTAATCATTTTGAGTTTGTATAATTACCTTATCATTTAGCTAATAAAAGGATATTTGATACTACACACCATTGTCCAAAAATTTGTTTTGTTTTTTCAACAAATATATCTATAAAAAAGTTTTATCTACCTCCAATCTTCAAGATCGTAGTGCTTAAAATTTATTCTTTTGATCCTTTCAATGGTGGTATCCCTATACTCCTAACTCAAAATGATGATATGTCTATTTCTGTCACTAAAACCATCCCACACTTCATTGGATAAGATTACACTAGTCTTAGTGACCATATAAAATAAATTACTATCATTTTTTCTATACATCATATGATACAAGAGAATGTGTCAATCAGATTATTAACCAATCCATTTAAAGGGAAGGCTATTTAATGGTGTAGAGGTTTGGGGCCTAATTTTATTACTACTTTGGATGAATTGGGTAAATAATAATGAAAACATTTTGAGGATAAAAATGACCACTTGTCCTTGGTGGATAAATTGACTACTGTAAAGAGAGATCCTCAAGAATTCATGGTTGATTTTAACTATAGGTTTCAAAAGACTTAGGATAGGATCCCAGCCATAGTCAAACTCACTAAAAAAAATACTTTCTTGTACTATTTGAGGGTTTTAAATAGTAAAATAGAAGTAATAATTCAATAAATGGGGGGAAACACATTGCCTAATGCATATGAGGCGGTAATAAGGGCTGAAAATTATCTTATCCAAGCTGGTAAGATTACTCCAAGTCCTCCTATGCCTTTATTTATAGAATTATATCCCCCTACTCCTTATACACCTATTTCATTTCCCACATTAGGTTCAATTCCTTCACCAAATAATCAAAAAAAGGTTGCCTCTACTCCTCCTAATGACTTACATGAATTCAAAACTCTTTTACAATTTTTTGGTAATGAAATTATGAACATGAAGAGGTAGTGAGATCATTAGTATATGATTTGGTAGCCCCAAAACCAATTCAATTAGGCCAATAGACCTCCTTTCCAAGGTAACTATCAAGGTCAAGGACAAATCACCAATGTTAGACCTTATAATAGTTATAATCCAACTATTATCATATCTTCATATGTTATTTTTATAGCTCAATAATATAGTCTAAGATCAATCATGATGCCTTCTTTATGATCAGCTCTAAAATTAGAAGATGTACTGAAATAGTGTGTCTAATCAAACTCCAATGGTGCAAAGTGTCCAAGCTTCTCAAGGTACTCAATTTTTTCAAACTCCAAAATTTAAAATTCCACCACAAGGAGAAGGTAACCAAGGGAAAGTTGATGCAGGAGCATCATCTTCCACTTTATAAGGTAATTGTGTGAGGGTGTGTTTAAGAATAAATAAGCCTTACTTCATCCTACTTGGTATTAGTTTGTAATCTATTTTCCTCCAAAATGTATAGTTTGTAAAATCAAATTTTTAAAAGGGAGCCTTATTTCCAAAATACATTCAAAGTTTGTGAAGAAATGTTAGGTCCTTAGGAAGAGATTTTCATTATTGAAAAAGTTAAAATTTACTTATAATTATGTTTAATCATCCCTAAGAAGGAATTAAATGTAGACAATGAGTTGGGAGATGAAGATAAGAAGAAGAACAAATTTATAGGAAGATGTGTCAAGAGAATCATATGTTTGGTAATATCTTAATATTTTAAATAAGATGAAAACAAACTTAATATGTTGTTATATATTGATAAGCTTTATATCATTAAAATAGGAGTCCAATAAGGTAAGGAAACAAGTACAAGATCGAGTCATAGAGTATTTGAAGAGTAGTTAAGAATGATATACAACCTCTAGGCCTCTATCTACAAATTATACATATATGAAGAATAATTTATCAATAAAAGAGAAGGGAATAATCTATGCTACAGAAATGTGTAGTCAAGAAAGTTTGATATAGTAAAAAAAAAGAATGTGATTTGACTTGTATAGATATTCAATGATCTTGTCAAAAAAAGGGTATGTTTATATTCAAAAAATAGAGGTCTTTGAAAATTCTTAAATTATGAGATTGATTCAGTTTGAGTGTACATGACTATATATTGGTCAAATAGAAGTTTATATTTTCACTTATCTTAGAGATAGCCAAACTTTAAATATTATTTTGATAAGAATTATAATCTGACAACATACATCTAAATTGTACAAGTTGTAGATGCTCATATTATTTGATGAAAAATTCAAAATAATTTTGGTTTATTCGAGATAATTTTGGTGAATACTTGATAATGAAGGTCGTATGACTCAGGAAATATGGTTTAAATCTTCACATATTTTTTACCATGAAGATTGAGGTCATTATTTATTAAATTATGTGTAGAGTTTTCTAATTGAGGTTAGCAATAGTCAAATAATTATTTTCATTACTATGCTATGTTGATATACAAGCAAATCTAATGTTGGTCTTAGTGGTTTTTGGTAAAGCATAGTGCACGTTCATCTTGAATAAGACAAACAACCATAATCAATATTGATTGAATTAATGTTTATTATGTAATGAATTTTTTAAACAATTATATGTAGTAATAATTGGCTAGTGATTCCATATCTAAGTTATTTGTTGGATGTTAATGGTTTTTGTGGAGTTTGTGAGGAAGAAAATCTAACTATAAAAGGAGCTCTCAAACCTATACTTTATCAAAGACACAGTCTAGACAACTATTGTATCTCAACATGTTTGACATCAAGTAATATCAATAATGATTCACAGAGTGAAAGAAGTTTGTTTAAATAACAAAGAAGAAATATTTGAAGATTATTAGAAGTGGAATTAGGAGCAGTTCTCCATTTGTGGGTCTGTTAGAATAAAATTCTCAGTCTTAAATCTGATCACCAAGAAAGACTAATGGTTGTATGTATTTTTATAATCATAGTATTATTTGAAAAATTGTATGAAATAAAGGAAAGTTTATAGTATTCTTCCCAAATTGAATTTGTGAAAATTCAAATTCTTCTATCATAAAGGTGAATGGGAGAGTAATTGAAACATCATATACAAAAGGTTATGACTATTGTTTAAGGTTTGAAGTCATATACAAGATTTTAGTCTAAAAAATAATATAGATTCATTCTACATGATAAAATAAGCCTTATTCAAAGTAATAAATGATTGATATCCTTCATTTTGAGGTAATTTTTCATATAGAGATTGTAACAGGTATATTAATGGCTTATAAAGCTCCCAAAGTTGAACTATGTTATTCTATGGTAGCTTGAGTATTGGAATATATAATTCTTGTTTAATTGTTAAAAAGGACATAAAAATTTATAATCATGTTATAGAGTGAGATAGTAATTAACAATGTTGTGATACAAGGTAGAGTCAAATTGAAAAATGAATGCATAAATATTAATAATCTATGAGTCGAAGTATCATCAGATCAATTTAATGATGGAATACAAATATTTTTATGGATTGATATCACAAGTGAAACACTATTACACAATTTTTAATTCATAATAAGGACATTAGTGTGCTATGAATCAATTTGGAGGTATATGTAACATCGATACTCTTATGGCAGCCAACACAAGGGCTAAGAAAAGAACACTAGAAGGTAATAAAAAGGGTAATTCAAGTACCTATTCCACCTTCTCAAGTGTCTCAATGTAATAATATGCCGAATTTAACCCCTAAGTACAAGAAATGTAGAAAAATCATAATGTGAAAGCTGTTACTTTACCTCAATCTTCACAAGTTCAAGATAGTGTTGTTTCTCCTAAAGTACAACCAAAGGTTGGTAATTATTCTATAAATAATTTTGATCAAATGAATAAGGTATATGTGAACATCCCCATGTGGGATACATTGGCCATTCTTGGACCAAAATATCTACTTCAAGAAAAGCTATGTAATCTTGACATTGCAGTTGGATCAACAATGAAAGAGAGAGAACAATCATCATGAATGAAACTTAGCTTCAAGTAAGGAAATAAGTAAAAATTGATAATTCTCCTCCATTATATGTTTTTATAATTATAGGTGAGTCGTTTGTTCATAATTGTATAATTTATAGCGGTTCTAGTACCTTTGTAATGCATAAACAAGTGGCTGATAAGCTAGGTCTAAAATATGAGCCAATCACCAAAGGAGTTTTGTAATTAGATGGGACAACTACCAAGACTGTAGGTATCATCAAAGGTTTGAAAATATATTTTATGTTTTATCCATAACCTTAATCTAATGCAATAAATATCTAAGTTGATGCTTGATTTATATATACATTTATACAAGTTTGAGGTTTTATTTCCCTAGTCTATAACTTATCATTGAAAATATTGAGGTTAAGGTGAGATTAATCTCTTGTAAATTATAGAATGAGCTCCAATTGTTTTCTCATTTTCATATTATCACTACATATATTCAATAATTTCTAAGAAAGTAAGTGGTAGAAGATATGGTGCTATCACACCATTCATGAAAAAATGAAAAAAAAAATGTTTTATGGATCTTTCATAATTAATCTCCCAAAACAAATTTTAAGGTCCTGGGAAAGTGGTTAAATAGAACTTCACTAGGTTAGAACTTGATGTGGTGGTCAATGTAAATTTTTATGTTTAATATGTGTTTATATCAAATTATAACGTGATCAAACCATTTGAGGACATGGTAAAACCCATGGAGGAAGTTAGACCACATGAACCACCATTATTCCACACAAATCCAACCACAAACACTAATGATTTTTAAATAAAACTAAACTTAAATTTATTCCACACACCACCACATATGGAGGGTTTCCTCTTTATCCTAAAGATAATACCATGTTAAAATCATTGCAAACAAGATAGTTTATAAGGGAGCAATTATTAGAAATCCAACTCCTTAATTATACATATTCAACATCATCTTGAATCATATAAAATTTTGCTATCCCTAAATCATAAGATATAATATCAAGATCTATCCATAATCCTTATTGCATATAGTTTTGACCCATAAGAAATATAAATAATAGAAAGCATTGAAGAGATTAAGGTGGTAGTATTGTTGCACACTTCTTCATGAGAAATCATGGTAAAAGGAAACAAATCAATAAAATTTATTTTAATGGTTTTTAAATAAAAACTTACTTCAAGTTATCCTACACACCATCACATAGAAAATTTTCCTTCTTTATCCTTAGGGGATGACACATTAAAATAACTACCAAAATTCTAGTTGGTAATGGAAAAAATTATAATTAGGCCACAACCACAACTCTACATGCTCCATGTCATCATTCCATAAAGTCACAACCATAACTCTACCCCTCTTGGTTTACCTACAATGCCTACCCAAAGTTCATTCTATTTTTTCCCTCAATAATGGCAAGATTCTCTTATGGGATGTGCTTGATTGCCTAAAAGTTTCAACTTTAGGGCCCATCAAAGTATCGATAAAGGAAAATATTATGTTTAGACAACCATCCAGATCTATCAATGATTAGGTGTGTGACTCAAAAAATATGTATCATACTAACCAAATTTTATTCCCTAAAATGATATTTAAATGCAAGAGAATGTGTTTCCATTTATCTATCGACATGAGTGCTAGATAATCCTCCGAAGGGTCCTATGTGGACTTGCTTGTGCAATAGTATGAGTTAATAGTTATTATCTTCACCTAATAGTTTGCCTACAATTATTGCCAAAATATCATTCCTTGTTTTCCCTTATAATGACAAGATTATATTTAGGGATGCATCTAGTTGACTCTAAATTTCAAATTTGGGCCCTGACACAAGATGGAGAATGGCCATTATTGCATTTTTACTAACATCCAAAAGGTTATTTTAGGCTTAGGTTAATGGTTTATTCATAATTAGTAGGGGGAAAGGGGTTTGTTTGTGAGACTTAAAATTGCTATAATAATTTATGATTCTTCAATAAAGATAACATCTTTTGTTTTAAAAATTAAGCGTAACATCTAAAAGTGAGTAAGGTTATGATTCACTTAACCCTGTAATCCTCATTTCATTTGATGACATTCCTCACACACTATAAAAATTATACACCCCAAACAAGGTATATGACATATTATCAACAAGTGAGCCTTTCTAAGACATACCAACAATGTAAATATTTTACTAATATCCTCAATTTCTTCTCTATAATTTACTCAAAAAACATTATCATTTTTATAATTTATCTCACTATACCAACCCTATAACATTATAATTCAATCCACAACTAATTTTATTCCTACCAAAATTATTATCACTATGCCAACTCATTTGTTGCTTTTTATTACATTTAAATGGTGGTTTAAAATTAGAGTGCCATAGAAAGTGCTTTGTTCTTAATTTGATAACTTAACTGTCTCTCAATCAAAGAAACATGGTACATCCTTAAAATATATGTTTGTCAATATTTAAAATAAAATTAATGTTTTATTTTTGTAAATTTTTTGGATATAGATTTTATCCCCATAATCATCCTTGCCAACTCCTCCACCTTTCAACCAATGTAATTTTGTGAAATCATAGGATCTATGTTTGTCATGCTTAAAAAGAAAAAGGAAAATTATAGGTTTTGAAAATGGTTTTGAAAATGCTTAAATTTATATTTTATCCCAAAAAATAACATTTTATTAATTAAAATATATGTGGAGTGGTTTTTTATTTGATTAAATGCATTTTGATCTTAATTTCATACACTATGATATTGATTTCCTTCATTTTCATATTAATTGCCTATGTTGTGATTGTGATTCATGTATATGGTTTTATTTTAGGTGTAAAAGTTCTTCCTTTATGAATTAATTCAATAAGTATTGTTTATAATAATAATAATAATAATAATAATAATAATAATAATAATAATAATAATAATAATAATAATAATAATAATAAAAAAAAAAAAGCCTACACCTATTTTTAGGAGAATGAAGCCAGAGTAGATAGAATATATAGAGGGTAAGGAGAAAAGTAGCATAAGGCGATAGCTAACATGAGGGAAGTCATGGAATAAAATAAATACAAGCACCAATTGCAAGGTAGGCAATGCACTTCATTTTGATGTATTTATGAATCTAGATAAATTTAAAATTCATAGTTGATGGTTGTATTTACGTCTGGATAGATATTTATAGCATAATGTTTCAATGGGTAGATTGGTACATAGGTATATTCTGCTCATGTACATGGGTAAATTTATCTAAGTATATATATAAAAACATTGAGCATATATAAATAAAAATTCGCAAGAGGAGCTCATGTTCATCTTAAAAATTTTAAGAACCCATAAACAGTATGTATATAATTTAACTCAAAGCTACAAAAATTAAGTGTTTGGTGTAGCACTATAATATATATGGCAATTTATCTAAAACTATAATATTTCAGCAACATAGATTAAGAGCGCAGCCATAAAATTTTGTGCAATGATCATTATGGAAGTATATAACATCAACTACGTGGTATAACCAATCTAATTATATAAAATAGGTAGAGTATGTATATGATATAAACAACATGCAAGTATTTATGAATCATCATAATGAGAAATCGATTGCATATATAATTTGAATACTAACATGATATATAAATCATATGTAATTATATATATGCACAACTTTTAACATGAAATAGTCATTTTGGAAAAAATTAAATCGATAAGTTAATAGTAATTACTAAAAAATGGCATAAAGCCTTAAATAGCTATAAGCCTATAATAACTACTTCCAATAAATTCAATAGCAACTTCCATGAAATTTAATGACCCATAATGTTATTTTATAGAACAGTCCATAGTGTTGCACTATTTATTTTTATAAAAATATTCAGTTCCTCAATAAATATTAAATAGATTATTAGATAGAAAATATTGAGTCAATTATTTACTTAAAAATTAGGGATCTGGAAAGTGCAATGACTGATATAAAATAAGGTAAATATGAAAATTTATTATGTGACAATCTATACAATTTAAAAAAGAGAATGTTACAATTTTATGGATCATGTTATGCAGTAAATAAGGGAGTTATAATTTACAGCGACTTATCCTTTAAGTGCAGTCCTCTAAATGTAGTAAACAATTTAATATAGGGATATATTAATTATACTATAAGAATAAAAAATATAGATAAGAATTAACATAATCATAACCCAGGACAATAATTAGATAGTGATAATTATTATGCTTGTATGGTGATTTAGTATGCCGATTTAGTATGGTAAATATGTGAGATATTTTAGGTATGATTTTAAAGCTTGTTTTCATGCCGATTGCTGACTTTCTTTAATCCCATTTTTTGGTAAAACTACTAAGGTGTCACTATTTTTAAGGATCAAAAAGTCCATAGTGTCATCACCACACTTTGCAATAATGAGCACTATTAAATTGAATTATTGGTGCCGCTTTATGTTATGATTATGGCTGGTTATTGGGAGCAATAGATGATATTATGACTTATATACCAGTTATAAACCATAATGCTAAGTTGATACTTTATCGGGATATATTTTTCCCTTAAAAAAAAGAATGATTAAATCCGTAGTGTTCTAAGAGGATTGAGCTCCCTCAATTATATATCTATATGTAGTGGTTTGGACATTTATTTGATTAAAGAGTAATTTGGTTTTTGAATAGATATTCTTACAAATTTTATAGTAGGTTATGATTTCCAATGCCATGGTATTTAGGTAGTAAGCAATCATTATAGTTGGTGATCATCTAATTATAATAAACTTGTTAGTGTTGGTAGTGGAAATAAGACTAAAACTTTTTGATTGCTCTAAAATGGGTAAAGAGTTTGTATTTGGTAACATGTTATCCAATGGAGTGGTATTATAAGATCACTTAATGACATAGGTCTTATCATACAATTAACTTTAATAGTTGTATTCTTTGATATATTGGCATGATTACGGTTATAAATTAGTTATATCAAAATAACATAGCAGAGTGTACTTGTGATTCTAGTTCCCCAAGTGGTTAAAATTATGGGCAGGTTCTATATTGTAAAATCCCTTAATCGTTATACACACACACACACACACACACACACACACACATAGTGAATTTGAAATTTCAGAGGATTGTTATAACCATAAGGAATTCTTGATAAGAAACATAAGTGAAACAAGTGGTACAGTTATTGCATAAAATTTGAGTACTTAATCTATGGGGTATAAGTGCTCATAGATACCTATAGCAAGGAGAGGATAATTAAGACGTAAAGTTTCTTAGGGATCCAAAACTATAACCATATTAAAATAGTCTTCTAGAAAATAAAATAAAATAAGATGTTTAAATGAATGTTATAATGGGCTTATGCATTCTCTGATTTTGTGTAAATGATTGATTGGTTGTTAGTTATATATGTTCAGTATTGAATACTTGTGTGCAGTAAATCTTATGAGAATGTTAATATGTATAAATGTTTGGTTATATTTATCATATAATGGTGTATTGTGATATGTGTTTATAAGTTATATTTCTTTGAATGCTAGTATGCAGTTTAAACATAGGTATACCTGAGTGGTATAATCATGTACTTACTTGCTCGTTATTATGTATGTGGTCATTTAATTCTTGAAATCATGAGTTGGTTATGTGTATTTATGTAGTTGTGAACTATGATAATATGGTTTATCACAGAATACTATATTTTAAATGTATGTTATACCTGGATGGTACATATTTTAATTTTTTTGCCTAAACTCATACCCACATTTCATTAAATTAATATAGGCTTGCTAATTATTAGTATGAATAGTGTGTTTTATGACAGTTGGTATGATTATGTGTATGCTTGCATAAAACTTTTGAGATTTTTATGAATGTTATGATATTATATTATTGTGTTCTATGGGAATTGTGACTTGTTTTGTCTAGTTGCTTGAATAGAAGCTTGTGTTCCATGTAGTTATGACTATTTTATTATGATTATTTGTGTAAACTAGTAGTTATGTCTTAAAATACTAAACTATAGTAATATGGGTTATCATAGGGTGTAGTATGTTTGAAAACTAATTATCATGGTTGAAATCTATAGTTAAATGTGTATTTACCTGGGTCGTATAAATTGTAGTCGTTATTTCTAGTATAGGATAGAAAATAATGTAAGATTCATTCATAAATTTGATGGAATAAATGTATGATTTGGTTACTCATATGTTTAGCATGTTATATGATGTGTTTTCTATTAGGATGTAAATTAAATGAATCTTGTGTTTCAATTTTATTTGATTAATCTACATTATTGATACAGAGTAAGGAGTGAGATGGACTTCACTAGCTTACTAGCATCATAATGTCAAATGAAAGTAGTCTGATTGAGTGGTGTATATAAATTTGATTGATCTTTAGATTATTACTATTTATTATTATAAAACTTTGGGCCATGATCGAGGATCGATGACTAATAGGATTCAAACACACTAAGCATCATGTTGAAAGAGAGGAACCAAACACCAGTAGAATAACAAATTTTATTCATAATAGATGATGAATAGATTTGAGGGGAGGTACATAAATATAAAAAGAGAGGCATAAAGTCATCTACATTTTTAAATGTTATAATAGTTCAATTTCCAAATGAGTAGTTAAAATCATGTGGAAGATGTCAACATTGGTTGGTAAATGACAAGTGCATCCACATCAACCGATCTTAATACAAGTTAGACATGTGCATATGTATTTTAATGACCACATTATTAAACCTAAGTGACATGAATAATACACATAAGCAAGATAAATATATGTGTACTAAAAACCATAAAATGGAATAAATAAACTACACCAACATCTATCTTAAGCATAGCTTAGGTGGGTAGAAGAATTGGGTCCTAGAAACAAGGCTTGATTAGGTACCCAACTACATAGAAAATCCTCATAGAAGAATAGAGAGCATATCCCTAAAAAAAACTAGATATAGAATAATAGAGGATTAAAAATTCCCCCAAGAATATTAAAGTAAAGATGTTTATACCCCAATAAGAGCTTGCAAGTGAAGATACTTACTTTTAGTGAAGGGTTTGGTGAAGATATCAACTATTTACTTAATAGTTTATAAAATCTAAGATCAATTCCTTATCCATAAGTGAGTTCAAAAATTAAATGTATATGAATTATGATGTGCTTACTCTATTGATGAAAGATATAAATGGAATTTTGATTTCGTAGAAGATGACCCTAGGTCACCTAAATTGGATACCAAACTCATTAAGAATCCCCTGAAGCCAAATAGCCTCAATAAAAACATTAAAAACTACTATGTACGAAGACTTAGTAGAAGATAAATAGCATTATGCTTCTTAGTATACCAAATAATTAGACCAAAACCAAGGGAGAAAATTTATCTTAAAATGCACTTTTGATATTGAATATTTCCAACCTAATCTGAATCTATGTACCCAATTAATTCAACATCAAGAATTTATTCATATCGAATCCAAAAACTATGAGTACCTTGAATATAGTGGATAATACAATTGGATACCTTCCAATGCAATGCATGTGGTGTTTTCATAAACATGGATACCATGCCCACTGCATATGAAATATTAGTTATAGCATGATTTAGATAGATGTACAAGGTAGCATAAACCAATGGATAAGGATACTTATCCTCAATCCTAAATCCATAAAGAAAAGGAGTCAAAGATGGCTTACAGTGGGTGATGTGAATTCATGCAAAAAAATTGAGATCATACATAGATTGTGCAATGGTGGTCCCTAAGTTAGATTGTGAAATCTCGATCCCATGGAAGTAGTACAACAAACCCAAGATAGTCATGTATAATTTTTCATCAAAATTAGTTTTAATTACTAAAATGAAAGAATAAAAAATGCATTATGATCAATAGGTCAACAACATACATAACCATAATTAGGATTGAGTCATCCTACTATAAAATTTAGACATTCAAATCAGATGGCATCTAGTAAACCCAATTGTGAGAAGTAGTGAATCCATATTGGCATACCAATGCCGAGGGGAACACAAATCATATAATAATAAAGTTATATAATTTTATTCAATATCAAGAGTACATTAAATAAATTAAATAATTCTTCTATTCAAGGAATCAACCATAATATTAAATCCCCCAAATCACTTAGCTTCTATTTTAATGCAAACATAATATCTCTCCATAATAACTAATATCCCATATACATGAGTTCTTTAAGACTCACACCATACATATAAAATTATCTCACAATTATAATATCAATGTGAGTACAAATTTTCCTCTAAATAACATGGTATAGAAATTAAATTTTATACCCTCAAAACTCTTGTAGAAAAATCCAATGTAACTGTGAAATTTTCAATAAAGTATTATCTTTTTCTACACATGAATGGGTAAGTGTCAATATCATGTAGGAGCACCTTAGGCTAAATTAAAAATCTAGTGCCACTAGAACTAGTTATTTAAAATTTTATTTTCAATTATTATTGTAAGAATTTCATCAAAAAATTATCATATGCAAAGTGTTAGTTGTAATTCCTTGGGCCACTTCATTTTAAAAATAGTAATATGGATATTTTTGGTTTTGTATTGAAAGGATGTGGAAGGATTCATTTGGACCAAGATAGAGCAGATTTGGAGTTTGAAACACAAGAAAATATTTCACAAAAAAAAAGAAGAAGAAGAAAAATGTTTTCAACGATTATTATTCACATTCCATGATTATAGGAGTCTAATAGGTGCCTATCACATGGTAGAAATGTAGGAAAGAACTTCAAGAGTAGGAATGAGATAATAGTTTAAAAAATAAAGAATAAAATGGGTGTTTCTAGGGTGTGCAGGTTGAAGTGAATGGTGCATCCATTCCATAATGTAAAATCATATTTCATGTGCATGTTCACATACATGGTGTACAAATAAACATCCTATAATAGTTCCTCTTCAATATTGATAATTTCAGCTATGAAATTTTTTATGTAAATGTTTGACAAAATGTCTAAGAGCATGTTTAAACTACTGCAATTCATGAAAATAATTGTTGAGTGTGTATTATGAAAATTTGAAGTGTTTTTGGAACAAATATTGTGTAATAATACGAGTAAATTAATTTCATAATTATTGTTTTGTGATTTAGATATGTATGTGTGCCTTGGGAATGCCTGAAAAATTAAATTTTAGTGAAAATAACACTCTCAATTATGTGTGGGTTCCATATTAGGATGGGAATATGTTAAAATATGTTAAGATTTTTGTTTTGAGTACTCTTAACCATGATATCCTCTCTTATTCATCTATATTTTGAATTCCATGCATTTTACTTGCTTACAAGTAGAATTTTTATATTAAAAGACAAACTTTTGAGTTTTCATGAAAATGGGCACCAAAAGGGGTGGGATCACATGAATTGGGTGAGGTAAAAATAGATATTTTGTTTTTTCACTTCTAGGAATTGATTTCCATTCATTTGAATCCTAACATAGGCTTCATCAATTGCTATCATAGCAAGGGATTCCTTGTTGGGTTGAGTATTGTGAAGCTTTAGTGAGTTTGTTGCAGGTGTGAGAAAGTACAATAATTATTTATAATTTTAATAGAATTTGAGTGTTCTCCATCTTTATAATATTGGTATATAATATAGATTTGTAAAAATGGCACACAAAATAGGTATACAAATTGGAATTTGTTAATTGGTAAAGATATTGAGAGGATTCCAATAAAGATTGGATGTTATGGAGATAACTCAAGGTTGAAGAGTTGTGAGAGTTGTAAGAGAAGATGTTGTTGAAGTACCTAAAATTAAGAATGAATATATAGTTAAAAATATGGGAAAATTAAGAACTAAATGAGTGAAAGTTACTACTACTAATAATAAATATGTAGAGGAAGGTGAAGGAAGAACACTAAATGTGATGTAACCCACACATGACAGAGAAAAGGAGTTTGTTATCCATTATGTGTTGATGAGTAAAGAATAAATAATGTGATATAAAACTTAGGAAAGATTTTTAAAAAGATAATAAATATGACTCAAAGTTAGAATTTGAAGCAATAGAGAGGATGTTTGAAGAAATGGTGTTTGAATTAGATGCCTTGGAAAGAGTACTAACAAGTATAGTAAATAGATGTTTTGATATAAATAAGCTCATAGAGATAAGAGGAAAATATCCAAAAATAGGAAATATACCATCATAGGCCATGGTGAGATAAAAAAGTTAATCCCACTAGAAATACACTTTTGTTTTGTGGTAGAGAGAGCCCAAAAGAAATCCTAAAATGGATATTATAACTAGAAAGTATTTTTGAAGAGAAGCACATTGAAAATCCCAAGATGATATAGTTTGCAAGAATAAGAGTTTATAGAGTTACATTTGTATATTGTAGATATCTCCATGAGAAGAGACAAGTAGATGAAAAATAAGAGGTCAAAAGATAGGAACATTTTTCCTTTAAATTGGTGGATCAAATAGTTCTTCCAAGAATGTAAGTAGAGTGGATAAAGGAGATACAAACATTGAGACTTGAGAGTGAAGAGAAAAGTACTCCTTAAGAGGAAATAGGAGGGTGAATTTTTTATATGAGAGACCATTTGAGAATGAAATAGACTATATGCAGCGTATGAAGGATGAATTATTCATGAAAAAAAATGAAGAAAGAGAGATTGAAATAATAGTGTTGTAATCAGGAGAATGTATAGCTGAGGTACAAATGAATAAAAATAAAATTGGAGATTTAAAATCCCATGATTACTCTAATGTTGATCTATTTTCAAGTGTTTAGTTTTTTATGTGAATATAATTAAGTATATTAAACTATTGAAATACTGACATGATGTAGAATGTAATAATTATAGTAAGATACAAAATTTATAGAAATAAAACACTTCCTAAAAATTGTAAAATTAGACCAAGGTTAGAGAATTTCCATCAAAACTTAAATAGATTTGACTGTGTAGGTTGAATATAAGTGAAAACTATTGAAAAATAGTTACAAACACATTCATGTCAGAAAACATTAATTCATAGTCTATTGGGACAAATCTGTAGGAAGAAAACATCAACACATTATGGCCTTATTGTAGGATTGCAATTGCATCCTAGTTGATTGTATTTATGATTTATCTATCTAGGCCTTTGAGATTACTTGAGAGGGTTGAATTTTTAACTCTGTTTGCCAATATGCTATGCATAAGACTTAAAAAAATAAGAAAACCTAAGTCCTGTATAAGAAACATAATAGGAATTAAATGCAAAAGAGGGGGAATAATGTAATAGTTAATCTATCCTCATAAACCCATTATGATTGTTCTCCCTCCTATATTTTTTATGTGATCTATGATTATGCAACTAGATGACTATTACTAAATTATTTTATTGAAATCCTTGACAAATAGATGTCCTTGACCTAAAATAAATAATCTTCATAATTTACATATGATGATTAGAATTATTTAAAATTTAAATAAGAATAAATAGTTATCTTTTACTCTTTTTATGATAAGTAATTAATTTATGGTTTCTAGTTATATTTGGATAAGCTTTGATGTTCTTATTTAAAGGAATATTTTGAATGTTTTTGCTAGCCGACCTTAAAACATTTATGGGAAGGATAATATTAAAAAACTCTAATTTAAAAATTTTCCATTGGAGTGTGGGGGACAAGGTCACACTATTTGGTGTTATATTGGGCCATGGTCAAGAATCAATGATTGGTTGGATTCGAACACACTAAAAATCATGTTGAAAAAGAGGAACCAAACATGAGTATAATAATATCTTCAATTCATAATTGATGTTGAATATCTTTGAGGGGAGGCACATAAATAGCAAAAAAGAGTCATAAATTCACTTAAATTTGGAAATCTAAAAATTAGCTAGTTTCCAAATGGATAACTAGCACCATATAAAAGAAGTTAGCATTGGTTTTAAATGACAAGTACATATACACAAACCAATTTGATAAGTTAGACATGTGCATGTACATCTTAATAACCTTATTATTACACCTAAGTGACCTCAATATTACACCTAAGCAAGATAAATATATGTGTAGAAAAAAACATAAAATGGAATGAAGAAATTACACTTACATTAATATTAAGCATAGCTTGGGTGGGTATCATAATTGGATCCTAGAATCAAGGCTTGAATAGGTACCCAAGTACATATAAAATCCCTCTAAAATAATAGAGAGAAGATCCCACAGAAAACTAGAAAAAGAATAATATAGGATTACAAATCCCCTAAAGAAGATGAAAGCAAAGATGATTGTACCCCAATAAGAGTTTGTAAGTGAAGATAGTTGCTCTCAGTGAAGGGTTTGGAGAAGATATCATCTATTTTCTCAATACTTTGCTAAAATATGAGATCAATTTACTTTTGATGAATGAGTTATAAAATTAAATTCATATGAATTATGATGTGCTTGGTTTTGATCATGGCCTTGAGATGCTTTAATTGTCATTAATGTCAAGGTGATCTTAGTACATAATGCATTAAAGACAAAGTGATAGGTTCCAAGTGGATTTGAGAGTGCATATCATGTGTACATGCCTTTGAGGTGATTAACCATGTTTTATGGGTAAAATTAGGGGTAATTAGTGAATTTTGTACTTGTAAAAGTGAAAGGAATCCATTGGAATAGTCTTGTGAAGTTTTAGGTTCTCCTAGTCATCTTAGTAGAACTTTTTGAGTAAGCAGATTGATGACATTATAAATCACATGTGTGAAGGTGTCATAATAAAGTGGTCACATGGGTTTATTTAGATTTGTGCCTAGATCTTGTGTTTCAAATTTTAGGTATTGACACGATGTTTACCAAAAGTTATGGTAGTTCAAATTTGGTCTCCCAGGCAAATTTCACTAGTTTCCATCATCAAATTTGCATTAAAAAGTGACCATTGGAATTCAAATATTTAAATTTACAAAGGCAAACCATTTTGTATTATTTTGTTTATAAATTTTGATAATGGATATATTTTATAGTGGTGTAAAAATGAAATTTGTAGATGACTTCAATTTAAATCCATTTAAATTAATTAGGATATTTGAATGGTTGTATAATTGTATTTATTGCACATGAGAGTTGACTGTTGTTGACTATGTTTTTTCAGAATAAACTAGAGTGAAAATAAATGATTGTATATGTCAAAATATTGATCAAACCTTGTTGGTATAAAAATAAAAAATTAATTATAATCTATGAATATCATCCTCAAAGTGATTTAGAGTTTTCAATGTCTATACAAGTGTAGTTATTTTAGGTCAAAGTTGAATTTTGTTGACTATAATTATTGTCGTTCTGAGTAGGCTTCTTGCAATGGTGTTTCTAAGCCTTTGGAGGTTGAATGAAGATGTCTTATAGATTGGATTATATTCATAAGGTCTTGATAATTCCATCCATATGTGGATTGTGTTTGGAAAGTTTATATGCAGTTAGTTTGAGCCTCATTTGTGAGGACAATGTTTCTAGGCTAATTAGGCCTAATAGGTCTATAAGGCCTAATGGAGGTTTCAAAATATAAGAGAATGATTTTATGTTTATTAAGCATGTAAAAGGATCATATAGGATTAAATTTAAGTTTTTTGAGTGGTTTTGGTCATTTTTAAGGGTCATCTAGGCCATAATGGCTCAAAGTGTTCCATGAAGGTGAATTAGGTCTTCATAGGACCTATTGAAGGCTTGATGGCTAAAAGAGGTTTCATAAGATAAGAAAGTGACTTGGAGTATTGTATGACCTATTAATCATATAAAATGACTATATAAAATTGATTTAAAGTGGTTAAAAGGTTTTTATATTTTGTTAAGAGTTATTGGTATCTAAGTATAATGTGTGACCTAATGGAGGGCTAATTGTGTAGGTCTAACTTAATCCTAGTGTGCTGTTTTGAGAAATTTTAAGCATGTCCAACCTAATGTTGATTTATATTCTATGTAACATGTGAAAAGATACATTTTTATGTTTATCCAATCATGTAAAGTATTGTGGCTGACCAAGATTGGTTGGAGAAAGAATCATGTATAAGTAGAAGGCTATTTTGACCTAATTGGGCAAGTTAGATATTTTGGGGAGTGAAGTGAATGGTATGAGAGTTTTAATAAATGTGTGATGGAATGAACAGAATAATAAAAACATGTTTAACATGTCATGAAGATATAAAAGTGGTGATGAAGGTAATCAATAAGTTTTTTTATTGATTCAAGGCATAATTAGGCCTAGTTTATCTAGATGACCTAGAGTGAAGAAGTGCATTGAATATATATTAGAATAGTAATGAAAAGGTTGTGTATGAATGATTTTTATGGTTTTTTAAAAAATTATTTACATATAATAATATTATATTGTGAATGAATAATGGTCCAGGGTGTGTGAGTAAAGAAGAGAAAGAGTTGTATGCCTATACAAGAGGCAAATTTGAGTTTGTATAAACTACCATCAGTTATATAAGGTAGAAAGGTAGGTTTTTAGGTGTTATAAAAATATAATTACATAATTAGGTATATTAGACATCAAATAAAAAGTGAATATCAGTATGAAGGTGGTTGAGTTGGTGCTTGATCCTCTAGGGGGTTGTAGCCTCCTTGCTAGTTGGTGCTAGCAAAAGGTCTAGTGGGTGTTTGACCAAATTGAGGGGTGAGTGCTCCTTGACCAATTAGTCCTAGTTTAAATTTAATAAATACCTTTATAAAATAGTAATCTAAAGTTTGTTTTAGTGGTTTTTCTCCCCCATAAGGGTTTCTCACATAATTCATGTGTTATGTGTTTTGATCTTGATTTTTCTTTTTTATTCATTACAATGAATGGTTTATATGCTTCATGAATGATTATGTTAAATGGTTAAGAGTTTGAGGAATTAGAATTTTATTTGATTTGATTGCATCACTGATTCACCCCCCATCTCAATGATTATGCTTTCAACACTTGGTCTACTGATGTTGGACCAAATTCTTGTAGATCTAGATGGTGCTCTGATTATCATAGAAGATGACTCTAGGTTACCTAAATTGGATACCAAAGTCATTAATAATCCCTTGAAGTCAAATATACTTAGTAGTAACATTCAAAACTCCTATGTACTTAGCCTTAGTAGGTGATAAATAAATAACATTATGATTATTAGTATACCAACTAATTAGACCAAAATTAAGGGTGAATATACATCATAAAGTGTACTTGTGATGTTGAATATCACCATCCTAATTTGAATCTATGTGCCCAGAAAAGTTAACATCAAGATATTCTTCATAGTGAATCTAAAAACTATGAGTACCCTAAATGTAATGGTGAATTTAATTGGATACCTTATAGTGTAACTCATGTGGGGTATTCATAAACATGGATACCATGCCCACTACATATGGAATATTAGTTATAATGTGATTTAGACATATGAGAGTGACAAAAAATTGTCAATACAAGGTAGCATAAACTAATGGATAATAACACTTAGCCTCAATCTTGACACCATAAATAAAAGGAGTTAGAGATGGATTATAGTTATCCATGTTTATTCATGCAAACAAATTGAGAGCATACTTATATTATAGAATGGTAATCATCGAGTTAGATTGTGAAATATCTATCCCAAGGAAGTAGTGAAATAAACCCAATTCATTCATGGAGAATTTATCATGATAATTAGTTTTCAATACCACATTGGAGGACATAAAACTCATTATGATAAATAGTTCATCAACATATAGAAATAAAATTAGGATTGAGTCATCCTAATGTAAAATTTGGACATTCGGATGAGGATGACATCTAGTGAACCCAACTATGAGGAGGGGATCCATCTTGGTATATCAATCTCAAGGGACCACAAATCATATAATAATAAATATCAATAAATTTAATCAATATCTAGAGCACATTATATAGAATAAAGAATTCTTCTATTCAAGGAATCAACCATGATATTAAATCCCCTAAATCACTCAATTCCTATTTTAACACAACCATAATATCAATCCATAATAACTAATATCCTATATAAATGAGTTTATTATAACTCAAAAAACACATACAATATAATATCACAATTATAAAATTAATGCGAGTACTAATTTTACTATAAAAATAATGGTATAGAAAAAAAATTGTGCCCTCAAAACTCTTGAATAAAAAATATAATATAATTGTAAATATTTCAATAAAATATTATATTTTTCTACACATGAATGGGTGAGTGTCAATATGATGTAGGATCATCCTAGGCTCAATTACAATTTTGTGCCACTAAAACTAGTTATTTAAAAAAAAAAAAAAATTATTATTGTAAGCATTTCGTCATAAAATCAACATATGCAATGTGTCGGTTGTAATTGCTTGTGCCATTGCATTTAAAAAGTAGTAATATTGATATTGTGGGTTTTGTATAGGGATGATGTGGAACTATTCATTTGGAACAAGATAGAGAAGACATGGAGTTTGAAACATAAGAAAATATTTCACAAAATAACAAAAAATAAGAAAAAATCAATTTTCAATGATTATTTTTCACATTCCATGATTATAGGAGTCTAATAGGTGCCTAATCACATGTTAAAAATGTATGAAAGAAGAGATTCAAGAGTAGCAACAAGAAAATAGTTAAAAAACAAAGAAGAAAATATGTGTTTTGGGGATGTACAGGTTGAAGTGAATGATGCATCCATTCCATAATGTAAAACCATATTTTAGGTGTGTGTTTCATATAATGGTGTGGGAATAAACATCATACAATATTTCCTCTTCAATATTGAGAATTTTAACTCTAAAATTCCATGTAAATGTTTGACAAAATGCCTAAGAGCATATTTGGACTATTGCAATTGATGAAAATAGTTGTTGAGTGTGTATTAGGAAAATTTGAAGTGTTTGTGACATAAATATTTTGTAAAAATATGAGTAAATTAATTTCATAATTATTTTTTTGTGATTTGGATATGTGGGTGTGCCTTGGAAAGCCTTGACAAATTAAATTTTAGTGAAAATAACACTCTAAATTATGTGTGGGTTCCATATGAGGTTTGGAATATGTTAGAATAAGTTATGAAATTTGTTTTGAGTACTTAATGATAACCATTATATCCTCTCTTTTTCATATATATTTTGAATTTCATACATTTTACACGCTTACAAGTTGAATTTTTTTTGTTAAAACACAAAACTGAGTTTCCATGAAAATGGGCACCAAACAGTGTGGGATCACATGAATTAGGTGAGGTAAAAATAGATATGTTGTGTTTGTGATGCTAGGACTTGATTTCCATTTATTTTAATCCCAACCTAGACTTCATCAATTACTATCAGAGTAAGGGTTTCCTTATTGGGTTGAGTCTTGTGAGGCTTTAGTGAGTTTGTTGTAGGTATCAGAAAGTATATAAATTATATAGATTTTTAATATAATTTGAGTATTATTCATCTTGATAAGATGGGTAAAGAACATAGATTTGTCAAAATGGCACACAAAGGAGGTATATAAATTGGAGTTATATAATTGGAAAAGATATTGAGAGGATTCCAATAAAGATTGGATGTTATAGAGATTGCCCAAGGTAGAGGACTTGTGAGAGATGTAAGATAAGATGTAGTTGAAGTACATAAAATAAAGAATTAATATATAGTTAAAAATATGGGAAAATGAAGAACTAAATGAGTGAATGTTACTACTATTGATAATAAATATGTAGAGGAAGGTATAGGAAAAACATTAAATGTGAGGTAGCCCACACATGAGAGAAACAATGAGTTTGTTATCCATTGTGTGGTGATGAGGAAAGAATAAATAATATGAGATAAAAATTAGAAAAGATTTAAAAAAGAGAATAAAAGTGACTCAAAGTCAGAAATTATAGCAATGGAGAGGATGTGTGAAGAAATGGTGACTGAATTGGATGCCTTGAAAAGAGTACGAACAAGTAGAACAAATAGATGTGTTGATATAAATAAGCTTGTAGAGATAAGGGCAGAATATCCCAAAATAGGAAAGATACCATCATAGGTCATGGCGAGATAAAAAAAAGTTACGCCCACTAGAAACATACTTTTGATTTGTGGTAGAGAGAGCCCAAAATAACTCTTAAAACTAGAAAGTATTTTTGGAGAGAAGCGTATTGAAGACCCTAAGAGGATATAGTTTCTTAAAATGGGTATTAAAAATAGAAAGTGTTTTTGGAGAGAATCATATTCAAGACCCTAAGAGGATACAGTTTGCAAGCACAAGAGTTTAAAGAGTTAAATTTGTGTACTATAGATATCTCCATGAGAAGAGATAAGTAGTGTTAAGTAGAGATAAGTATTGTATTTATTTATTTTTTTGATAAATTTTAGCCTAAAATTTTAGTAAAAATATGGTTGCTTCAATTTCAGGTTAAAAAAAGATTCATATTTAGTCATTTATTGACATCTTTTTAATGAGGGTTTGAAATCATTATTTATATTTAATCTGTAGAAGAGGGTTTAGTTTTTTAGTTTTAGATTGAGCAAGTTGAAAGATGACTTCTTGCTAAATGAGACTTGTTGAAATGTGTTGTACCAATAATGTTTTGAGTCATGTCCTTGTTTTCCACAACTTTGACATGCTTTAAGAGAAAACAAAGAAAAAAATTATTTAATTTTTTGCAATTTTTGCTTCAATTTTAGGCTAAAAACAAAAAGACTCATATTCAATCATTTATTGACATTTTTTAATGAGGGTTTGAACTCATTATTTGTATTCAGTCTATAGAAAAGGGTTTAGTTTTGCAATTTCAGATTTGAAATCTATATTTGATATTAATTAATCTTTTAAAATTTATAATATTAAAAAAAAATTATTGAAACCCTTTTTATATCAATTTTAGATCTATATAATTTTAGATATATGCATATTCAGATCTCCATATTCAAAAAAATTATATTATTTGTTAGATTTGGAAAAAAAAATAGAATATCTAGAATTGATCCTATATATTTTTTAATTTTACTTTGAATAATATGAATTTTAAAAAAATAGAATTTTCGAAGCTTCAAGTGATTTTCTACGATTTTTTTAAGTTTCTATTTTGTAGAACAAATGAGGAACAAAAGAAAAATGAAAGATTTTCTAACATTTTTTATAGAATAATGGATCAAATCTTGTATCACCATATTTCTCTCATTGAGATCTTTTTGAATAGTATTTGTTTTTTTGAAAATAGAGCACTGAGGTACCCATGGTGAAAGTTTGAAGGTAGAGGACAATTTGGAATGTCTTCATTTGGTGTAGGGTCAATGTTTTTTGTGGAACACCACCCAAATCCACCACTTCCAGTATTAGCACCACCATCATGCCACCAGTAGTTTTCAGCATTTGTTTATGCCATATGACCAACTACTCAACTTTTTTAGCCCCTGAGGGCTTGTCCTTCATCACTATGAGACATCTTTGAAGATATTTTCTTCCAAGGCTCATAACTTTTGAATTGTGAATCCTGGGAAGGTGATTTTTTTCACCTTGGCTATTTTTTTCAGATCTATGTAGTGGTAAGGATATTGTTTTGCATATTGATCACCCATATTTCCATAATTTTTAGTTTTATGTTTTCCATGATCTTCACAACTATAAAATCTATTTATTCTGATTTTATATCAGATTGCAAACTTCATTGGTGAAATCTATTGATTCATCACAACATTATAAATTGTAATGCAAAAATCCCATTTTTTTCTTGTAATTTCAAACACTTTCAAGTGGGGGCAGATATTTTCTTACCTTCACTCAACATATCTTGCAATGGGAAAATTATAAATCTCCTCAGACGTATTTTTGGTTAAAATCGATGTCTAGTTTTCCATTGCTTTTTTGGATGCATTTTTGGCAAAGTCTAGTGTCCATTGTGTGCAATTTTTTATCTTGTGTATGCATTTTGCATTTTCTTTAAATTTTTCAAGTGCACATTTCATTTCTACACTTAACAACACAATTATACTTTATCATATGAAATTTACAAAATGTCCGGTTATAGACAATGTTTTATCCTCCCCAATGCACAATTACTTCACAATGATAATTGTGTAGCATGGAAAACAAAAGTACAAACACATCTTGAGTCGTAAGACATTTAGTTAGTTGTAGAAGGCACATGGGTTAGACATGCAATAGATGTTGATCAACAAAAAAAATATGACAAGGCTAATAAAAAGGCTAAGTTAATAATCATGTTTGGAGTTTTGGATGAGGTTTAACCTCATATCCATAGTGATACAACTACAAAATATGATTGGGATAAGCTTAAAACCATATATGAAGATAAGAATGAAAATCAAATCCTACATCTTCAGAGCCAATTGCACACTCTCAAGCTCAAATCAGATGAAAAAGTAGAATCTTTCCTTAGAAGGGCTGAAAATTTATGTGCTTCACTTCAATCTTTGGGTGAACGGTGATAAATGATTATTTGGTCCCTATAGTCCTTAAATCACTACCCCCCGTATATTGGATATTTGTGACCACATTGAACATCACATGACAAAAAACAACCTTTGAGGTGTTGTTAAATTTGTTTCAATAAGAGGAATCCATTCATAATTTATAGGAAGTAAATGATGAGTATGCACTCGCATCAAATCAAAAAGGGAAGAAACCCATGAAGGGTTAAAAGAAATCTTTGAAGAAAAATAAACAATAAAACTAATAAGGGAACAATTCACATTCTCTTAAATCATGTCAAATTTGTGGAAAACAAGGACATGACTTGAAAAATTATTGGTACAACACATTTCAATAGGGATCATCTAGCAAGAAGTCCTCTTTCAACAAGTGGCAAGAAAACATGAAGTAGATGAATAAGGGATATTTATTTATAAGTAAATAAAGTTCCTAGAGTAATGGTGTCCTTGTAATATCATTGGACCTTTACATACGTGATAAAAAATGCAATGTATAAGGCACTAGTAAATAATATTTTATTCTAGTCAATCTAGGTTCACTTGAGAGGCTATAAAATGTGAATTTTTGGTTTGGATTGTTCAAAGGAAAAAAAGAGAAACTAAATTTATTCTTTGTCAATATAAATATTTTATAATGTGGTCTTATGAGGACCTAAAATTATTTGATCCCTGAGTCATGACTCATTAAATCCCACTCAAGGAAGGCATCAAACCTTTTAGGAAAATAAAAATACTTGTGAAAATAATTTTAGAACTCATGACATACAGATAAGTTAATAAGTTTATCTCATTTAAAATTATCTTTCTAATTGGACACTCCACTTGGGTATTTAATTTAGTAATTTTTTAAAAGAAATTGAAGAAATTAATTTGTGCATAGACATTAGATATCTAATTAGATCATTTGACAAAGACAACTACTCTTTTTTGGCAATAGATGAAATTTTACATATGGTGAGTGTATCTGAAATAAAATTTCTTATAATTCAAACATCTCTTACAAACCTCCACTTGATCCAAAGTGGGTTATTGAATCATCGATGATTCCACCCAAATGTAAGTATTTTTATCCATACAATCTTTCTTTTATGTATTAGATTAGATAGTTCTTAGTTTATTCCTTTATGGATGTATGTGTGTATCCTTACTAAGGATCCTCCTTATATATAATAAGATGGTATAGATATCGGGTTGCTTTGGATTTCCAATTATCACCTTAGGTTGCATAGACCCCCATTTGGTTGACCATTGCACCTTACCTTGTTTATAATCTCTTACCCATAATTTAATTTATTTTTACGCATTTATAGTCATTTACTTTACTTGCATCTTTATAATCATAGTTACAACAATTTACCTTTGTTGAGGTTTAATGAGATCTATATTATTTTTTCATAGGTTTAGGCTTTAGAACCCTTTCCTCTTGAAATTTGAGTTGTAAGTTACTTTATACTAGATCTATGGAAATCATTGGTCTATACCCACTAGCCCAAGTATATGCAATATCTATTTGATTTTCTTTATTCGAGTCATAGTCGACTAAGAGAAACAAGATAGTTGTAGGTCATTCTAGACCATGCATGTATTCTGGTAAACCCAATGTGAATCTTATCCCACACCTGGTTAGATTGTCTTCATGTTTCTATTTATTTTCATTATCTTCACTTTGGATTCACTATTATAATATAGAAACACTCCACCATTCATGAAAAAATGTGTTTTAAGGATTTTCATAAACAATCTCCCAAAACCACTTTGAAAATAAATGGGAAAGTGGCTAAAGATAACTTTCTTTTGGTAGTCATTGGTAGGTTAGCCATTGAAAATTTGGATGTTGAATATGTGTTGATAGACAAGCGTACCACAATCAAGCCATTTGATGATATGTTAAAACCCATGGAGGAAGTTAAACCACACAAACTACATGTATTCCACATAAGATCAACAAAAAAAACTAATGGATTCAAAATAAAACCACTCTTCAGTTTATTCCACACACCACCACATAGGAAGGGTGTCCTCTTTATCCTGAATGGAATACCATATTAAATTCAATGTAAACATGGTAGTTGGTAAGTGAAACTTTATAAGGAATCCACCATCATAAATCTACATGATTGATATATTCATTAGGAATATAAACATTTACTAACCCTAAATCACAACATCCAATATCAAGATTTATCTCTTAGGCATGTTTCATAAGGTTTTGTTCCCAAGAAATAAAAATATAGAAAGTGAAAAAGATACTAAAAAGGAATGTTTTGTGTTAAAAGGAAATACATCAATCCAAATTCATTTTATTGGGTTTTAAATAAAAAAATCTTCAAGATATCACACACCACCACTACATAAGAACATTTCCCTCTTTATCCTCAAAGGATGACATATTAAAATAACTACAAATAATCTAGCTGGTGAGAGGAAGATATCGAGAAGCCACAATAATAACACTAGATTCTCAATGTAATAATTAGACATAAACATTTTATAATAATAAATCCCAACATCCAATATCAATATTTATCCCCCACGGCATGTTGCATAGGGTCCTGACCCCAAACAAATAAAAATAGTAAATATAGCTAAAGAGAGTAAAATAGTAATATCATCATGCCCCTCCTCATTATAATTTATGGTAAAAAAACACTTTATCAAAAAATCATTTTAATATATCTTCAATAAATAATATGGAGAATTTAAATTACGCTGTAGAAAAGTCACATCGAAGGCACTAAGCCATTAGAAAGAAGATCTAAATGAAATATTTATATAAATTATATCAAGGCACGTACATTCCATGAGAGGAAATTAATGTATGTTAATCCTCCAAAAATTCCCCCTTGAACATATATAGACTTGATTAGAGCAAAAAACTATTGTAATCTTGTATTATGCTGACTAGGCTAAAAAACATTATCGAGAGAAATGGACTAGTCATTGTTTTCCTAGGCCATTATTCTGCCCAAAGAGATTCATAATCACTATGAGTTGGGATATAATATCTCCATGTAAATGAAAGGAATGACAACATAGACAATACATTATTTCTTTTTTCTATGATGGAAGAATATTTTGATTATTCATAGCAACTAGAATTTGGATCTGGTGGATTAACTAAGTCAGAGATGGTATATTTTCAAATGAATTGTAGACTTTTTTTTGTAGTTTATGGAAAGGGGATGTTTTCCCAAGATTTGGGTTTTAATTCATTACCGTAGGATTTTTTCCACTAATGATGGTACAAGTATTTTACTTTCCAAATGATATTTTAGGTGTCAAAATTAGAGTTTTATCTAGATGAGCCAATAAATGGAAATCATATAATTTGAGATCTACAAACTAGTAATGGAAACATGTATTTAAAATATTTATGTAAATTATTATATGATAAAAGTGATGTCTACTGATTAGAATTACAATTCTCACCTTTATATCTTTGGTGAGATCAATCTCAATGTAATTCATATTATGGGTCAGGTAGGGTCAAATTTGTTTAGATCACCTTTAACCAAACTAACATGTTGAGAAATTCAACCCCCTTGAGATTTTGTGAGTGGCATGTTATGATTTTAAAAATAACATGTATATAAAGATAACATCATCAGTGTTTTATTTATGAACCAATAACTATAATTATAATCGATGCTTGTACATATTATGATTAAACAAAAAAATTAAAGCAAATAACCTATTGGTTATATCCCTGATCTCAAAAATCTTAACTAAAAAAGGTTCATATGCATACTTAACCCAAGTTGTAATAGATTGCTAATATTTTATATAAGGTCCAATAAAGTAAGATATAAAACTAATAATTTCATAACATTTATAATTTTTATAGAATTTACAATAATGAAATCTAGGAGCACATCAATATATTTATAGGAATGTTTATATTTCTTACCTCAATGTACACTTTTAGAGTTATTTTTTGTGCTTCAACACCAAGGTTTCCACCTTTTATAACAATAATTACATTATGTGAGATTTAATCCATACTTTAAGGCTAAACCACCTCAATAATGATATAAAATTAAGATTATTGATGTTAAATGGACTTGAAAATCATCATAGATGTAGTGTGATAGGCATCTACGAACAAGGCAATAAACATTATAACCATTCACATAAATAAAACCCTAATAAAATAAACTTTATCCTTCAATTTTATCCTATTTTACAATTAAAATATATAATGTTAATTCCTCTCTTGTACATAATTTGTTTTCTATCATAGCTCATATCGAGTTAGTTAATAATCCCAATCCGATATAATATTTATATTAAACAAGGTCAAATATCAAGTAGATCTTAATATAGGAGTGAATTTGGAGCACGGAAAAGGGAATTAGGGTTGTAAATGTGTAGGTTTTTTTAAAGCATTATGTGTTTAGATGTATAATATTAAATAATGTTCTTTACACAACTAAAGATGCTAGAAAAATGAAAGATATAGCTTCCTTTCATACTAATAATGTGTTTAACCTTCACCATGGGACTTATAAATACATATATTATGATATTAAAAATTATCTATCATTACGAGTAAGTCATTTATGTTATCTTGAATTTATATTAGTTTTTGAATTTGTGAGAGCACACTCTTGAACATCGGCAAGGTAAGTAACAATAACTCTTACTTGCACAACCATAAGTAATCCATTTATCAAGATATGGGAGTGGAGTGATCTCATCTTCCAAGATATGGTAGTCAAGTTTTCATTTCACCAATATTGTGGTGTATTTTTGTAATTTCACCAATATGATACTGGATCATAAGACACTAATTTTAAAAAGGAAAGTTACCATGAAAAGAATGTCAAGAAATTATGGAAAATAACACTTCGAGACTCACCTTTTGTACAATATTAATTTATAAAAAATCATTGACCACTAAATTTATTTAATGAATTTTTAATTGACAATAAGATAGTGCATCGAAAATAAAGCAAAGAATTTTGGGCAACTACCACCATCATCTTTTTTGCATGTTTATCTAAATGTTGATTAGGTAAGGCCAAGTCATAGTCAGAGTCAGACTTGGTTTTAAAAAATTTGAACTTTTGATGGGAAATGTTAAATGGATGAGAGGCCCTGAAGGCTCATTAAAGTTTGAGTGGGATCTCTATTGAGAACAAGGAGATCGGATTCAAAAACATGGAGATGAACAAAAGTGGTCTCTACTATGGAAATTCTCTAAAATTAATGTGGATGTGGTTTACAAATGGAAACAAGGCATAATCATCTTGAGGACCAACACATGTAAAGTGTCTTTATTGAAGGTATAAAAGTCCACTTTAATGGCTCTTGAAATAAAAATCAGACTTTGATAATAGGAATACAATAACATTAATTTTTAATAATTCATTGAACAGTAAAAAAATTTAAGAGAAAATAATATGTGAAATGGAGTTGCAATTGATTGTAATACATAAAAGCCAAAATAATGCCAAGAAAAATTGTGGCCAAAAATCTCATAAGAATTTTGTGTAACTCCCACAATTGCTATTAAAGTGGATTTCTAGGAGTCAAGTGAAAATGTAAAATGCCTTCTTATATAGGAGGGAAAATAAGAAAATCCTGTGCTTTCATTAACAACAAGATTCATTTATGCTTTTTACACAGTCTCACCCATTAAGAAATCATATAGTACAATAATACTAGAAGTTGCCCCAAAGGTGCAATTTAAATCTAATCTAGTTAATTGTAGTCCATTGTCTGAACACTTTTTACATCTACGCTTTCTATTGAAAGGAATAAACACCAACTTAATCATGACAAATTTAATGTAAATTTTATTTTTTAATTAAAAATACTTTTATGTTCAATTATTAAATACATATTTATTAAAATATTGTTCTTTAATAGTGTATGATATCAAAAATAGCATATAGAGCATATTTATGAAACATTAAAACCAAGTTAAAATGAAGTAGAAAATTTTAATGTGTTAAAATGTACTTGTGACCCTTAATATGTTGAGATATTTGTTCACTCAAGTTATCTGGTTAGCTTGTATATTTCAATTATTTTATAATTTATATATTTTATTTGCATAGTATCACAATAGTATATATTTCTAAAAAAAATCATAACATATATACTAGTCCTTGTACCCATGTCCCCATACCCGTCTCTTAGAAACTATGATATATATATTAAAAAATCATATAAACATATATTTAGTTAAACTCTAACATATAAAGTTACTAATTTTTTGGCTTCAAAAATCTCAATAATGTCCCATGTAACATTGGAAACAATTTGATAGAAGTCCAAATAAACATAAATGAAATATGTACAAATAGAGACATAAAAGATGTCAAATAAAATTCTCTCAAAAAATAATCATACAATAAACTTAGGATAAATACACTTACATTGACTGAAAATATAAGTGATAGATTAACTATTTTGTTTGTTCAAAACAATCAAGAATGTCACATGTAACCTTGGAAACAAACTCATAGAAGTTCGAATCACAAGAAGTGAAATACATGAAAAGACAAACGCATAAAATACATCAAATAAAAATATCTAAAATAAAAATCATACAATTAATGTAGGACAAACAAACTTAAATTGAGAGAAACTATAAGTGATAGAGTTATTAATTTGTTTGTTTTTAAAAAACAAAGAATGTCACAAGTAACCTATGAAATAATTTGGTAGAAGTTCAAATCAAAAGAAATGAAAACACACACACACACACACACACACACACACACACACACACACACACACACACACACACACACACACACACACACACACACACACACACACACACACACACACACACACACACACACACACACACACACACACACACACACACACACACACACACACACACACACACACACACACACACACACACACACACACACACACACACACACACACACACACACACACACACACACACACACACACACACACACACACACACACACACACACACACACACACACACACACACACACACACACACACACACACACACACACACACACACACACACACACACACACACACACACACACACACACACACATGTCCTTGTACCCATATCCCCACACTCGTCTCTTAGAAACTATGATATATATCTATAAAATATGATAAACTTATATTTAGTTAAAATATGACATATAAAGTTACTAATTTTTTGGTTTCGAAAAAATCAAGAATGTCTCATGTAACATTGGAAACAGTTTGATAGAAGTCCAAATTAAAATAAATGAAAGATGTGCAAATAGAGACATATAATGGATTTAAAATAAAATTCTCTTAAATAATAATCATATAATAAACTTAGGACAAATACACTTACATTTACTGAAACTCTAAGTGATAGAATTATTAGTTTGTTTGTTCAAAAAAATCAAGAATGTCACATGTAGCCTTGGAAACAAATTCATAGAAGTTTGAATTAGAAGATGTGAAATACATGAAAAGAGAGATGCATAAAATACATTAAAAAAAAAACTCGTTGTAATAAAAATCATATGATAAATGTTAGATAAACAAACTTTAATTAAGATAAATGACAAGTGATAGAGTTACTAATTTGATTGTTTTGAAAAAAACCAGAATGTCACATGTAACATATGAAAGAATTTGGTAGAAGTTGAAATCAAAATAAATGAAAAAACAAACGTATAAAATAAATTGAATAAAATTATTTAAAATAAAAATCATACAATTAATGTAAGACAAACACACTTACATTGAATGAATCTCTAAGTGATAGAGCTACTAATTTGTTTGTTTTGAAAAAAATAGAAATGTCACATCTAACCTTGGAAAGAATTTCATAAAATTTTAAATAAAAATAAATGAAATATGTGAAAATAGGGGTATATAATTCATTAAATAAAATTCCTTCAAATAAAAATCATATGATTAACATAAGATAAACTCACTTACATTGACTAGAAGTCAAAGAGATAGAATTTCTAATTGTGTTTATTTTGAAAAAACAAGGAATGTCACATGTAACCTTATAAATAATAATGTAGAAGTTCCAATAAATATAAATTAAATATGTGAAAAAAAGAGATGTATAAAATACATTGAATAAAATTCTCTTAAAGAAAAATCATACTAGGACAAACAAACATACATTGAGTGGAACTCTAAGTGACAGAGTTGCTAATTTGTTTATTTTGAAAAAAATAGGGATGCCACATGTAACTATTGAAAGAATTTGATATAAGTTGGAATAAAAATAAATAAAATATATTAAAAGAGAGATTCATAAAATACATTAAATAAAAGTCTCTCAAAAAAATCATACAATTCACATACGACAAGTACACTTACATTGACCAAAACTCTAAGTGATCGAGATAATAATTTATTTTCTTCAAAAAAATTAGGAATGTCACATGTAACATTGGAAACAATTTCATAACTATTAAAATAAAAATGAATGAGAAACATAAAAAAAGAGACATAAAATATATCGAAATAAAGTCTCCCAAAGAAAAATCATATGATTAACATGGGACAAACACACTTACATTGACTAAAATTTTATATAATAGAATTATTATTTATTTGTTTCAAAAAAAAAAATCTAAGAATCAAAGGAATGACCATGTGGACATTACACTCTTTCATTTTCTATGTTGGAAGAATATTTTGATTATTCATAACAACCAGAGTTTGGATTTGGTGGATTGACTGAGTTGGAGATGGCAAATTTTAAAATGAATTATTGATTTTTTATCATAGTTTATAGAAAGGGAATGTTTTCCAAGGATTTGGGTTTTAATTCATTATCATAGTATTTTTTCCACTGTTGTAGGTACAACTTTTGTACTTCCAAAATGTTATTTTAGGTGTCAAAATTAGATTTTTATCTAGACGAGCCAATAAATGAAAATCATGTTACTTGAAATCTATATACTAGCAATGGAAACATGTATTTCAAATATTTATATAAACTATTAAATGGGAAAGGTGATATCTGCTGACTAGAATGCCAATTTTTACCTTTAGATCTTTGGTGAGACCAATCTCAATGTAAGGCATATTATGGGTTAGGTAGGGTCAAATTTGTTTATATAACCCACAACTAAACTAACATGTTGACAAATTCAACCCCTTGAGACTTTCTAAGTGGCATGCTCTGGTTTTCAAAGCCACACATCTATAAAGAGAAAACCATCAATGTGTTATGTATGAACCAACAACTAGAATTGTAATCAATATTTTTAAATACTATGACTACACCAAAAAATAAAGTGAATAACTCATTCGCTACATTTTTTATCTCTAAAATCTTAATTAGAAAAGGTTCCTACACATACTCAACCCAAGTTGTAATAGATTGCTCATTTTTTATATAAGGTCCAATAAAATAAGATATCAAACTAATAATTTCACAACATTTACAATTTGCATATAATCTACAACAATGAAATCTAGGAGCACATCAACATATTGATAGGAATTTTTATATTTCTTACCTCTATGTACACCTTTAGAATGGATTTTTGTGCTTCAACACCAAGATTTACACATTTTATAACAATACATACATTATTTGAGATTTAATCCATAATTTAAGGCTAAGCCACCCTAATAATGAGATAAAATTAAGCCTATTGATGTCAAATGGACTTTAAAATCATCATAGATGTAGTGGGATAGGAAGCTACAAACAAGACAATAAGCATTATAACCATACACATAAATAAAACCCTAATAAAATTAACTTTAATTTTTTCCTATTTTACAATTAAAATTGCTAAAGTTGATTCCTTTTTTTTACATAATTTATTTTTTATCATAGCTCATATTGAGTTAGTTAATAATTTGATTCCGATCTAATATTTATATTGAACAAGGTTTAATATTGACTAGCTCTTACAAAAGAGGTGAATTTGGAGCATGCAAAAGGGAATTAGGATTGCAATGAGTAGGTTTTTTAAATTATTTTGTGTTTAGATGAAGAATATTAAAAAATATTCTTACACAACTAAAGATGCTAAAAAAAATGAAAGATATAGCTTCCACTCAAACTAATAATGTGTTTAACCTTCACCATGAGACATATAACTGCATAGATTGTGATATTGAAAATTAGCTATCATCAGGAGTATGTCACTAATGTTCCCTTGAAATTATATTATTTTTTGAATCTGTGAGAGCACACTCTTGAATAATGGCCAGGTAAGTAACAATAACCCTTACTAGCAGAACCATAAGTAATCCCCTTTATCAAGATATGGGAGTAGAGTGATCTCAACATTCAAGATATGGTAGTCAATTTGTCATTTCACCAATATTGTGGTGGATTGTTTTTATTTCATCAATATAATGTTGGATTATAAGATACTAGTTTTCAAAAGGAAAGTTACCATGAAAAGAATGTCAAGAAATTATGGAGATGAATACTTTGATACTCACCTTTTATATGACATTAATTTATAAAAACTAGTTGACCATTAATTTTTTTAATTAATTCATAATTGACAATAAGACAGTGTAGCCAAAATAATGCAAACGATTTTGGGTAACTCCCACCATCATCATTTTTATTTGCTTCTCCAAAGGTTGATTAGGTAAGGCCAAGCCATTGTCAGAGTTAGACTTGGTATTTAAAATTTGTAACTTTTGATGGGAAATGTTAAATGGATGAGAGGCCCTAAAAACACATGAAATTTTAAGTAGGCTTTCTTTTTAGAACAAGGACGAGATCAGATTCAAAAATATGGAGATGAACAAAAGTGGTCTCTACTATGGAAACGCTAAAAAATTAGTGTGGATGCAGTTTACAAATGGAAACAAGGTATAGGCATATTGAACACCAACCCATGTAAAAGTGTCTTTATTAAAGGTATAAAAGTCGACTTTGATGGATCTTGAAATAAGAATCAGACTTTGATAACAAGAATACATGGCATTAATTTTGAATAACTCATTTACCATTAAAATTTTTTAAGAGAAAATATTAGATAAAAGGGAGTTGTAATTGATTGTAAGACACAATAGCCAAAATAATGCCAAGAAAAGTTGTGGCCAATAGTCTCATAAGAATTTTATGTAACTCCCACAATCATTATTAAAGTGGACTTCTAGGAGTCAATTGAAAATGTTAAATGCCTTCTTATGTAGGAAGGAAAGCAAGAAAGACCTAAGCTTACACTAACACCAAGATTCATTTTCACCTTTTACATAGTCTCACCCATTAATAAATCATACAATACAATAACACTAGAAGTTGGCCAAAAGGTGCAATCTAAATCTAGTATGGTTAATTTTAGTCCATTTTACAAACACTTTTTACATCTACACTTTCTATTGAATGGAATAAACACCAACTTAATCATGACAAATTCAATGTAAATTTTATTTTATAATTAAAAAATAATTTCATGTTCAATTAATAAATAAAATTTATTAAAATACAGTGCTTTAATTGTGTACTATATCAAAAATAACATATAGAGCATATTAATGAAACATTAAAACCAAGTAAAAACGACCTAGGAAATTTCAATGTATTGAAATTTACTTGTGATCCTTAATATGTTGAGACATTTTTTCACTCAAGCTATTTGGTTAGCTTGTATATTATAATTATTTTATAATTTATATATTTTATTTTCATAGTATTACAATAGTATATATTTCTAAAAAAAATCATGGCATATATACTAGTTCTTGTACCCATGTCCCCATACCTGTCTCTTAGAAACTATGATATATATCTTAAAAAAAATAGATAAACATATATTTAGTTAAACTCTAACATATAAAGTTACTAATTTTTTGGTTTCAAAAATCTCAATAATGTCCCATGTAACATTGGAAACAATTTGATAGAAGTCCAAATAAACATAAATGAAAGATGTGCAATTAGAGACACATAAAGGATGTCAAATAAAATTATCTCAAAAAATAATCATACAATAAACTTAGGATAAATACACTTACATTGACTAAAAATACAAGTGATAGAATTACTATTTTGTTTGTTCAAAATAATCAAAAATGTCACATGTAGCCTTGGAAACAAATTCATCGAAGTTCAAATCACAAGAAGTGAAATACATGAAAAGAGAGATGCATAAAATACATCGAAGAAAACTATATAAAATAAAAATCATACAACTAATGTAGGACAAACAAACTTAAATTGAGAGAAACTATAAGTGATAGAGTTACTAATTTGTTTGTTTTGAAAAAATAAAGATTGTCACATGTAACCTATGAAATAATTTGGTAGAAATTCAAATCAAAAGAAATGAAAACACAAACATATAAAAAAATTAAATAAAAGTCTTTCAAATAAAAATCATACAATTAATGTAAGACAAACACACTTACATTGAATGAAACTCTAAGTGATAGATCTACTAATTTATTTGTTTTGCAAAAAAAATAGAAATATCACATCTAACCTTGGAAATAATTTCATAGAAGTTTAAATAAAAATAAATGAAATATGTGAAAAGAGGGGTATATAATACATTGAATAAAAGTCCTTTAAGTAAAAATCATATTATTAACATAAGACAAACCCACTTACATTGACTGGAACTCAAATTTATAGAATTTCTAATTTATTTGTTTTGAAAAAACAAGGAATGTCACATGTGACCTTATAAATAATTACGTAGAAGTTTCATTAAAAATAAATGAAAAATGTGAAAAGAGAGATTTATAAAATACATTGAATAAAAGTCTCCCAAAGAAAAACCATATTTCTAATGTAGGACAAACAAACTTACATTGAGGGAAACCCTACGTGATAGAGTTGTTAATTTATATATTTTGAAAAAACTAGGGATGCCACATGTAATTATTGAAAGAATTTGATATAAGTTGTAATCAAAAGAAATAAAATATATTAAAAGAGAGACATATAAAATACATCAAATAAATGTCTTTCAAAGAAAAATCATACAATTCACATAGGACAAGTACACTTGCAATGACCAAATATCTAAGTGATAGAGATAATAATTTGTTTACTTTGAAAAAATAGGAATGTCACATGTAACATTGGAAACAATTTCATAAAATTTCAAATCAAAATAAATGAGAAACATGAAAAGAGAGACAAAAAATATATAGAATCAAAGTCTCTCAAATAAAAATCATATGAATAACATAGGACACACACACTTACATTGACTAAAATTTTATATAATAGAAGTACTATTTATTTGTTTAAAAAAACTAAGAATGAAAGGAATGACCACGTGGACATTACACTCTTTATTTTTCTATCCTAGAAGAATATTTTGAATATTCATAATAACCATAGTTTGGATCTGGTGGATCAATTGAGTTGGAGATGGCATATTTTCAAATGAATTGTAGACTTTTGGTGGTAGTTTATGGAAAGGGAATGTTTTCATAGGATTTGGATTTTAATTCATAACCATAGTATTTTTTCCATTGATGATGGTACAACTATTTTAATTCCCAAATACTATTTTAGGTGTCAAAATTAGAGTTTTATCTAGACTAGCTAATAAATGAAAATCATGTTACTTGAGATCTACAGACTAGTAATGGAAACATGTATTTCAAATATTTATGTAAACAATTATATGGGAAAAGTGATGTCTACATATTAGAATGCCAATTTTCAACTTTAGATATTTGGTGAGATCAATCTCAATGTAAGGCATATTATGGGTCATGTAGGGTCAAATTTGTTTATATAACCCACAAACAAACTAACATGTTGAGAAATTCAACCCCCTTGAGACTTTGTGAGTGGCATGTTCTGATTTTATAAAGCCACATGTTCATAAATATAACACCATCAATGTGTTATGTATGAACCAACAACTAGAATTGTAATAAATGTTTGTACATACTATGATTAAATAAAAATAATAAAGTGAACAACCCATTGGTTATATCCTTGATCTCAAAATCTTAATTAAAAAAGGTTCCTATGCATACTTAACCCATGTTGTAATAGATTTCTCAAAATTTTATATAAGGTCCAATAAAGAAAGATATCAAACTAATAATTTCACAACATTTACAATTTGTATAGAATCTACAACAATGAAAGCTAGGAACACATCAACATATTGACAGGAATGTTTATATTTCTTACCTTGATATACACCTTTAGAATGGATTTTTGTGCTTCAAAACCAATAATTCCACATTTTATAACAATAACTACATTATGTGATATCTAAGCCATACTTTAATGCTAAGCCACCCTAATAACGAGATAAAATTAAGTTTATTGATGTGAAATGGACCTAAAAATCATCATAGATGTAATGGAATAGGCAACTTCAATTAGGACAATAAACATTATAACCATACACATAAATAAAACCCTAATAAAATCAACTTCAATTTTCTCCTATTTTACAATGAAAATTGCCAAAGTTGATTCCTCTCTTGTACACAATTTTTTTTCTAGAATAGCTCATATTGAGTTAGTTAATAATCCCAATCTGATAAAATATTTATTTTGAACAAGGTTGAATATCAACTAGCTCTTACAAAAGAAGTGAATTTAGAACAAGGAAAAGGGAATTAGGATTGCAAATGTGTAGGTTTTTAAAGTATTTTGTGTTTAGATGAAGAATATTAAATAATGTTCCTTACAAAACTAAAGATGCTAGATAAAAATGAAATATATAGCTTCCTTTCAGACTAATAATGTTTTTAACCTTCACCATGAGACATATAACTACATAGATTGTGATATTGAAAATTAGCTATCATTAGGAATAAGTCACTAATGTTATCTTAAACTTATATTAGTTTTTGAATTTTTTAGAGCAAACTCTTAAACATTGGCAATGTAAGTAACAATAACCCTTATTAGAACAATCATAAGTAATCCCTTTATTAAGATATGGGAGTAGAGTGATCTCAACTTCTAAGATATGGTAATAAAGTTGTCATTTCATCAATATTGTGGTAGATTGTTGTTACTTCACCAATATAATGTTGGATCATAAGACATTATTTTTCAAAAGGAAAGTTACCATGAAAAGAATGTCAAGAAATTATGGAGAAGAAGACTTCGAGACTCACCTTTTATATGACATTAATTTATAAAAAATCATTGACCATTAAATTTGTTTAATGAATTTGTAATTGATAGTAAGACAATGCAGCCAAAGAACACAAAGAATTTTGGGCAACTCCCATCATCATCATTTTTGCAAATAATTTCGGGCAACTCCCATGAGTCATAGTCGTAGTCAGAATCGGTATTAAAAATTTGTAACTTTTGATGGGAAATGTTAAATGGATGAGAGGCCCTGAAAGCACAAGAAATTTTATGTGGGCTTTCTTTTGAGAATAATGAGATTGGATTAAAAAATATGGAGATGAACAAAAGTGGGCTCTACTCTAGAAATTCTCTAAAAGTAGTGTGGATGTGGTTTACAAATGGAAACAAGGCATAAGCATATTGAGCACCAACCCATGTAAAGTGTATTTCTTGAAGGTATAAAGGTCCACTTTGATTACTCTTGAAAGAAATTTCAGACTTTGATAACATGAAATAATGACATTAAGTTTTAATAGCTCATTGACCATTAAAATTTTTTAAGAGAAAATAATAGATGAAAGGTAGTTGTAATTGATTGTAAGACACAATATTCAAAAGAAGGCCAAGACACATTGTGGCCAATAATCTCATAAGAATTTTGTGTAACTTCTACAGTCGTTATTAAATGAACTTCTAAGAGTCAAGTGAAAATGTTAAATGCCTTTTTATGTAGGAGGGAAAGTAGGAAAGGCCTACGCTTACATTAGTACCAAGGTTCATTTGCATCTTTTACACATTCTCACCCATTAAGAAATCATATAGTACAATAATACTAGAATTTGCCCCATAAGTGTTATTTAAATCTAATATGGTTAATTTTAGTCCATTGTACAAACACTTTTTACATCTACATTTTTTATTGAATGGAATAAACACCAACTTAATCATGAAAAATTAAATATACATTTATTTTTTAATTAAAAAATATTTTTATACTCAATTAATAAATAAATATTAAAATATGTGCTTTAATAGTGTACTATATCAAAAATAACATATAGATCATATTTATGAAACATTAAACCCATGTTAAAATCAACTGGGAAGTTTCAATGTGTTAAAATGTACTTGTGGCCCTTAATATGTTGAGATATTTGTTCATTCAAGCTATCTGGTTGGCTTGTATATTACTAGTATTTTATAATATATATTTTATTCACATAGTATTACAATAGTATATATTTCTATAAATTTTTCATAGCATATATATTGGTCCCTGTATCCATCTTCCCATACCCATCTCTTGGAAACTATGATATATATCTAAAAAATCAGATAAACTTATTATTAGTTGAACTCTAATTTATAGAGTTACTAATTTTTTGGTTTCAAAAAACTCAATAATGTCCCATGTAACATTGGAAACAATTTGATAGAATTCCAAATAAAAATAAATGAAAGATGTGTAAATAAAGACATATAAAAGATGTCAAATAAAATTATTTCAAATAATAATCATACAATAAACTTAGTACAAATACATTTACATTGATTTAAACTCTAAGTGACAATTATTAGTTTGTTTGTTCAAAAAAATTAAGAATGCCATATGTAGCCTTGGAAACAAATTCATAGAAGTTCAAATAAGAAGAAATGAAATACATGAAATAAGAGATGCATAAAATACACTGAAGAAAAATCTCTAAAAGAAAAATCATATGATTAATGTAGGACAAACAAACTTACATTGAATGAAATTATAAGTGATAGAGTTACTAATTTGTTTGTCTTGAAAAAACCAAGAATGTCACATGTAACCTATGAAACAACTTGGTAGAAGTTCAAATCAAAAGAAATGAAAGAAATGAAAACACAAACGCATAAAACAAATCAAAGAAAAGTCTCTCAAATAAAAATCATACAATTAATGTAAGACAAACACATTTACATTGAATGAAACTCTAAGTGATAGAGCTACTAATTTGTTTGTTTTGGAAAAAATAGAAATGTCATATCTGACCTTGGAAATATTTTCATAGAAGTTCAAATCAAAATAAATGAAAGATGTGAAAAGAGGGGTATATAATACATTGAATACAAGTCCTTAAAAAAAATCATATGATTAACGTAAGGCAAACCCACCTATATTGATTGGAACTCAAAGTGATTAAAAAAAAAAAAAATTGTTTCAAAAAAACAAGGAATGTCACATGTGACCTTATAAACAATTCCATAGAAGTTCCAATAAAAATAAATGAAAGATGTGAAAAGAGAGATGTATAAAATATATAGAATAAAAGTCTCTTAAAGAAAAATCATACTTTTAATGTAGGACAAACAAACTTACATTGAGTGAAACTCTAAGTGATAGAGTTTGCGAATTTTTTTGTTTTGAAAAAACCAGGGATGCCATATGTAATTGTTGAAATAATTTGATATAAGTTGGAATATATATATATATATATATATATATATATATATATATATATATATATATATATATATATATATATATATATATATATATATATATATATAATTCCAACTTATATCAAATTATTTCAACAATTAATACACACACACACACAAAAATACATCAAAAAAAGTCTCTAAGAAAATCATACAATTCACATAGAACAAGTACACTTACATTGACCAAAACTATAAATGATAAAATTATTAATTTGTTTGCTTTGAAAAAATTAAGATCACATATAACATTGAAAACAATTTCATAAAAATTCAAATCAAAATAAATGAAAAACGTGAAGAGAGACATAAAATATATCAAAGAAAAATCTAAAAAAAAACATACAATTAACATAAAACAAACACATATTGATTAAAATTTTATATGATAAATTTTTTATTTGTTTATTTTTTTAGAAATTAAAAATATTATTTAACTTTAAAAATATATATATATATATATATATATATATATATATATATATATATATATATATATATATATATATGTATGTATGTATATGTATGTGTATGTATATGTGTATATATATATATGTGTGTGTATATATATATATATATGTATATATATATATATATATATATATATATATATATATATATATATATATATGTATATATATATATATATGTATATATATATATATGTATATATATATATATATATATATGTATATATATATATATATATATGTATATATATATATGTATATATATATATGTATATGTATATATATATATATATATATATATATATATATATATATATGTATATATATATATATGTATATATGTATATATGTATATGTATATGTATATGTATATGTATATGTATATATATGTGTATATATATATATATATGTATGTATATGTGTATATATGTATATATATGTATATATGTATATATGTATATATATATATATATATATATATATATATATATATATATATATATATATGTATATGTATATATATATGTATATGTATATATATATGTATATATATATATATCTGTGTGTGTGTGTGTGTATATACATATATACATACATATATATATATATACATATATACATACATATATATATATGTGTGTGTGTGTGTATATATATATGTATGTATATATATATGTATACATATATGTATATATATGTATACATATATGTATGTATATATATATATATGTATGTATGTATGTATGTATGTATGTATGTATACACACACACACACATATATATGTATATATATATATATATATATATATATATATATATAACGTGAAAAGAGAGACCGATAAAAAAAATGTCAGAAAAAAACGTCTCTCGACAAACAATCACACAATTAAAATGGTTTTTAAATCCAGCCATATTAGAAAGGAGTTACCAATGGCATAATAATATTTCAATTATTATCTCCATTCAATTCAGAATCGTGAATCCTTATTCCATTCACATTCATTACAAAGAAAAATCAAACTTAATATTCAAAGAAATCTAAATTTTTGGCATAAGTTTTCTGATAACTCTGTAAGGAAAGTTGAACTTAAAACAAGTGGTGATAAATGTGTGTACAGACTCTACATTATGATATAATGTTCGCTATTTACATAAATTTATGGAAGGGTTAAGCCTTTAATCATTACTCAATAAATCACATATTTAAGCTTGTATATAACATTCCTCTAACTTTTCGAGATGTACATTCTTATGTATTTGGTGTTTCTCTAATGGATATTGATTGGGGGTAACCAGTAGAAATTAATCAATGATAATTAACTGAAGGATATAGTCCCTTCTTTTGAGATCATGACTGAAAATTGATGATTTGTAACTTGTATTTTGTGTTTCACATGGTATATGATATTTTCTGTTTTTAATATGTTATAAATATCTACCACTTAAACAATTATTAAGCTATAAAAATTTTTAACAACTTTTTATTCGATATAAATATTATATTTTATTAAAAAAATATAATATTAAACCGCCAACAAATTTTAAATTAACATGAATGGTTAATTTTTGAAACTCCAACATATTAGAGACTAATAATATCATATTAGACAAAAACATTATTAATTTTAATGTCACATTTTTAAATATGAATTTAATGTATATAATGGAGAAATAATTTCTTTCAACTTTCAAGAAGGTTTTGTCAATGCAACTCATCCTCTTGGTAGCCGTTGATTTATAATTTATTGCTTGTAAAATCTTTCTAATGTCCATTTCGACTATAGTTTACTTCAAGATCTTGATGTAATCGATCTAGGGAGATGGAAGTGTTTTGGTAGGTGATTCAAATAAATTTTCATGCATGGGAATAATCTTGAAAATATTGCTTAGAGGAGTTGTAATATATATATATATATATATATATATATATATATATATATATATATATATATATATATATATATATATATATATATATATATATATATATATATATATATCAATTGGTTCAACGTTTTTAATGTTAATTTTTGTTTGTTTCTTTAATTTAAATTTTTTGTTTCAATTTTTGGTTGATTAATGATTGGTTTTAATGTTTAATAAATTTATTTTATATTAAATTAAAAAATATTGTTAAAAATAAGTTTTTGAATTAAAGGTTATTGAATGTAAATTAAAGTAATGGAAAATTCTCACATCGTTGAATAGATAACATGATAGATGGAAAAAACCTTAAGACATATTGTCGTGATTAGTATTCTAGATCTAATCTTCTCAAATAAAATTTTATTTCATAAAATTTATATATTTGTATTTCAATAAGTAATAACATGAAATTTTCAATAAAATATTTATGTATAGATTTAACAATTTGAACTAAAACAACTTTCTTACTTCAAAACATAACACAATGAAATTGTGTTATATTTTTAGTTTTGAAACAAAGTCTACATAATTTTAAAGAGATATATAAATGATATTGTAGAAAATGTGCATACATAATTATATGGTGAATAGATAACTTATGAAAATAAAATATCACAAACAAATTTAAAATAAAAACGTACTCAAAATATAATACTTACAACCTATCAACCTTCCAAATCTACCTAAAATTTTGGTTACAATATATAGGATCTTTTGTAAATAAAAGAAATACCTAAAGTACTTGAAGAGTAAAACTACAATACTTTAATATTCAAGATAGGGAAAAAGAATATCTTATAGATTTTATATTTGAAAAAATTGAATGTCACATCTATCAACGACATCAACACAAGTATAGAATTTTATTAACACACAAAACAAGGTCGAGATATAAATTACAAAATATTCAATACATTTTATATGTAAGAGTAAATTAAATAATTAAAAATATATATTGAGAAAAATAGAAATATACTTTGACCCCAGTAAATCCAATACCTATAATATAATATCTTTTTCTTACAAAATCAATGTTTAGTGCCATAATAACCTTTGAAATCCCATAACCCATCATAGTCCATTAGACTACTTGGGAATTTTAATTTTAATTAAACTTTACATTTATGTGATTTACAATAACATTTTAAAGACATCTCTATTATAAAAATTTACTTCAAATCAAATAATAAATCGAAAGATTCAACAATTAATTAAAAATAATTAAAAATAAATTATGCTCGAGTTTATATATATTATGTATATGTACTAGAGTCATATAGACTTTAATGAGTAGTAAGATATAAGTTTTATAGCAGTTTAGAATTTTGATGATTTTACATCAACATGGAATTTTGATATTTAGTATCTATTTTCTTTTTATCTGGGTATTTTTAAAGCTAATTTTAGACATCCCCTCATAGGACTATCTTAACAAGTTCACTTTGAAGTTCAATAAAAAATTTATGCCCTTAACTTATAGTGCATTTAGGAGTATGTGTGGCCGATTTTTGGTTTACACACTTTCATATTAGCTTATTACATTTATCGATGTTCTTAGTATGGTCGATCTATGGAATAACCATGGCTAAGTAGAGTATATATAGGAGGTAGTGGTTAGTATTTTATGATCATATTATGAATTTTGTTCTTATTGTATTATTGTATAGGTTGTCCCGTTGAAGTGGCTCAGTCATAATATTCAAGTATTATGTTGTTTCGACAATTGTTATTATGGACCTACTTATTCTACTCTTAATTCTATCATATATAATTCTACTGTTATGAATCATCTAAGTAATTTCCTTACAAGTGGTATTAGAGCATCGATTTGGGCAAGTTTCTATGGTGAATTTATTTTTGGATCTAGCGTTCTAAGCACCAAAAGGCTAAAAAGTATATAACTTATGATATGGGATGAATAGATTTTTTTGTCATCATCATTTTGTTCATGAGGTGTTTTTACAAAAATGAAAAAAATCTAGAAATTTGTTTACCTTATGCAAATTAATAGTCATTAGATTCATCTCTACGAGATGATCCTAATGATATATGGTACACTTTTTTGGGTCAAATGTTTTCACCCTTGTGCACAATAAAATTAGTTGTATTTGTTTTGATGAGATGATTGTAATGGTGTATTCCATTAGTACATTTTTTCATGGCTAAAACCCTCATAGGATTTTTGCATGGTTAGTCCAAACATTCACAAATGCAAGAAAGGGTAAGAAACTCTAAAAACTCCTCACAAAGATGGCATAGAATCTAAAACTTATGATCCATCTTTTTTAGAGGTAGTTCAACAGCTTAAGTCAGTGTTGCAAGACATGGTAAAAAAATATGATTTTGTTATGATTCAAGGGGAAATTACATGTTTGAGAGGGGAATTGGATAGCATGAAGGATCAATTATAATAAATATCTAGGAAATTGGCCAACTTGTCAGCTCAACCACTACAAACTAATACTCTACCACTTTAGTTTGGTTATTATCCTCCAAATAATATTAACACCAATTCTAGACCTAAGCTGATATTACCAAAAGTGGACCTACGTAAGTTTGATGGTAATGATCCACTCACTTGGCTAACACAAATTTAAAATTTATTTGATCTACATCATAATCCATGTTCAAAAAAAGTGGTTATGGCCTCTCTATATCTGTAACTTGAGCCATTTATTTGGTATCAAGTCCTCCACCCAAGTTCAAGTCATGAAACAAGTGGCTACACTAATATGGTAGTGTTTGTCTAGGGCTCCTACATATGGGGGATCATGTGTATGGGTGTAAATCTAGCTCAAATTATATTCTTTGGAAGTGTGGTGGGATGTTATGATCCTGATGTGCAGATTTCTCTAGTGCCTCAAGGATTTGGTGTATGATTATTAGTTGTGTGCTCAAAATAAAAATAAGGGTGTCTTGGTTTCATGGTTAATACTTTTTGAAGAGTTTCAACTCTACTATCATAACAATGTCTCTAAAACCTAATTCAGATAGCTAGCCAAGTTGTGCCAAATTGGGATTGTTAAGGACTACTTTCATCAATTTAATAATCTTTCCTTATGTGTGGCAGACATCACTGAGGAAAATTTGACTAACCTATTTTTGGGTGGCCTCAAAGATACCATACAATTAGAGGTTTGCATGTTTCATCCTAGTTCTATATCTTAGGTCATACCAAGGGCATGCATGGTTGAGGAAAAAGAGATGATAAGATGAATATCTTTCCCTAATGTTCATGAATGCACCTTCCCAATACCATCATTTCATCAGCCTATGAGATTAACACCTTATCAAGTGGAACAAAAGTACACAAAAGGTTTGCTTTTTGGCTATGATATTAAATAGAGTAAAGGGCATCGATGTGCTAAAAATAATTTGTTTTACATTGCCAGTTCCAATGAGGAGGAAGAAGATGAAGAGGCTTCAGGGGAAGGTTTAGAAAAACTTGAGGATGAATCTAAAGATTATAAACCTACTATTTCCTATCATGTAGTTTTAGGCATTAGTAATCCTCAAATTCTTAAGGTGTTAGGGTTCTTGAAGAAATAGAAGGTGACTATGTCAATTAAATCTGAGAGTACACATAACTTCATCAATAGTAAGTTGGTTTCTCATTTTAATTATTTCATTTATCTAGCTCTAGACTTTTAGGTCATGATTGCAAATGGTGATATGGTCAACTGTTCTATAAAATTCCATAGTATTAAGCTTGTTATGGGAGACTATTTGTTAGATTCCCCTATTCTTATTATTCCCATTGGGGAGATGACATTGTTTTGGAAGTGTAATGGATCACCACTTTGGGAACTATTGAGATGAATTTTAAGGAAATATTCATGAGGTTTCATTCACAAGGAAGGACTTTTGAACTACATGTATTATGAGCTAAATCTCCACAATTGTTTAATTCCTACTAGATGATGAAGATTCTCAAAAAAGATGCAAAAGGTTTTATGGCATGCTTATTTTCCATGGAGGTTCAACCAATTAATGAGTCTACACCTCTTAATTTGAAAATGTTGTTGGATGACCATTATGTTATTTTTGATGACATGACAAAAGGACTTCTGTCATGTCCCCTTTTTAGTTGACATGTTCTGAGTTCATGGTTAGCCTATTATGCGACCCTCGTAGGCTGATAGGATGGTTAGAGGGTCTGATGGAGATTGGCTTGGCTTCGTTTAGCATAATTTTTACAGTTGGTTTTCGTTCAGGCTCTTTCAGACATGAATTAATGAAGTTATTAATATTTGATTGATTTAATCAAATATTAATTATTTGATCTAATTTTAATTAATTATTAATTATTAATTATTTGGTCTAATTTTAAGACAATAATTCTAATTTAAGAATTGGTCTAATTTTAAGACCCTAGTTCTAATTTAAGAAGCCCTAAGTCTAATTTAAGGAAATTTAATTTTAGCAAGCACACCTTTGGAGGGTATAAGGGTTTCTCATGGGAGAGAGTTTGGATTATGATTGATTATTGATTTTGATATTGAAGAATTATTCTGTGAAGACTGAGCCAAGGGTTCCAGGATTCCATTGCAGTGGAGAACGTCAACTCTTCATTGTGTGCGATTCAGAGGCTGTGAGATATCAGCTGATCTATTGCCAAATTGAGAGATAGCTTCATACAGAAGTTATCACAGAGGTTTAGAGATTTGAGAGATAACTTCACACAGAAGTTATCACAGTATTTCAAGTATTTTTTATTTAGTTTTGATTCAATAAATTATACAGATAGAGATCTTCTGTATTAGAGCAATATATTTTTAGATCTAGGGTTGAAAATAGATAGGTTGTGCTTAATTGGCAGCCGTATGAAGTCTGTCAGGTCCATACATATCCATGTAGATACCAACCTCAGCAGGCAGAGATCCCCAGTAACCGACATCAGCCGACTGAAGACCGACGTCGGCAGAGAAGGGCTGACAGAGACCGACGTCGGCAATATATCGACCGATGTCGGTGACTGTGTGTTTGACACAGCAGACCGAGATGCCCAAAATTCAGGTTTCACTTCTAGATTTGCAGAAGATCAGGGTTTTAAGACCATATTTTAATATTCTTTTATATGTATGAGAGAAGACTGTAATTGTAATTATCTGAACAAGTGATAAGATATTTGATTGGCAGTTAAGATATTTACTATGGTTTATTGTTTATCTAAATTTATTCTACAAGATTGTATCTTTGTTCAGAACTATTTGTGTTTCTATATTCCCTGTTTGAAGGGGATATTACAGTGGTATCAGAGCTAAATCTTGCCATCCTAAGGGTTTGATAGTCTTATGTAGCCACAAGAGTTGGGGCCACACAGGTATAACACACACAGTAGAGCCTTGCTTGAAGGTACCTAGTTGTTAGAACAACAGCCGTTTATCATGAGTGACAGACGTGAGGGTAGCCCACCCAGGGGCCACCGACATAATGATGATCTAGGTACCAGAGAAACCTACAGTGAGATGACACAGGCACTACAGGCACTTACTACTATGATAAGGAGGATAAACGCACTTGATAGACAGAATGGGAAACAAGGAGATAACAGGAGTGTTACAATTAATCAAAGACCCCAACAGGCCCACTCCAGAACAGCAGACAGACCTACACATCCTATGTTTGTTCAAGAGGAACCAGAAGTTCCAGCAGAGGAGGAGGCAGGAGATTCCTCATTTGCAGATGTTTACATGGCTGCAAATGATGAGTGGGACTTATTACCTCCTCATGTTCAAGAGAGGACATCCTTTGATCATTTTGTTAATCTGAGGAGAGAGCAGTAGAGATTGGTTAGACATGACAGGAGACCTAGACACCAGAATAATGATCTTAAGCATGCTACGAGTAGGCTCACACTCGCGATGTTTGATGGTAGTGGCAAGGTTACAGCGCAGGCCTGGATTAGTAAGTTAGACATCTTTCTCACATTACATCTGATGGCTGAGGAAGATGCTATCAGATATGCGACACTACATCTTGAGGGAGTAGCTCACGATTGGTGGCACCACGGGATGGTGACACTCCATCATGATCAGATCACATCTTATTAGGAGTTTGTGGATAGGCTGGTAGAGCATTTTGATAGGAGGGATCCAGAGTCCTATTTCTAAGAGTTGGCACAGTTGCGCCAAAGTGGTAGTCTAGAGTTTTACATTGGTGACTTCCAGAAGTTATCAGTTATGGTTCCTGACATTTCAGAGAGGCGATTTGTAGTACTTTTCATGGAGGGATTGACAGAACCATTGAGAGGTTGGATCAAAGGCTTTGATCCTCCTTCATTACAGGAAGCTATGAAGAAGGCACGTAGTATGGAGATGGCAGCCCCATCAAGTAGATCAAACTCGAGAGGTACTTCTTCATCCAAGGACCATAAGTGCTCCAACAGAGATAGAGAGGGATTAGATTTTAACATAGATAAATCAGGTGTTAAAAATGATTCAAAGGCCAACCCAGTAGCACCACCGTTGCATAGAGAGGCTCTTAATGATCTACGCAGGAAGAAGCTTTGCTTCTACTGCAAAGGTCCATATGATATCCATCACGATTGCCCTTTGAGGCCTAAGGGCAAATCAAATCGTGTGATGTGGGTGTATTATGAGGATGCAGAATCAGAAGATTCTGAACAATAGGAGAGCTCAGAGGAGGTAGAGGCTTTAGAGCCTAAGGTAGAGTCAGATTTAGAGCTTCATATACAGGAGGCATGCCTATCCAGCATTCATTCGGATGAGTCATTTAGACTCTGAGGAGTTTTGGTAGGACAGAATGTCATCACCCTTCTTGATACAAGAGCCACACATAATTTTATAGATGCTAAATTTGTGGAAAAATGTGGACTCACTACTAAAGATTTTGAGGGCATTAGAGTTAAGGTAGCCGATGGTCACACTCTTAGGTGTGAGCATATGATTAGAAACCTCCCATTGCGCTTGAACAACTATGAGTTCAACGCTGATTATTATGTGGTGAACATGGGGGATATAGACTTAGTCTTGGGTATGAAGTGGCTTCATTCATTTGAGGAAGTTACTCTTCATCTCAAGGACATGGAGGTTCACTTTGATGTTGATGGGAAGACACATATTCTTAAGGCAATACGGGGCAGTAGCTTCAAACATATGTTTTTTCATCAGATGGAGATGCCTATACGACATGACATGATAGAGTGCTCTGCTGAATGCATAATAGTGCCAACACAGGAGAGATATGAGGACGAGCTTTGTCTTGAGGTGAGTTCAGTTCTGGAGTTATCACATGTGGTAGGGAATCAGCTTTCTATTATAGTCAGGTCACAGGTAGATGATGATATGACTATTTCTAGCCTTCACGATCCAGATCTAGATATTATTCAGGTAAGGAGTTTACTTGAGTTGCCTGCTAATTTTCGTTTATGGATTGGATGTTGGGGTGCTTATCTTAGTACTAGGGATGATGTGATGACATTAGATGAGAGTTGGGATGGACATGGCATGGATTTTGCATTGATTGACAGCAGGGTAGATGATGACTACATTTGGGATCCAGGTGGATTGATTGGTTTATCATTCAGCGATTGCTTGAGGGCAAGCAATTTCAGGAGGGGCGGATTGTCATGTCCCCTTTTTAGTTGACATGTTCTCAGTTCATGGTTAGCCTATTATGTGACCCTCGTAGGCTGATAGGATGGTTAGAGGGTCTTGATGGAGATTGGCTTGGCTTTGTTTAGCAAAAATTTTCCAGTTGGTTTTCATTTGGGCTCTTTCGGACATGAATTAAGGGAGTTATTAATATTTGATTGATTTAATCAAATATTAATTATTTGGTCTAATTTTAATTAATTATTAATTATTAATTATTTGGTCTAATTTTAAGACCCTAATTCTAATTTAAGAATTGGTCTAATTTTAAGACCCTAGTTCTAATTTAAGAAGCCCTAAGTCTAATTTAAGGAAATCTAATTTTAGCAAGCACACCTTTGGAGGGTATAAGGTTTCTCATGGGAGAGAGTTTGGATTATGATTGATTATTGATTTTGATATTGAATAATTCTTCTATGAAGACTGAGCCAAGGGTTCCAGGATTCCATTACAGTGGAGAACGTCAACTCTTCATTGTGTGCAATTCAGAGGCTGTGAGATATCAGCTGATCTATTGCCAAATTGAGAGATAGCTTCATACAAAAGTTATCACAGAGGTTTACAGATTTGAGAGATAACTTCACACAAAAGCTATCACAGTATTTTAGGTATTTCTTTATTTATTTTTTATTTAATAAATTATACAGATAGAGATCTTCTATATTAGAGCCATATATTTTCAGATCTGGGGTTGAAAACAGATAGGTTGTGCTTAATTGGCAGCCATACGAATTCCGTACAGATCCACGCAGATACCAACCTTGGTAGGCAGAGATCCCCAGTGATCGACATCAGCCGATTGAAGACCGACGTCAGCAGAGAAGGGCCGACAGAGACCGATGTCGACAGTATATCAACCGACGTCGGCGACCGTGTGTTTGACACAGTAGACCAAGACACCCAAAATTCAGGTTTCACTTCCAGATTTGTAGAAGATCAGGGTTCAAGACCATATTTTAATATTCTTTTATATGTATGAGAGAAGACTTTAATTGTAATTATCTGAAAAAGTGATAAGATATTTGATTGGCAGTTAAGATATTTACTATGGTTTATTGTTTATCTAAATTTATTCTGCAAGATTGTATCTTTGTTCAGAACTGTTTGTGTTTCTATATTCCCTGTTTGAAGGGGATATTACAACTTCCTCCAAGTCATGTACCTGATAATTCCATCAAACTCATTCTAAGAAGCACACCATCCAATATCAGACCCTATAGGTATCCTTATGCCAAAAAGAGTAAAATTAAAAATATGGTACAAGAGATGGAGGCAAGAATCATCCAATATAGTCAAAGTGAATATTCCTCCTTGGTGGTCATAGTTTGTAATAAGGATAAAGGTTGGAGGATTGTTCTAACTATAGAGAAATCAATAAATACACCATCAAAGATAAGTTTCCTATTCCAATAATTGATGATGTACTTGATGAATTGCATGGTGCTATTTATTTTACCAACTTACATCTTTGCTCTGTATATCATCAAATTTTCATCCACGATGAGGACATACCTAAAACTACTTTTAGAACTCATGAAAGCCATTATAAATTTATGGTCATCCCATTTGGCCTCACAAATACACTATCTATGTTTTAGAGTTTGATGAAAACTATTTTTAGGCCGTTTTTGACAAAATTTATATTAGTGTTTTTTAATGATATCCTCATCTACAACAAAAATTGGGAAGACCATTTGAAGCATGTAAAACAAATATTGTTAATTCTAGAATAACATCAGCTTTATGCCAACCTTTCAAATGTGCTTTTGGTGTCCAAGAGGTGGAGTACTTGGGTCATATTGTTTCACATAAAGGAGTGAAACTTGATCCTAAGAAAATCATATAAATGATGGAGTAGCAAGTTCCTAATACCCTTAATAACCTCCATGAATTTTCGGGGCTAACTAGTTATTATCACAGGTTTGTCAAAAATTATGGTAGCATTGAAACCCTACTCTCCTCTTTTTTGAAGAAAGACTCTTTCTAGTGGATTTATTTATCTACCTTGATATTTGAATAGTTGATAATGGTTATGTGTATAAATCTAGTTTTGGATACTCTTGATTTTTAAAAAAAAACATTTATTATGGAGTGTGATGCATCAATATATGGAATGGGGTTTGTACTCATGAAATAAGGTAGACCACTAGAATTTGAAATTCCTCAACTAAAAGGAAAAAATAGGCTAAAAAAAATAGATGAGAAAGAGATGATCATTATTTTACATGTACTAAAGCAATGGAGACATTATCTAATGGATCATCACTTTCAGGTAAAGAATGATCATGATAGCCTCAAATATTTTTTGAAATAATGCTTATCATCTAAAGAACAAAAAAAATGGGTGACTAAAATGTTAGGCTATAATTTTGAAATAATGTCTAAGAAATGAAAATAAAATGTGGTAGTAGATTCCCTCTCTCGACAAGATGAATCAGTTTAGGCTTTATTATGCACCATGACCATGTAGTAGGAAGATTAGCTAGAGGAAGCAAGATCATAATGGGAAAATGATAGTGCTACCAAGGATTTGATTTATAATCTTTAGCAGGGTTTTAATGAATTTGAAAGTTTTACATGGAAGGAGAACACATTATGGTATAAATATATATTATACCTTAGTAATCATTCTCTCCTCAAACATAAAATTATTTAAGAACTTCATGCCTCTCCACTTAGAGGTCACTAGGGATTTTTTAAAACATATCATAAAATCAAGCAAGATTTATTTTGGTAAGGGCTCAAAGGGGATGTTCAAAAATATGTGGATGAATTCATGGTATGCCAAAAAAATTAAGGTGAAACCATTAAGACCCCACTAGTTCTTTTGCAGCCTTTATCCATCCCTAGACAATGTTGAGAAGAGGATTCCATGGATTTCATTATGTGTTGACCATAGTCTGAGGGTAAAAATGTTATCATGGTAGTTGTGGATAGACTCACCAAGTATGCTTTATTTTTATCCTTTTCAAAATCATGTGTTGACAATACAATAGCTTATTCTTTTCTCAATATAATTCAAAAATTGCATGGTGCTCCAAATATCATTGTAAGTGATTGAGATCCCCTATTTACCAATAATATTTGGACTAAATTATTTGTATGTTTGAGTACCTAGTTGGATCATAGATCATCCTATCATTCTCAATCTTATGGACAAATAGAGGTATTAAACAAATGTCTCAAAGGGTATCTTTTTTGTTTTGTTTCTAACAAACAAGGCAAATGGGTTCATTAGCTACCACTTATTGAATGGTGGTATAAGACTTCTTTTCACACTTCTTCCAAGATGTCTCCCTTTGTCACATTGTATGAGTATGAACCCCCATCCATCACTTCAATTTTTCCAGTGAATCCTAAGGTTTGTGTTTTTAAGGAACACATTCACCATCAACAAGAGGTGTTAGTCAGTTTGTAAGAGAATTTATCAATGATAAAATCAAATGAAGCAGTAAGTAGATCAACACCATAGTGAGTGACATTTTGCCATAGGTGATTAGATATTTATGAATTTGTATCCATATAATCATATGTATCTGAGTTAATATAAAAAGGGTAATAAATTATCACCTAAGTATTATGGCCCTTACCATATCTTGTAGAAAATTTATAGTGTGGCTTATAATTTTGAATTACCCATAACCACTTGCATACATTTGGTATTCCATGTATCTTGAATAAATAAATAAATTAGACATAGTGTTTGCACTTAGACTTAGTTACTTTAATTACATGAATAAGGATGTGTGATTCTAGATCATGAGGATATCCTTCATATGCACACTAAGCAATTGCAAACTAGAGCCATTGAGTAGTATTTGATCAAATTGAAGAACCTACATTATAAAGATATAACATGGGAGGATGAAGCATTCTTACATTAACATCTTAGTTTGATTCAACATTGAGTATAATTTTGTATTAAATGGGATGTGCATGTTATGCCCTTAACCTATAGTGCATCTAGGGATATGTGTGGTTGACTTACGGCTTACACACCTTCATATTAGCTTGCTTCATTTCTCAATGTTCTTAGTATGGTTGGCCCATGTAAAAATAATGGATAAGTAAATTATATATAGTGTGATCTAGGAATTTAACTCAAGAGAGGATGGTTAGTATGGTGTTAGTTCAAAAATGAAAACAAAATGAATTAAATATACTAATTGCATAACATCTCTAGGCCTAGACACTAGGGAGAGCTAAGTTAACAAAATAAAATCACAAACACAACTAAAAAACAAGGGATCAAATACAAGAGTTCCTTCACCTTCCTTGGATTCTCCAAATGCCTTTGTAGTAGTGGCTTGTTCGGCTTGTGCTCATGAAGTCCTTAGTAATGGCTGCTTAGCTACCTCCTCTCCTTGGCATCTTTGGCTTATGTCTTGGCTTGGCTTGGAATCAATTTGGCATGGTAAAACTAGTTAATTGAATCTTTTAGAACCATTTGAGCATTATAACTTTTCATAATCAAGACTTGGAAATGATGTTATGAGGCCTATTATTTATATATTTTTGGATTTGATCAGAATCAACCTCAACTGCCCATCTCAAGATTGAGATGTGTGGTTGAGGATTAATTCAATTTTTTGAATTAATTTTTTAATTATGTTCATTATGACATTGGAATAAGGGGTAATTAAGAGGCATGGAGGGCATCATGGAAGGCATTGATGAGGCATGGAGGGCATGAATCTTGATATTTGTGGCATTTATGGCCTAGGGATGCGCTTCCAAGAAATGAGGTCACTTGATGATGTAGATATTCAATATTCATTTCAAAAAATAATTATTCAACAAGTTTCCATGTAATTTTTTATTAGGCCTTGATTTGGGTTAATTAGCTCTTAAACATGATTAAGCACTTTATGCACAAATTACTCAAATTGATCATAATGCCTTGTTATTGGTCCAAAATTTGATTAGATTGGAATTAGAAGGTGTTTTCAAATGCATTAAAATTATATTCCCATTTCAATTATTACCAACAACAAATAACAAAGGCATGCATCTTGTGAAGAAGATTTGATAGGAAAGAGCAATCCGAAGCATGCATGTATAAAATTGGCATTTTGACTCAAAGTGATTTGATCAAAGTTAGCTAGCCTATAAATTGCATTGCCCCATTTAGGGATACCCTGGCCAAAATCAGCACTTGAATATGTCATTTTCACATCATTTAGTGTGTTTTAGTGTTTTTATGCCAAATTGTGCATTTTGGGTGGAAATTAGCCAAAACCCTGATTGGAAGTTATCGGTGGCTAGTTTTAGGTGTCTATAATTTCCCCCTATTTTGGAAGGCATTGAAAGATATAATCATAGTAAAATCTTCTCAAAGAATGAAAAGGTCTTGTATGCCTACAACTACAATGATGATAAACTAACTATATGATGCCCCCTCGAGGGAATGATTGGCACAAGTAGGTCGGCAAATAGTCTCTTGAAAATAAAGAAGTGAAACAAGGGACCAAAGAAAGGAAGGATGATGGGGTGAAAACACAATGATACTAAAAAATTAGTCAGAATCATTGAGAATGCAAGTGGGATAGTGTGCAATGATTTTTCCAAAGGCCGTTATAAACATTGTACCCTGATAGTGGCAACATGGTATGATAACACAATGATTTTCCCAAAGGTGGTTATAATCATTGAGAAGATGGAGCTACCTCAGTTGGGATAGATAAAAAAGATAATAACATGCCCCTATATAGGTAAAAAAAGTAAAGTGGTGACAATGTAATGATTTTCCCAAAGGTGGTTTTAATCATTAATAAATGTAGGTGGGACGGTGTACAATGATTTTCCCATAGGTAGTTATAATCATTAGACCCCGATTATGGCAAACATGATAAACTAGTAGGGAGATGCTCATTTGAACTAATAAAGGTTGAAATTCTTTTGTGGTTAATTACTCTATTTGGGATATGATTGGGGGTGGAATCAGGATGTCAGTGCCAAAGAGATGTTATCATTGTTGGATAGACTTCTTAAAGCTAAATTTTGTTATAGCATGTGATGGTAGTCTTTATGATAAAACACCATAAAGATGTGGCCAAAATATACATAAGGACTGACTCCCACAATCCAATAGTCAATAGAAAATAAGGCACCAATGATAGAAACCATGATGACAATGTAAATATATGAATATGGATGGATTAAAGTATAAGTGTGGGAAATAAATAACCTAATGAAAACATATAAACTAAATCAAGGCAATAGTGTTGAAAGTAAAAAAAATAGGCAGACAAACAAATAAAAGCAGAAACAAATAAGCAAACAATACACTAGAAACCCTACAAACATTGCCCCTAAAAAATAGGTGACAAATTAACAAAAAAACAAAATGGGGGAATAGAAGAAAAGGAAGGGGGTGGTTGACCTATCTCCATATGCACTAGGCAAGTGGATGTTTCCTACATAGCTATATGAATGTAATATCTAATAAAAACTTTAGGCTAAATGTAGTTCTCTCAGGGAATGGGAAGAATGTGATAACTAAGGAAAATAAATAGAATGGATGTGATAGAAGAATAGAAATGGTCTTGAAAAATGGAAAGTGTATGAGAGAAAAGACTAAGAAGGATGGGGAAACTAAATGACAAGTGATTTACTTGTAACTTAATAAGGGTTCCCAGAATCCTTAAGGCAAAGAGGTGGTCAATGTTTTTATTCTTTTCTAATGATTTTTTAAATGTTTTTGGAATTATTTTAGAGTGTCTCAACTCAATCAAGAATGATGAGACACTAAATGGTTCAATCTCACAAAATGGTGAGAGCATGTCTTAGGTTGCTCAAAAAATGATGAGAGCGTAGCTTAGGTTGCTCACAAAATGGTGAGAGTGTGGCTTAGGTTAATCATAAAATGGCCAGAGTGTGGCTTAGGTTCTTCACAAAATAACAAGAGTGTGGATAAAAGGGGGACTGAACTGACCTCAATAAGTATTGAGTGTTGCCTACATAGTCCTAGAGTAGGACCTCAAGTCATTATAGTTTCACCATTATAGTGAAGGAACTCAACTAGTGTAGCAGTTAATTCAAACAAAATAGACATAGTTAGTATAAAAGCACAGTGTGGTATAGGAAGTGGTAAGTTGGTATGTCAAGGTTTAATGTTTCCCCTAGTTTTTCCATAGGCAGTTATAACTAAGACACAACAACATAGATCACAGGTACTAATTTGTCTAAAGGTAGTAATAATTAGCAAGAAGACCACTAGTAAGAAAGAATAATAAATGAAGGATGCAACTGCCAAAACTTCTATCACACTATCCCAAAATAAAATCTCTATCTAAAGTTCTCAAACAAACTAATAAATTGATCAGATACCTCATTGTTGAAACTGTGTAATGAATGACAAAAACTAAGGTCAAATAGGTTAGGTTTTTAGAATGCACTGGGTCAACAGGTCAAAAATGGAAAGTGGATATGGCAAAGAGTATGGATAAGGATGGTATTTGTACAAAGAAGAGTAGTGATAAAAAGGCATAACTAAATGATCCTTATAAACAATACACCTTTGTGCTTAAGCATAGTACCGCTTGAGATGAATAATATTCATTAGCTCTAGAAGTTTTTCTCTGTCTAGTGTGACAAGCTAGTATGCTCCTGATCCATAATCTATAGTGATTATGAAAGGCCCTATCCAATTTTTTTTGAATTCCCCTTTATGTTTCTTCTTGATCATGTTATTCTTTTGGTTTTATTTAAGAACAAGATTACCAAGTTCAAATTTTCTATACTTAACACACCAATTATAGTGGCCTTTGAGTTGATTTTGATATGCTTGAAGATTGTTGAGCACGGTTGTGCATTTTTCATCAAGTAGGTCTAGCTCTTGCAGGTGAGCTACTTGATAGTCATGATCATCTAGGACATGCTTGAAAGAGATGCATAGTGAAGGCAACTCGACCTCAATGGGAAGGATGGCTTCAGTACCATAAACAAGTGAGTATGGAGTGGCTCCTATGAGGATACAATGATTGGTATGGTATTCCCAAAGGGTAGGGAATATTTGGAGGTGCCAATCATGACCAACATCATTGATAATCTTTTTGAGAATGTTGATAAAGGTTTTGTTGCATGCCTCAACTTGGCCATTACCTTGAGGGTAATATGTTGTAGAAAAATGTTGGATGATGTTATATTTAGTACATAATTGATCTACATCTTTATTATTGAATGATCATCCATTATCAGATATAATGTTAGAGAGGATACCGTAGTGGTAGATGAAATGGTTGAAGATGAATTTGGAAATTTACTTTCCAGTCACATAAGTGAGGGGTATAGATTCAATCCACTTAGTGAAATATTCAGTGGTGATAAGGATATGTTTATGGCCATCAGATGAAGTGGTGTTAATCTTCCCAATGAGGTCAAGTCCCCATGTAGAAAATGGCCATGGTGTCAACATTAGGTTTAGATATTTTACTAAAGCATGAATCAGATTAACATGTCATTGACATTTGTCACACTTTTTTACATATGCAATGGTATCTACGTCTATTGTGGGCCTATAATAACCAGTACGAAAGAGCTTTTTAGATAGGACCATCCTGCTAGAATGGGATCCACATACTCCTTTATGAACTTCTCTTAACGTTAATGTAAACTTTGCTAAAGTTAAAAAACAAAGTAGAGTTCTATCAAAACTATGATGGTAAAGAGTGGATCTAAGTAAATTACAATGAGTGGAATGATGAATGAAGGCTTTAGTTTATTTTTGAAAGAGGTTAGGTGGTAAAATGTAGTCATGAAGGTATTTGTAAAGGTTTGAGTACCAAATAGAATTAGGACCAATAATAACACAAATCATGGCAATGATTGAAGGTTCATGAATTGGTCCTAACAAATTATCTATGATGAACTAATACTCTCTATCTTTATCTATTTGTTGAATCAGAGAGCCAATAGTAGCCATGGCATCTACAGTTCTATTATTAGCCCTTGGTATGTGCTCAAAATTAATGTTGGAAATTTGCTTTTTAAGAGTGTCAACCATGGCTTTATATGGAACTAGCTTATCATCTTTGGTCTAAAACTGATCTGTGAATTGATTAATGATTAACTAAGAATCACCATAAACTTGAAGATGAGATATATTCCAATGCACTACTTTTCAAAGTCCTACAATAAGTGCTTCATACTCGACCATGTTGTTTGTATAAATAAATTTGATTATGAATGATTTAGGGATTAGATCCCCTTATGGTGTAATAAATAATAGGCCTACCCATAATCCATGTGCAATGAATAAACCATCAAAATATAGCTTCCAAGGATGATCCTTAAGGGGTGTGTCCATGATGGTCATGATGGATTCATCAAGAAATTGAAATGTGAGTGGCTAGGTGTTTAAGAGAAGTGTTTCAACAAGTTTATCTACAAGAACTTATCCTTTTATTGCCTTCTAATTGACATAATCTATGTCAAACTCACTGAGAAGCATGATCCATTTATCCATTCTAACTTGTAAAGTTGTTTTAGATAGTAGATACTTGAGAGAATTTACTTTTTAAATGACCATAGTTTTATTATTCAACATGTAATGACATAGTTCATGAGCTATGAAAACTATGGCTAGACAAGCTTTTTCAATAGGTGCATAGTTATGTTCATATGTAACCAAGGTATGACTTAGGTAGTATACAGCATGTTCCTTTCCTTTATCATCATGTTTAGCCAAGAGTGCCCCCAGAGCATGGTCGATAGCTGATAAGTATAATAAGAATGGCTTTCCTGGTATATGAAGTAATAAAACAAGTGGATTGACAAGATAATCTTTGAGCTATTGAAAAGCTATTTGGCAATGATCATCCCAGTGGAATGAAACTCCTTTATTTAAAAGGTGTGTAAATGGATGGCATTTATCTACTAATTGAGAGATGACATGTTGAATTGACTAGATCTTACCCTATAAACTATGGATTTATTTTAAATTGGTTGGTGGTAGCATCTCAGTTATAGCATGGACTTTAGCTAGATCAACTTCAATACCTCTATGAGACATGAGAAAGCCAAGTAATTTTCCTAAGGTTACACCAAACACATATTTCTTTGGTTTTAGTTTGACTTTGTACTCTCATAGTCTTTCAAATATCTTGCACATCACTGCTGGATGGTCGACCCTAGTTTTGGATTTTCCTAATATGTCATCGACATAGTCTTCAAAAATATCATGCATCATATCATATAATATGATAGTCATGGCCCTTTGATATGTAGCTCCAGTATTCTTAAGTCCAAATGGCATCACTTGATAACAAAATGTTCCCCATGGAGTGGTAACCATTGTTTTATGGTGATCTCTTGGTGTTATTCTCATCTGATTGTACCCTGAAAAGCCATCCATAAGTGAAAGCATTTCATAACCTATCATGGAATCAATGATCGTGTCAATATTAGGCAAGGGAAAATCATCTTTAGGACAAGCTTTGTTGATGTTTAAAAAATTAGTACAAATTCTAATCCCTTCTGGCTTCTTACTAATAGGTAGCACATTAGAGATCCATTATGAGTAGTCAATGGATCAGATACATTTTAATTCTTAGAGTTTCTCCAACTCTTTCTTTACCAATACAACAATGTGAGGATGCATCTTACACATCTTTTGTTTTACCAGTTTAGCATCAATATTAACCACAAGGTGGTGTAGAACCAAGGCAAGGTCTAAACTTGGCATGTCAAAATAGGCCAATTAAAAATATCCATAAACTCTCTCAATAGAGATGTAAAGTCATCGCATTCCTCCTCAATGAGAGATGCTATTAATTCTATCCATTTTAGGTCTGATGGAGTCTCGATGTTTACCTCTATTATATCTTTGAATAAAAGGGTTGGACCATCTTCTAGGATATTAGGTATCAACTTGAACTATTAGACTATGTCAGGGTCCTCTGTTAAGACTTGCTCTTCAACTTCTCCTAGGTATGATGAATCTGAATCCCCTAATGGGAGATCTAGCCATGTAATAAAAATAGTCAAAAATTCTTGAAGTATTTGATCAAATACTTGTTATTTATCAAATTTTAACTCTGATCCACAGGCAAGTTCATCATTGGTGGTCTCCTAGTCTAAATTTGAAGAAGAATGAACACCCCCATATAATGATGCCTAAAATAGGTTTTCACCACTAGAATAGCCTTTATCTTTATTGTTTCCCTAGTTAAAAATCACCTCAAAGAGGTTTTCAATTTGGGACCTCAATGTTTTATTTTATCTTTTTTGGTTAAGGGTGTTCACTCGCTCTCCAAAATAGGCTACAAGATCTAGTGTGATTGAGAATCCTAATTTTTTATCTCCCAACGAAACATTGTCTCTAAGGCCTAAGAAATCATAGAATGCCTCATCATTCTATAACTCATCAATCAATATACTAGATTCTTATTGGTCCCAATCTATTAGTTGGGGATAATATAATGGAAATGGATTGCGATGAATGACTTGGATAAGGGTACAAATGGCATTGTTATCAAACAGGTTGGTTTTAGCTAGGTTATCAAAGGTAAGGCTATGATCAGACTCCGCTTCGCTATCAACATCATCATCACTAGTCACTAGTGATGGAATTTGAATAAGATATGGGGAGTCTCCCCCAGGAATTTTAAATCCAAGTCCATAAGGTCTTTCATACTTATAGAAATTGGCTCAATGATTCCTTGTTGATTCAGTCTGAGGCCTCTTCCTTCATAATTGTGATGCTCCATTATCCTATTGGGAATAGGATACTTTGCATTTTTATAACAATCATCTTGGTCATCATTGTTTAACCATGATTCATCCCATTCAAGAGGGTTAAGTCTTAGGCCAAATGCCGGTACAATTGTGGCAGGTCCCTTATCTTTGTTCTTTCATTGCTAATGCAAATGTGGGATGACCTTAGGTCACCCAAAAGTTTTTAGATTTTGAGAAAGATTGGAAATATGAAATGTATCATGGGTCACATATTCTCCTGATCCATTATCTAAAATGGTGAAATGATTAGAAGCTTCAGGGGGTGGCATGTGGGAAATGGAATCCAAGGTATTAGGATGTATGCAATTATTTGATGAAGGATCAATAAGTATAGATTTTCCTCTATCCTACTTGGAACATGGATTTATACCATACTGATAATTATTGCTTTAAAATTCAGCCTCAAGATGCTTATAGTGTTCATATGGGTGTAAATCTCTTGGGATATTCACCTGCATCCTTGAGTGGGAAAACTTGATACATTGGTGTAGTGTTGATGGGACTGGATGAATCTTATGTAACCAAGGCCTACCTAGAAGAATATTTTATGATAACTCAGTATCAAGCACATGGACAAGTGTATCATGGGTCAAAGGCCCAATGATAATTGGCAAATGAATGGTGCCTTATGACTCTCTTTCTTGATTATCATAGGCTTTAGTATTTATCATTTCTAGCTACAGATCTATCATTATGTACCTAAGAAGCTTGATGAGCTTTAGAGACACTATGTTGAGGCCAAATCCATTGTCTATAAGGACATGTTTCACTTTATGACATCTGATACAAACCTAAATTTATAATGGGTTATTATGGAGTGGGCCAAGGGAAGATATATCATTTTGGTTGAATGTGACTTGTTGGGCTGGAGCTAGGTGTCCAACCAAAGCTTGAAAGTTATTAGGGGATATATCACTAGCAATAGTGGATTGGGTCAAAAACTCATTCAAGATGTTCTTATGGACTATTGATGTTCATATAAAATCTAAATTATAAATTTGTATTGGTGTCTTCTATAATTGTTCCACAATATCAAACGTCTTATCTTGGTAAGTATTGAATGGTTTATTCTGAGGCTAAATAGTTAGTTGGATGATAGGCAAAGTGGTAGATGGTTGTGGGCTTGGGATAGTAATATTTGACCTCTGAGTTGTGACTGCACAATTAAGATTAAATACTAGACCATTATTATTGATTGATGTTAGAAATCGTGTGGGACCAGACAGGATAAGTCTCAGTTGCCGGTGCACTTGCATGTGGTCACATGGCAAGGATAAGTTATCACTATAAGATCCAAAAGGGAAAGTCCTAGTTTTCTAGTTTGCTTGTGTTCACTCCTAGGTAAAAGAAGGATTAGCCATGTGTTTTGTCTAAATATTTTTGTTTAACAATGGTCTAGGTTGATTAGTGTTCAGTTTGGGATTAATGGAGATGGTATTAGCACTACCCCTTGCAATATGACCTACAACCCTATTGTAGTTATGTGCAACTGCATGGTAGGTTTGTTGGATGTTATTATTATAACCTTGGTTTTGTCCATTATTCTATCATTGTGGGTTCTGTTGTTGATTTGTTGATTTTGTTGGTTTGGCCTTTAATTTTTATACTATTAATTTTGTTATTGCACTAGTCATTGTTGTTTTTGCTGATTGTTCTATTGTTATTGATAGTTATGTTTGGGAAAGGGGTTTTGATAGATCCCACGAGATGTATTGGAATTGGAAGCACCATTATCCAATTTTATCTCTCCATTGTCTAACATATTCTTGATTAAATGCTTGATTTGGACACATATTCGTAGATTACACCTATTGACCCAATGATAGTCACAAAATTCAATTTCATGATACCAATCAGGATAAATAATGCTTTATAGATAATGTTTTAGTATAGGCCAACTTATTAGATTAGCAGTATCAAGCTTGTGAAATATAGACTCAATAGGTTCTCCTAGGTCAAAAAAGACATGACTTGTAGGTACAATTCTCTTAGGAGGAGGGGTTTACAATGGTAAAGGCTATTGTACTTGTTGTGTAGGTGTTGGTTTTTGTACTTGTGGCATTGGTTGGAGAGGTTTCTAGGTAGAAGTAAGCTAAAAAGGTGGTGCAGATGATGTCTACATAGTTTGGATATGATGGGATTCGGTTACTCCATTTCCCACAACATTCCTATTATGATTGAATTGCTTCAGTCTTTCATGATTATTGGCCTTTGTTGGTTGTGATTCTTGCACTTGGATGGGACAGTGGTCATTTCCCTAATTGATACCTTAATTTTGATTATTTTAATTGAGCTTTATGACTCCCTTATTGATGAGTACCCTCTTGATCAACAAATATTTATCAATGAACTCTTTGAACGTATGTGCACATTGTAGTTCCAAATGATAGGCTATCTCATTATGAAATTTTTTGGTAAACACAATGGCTAATTATTTATCTAGTAAACTGTGGATAAAATATCTTGTAAGGGCCCTCCATCACTATAAATAACATGCAAAACTATCCCTAGCTTTTTGCTTTGCTTGTGTTAGGTCCACTAATAAAATCTCATGTTTAAGATTATAGGAAAAGTGTTGCACAAACTTATCAGAAAGGCCATGAAAATCTATTACTAAATTTTTGGACAACTTTAAAAACCACTCCAAGGCTTTTCCAACCAAGGTCGTTGGAAACAACAACAAATGGTATATGTTGCTATATGCCACTGGCTAACATGCAACAAAGAATTCAATCAAATGGGCCTTAGGGTCACCTTTCCCTTTGTATTTATCAAATTTGGGTGGTTCTTATCCTATAGGAAATGGTATGTACAAATAATCCTTATTGAATGGATAAGAACACACATCATCCAATTTGAACTTTTTAGTTTGCTTCCCTGTCTGAATGGTAGTAATTACATCCTTCACCTGTTGCAATTATTGGGATAGGAAAATGGAAGGGATATTGGTTTGAGGGTGAATTTGGGTTTGGATAGATGGTTGAGAAGTCAAAAGTGGAACACTTTTTCTAAGTTATGATGGAGATACCTATTGGGGTATATTGGATTGGTTGGGGAATGGACCAAGAATACACATACATGGATTAGGATGTACTAGAAATCGCACATTTGGTTGCATAAAAATTCTAGTTTGGGTTGGCAATAAAGGTTTGACTTGGAGGATTTTATGGTTGGGATGGAGGGATATAATTATATTGTGCCTAATGTGGTTGAAAAGGGACATGCTGACAACTAATCAAACCTTGCTATTGAGTGAGAACTTATGAACCAGACCCTGTCTCTAGATTTGTGGCACATTTTGAACCAATGGTTGTCTAGTAGGTACCTGAGAAACATGAGGACCTCCTTATTGCATGAATCCCTATGAGGAAGTGAAAGTAGGTTGTAGATTTAGCATCCATCATTGACCAATATTTGTACACTTTTAACTAGTTATTGCTTAGTTTTGAATTGGTATATTAATCTACAATTAAAGAGGTATATTTGTCATTACCTAGTGAGGTAGAATATTAATTTCCCCTAATTGAGGTGGTAATGTATTCATCCTTTGTTATGTTGATACACTAGACTATGTCTATTGTTGTGGAATACTACTTTCTACCTGTTGAGGGCGAGTAGGATTCATCACATTCTATCATTGAGGTATGACATTGGTCCTTGTTTGATTACCTAACCCTATAGGTCGGTCACTTGAGGAAGTAATCAGTTGAGGTTGTGGTGTAGAAACTCATATCACTTAGTATGATGATCTGCTCATGGGATTAACTATAGGCACATGTTGTTGGCTAGTTGTTTGTGCATTAGTACCACTTTGATCAGGATTGGATGTTGTTTGTACATTATCTACTATGTTTGGCTCACTATTCAGTGTAGAGGCCAAAGACACTTCTTCAATAATGGGTATATGTATCAGGTTATCTATTGAAGTAGTTTATATAAATAGGTCAAAATTTAGATTCTCTTGTCCAATTAACTTTATCATCACTCTTATTGAAGGTACTAGGTCAATGAGGGTCTTACCATTTTCATCAGATTGAAATCATGCGCTAGATTCAGATATGTTTGATATGCTATCTTTATTTGGTTAAAGTGCTCTTCCATGATGTTTTTTCTTCAATTAGATATATTAGGATCTTGGTACATTATTTGGACTAGAGTCATAGGATTTATAGAATAAAAATATTGATCATAAATGATATTATGGGGCACTCTTACTAGACTTAGTAAATTTTCAAGGGGAAATCCTATTGGAAACTTAGCCCCTACCTCTATAGCTCTAACCAAAATCTCATCTTTGTTCTCTAAAAAATGTCTCTCAAATAAAAATAGATCATACGTGGAAGTCATATTAGTAGAATATGACTATTTAAGTAATGGGTCATCCATCGTGGGTATTGTAGCTAGGTATTGTATGGTTTTATCTTGGCCTTGTTCTATGTAAGGTGGTGTGTTAACTAGATATTTAGCTAATGGATCTTGGCTTTGTGCCCCTAATTGAGTATTTTAAGAGGGATAAGAATCCATCCCATAAGTAATGTTATCTTCATAGGGGTCTTGCACCATTTCTTCCTATGTAACTACATTACTAATCCCTAGATTATACATGAGTTCACTATGAGTTTGGAATACATGTTGGGATCCATAGTCAATGCTTTGCAATAAAAGGTCAAAGAGTTATTCAAACTCTAAAAAGGATATAATCTAAAACAAATGATGCCTTCAACTTGGTCTAGATTTGTCAAAAGGATCAAAAGGTTTATGCAAATATTTGTGAGGAAACAAGCTAGCATAAAATATCTAACATTTCATTGTTCATACAAAGGTAAGCAAGTAAATGGAACAAAAATTAAAATGCCAAAAACTGAGGTCAAAGTGTTTCAAATTAGTCTAATCTAGGAATTTAAAAGTTGCTATGTCTTTTGGCCAAACACGATGTCAAAATTTAGGCTCAAACAAAACATGTACTAGGACTTTTGGCCAAATGACGTCAAAATCTAGACTTTGAAAATAGATGAAAGTTTTAATCTAATGGATTTGAAACACTTCTAACAAACACTAGGCATTCGATTCTTGGACATGAACTTGGTCAACTAGGTATAAGGTATGAAACAAAAGGCACTTAAATAATAGTTTATTTTCTCATAAATAATGGTATAAAACTTGGTTCTTTTGACAAATAGGCTAGACAAAGGTGAATAGTATAACTATGCTTTAGACAAGGATCAAAAGTACACTTGGATTTATCTAAAAATGTAAGAACAAATTTGGAATCCTATATAAGAGGGTTCATGAAACAATATTTGAAATGTTTTGGATAGCGTAATGATGCTATATTACCCAAAAAGGTGTGATAAAAAGGTTTTCTTTAAAAAAATTCTAAGGTAAAGATGTTTTCCTACAATTTTGGCAGCATAAAAATACCTTTCTTGACTCAAAATGTTGTGGTTTTTAGCACAAAATGGCTTAATTCTATCAAGTGATGATAATGACTATGAGTCTTAAATAACATTCAACCTAAATTATAAATTAAACCTAATTTCTGTCAAGTTTAGTGCAAATGGTGAACCCACTTAATACATCAACCCTGTGAACTTGTAAAGGTGTAATTTCAAATTTAAATTATAAGTGAAGGACTTAAACAACTTTGGTAAAGGTCTAGACTCAATTGGGCATCATAACTATGCCAAAGTGTATGATATGACTCTCAAGCTTTTGATGAACTTTGAACAAGGAAAATGGATGATCTCATGCGGGAAACATAACACCTCTTTATTCAAATGAAAATTTGGACTATGTGTTTGGTTTGGATTGTTTGTTTACACCAAGTTTTTGACTTCACACAAGACTTTAAACTAGGACAAGATCAACTAATTAATTTTTCTTAGATCCTAAACTGACAAGGTTTTTTGGTATTATTGGAATCCATCAATATACATCATTTGAGAGGATTTTAAGTGTTCACCCAAAAGTAAATGCACATTATATAGTAGGGTTTTTACACCCCCCCCCCCCCACCTTTGTCTCAAATGATAGTATTATGACATGGATCTTGAGGTGTACCTTGAACCAACAATATTTCCATGGTAAGTGGGGATTTGTCTAAGATATAATAATTTTATAAATGATCTAGGGGAATCAATTACATAATGACTTTCACACTAAACAATGTAAAAAAAAGGCACATACTTTGGGCCTATATCACTTGGCTTATTCCAAAAAGGTCTAGTCCTTTTTGTAACCACTACATCCTACTATTTGCTCAGTGTAGTGTGATGTCCAAAGTGCCACTATGTACCATTTACAACTCTAAAGGATCCAAATGAATTCAATGTTGAGAGATGAAACCCTGGGTTAAAGCTTCCCTAAAGAACTTGTGGGAGGTGATGAAGTCCCCCTCACAAGCCAAGATGCATAAAAACAAAGAAAGCATGAAAATAGAAAGACTTTAGGATCATTTTCAAGGTCACCTAAACTTTGATGAGTTTTAGGGAGTGCTTTAGCTGACTTTCTTTCTAAGCCTTGGACTAGGTTATTTGCAATAGGAATGGCACTTTTGATTCCAAAGGTTATCTATATGGGACAAATGGAAGAGCATACATGAAACATTCCTCTTTTTGCCAAACAAAATCCAACTAAACAACTATTTCAATAAATAATTGACAAGTGTGTTCAATTTTAAACACAAATAAAATGTTTGGTGGTGTTCATTTGACCCCTTGGTCTTAGTTTCAAAACTTTGAAAAACATTCACCAAAACATCTAAATTCCTTGTTAAACACCCAAAAAAAGTTCCTAATTCATTTTTAAGCATGCAAGAGGTGATTTAAACATGTTTTGAGAAAATATCTCGCTTGGTCCTACATCAAAATTGTTAGCATGCCCTTTAGCTTTGAAGCCCTTTTGAGTTTGAAACAATAAACTTTGGAAGAGTAACTCTTGGGTCTGTGTTTTTGGAAAAACATAGTGACTGACATTGGTTATTACCACCAACATCAGTTATGGCTAACTAAGATCTAACTGATGTCAATTTTTCTAATCGACATCAGTTAAGCCAAGTAACTGATGTCGGTATTTTTACCAATGTCAATTACTGTGTAAAACTCATGGCAACCAAAAAAAGCAAAATAAAGTTAGAAAATTAATTTTCAAGAATTTTAAAGGCTTAATTAATTATTTTAGAGTTAAAAAAGGATCTTCTGTAGGTGTAGGATGTGTCTGGTCCCACTAGGCATGCCATAATGTGATATAGGAATTTGACTCAAAAGAGGATAGTTAGTTAGTATGGTGTTAGTTACAAAATGAAAACAAAATGAAATAAACACACTAATAGCATAACATCTCTAAGCCTAGATACTAGGGAGAGCTTAGTTAACAAAATCAAATGACAAGCACAACTAAAAATCAAGAGATCAAATACAAGAGTTCCTTCACCTTCCTTGGATGCTCTAAATGCCTTTGTAGTAGCAGCTTGGTCGGCTTGTGCTCATGAAGTCCTTAGCAATGGAAGCTTGAATACCTCCATCTCTCCTTGGCACCTTTGGCTTCTGGCTTGGCTTGGCTTAAAATCAATTTGGAATGGTAACACTAGTTTCTTGAATCTTTTAGAACCATTTGAGAATTATAAATTTGCATAATAAAGACTTGGAAATGATGTTGTGAGGCCTCTTGTTTATAGATTTTTAGATTTGATCATAATCAACCTCAAATATCCTTCTCAAGATTGAGATGTGTGGTTGAGGATTAATTCAATTTTTGGAATTAAGTTTGTAATTATGCTCATCATGGCATTGGAAGAAGGGGTAATTAAGAGGCATGGAGGGCATCATGGAAGGCATTGATGAGGCATGGAGGGCATGAATCCTGATATTTGTGGCATTTATGGACTAGGGATGTGTTCCCAGGAAATGAGGTCACTTGATGATTTAGATATTCAATATTCATTTCAAAAAATAAGTATTCAACAATTTTCCATGAAATTTTTTATTAGGCCTTGATTTGGGTTAATTATCTCTTAAACATGATTAAGCACTTTATGCACAAATTACTCAAATTGATCATAATGCCTTGTTATTGGTCAAAAATTTGATTGGATTGGAATTGGAAGGTGTTATTAGATGCCTTGGAACTATATTCCTATTTAGGATATTACCAACAACAAATAACAAAGGCATGCATCTTGTGTAGAAGATTTGATAGGAAAAAGCAATCCAGAGCATGCAGGTGCAAAATTGGCATTTTGACTCAAACTAATCTGATTAAAGTTAGTTGGCCCATAAATTTCATTGTCTCATTTAGGGATACCCTAGCCAAAATCGATACTTGAATATGTCAGTTTCACATCATTTAGCATTTTTTAGTGTTTTTAGCCCAAATTATGCATTTTGGGTGGAAATTGGCCAAAAGCCTAATTGGAGGTTATCAGTGGTCAGTTTTAGGTGTCTACATATAGGAGGTAGTGATTAGTCTTTTATGATCATATTGTGAATTTTTTTCTTATTTCATTATTTTGGAGGTTGCCCCCTCTAAATGGCTCAGTTATAATATTCAACTATTTTTCTCTTTCACCAATTGTTATTGTGGATCTACTTATTCTACTATTAATTCTTCCATATATAATTCTACTATTAATTATACCATATATAATTATACTATTCAAAATCATATAAATAATTTCCTTGCAAAAATTGTGGGAGTCAAGTGAAAATGTTAAACACCTTCTTACATAGGAGGTAAGGTAGGAAAGACCTATACTTACACTAACATGAAGATTCACAAGCTCCTTTTACATGGTTTCAAACTATTAATAAATCTTGCAACACACTAATATTATAGCATTGCTTAGTCACTTTGTGGCATTTACTCTTACATACATCCCATTCAAAATTTCAAATATAATATAATAAATGAAAGGGATAATTTTCTTCATCACATCTAATTAAAGAGTTACATTGTATAAATAGTTATTATAAGGAGGAAGCATGTATGGAACCATGTCTATGCACTAAATCTTTAAGGTCATATTCTTGCTTTAGAGAATTATCTTAAACATGAATCACCAATTTAAAATTATCCCAAAAATCCCTAGAGGTCAAAGGATTTCAATAAGTTGACCATGATCATACTTGGTAAATTTTATTTGATTGTACTAGTAAAAAAAAATGGATTTTAAAATATATTCAAAGGTTTTATCCATAACCTTTATCCAATGTAATAAATATCTAAGTTAAGCCTCTTTTTCTATGCATGCATTTCAACAAGCTTGAGCTTTTGTTTCCTTAGTCTATAACTCATTATTTAAAATATTGAGGTCAAGATGAGAGGAAACTTTCATAAATTATTAAATGAGATTCACTATTTTGTTCATTTTCAAACCATCCACATGTGTCTTCCATACTTTATAATAAAATAATCGGTACAAGATATGGCATCATTCTACAATTCATGAAAAAAATGAAAAAATGTACTTTAGAATTTTTTCATAAAAAATATTCTTAAACTAGTTTGAAGGTCATGAGAAAGTGGTCAAAGAGAACTTCCTTGGGATAGACTTTGATGAAGTTTCCCATAGAAATTTAGAAGTTGAATATGTGTTGATAGAAAAGCATAATATGAAAGATCCATTTGAGGACATGGTCAAACCCATGGAGGAAGTTAGACCATATGAATTGATGGTCTTTCAAATAAATTGAACCATAAAAAATAATGGTTTTTAAATAAAACCAAGATTTAATTTATTTCACACACCACCACATAAGAAGGTTTCCCTCTTTATCCTCAAGATAAAACCATATTAAAATCACTTCAAACAAGCTACCTGGTAAGAGAAAAATTATTAAGAATCCAAATCCTCATAATTCTACATGTTTGATGTCATCTTGAAGTATATAAATATTTAATATTCCTAAATCATAACATCCAATATCAATATTTCTTCTCAATGCATATTACATATAGTTTTTACCCTTAAGAAATAACAAAAGTAGAAAGCACTAAAGAGAATAAAATATTAGTGTTGTTGCACACCTCTTCATGAGAAATAATGATAAATGGAAACACATCAATACAAATTAATTTTAATGGGTTTTAAATAAAAACATGCTTCAAGTTAACCCACACACCACCACATACATATGTTTCCCTATATATCTTCAAAGGATGACATATTAAAATAACTACAAATAATCGAATTGGTAATTGAAAAATTATTATTAAACAACCATAAATATACATGCTCCATATCATCATTAATAACATAAACATATTTTAACCTTAAATTACAACATCTAATATCAATATTTATCTCACAAGGCATGTTGTATATGGTCTTTGTTGGAGTGGTTGTTTTCATACTGGTTAGTGGTTTGAATCATTTCCAAACCACAATTTTGTTCTTACCCATGTTTACACTCACACATAGACTTAAATCTGATTTTAAGTGTTTTTTTGTAATCGTTGAATTATTTTCTTTATGTGTACTGATAATATTTTATCGTGCATTTATTTAAAAAATCCACCTATATTCAAATTAAACCATATCCTATATTGGTTCAAACTGCATATGTTGCCACATCACCAACTCACTTCTTTGATGCTCCTCTTCTACATGATATTGTAACATTGATATTTGATGCATATTTCTTTTGTGACTACCACTAACAAGTTATAACTTTGGCATTTCCCTCTTTTAGAGGCTTATGGTTACTTATCTCTACCTCAACTCTCGATTACTTCCATTAGTTGTGCTTATATTCCACATATATATCAATCTTACCATCAAGATGGTTACTTTGAGTTTTATCTTTTTTGGATACATTAGCATTAAATTTATTTGGCATAGGAAGTGACATTTTTTTTGATGTTAAAACCCAAGGAAAATCAAGGAGTCCACATGGTTGTTTTTCCTTATACAGTGTTCCCTATGTGGTTGTCATCTATTCCAAGACATATTTCAATTCTTCAATCACCATGTGGACTTTACCAAACACCTCAATTGTAAAAACTATTTAAAACGTCACTTTTTACATTTGAATTACAATTGTTAAAAAAAAAGTCAAATATGTAAATAGTCGATTGGCCATGAACATTTATGTTACAACCTTCTTGGTTAGGACTTTTTTAAGGGGGTAATATATATATATCTTTCAAGAGAATATTTTGTAGACATACTTTACTCATCTTCATTTCCTTTCTTAGGCCACATATTTTTGCATTGTATTTAAATTATATTTCATTTTTGGACACATTTTTAGTGTTACCCAATGTCCATTTTTGGTCATTTTTGTCAATTTTTTGGAGGTGTATTTTGTGATTTTAGTGCAATTTTTATTGTTTGGAGGTAAAGGAGACAAATAGTTTATGTTGTGTGTATCAAAAGAGTTGTTTTTTGTGAGGGTGGGAGGTATGGGGAGAGGGTAAGGTTGTATACATTCTCCTTTTTACTTCTTATGATAATGACTACACTATTTTTTGAACCCCTAATAAGACTTCAAATAATGACACATGGGAAACCAAAATGCAGATGCACTTACAGATAAAAGGCTTATGAAGAGTAGTACTTGGTGAATTTTAAAACTTTATAGATGAGGGATATATTATGTGTCTTGCATCCATAAAACATGGATCACTTTATTTCATTCACCTCCATGTTTTTAATAGTTTGCAGTCTCATATTGTGTATGTCACATCACCTAAGGAAGTTTGGGAAATTATTTTAGCATTGTTTGATGAGGTTAATCCACTTCCACATGTTCCTCTTCCTTCTCCTTCCTGTCAGAGTGAGAATTTTATTGGTGATAATTTTGATGTTTCTCTATCATATTTTCCCATTTGTGAGGGTTTAATTCTTGATGATGATATACATGAGAATCTTTGGTATCTAATCCTCTTTCTATTGGTTCTTGTCTTCCTTAATTTATTATTGAGGACTTATCTCGTCAAGGTGTTGTTATATGCACCTAAATCCACTTGCCTTAATAATTCTATTAATCCTACAAATTTATCTAATAACCATAATCCTAGCCAATTAATTAAAATCCTATTTCCCATATAATATTTCCTACATCCCATAAACTTGTCTACACCCCCTATGACTAATTAATCACCCCATTAGCCTACTAACAATCCTATTTAAATTATTAATTGTATTGCATTAACTACCCACAAGCCCACTTGTTGTTGGGCCTCTTTTTTATTAAGTTTAAATCCATTCCAACTCATCAAACACCTTGGTGTGAGGCAACCACTTATCATGATTTTTGTATTGGCCTCATTTACGCAGCTGGAAGAATCATCACTGACTTAGCACTAATTGGCAAGAAGTTATCTAGTGCCCATGTTTTTAAGGGAATCTTCTTTTGAAATAAGGACATGACGTTCATAGCATGAATGGAATAAGGTGATGGAGCTAATATAATGATCAACTAAGGCTCTAAACTAGCACCCAATGTGCACCTTCTACCCTGGCATGAATATGCTTCTTATGTTCTATAAATCCAAGCTCGAGCCAGTATGCAGGGGTTGCAAATAAAAGTAGTGAAGCTTATAGAATTAGCTCTAGATATCATGCCAAGAACACCATTATAATAAGATTTAGCCTAGATACCTTTGAGGATCAAATTATATCACCCAATCTCACCTATGATCCACTAAGTCACTATTAGTTTAGATAAGTTTTTACTCTATTTTCATAATATGAACTGTACTCAATATATAGAGCATTAACTATATGAATATTGGTTTAAGTAATACATTGTATTCCTAGGTTTAATACCTTAGCTTTGATTATTGAAATGCATAACAAATGCTATGATTTTAATGTTATGAATTAAATCTAAATGTTAAGAACATTGGTTAAAATATTTTATTCATGACATTCAAGGCATCTTTATAATTTATGATGACATCAACACATTACATAGAAATATTCCAAGTGTAGGAAAGACCCCATGCCAAGCGATGAGACCTATGCCTAAACTGTGATCCTAAACATTACCCTTAAATCTAAAGTATTCCATTAAACCCTCCAAGTTCCTAAATGACATTAAGATAAGGAAATTATATGCTTGTGCCCATGAAACCATAAAACCAATGCCATATAGGCTTTTTGCCTACGCACCATCAGACTCTACCTAGAATGGCTTGTGCCAATGAACTTTCCAATGCCATTGTTGTAAATTATAAAGTCCTATGAATAATGAGTTGCACTATAGCACAACTAGCCCAATATGAGCCCCACTTCCTTCTCTGCTATGCTTCAGGTGAGTGCATAAGGCTTGAGCCTTATGATAATTGATGTTGGTGTAGTCAAGTGATAAATGTTGAGCACCACAGGGTTAGTCTATGCCTGCACCTAGTTGTAAAAAGCTTGTAACTAACTTGGACAACTAGGTAAGTGCCTAAAAGATTAAATAATTTGATAATTGAATTTTCTAAAATATTTTGGTTTTATTGCCAGGACCCATGTTGAATTTTGTTTCTATAATAGTACAATCGAATAATGTTCTAACTCTCCCTCGAGAACATCAAGCACTGGCTGTAATATGTGAAAGATAGATTTGTGTTGAAACATCTATCTTATAAATAATAGAAGCTAAGGAAGTGGTTCTAGAATGACATGTATGATTCTCTATATGAGGTCTTCTTTTGTGAACTACCTGATCATGTGTACCAATTATTGGTTGCTTAGATGACCCATAGAAGAATAAGCTATGGATATCATCTTGAGGGGATGATGAGTGCTTAGAAAAGATTGATAACTTTGATACCACTTGGACTAGATTTGTAGACAAATGGTGATAAGGAGCATTGAATAGTTACATGTTTGAGTTTGTAGTATCGATGTACTCTTTCCCTAAATAAGTAGAGTTTCAATTCTTGCATGATCCTAGAGGCATGCTTGTGAAAGAATTTGACACTGATGTTAAGAAATTGATGGTGGATTATGGCTTTGAAACCATAAGAATGAAAGGCTATAGTCTTTTTACATATGATCAATGCAAAAGAGAAGAAGTGAATGTGTAGGTGAAGCACAATATAAGCGGATGAGAAGATTTACACTTGAGAACTTAGGTGACAAACTTATAATAAGATAAGGTGCATGTTGATGGAAGATCTGGAACCTAAAAGTGCTCAAAGGTTCCATAGTGAGTTGGAAAGGCATGGGAAAGGATATATTAAATTATAGTAGTACAAAGAGAGGAATAATGAAGCCATAGATTGAGCCCAACTATTGAGCACTAGGTCCCTATAGAATTTGACCATTAAAGATGATCCAGAAGTGACTACCCCATTTGAACCTACAATACTAGATCATGCATTGGATCTCCTATGAAAAGAAACAAGAGTGATAACTAACCCTATTATCCACATTAATTTTGACTATTTTACAGAATTGGACTACAATTTTATGATTGAACAGGTTATTCCTTACAAAGAATTGAGTGAGGATACCTCTAGATGCTTGGGTATTATCTCAACAACACAAAACATAAGTGCAAGAATTTTGGTTTAGCCAATGTCAGCATCACAGACTAGGAAATAAACCACAGGAAGTGGCCCAGTACCACAAGTCAATAGTACAATACCTTCATCATCATCAGTGTTGGAAATAATAACAATTCTAACACCTAACCTAGTGGTTGGAGGCATTGGAGGACTACTGCCAAGATAAGTACTAGGGGACAAGTGCCTCAAATGTCAACGCCCCTCCCCCCATAAAAAAATTACAATGAAATGGCCATGCACTTTCCAGTGTATCATGACATAGATAATTTCATAGAGCATGTGAAAAAATGTGAACTATAATGGTGAGATCATGGTATAACCCAATCTAAGCTCAAGGCAACCTAGTTTGTGATAAATTTTCTTGATCGTGCCCATATTTGGTATAGAAAATTTTGATCTTAACTAGGCTATGGTTGATTATGACACTTTGAAGAAAGCATTTTTCAAAGAATTATATATACCCAAGTTTGAAAAATAGATCATTTCCATGCTCAAATAAATTACCAAGGATTATCAGAGAGCATGTGCTTGTATAATGCCATATTCAAAACTCTTTTTTCCAAGCTTTCATATGATATTCACCCCTCCCAACATGCATAATGGTTTTTTGGGGGATTTATTGTACTATTTAGAAGAGCACTTTCCATGAAGAAATTCACAAACCCTCGTGAAGTTCTTGAATCCATGCTCAGATCTCAGGTAGTTGGAAGAGTCAACACTGGAATTAATCCATTCATAGAGGTATAGATTGCATCCATCACTAGACAACTATAAAAACTTACATCTAGTTTATCACAAGATGTTTGAAGTAGGTTATGGTGTACTAATTATAAAATAGAAGGTCATAATAGAAATAATTACCCTCAAAAGAATGTATACACATTGCTTCAAAGATGTGAGGTTTGTCATGAGGTACATGATGTTCATAACTACACTTTATTGTAATACACCAGTCAAGTTAACATAGCCATTTATTGTTAGATGTGTGACACTTACACTCATTCCATAGTTGATTGTCGAGTGATTGATGAGATGCATGAGAACATGGAAAGAGGTGCACACCATGCCACTACAAAAATAGAGGGGCAAGATAATCAAAATAATGAAGGCTATGGCCAACAAAATACAAGCTATGAAATGAAAAGAGGTGTTATAGGGCAAGGTGGAAGATGTGGTGGAAGAATATTTCCATTGTGGTCATGTTAAAGTATAGTTTGACCAAGCACTATCATCATGACTTCCCTGCACATCCAACATGTGGGTATTGTCTAGGAACACATAAGGTCAAGGAATGCCCTAACTTATAGAAACAACTAACCGAAGGCAAGCCTAACACATACAAGGGTGAAAGAATGATCAAGCATAAACCTAAATCAAAGAAATGGACTCTAAAATCACAACTAACCCACATAGAGCCAATCAAAGTGTAGAAAACTAGTCATAGTGGATTCAATAATTATCCAGTTGTGCTAGTACTAGATTTGTGCCTAAAATATGGGGAACCAATCTATACTAAACATATAATGTGACCTAAACCCAAAGTTGTGCCTTACTCAAACCCTGCATGCCAGAAATATGTATTGTAGTAGGCTATGAGTGTGATTTAGAACCTACAAGGAGAGATCCAACTGGCATGATACCTAGAGGTACAAGTTGTCACCTGTTGCAAGAATCAAAATGGTTAAGAGGTTATGGTACAAGAGATAACAAAGATTTTGTGCATCCTAGAAATAAAATAGATGTTTCCCCTATTTAAGACTTTGGTTTTAGAGTATTTAGGGTATAAGCTAGTTGAAGTTGCTACACCATGCATGAAAAGGACATAAGTTATTAGGCATACTCAGAATGTGGAGTAAGATTAATAAATCCTATTGAATGCTAAGATTGATGGATGGTCTATGTGTGAGGTCATTATTAACATAGGCACTGAGGTTAATATCTTGACAAAGAATTTATGAAAGAAGATGGTTAGGCTAACCTTGAGTCCTTCCCCTCATGTAATTTTCATGGCCAAAAAATCTAGGATGCAACCAATTAGGATTAAAAAAATCACCATTGTATATATCATGGGCATCGAGTTTCATTTTGAATTTGAGGTAATTAAGTTGGTTGAACAATATAATTATCTAAAAATCTTTGGAAGGCCATGGTGTTATGTGAATAATTCTGATATGTGATTTAAAAAGTGTTATATAACCTTTGAAATTGGCATGGAAAGGGCAATGATCCCCCTCTCAAGTGACCAAAGACACCCTATATATAAACTATTGATCTGAAGAATGAGATCAACCATATATAACATCATAATACAAGTCACTGAGACTCTCAACCCTAATAACTAAGGAATGATTTTTTGGGAGGATGGATAGTCAACCTTAGATATCACCGATGTTGATGGTGATTTATGGGTTGAATAAGCTTATGAGATGACTAGTCAAATATGTTTCTTAGTGAGCGTGAAGGTGCCAAAACCTATAAGGACTGGATGGGTCTAGATTGATCTTACTTCAAATAGATGGGTCTCTTGTAATATAAATAAGGAGAAGAGAGCATTTAGCTTGAGAAAAGGTAAACTTGTCATGATATTAAGATACAAGGGGAACAATTCTCTAGAATAATACATCTATGACCTCAAGTCATGCATCCCCAAAGAGGTAGATAGGATGGGTGCAATGGTGTAAACTCTGAGGATAACTACTACTCATTGCTAGGCAATGTAGAGTCCTAGGTTACCAACTTGGAAAGATGTAAAAATAGCCATATGTACTATATTTGGAAAAAGCAACAATGGCCTAGACATTTCTCCATACTCTAGTGATTTAGACCCAATATCACACATATGCTTATGCAAATAAATATGGATTGACTATGGCACCAACACCCCAAAGAAATTGTGGGTACACACCTTTTATAGAACCTTGAAGACATGGGTGTGATCTTGGTATATGGTAAATGAAACACATTATGAGATATCCAATTAGGACATCTTGAAAGAGTGTTTGTGTACACCTTCTCCTTTTCCTCACATAATTTGGAATTAATCAAGCCACTACAATTAATTTGAAGGGTGGTGCTTGAAGATACTAAAATATTAGAGGAATGCATAAAATATATGTTTGGGGAGAAATGATTAGCACTCCTAAATTTATTTGAGAAATGGGAACTCAATATCAAATCAAGTGATGAAGATATAAATATATGTAAATCACGTAATTAGATGTCTTTAATAGGAAAGAGGAAGCTCATGCACCAAGTGGATGATAACGCCCCTGATTAAGAAGGCCCTACTCATCTCCACATAAAAAAAAATAAAGGGAGTAGGTAGTTCAAGGACACACATTAGGAGATAAATGATCCTTACCATGAACTACTCAAAACCACCTAAGTAGATATCAGCTTAAAAGGAGAACCAAAGGTGGCCACTCTAGTGCATATTGGTCTAACATGGAGTTGGTGAAAATTTTGGATCTCTTGAAGGAGTTTTAAGATTTATTCATGTGAAATTATTGATACATATAAGGTACCCACCCATCCCTTGTAAGGATGAGAATAAATTTGATGGATGGCACACAACCTATCAAAAAGTGCCCCTATAGTGCTACGCCCCTAACCTATCACATGTATGAGGATAGTATTAGCCAAATTGTGGCTTACTTATCCATCTTTGACATTATATTACATTTATCTATGATTTATTTAGATTAATAGGTCGGCCTATGGAGTAACCATGGCCTAGTTAGACTATATATAGGAGGTAGTGGGTAATCATTTATCATCATATTGTGAATTCTGCTCTTATTGAAGCTTGTGGAGGTTTCCCCCTTGAAGTGGCTTATCTATTATCATATATTTGGATATATTTCAGTCATATTTGGATATAATTATTTTTTTATACTTAATTCTTGAATTAATTTCATTACAAGTGGTATTAGAGCTGCGATTTGGGCAATCTTGTGGGCGAAACACTAAATTTTTAAATTTTTAGATATATAGAAAAAGGTTGCGAATTTATCTAAAATGTTTTTACCAGAGGTGATAAATAATCACATTAAGATTCAATTAAAATTTCAGCTCATTTGGATCTATTTTTCAAAAGTTATCTTTATTTTATGGTTTTTCATAAAATTGCTCAATTGTGCGCAATTCAAAGAGTTTTTATGAGTTGTTTACATTTTTGGAAATCTTAGAAAAATTTGGATATGTTTTTTTCTTTGTATATTTTGAATTGAGGCCAAAAAATTCCAAAATTGCTTGGTCAAAGTTGGGTCAAAAGTGTCAATAAGGGTCGACATCGTAAAACCCTTTTATGGCAGGTCCACAAACTCAGGGCCAAGAAAAGGGTGCTGAAACTCCAGGAAAAACTCCTAAAAAGGATGAGATGGAGTCAGAAGGGGGGTGTAATAGACCCTTTGAACCAAGGTTTTCTGACATAGATCACAAAGTGAGCCAGCTTGACTATAGTGTGCAAGGCATTCAGAGTGAGGTGCAAGACATACAATCTAATATGCAATCCATACAAGATAGTTTGGGATATATCATGATGGATTTGAACATTAATCAATCAAATCATCAAGCTAACTCTATTTCACAAACCCACTAGGGTGGTTCTCCTAACCAGTCTACTTTAAATCCAACTCCATGGCCACAGAAGAACCTATTACCAAAAGTGGATATGCACAAATTCGATGGAAAAGATCCACTCAATTGGCTCAACCAAATGGAGAGTTTTTTTGACCTACATCAGATTCCATGTGGATAAAAGGTTACCATGGCATCCTTGTATCTTGAACCTGATCAATTCATTTGGTATCGATGGTTGTGTGCTCAAAAGAAAAAGATGAGTCTCAATGTCACCTGGTCAATTTTTACAAAGTAGCTATAATTATAGTATGGCAATAGTGTGACAAATAATTACTTCAACCAACTGGAAAAATTGTGACAAAATAGCTCTATCAAGGATTATATTCATAATTTTCAAAACCTATCTTTATGTGTGGAGACAATTTCTGATGCAAACTTGAATGACCTATTTTTGGGTGGACTCAAGGACCACATTCAACATGAGGTACACATGTTTAATCCACTTAATATTTTTGAATCTATTATCCTAGCACGTAGAGCTAAGGAAAAATTCATATCCAACAAGAAGCAGCCATTCACTCACTTCAAAGATCGTAGCATATCATCATCAACATTTCCTCCACCTACTAGATTGACCCCTCAGCAAATTGAAGAAAAGCGCGCAAAAGGATTATGTTTTGGTTTTGATAGCAAGTGGAGTAAAGGACATAGATGTGCTAAGAAGAAGTTATTCTACATTGAGGGACCAAATGAAGATGAAGAAGTAGATGATGCCTCCAATGATGATGAGGAAGATATAGAGGAGGTACCTGAAGATTCCCAACCTACAATCTCTTGTCATGCACTTGCAAGTATTAGCACTCCAAAAACTCTTAAGGTGGTGGGTTTCCTCAAGAAATAGAAGGTGACAGTGTTGATTGATTCAGGGAGCACACATAACTTTATAAACCATAAGTTGGCCACTTGATTTAACTGTTTCATCTACCCAGCACCAAAATTTTAGGTCATGATTGCAGATGGTGGCACAATTAATTGTTTAGGCAAATGCCATAGTATTAAGCTTACTATGGGTGGGTACAATCTTGACTCTCCTATGTTTTCTATTCCCATGGGTAACACAGACATTGTTTTGTGAGTCCAATGGCTCACAACCTTAGGTACCATTGAGATGAACTTCTAAGAACTATTCATGCGCTTTCATTCTGAAGGTAATAAAATTGAACTACATGGATTACATGCAAAATCTCCACATTTGGTTAGTTCACATCAGATGAACAAGATGCTAAAAAAGGGGGTAGAGGGAATTATTGCACGATTATGCTCCATATAAGTTCAACCCCCAAAGGTATATACACATCCTGATCTACAAATAATTATTGAAGACCACTCATCTATTTTTGGGGCCATGCCAAAAGGACTACCACTAAAAAGAGAACATGATCATGCCATTCAACTAATTCTAGGTAATCAACCACCAAATATCAGACCATATAGATATTCATATGCACAAAAGAGTGAAATTGAAAAGATGGTCCGTGAGATGTTGGAGGCAGGGATCATCAAGCATAGCCAAAGTGCATATTCATCACCAGTGGTCATGGTGCGGAAGAAGGATGACACATGGAGGATGTGCCCAGATTATAGGCAACTCAACAAGTACACCATCAAAGATAAGTTTCCTATTCTAGTAATTGATGATTTACTTGATGAGTTGCATGGTGCTAATTATTTCACAAAATTGGATCTTCGCTCAGGGTACCATCAAATTAGAATCAAGGATGAAGATGTTCATAAAACTGCTTTTAGAACACATGAGGGCCATTATGAGTTTTTGGTAATGTCCTTTGGTCTTACAAATGCACCATCTACTTTTTAGAGCTTGATGAACATTGTTTTTAGGCCTTTTTTAAGGATTTTGTGCTAGTTTTCTTTGATGACATATTGATTTATAGTCAGACATGGGAAGCACATCTGCAACATGTGAAACAGGTGTTGATAGTTTTGGAGAAGCACCAACTTTATGCGAAGCCATCTAAATGTGCTTTTGGAGTACAGGAGGTAGAGTACCTTGGTCACATTGTTTCCCATGAAGGGGTAAAAGTTTATCCTTAGAAGATCAAAGCGATAATGGAATGGCCCATGCCAAAAACTCTGAAAAACCTTCGAGGTTTTCTTGGACTAACAGGTTACTATAGAAGATTTATGAAAGGTTATGGCAGCATAGCAGCTCCACTCACTACAGTGCTAAAGAAGGATGTTTTCCATTGGAATCATGATGCCACCAAAGCATTTGAGAAACTAAAAGTAGCTATGTGCACCACTCCAATTTTGGCTACTCCAAACTTCTCACAAACATTCACTGTTGAATGTGATGCTTCTAGGTCTGGATTGGGGGCAGTACTAATGCAGGAAAGAAGACCCATTGCATTTGAAAGTCATCAATTCAAAGGTAAGAATCTAAAAAAACCTATCTATGAGAAAAAAAATGATGGTTATTCTTCATGCAGTTAAACAATGGAGGCCTTATCTGATGGGTAGACACTTTAAGGTGAAAATGGATCATGATAGTCTCAAATACTTTTTGGAGCAAAGATTATCATCTGAGGAACAACAAAAATGGGTAACCAAAATGTTGGGTTATGATTTTGAAATCATCTACAAGAAGGGCAAAGATAATGTAGTAGCAGATGCACTATCTAGATGGGATGCATCCACAGAAGCATTACTTTGTGCAATGTCCATATTGCAAGCAGATTGGGTGGATGAAGCTAGGTTAGAATGGGAGCAAGACAAGGATACATAGGTTCTGATTCAGAATCTCTAGCAAGGTAATTTATCCTTTGATAAATTTGAATGGAAAGGTAATGTCCTATGGTATAAGAGTAGGTTATACTTGTATAAAAATTCAGAGCTTAAGCATAAGATTCTTGTAGAGTTGCATGCATCTCCACTTGGAGGACACTTAGGGTTCTTGAAAACTTATCATAGAATTAAGAAAGAATTATTTTGGGAAGGACTCAAGGGAGATGTACAAAATTTTGTGGAAGAATGCATGATATGCCAATAGAATAAAGGTGAAAAAGTTAAGACCCCAAGTTTGTTACAACCATTAGAAATTCCTAGTCAAAGGTGGGAGGAGGTTTCCATGGATTTCATCACTGGGTTACCTTGTTCTGAAGGTAATAATGTTATTTTGGTCATTTTGGATAGGCTTACAAAATATGCCCATTTTTGTGCTCTCTCACACCCATTTTCAGAAAGTACAGTCACAGCTATTTTTATGGAAGCATTTCTCAAATTACATGGAACCCCAAAAATAATTGTAAGTGATCGTGATCCTATTTTCACTAGTAATTTTTGGACTGAACTATTTTCTTGTTTGGGTACTCAGCTAGCTCATAGCTCATCTTAACACCCCCAAACTGATGGGCAAACTGAAGTGGTTAACAAATGTTTAGAGGGGTATCTCCATTGTTTTGTATCAGATAAACAAGCACAGTGGGTTAAAAGGCTACCACTTGCAGAATGGTGGTATAACACATCTTTCCATACCTCTTCTAAAATGTCTACATTTCTAGCACTATATGGTTACCATCCACATTCCATCACTTCTTCATTAAAGGTGCACACCAAGGTTCGAGATGTGGAAGAGCACATTCAACATCAACAAGAGGTTTTGGCTAGTTTGAGAGAGAATTTGACCTTGGCACAAAATAGGATGAAGCAACAAGCAAATCAACACCGGAGTGAGTGAAATTTTGAGGTGGGTGACTGGGTATTTGTTTGTTTGCAACCTTACAAGAAAATGTCCTTGAAGCAATAGAAAAAGGACAACAAACTTGTTACAAAGTATTATGGCCCTTATCAGGTTCTACAAAAAATTGGAAGTGTGGCTTACAAGCTCAAGTTACCTCATTCATCTCACATACACCCAGTATTTCATGTTTCTTATTTGAAGAAGGTCATTGGATAGAAAGTTTCTACCCAGACAGAGCTCCCAGAACTAGATGAAGAAGGACGAGTCATTTTCGAACCAGAGAAGATTATCCAAACACGTACTAAGAGGTTGAGAACCAGAGAGATTAAGGAATATTTGATCAAGTGGAAAAACCAAAGTAGTGAAGATGCAACTTGGGAAGGTGAAGAATTTCTACAACAACATCCACAGTTGTTCAATGTTGAGGACAACATTGGTTTGAAGGGGAAGAACATGCTACACCCCTAACCTATCACATGTATGAGGATAGTATTAGCTGAATTGTGGCTTACTTATCCCTCTTTGACATTATATTACATTTATCTATGCTTTCTTTATATTAGTAGGTCAGCCTATGGAGTAACCATGGCCTAGTTAGACTATATATAGGAGGTAGTGGGTAATCATTTATCATCATATTGTGAATTCTGCTCTTATTGAAGCTTGTGGAGGTTGCCCCCTCAAAGTGGCTTATCTATTATCATATATTTGGATATATTTCAGTCATATTTGGATATAATTCTGCTGTTATACTTAATTCTTGAAGTAATTTCATTACATATAGAATGAATGTCAATCTTTGTGCCAAGTTCAAAACGGAGACTGATAGTATGCTAGTTGTAGGAGTAATCTACCCAATGCAAGAGTCATAATGGGTGAGCCCCATGGTTATTATCATTAAGAAGGATGGGCACATCCTCATTTGTGTTTATTACTAACTATTAAATGTTACATGCATCATTGACCCCTTCCCAATTCCATTCACTGACAAAGTCTTGGATAGCATTACAGGCTACAAAATCTATACTTTCACTAATGGTTTTTTAGGATACCATCAAGTCCAAATTAAAGAGGAGAACAAGCCTAAAAAAAATTATGATAGAATTGGATTTTTTATCTTATAATGTGATGCCCTTTAGGCTCAATAATGTGCCAGTCATATTCTCTAGATTGGTCATCACCATATTTAAGGATTTTATTTATAAGTTCCTCCTAGTGTACCTTGATGATTGGACAGTGTATGGGCTCATAAAAGATGATTATGCCAACTTGCACCTCATATTTTAGAGATACCTATAGTTACAAATCTATTTAAACCTCAAGAAGTGCATCTTTGTGACACCTTTTGGCACCTTTCTCTAGCACATCATCTACAAAGATGGTCTACTCATCGATCCTGTGAAGATTATAATAATCATTTAGCTCCAAATTAATTTCACATCGAGAGACATTCGTGCCTTTCTTATAAATTATGGATATTATATAAATTTCATAAGAATCTATGCAAATATTTTCATACCACTAGAGGAGCTATTATGTAAGCATGGCATGTTATATTGGGGTGCAACATAAGAGGATTCCTTTGAAACTTTAAAGCTCAAGTAGTTAGCATGCCTATTCTACAATTTCCTGACTAGATGAACCCATTTCATGTCTATGTCAATGAATCTAGATCTAAAATTAGAACCATCTTGTCACAACCTAGAGAAGGCAAAATGGATCACCCCATCTCCTTCATAAGCATAAAGTTGACCCAAATAGAGTAGAACTATACAACAACTGAGCACAAAGTGTTGGCCATGGTCTAAGCCCTAAAATAATTCTGGAAATACTTATTGGTGATACCATTCATCTTCTTCATAAATGACAAAGTGCTTAAGTAACTCATGAACAATCCCATTCTCCATGGGCACATTTATAGATGGATAGTTTTATTTCAATAATTCTAGTTTTTAGTTATCATCAAACCTAGAAAACAGAACTTAGGCCTAGATAATTTATCCTACATCAACTCTGATAATGTAACAACACCTATTGAGGATGAAATGATATATTTATAACTCTATAGAGTCGAACGTGTCCATGAGGACTTGGTGGAGATAGCCACTTTCTTAACATCTAGATTTATGCCCTATATAATGGCAACCAAAGAGAAGAAACAAATCATAGTTCATGCTACCCCTTTTCAGCTTATTAGTAGGGAAATGTATAAAATAAGCTAAGATGAATTCCTACATCGATGTTTATTATAACATGAAAGGGATTCCATTTTACACAAGGCACGTGATGGAATAGCAAGAGGCCATTGTATTGGAGATGTAATGGCATGCAAGGTATTACAATCAAGCTTGTGATGGCCAAGTCTATTTCAATATGTAAAAGATTATGCCAAGGCATGTGACATATGTTATTTCATATGGAAACCTAACCATTAGGATGAGATTCCCCTCATCCCCATTTTTTCCTAGGTTCCATTTTAAAAATGGGCCATTGATTTCATTGGGACAATTATTCCCATAACAAGGTGCATAAGTGTAATATATATTTTGGTAGCCATCAAATATTTCACCAAGTGGGCTAAGGCAGCACCAACCATAAATTACACAAGTGACATATCCATAAGGTTATTATGGGAGAACATTATAAGTTGTTATGGATGCCTACTTAGTTTGACTAGCAATAAAGGCACACCCTTCATCAATGAAACTATGCAGATCCTACTGACATAATACATGGTAGTGCACCATAAGACCATCCCTTATCATCCATAAGTGAATGTCACCATTGAGGCATTCAAAAAGATACTAGGAATATGCCTCATAAATATATGCAATGTTAGTCATAAAGAATGGGATGATCAAGTATCAGTAGTATTATGGGCATATCACATAACCTATAAGTGTCTGAATAAGGATACACCATTTCAACTAGTGTTTGGCATAGATTTAATTATACCAATTAAATTCATGGTGCCATCATTGTGTATTTTAGGTATGCGTCATTTGGATGATCAATGATCATTGGGTATAAGGCTAGAGGACTTGGAGAGCTTGGATGAAGTATACACCCAATCAAAGTGAAGCCAATAGATAGAGAAGGTATGTCAGAAGTTATGGCATAACAAGTATATTAAGTGAAAGATATTAAATGAAGGAGCATTGATATTATTTCATGAATCCAAGTACCTCAAGCACCTAGAAAAGCTACAAATTAGGTGGATGGGTCCATATGTATCCACATCATGTTGGAAAATGGTGCATGCAAGTTATGCACATTGTCAGGTGAAATTATCCCTAAGCATTTTAATATCAATATATTAAAGCCATATAGGCAATAATATGGTGCTTTCACCATCAAATATCAACTTCCTAATCACAAGTTGGTTTTGTTATGTTGACATGAATGACATTCAGTGAAAACCAAACATTACCTTGTATTTTATGATTATTGTTCTTATAGAGTGAATAAGTGGTGCTTTCAGGCATGCAAAATAGCTATTATATCACTTCTACACATAACTTAAATTAAATGGGTCAAGCAAAGATGATTTCTATAGCATCTGAGGCTAGAAACCTAAGTTTTTGGGCACATGGAACTTGTCATACTTTTAAAATATGATAACCAATTAACAAAGAGAGTCACACAGTATGAAAATGCATAAGAGGTAGAAAGAATATGCACACTATGATCATGTGTAAGAGATCAAAAGTAGAGAGTGAAGTGCTGGAGGACTAGTGCAAAGGATTTATATGGGGTAGGAATGGACAAGGAAAAGAGATGAAAGTTCATAGAAATTAACCAAGATAGGAAAACATGCTTGAAATGAAAGTGCAGTAGGAAAATAAGATGGAACCATGGATGTTAAATCACGTGCATATGAAGTGTTACACCTAGGTTTCCATAAGGAAAGTGAAACGTCACACCAATTGAACAAAGTATAGGAGAAATGTCATTAGGACAAGCTAACATCCACCCAAAGTGAGGTAGGAAGTGGTCATTTTAACTACACATCACTTGACCAAAAATATCATTAGGAGAATTTATTGAGGTTATGGTAGAGGCACAAATATTTGCATTGAATACATATGTGGTAGAGAATTTTTATGGATTTCATGGGTTTTATCAAATTCCAAGAATTATAGGTGTCACCATGCCATTACTCACCTAAAATTAAGAAGGTAGCTAAATTAGGGATATAAAGTAGTGAAAGGCTGACTAGTTTAGGCTACAAATTTTGAGTTAATTTGAACTAAAATGTAGAGAAAAGAACCAAATGTGAACCAACAAACTAAATATGAAGCAATAAAATTATACTACAATGAGACCTTAATTACCCATACATGAAAAAATTGAATGATTGTATAGAATAAGGAATTACATTACCTTTGATATTGGCATAGAGAAGTATGTGGCATAAATTGTGCAAGAACTAGGCAGTATAAAACTAGAGTGATGCCAAGAATACCATTAATGACAAGCAAAGATCAAAATATGAAGTCATATTCATATATATTATGACTGTGAGGAGTGCCAATAAAAATTATAGCTTTGAAAAAGTAAATAGACCACACTTCAACACCAGCCAGTTCAAGATCATAAAAATTGCATGAGTTCTAGCCCAAATCAAGCATAGGATTCTAAACATGCATGGATGATAGAATTGGTTATGGAAAATAAAAAATTACATTCTGTAGAAGGAGTTAGCATCACTGAGGTTGATTCAGAGGCACTTAAAAATATGTCCTACCAAGAAATGTAGTTTCCCATGGAGGTCTTGGTAGGAGAGAGTTGGGCATCTTTCACATACACCTATCAACTAAAGGAGTACAACCACTACACCAATAATAATGTTCAAGATCTATTGAAATAATGTGTGGTTGATTTGGGGGCCAAGATTGAAATAGGCATGGCATTATTTGATGTCTCCATTTGAGACAAACTTGCAACCACCAAGGTAACTCAACTCTATAAGTTATCATGTTTCATAAAGCTAAAGGAACTCATGCAGTTATTCCTCTAATATGTCTATGGGGATCATTTATACTTTTTTGGGAGGCACATATACTTTTTAGTGGGCCTTATTGGTTGAATCATTGGGCTCTTAAACTCTGGTGCAAACATCTATTGGATGATGGGTTTGCATTCTTGATCAAATACATCAAGGACCTAGAATGAGGATAGTTACACACCTCAGGAGTTTAAAAATTTTCCCTAGTAGTTGATGGATAGACATCACCAAGACCTACCTATACATTACTTACCATATGGCATAGTGGGTAAAATTTAATATAGTAAAATTAATTATAGAATAAATGGTGAAGAATGTGCTTGAGTGTCATACAACACAAGAGACCTTCTGGTGGGGGTTGATGTTAATTCCAATTATGATGGATGAGATCGACTTGTCCAATGGTGATGAAGACAAAATTTGGGTCTTCTTAGTGTACAAAGACTCCCCAGTGCTAAAGTACCAAAACTTCACCTTACCCCCCCCCCCCCCATTTTCTCCTAGAAGTACAAGACCTAAGTGATGGGTTAGTGCACCCAATATATCAAAGCATTCAAGGAGGAATGATGCATCCCCAAAGAGATCCCTTTGTCATGGAAACCTTTGTCATTATGAAACACTTGTGTAGTGCACTTGACACTCATAGACAATAATCTATTCAATCATTTGAAGCTCCCCTATGCATTTTATACCAAGTACATTAGGGATGGGTTAAAGAGAATCCCTAACGCACTTTAGTTGGACATCCTTGTGAAATATGTGGATTTACATATAATTAAGTTATGGCACCCATACATGCACCTAGGAGGGAAAACTACCAAGGATGAGGAGGATGACACAGATCACAGTGACATCCATCCCTCTAAAAGGAAGTCATCTTTGAGCACATACACATGTTATATTATGAGATGAAGATAAGAAAGAAGGGTGCTATCACTAAGAAGGATGATAAATTCCCCCTCTAAATCAATGATGAAAGGAAGTTGGCACTAGTAGCGTAGAAGAAGTCTCCCCAAAATAGAAATGGGGAGACACTTGAGGAGATGTAGGAGCACATCAGATTGAAGATTACCTCTAATGATGAATCCACTCCCTTTGTACCAAAGAAGCGTGTGACCTTCACACCAGGGATTACTTCACCCAAGAAAAAGGAGAAGAAAAATAATTCAAAGGGACCAATCATAATGACCATAATAACCTTGGCAAAGATGAAGGTGTAAGAGGCATGTGAGGAATTGGAAGCACAAGAGGTTTGTGAAGAGATGGAGGAAGAGAAAGTAGGGATGAATGTTTACATCATCTAGGAAGAAGTAGAAAAATAATATCCCAACACCAAAGAAGTTTAGGAAGTCCTCCAAGGTGGCACTACCACTACATTTAGAGATTCAAGAAATCCACCCAGTGCCTTGTCAAAATATACCTCCACATAGCCTCCATGATTTGAAGAGGAAAAGAGAAGCTTTTGGAATAAAATGAGCCTCAAAAAGGAATAAATAGAGATGACATTGGTGCTAAAGAAAAAAAGAGGCCATGAAGGAAGCTAGCATGACCCAAGTAGAGATTGAGAAGGTTGAGGCCAAGGAAATAAAGGTTAAGGAAGAAAAGACCTTAGAAATAATAAAGAAGAAGAAGGCAGAGAAAAAGAAGGCCTAAGAGGAAAGGGCCATGAAATAAAAGGAAGATAAGAAGGTTGCCACAAGTGTGTAACTAATGTAGGAGAGAGTAGTAAAGGCACTTAACGCCCCCACCAGCATAGTAGAAGAAGTTGCACCATAGGCATGCCCAAGTAGTAAAGGGGCACTTGGAGATAAGGAAGGTGATACTAACACCTTGAAAGAGAAAATGGAGAGTGCTAAATAAATCCAATAGAAATAGGAGGGCCAAGTTGGCATCGAGGTAGAAGAAGAAATGAAATAAGGGGATAAGTTTGAGGAAAAACCCTTACTAGAACAAGAGGAAGGAACCTCATAGGGAAGTGTTGAAGAGATCACTAGCACCAATGAAGAGGAATAAGAACAGATGAAATTGGTCATTACTGAGGAAGAAGGTATTGTGCCAAGACCAAGAAAAAACACATAGAAGGAGTGAACTAACAAACATTACTATATTTTTTAGTACATGCCCCCCAAAACTACCACAACAAGGATGCACCAATAGCTATCATTTAATTTTGATAGTTATATGGATGAGCCTCATTTTGAGGTGTCATAGAAGGCCATATTGCAAGTAGAGGAATCAGAAGAAGAGAATGACTCCCTTTTTATAAACCCCAATGAAAAGAACCCAATCAGATCAACCAATGCACTCATCTTCATAGCCTTCAAAGTAGTGCAAAAAACATCATCAATGATGTTAGGGATTCAAAGTGGAAGAAGATCATGCTAGAAGCATAAGAGGAAATAAAGGCCATGAAGTTCAAATTGAAACAACTAGCTGAGCATGTAGAGGGAGCCAAGCCATCCCTCTTGGATGGAATTGACACTTCAAACTTCTCAAAGGTTGACAAGGTATTCCTTTTGGTGGAGCAAATGATACCAAGGTTAAGGGCAGAGCTGGTGATAGAAGAAGAGGAGGTTCCATGTGCCATGATAAAATAGGAGATGGCTAAAAAGATCTAAGAGGTGTAATGCCTCTTCATATAACTTCAAGATGGAACAAATGGTTCTGATGCCATATTATGCAAGTTCTCCAACTAGGGGTTAGTTATAAATGTGTGCCTCAAAAAGGTAAAGGGGAGAAGGAGGAGCTGATGGCATAGGTATAAACTATGAGTAGATTAGATCACAACTAAATAATGGTAAAATTCAATACCTTGAGCACTCAAATAAAATACCAAGAACAAATATTGGAAGCACTCTTTTGCACCTTGTAAACCAAGGCCTATGAATAAGGATAAATCTTGAATGGAGGAGTTGTAAAAGCTAAGGAAAACCTTGAGGCCTTTCATAAGGAATTGTAAAAGATATATGTGTTTGCACTCATCATAACCTCAACAAAGATAGAAATAACAATTGTAGAACTCAAGCTCACCATTAAGGGCTTTGAGGAATTCAATTATAAACTAAAGGAGAGCACGCTAGAGTTATACGTGCCAAGAGCATTGAAAGACTAATTCGATGGTAGACTAGAAATTTTGTATGGGGTAATTTTGGGCCTCTTTTAGACTAAGTTTAAATTTGAACCAACTCAGTAGAAACCTTAGTGTAAGGTAATCACTTATCATGATTGTTGTTTTGGCATTTTTTACACCAATTGGAGGAATCATCACCAACTTAGCACTAGATGGAAGGTGGTTATCTAGCACCCAAGTTTTTAAGGGCATCCTATTATAAAATCAGCATGTGGAATCCACAGTGAGAAGGGAGTAAGGTGATAGAGCTAGAAAAATGATCAACCAATGCTCTAGATCAACACCCAATTTGTGCCCTCCACCCTGGCAAGAAGGTGCTTATTAAGTTCTATAAATCTAAGATCAAACTAACATGCAAGGGATGCAAATAAAAGTAGTTAAGATCTACATAATTGCTTTTAGATATCATGTCAAGAATGCCATTAGAATAGGCTTTAGCCTGGATACCTTTGAGGATTTAATTATATCACCCAAGCTCACTTATGAGCCACTAGGCTATTAGTAGTTTAGATAATATTTTAATTTGTTTCACAATATAAATTGTACTCTATATTTGGAGCATTAAATATATGAAGACTAGTTAAAGTAATACATTGTGTTCCTAGATTTAATACCTTCGCTTTGATTATTAAAATGCATAGTGAATGCTGTGATTTTAGTGTTATGAATTTAATCTAAATGTTAAGAACATTGGTTATAAGCTTTGATTCAGGGCATTTATGGCATCTCTATAATTTATGATGACATCAACACATTACATAGAAATATTCCAAGTGTAGGAAAGACCCTTCACCATGTGATGAGACTTGTGCCTAAAGCACGAGCCTAAACATGACCCTTAAATATAAAGTATTCCATTGAACCCTCCAATCACCTAATTGATGTTAAACTAAGGTAATTATAGGCTTATACCCAAGAAACTATAAAACCAACCCCATATAGGCTTTATACCTACACACCATCAGAATCCACCTAGAATGGCTTATGCCAATGAAATTGCCAATTTTTTTATTGTAAATGATAAATTAAAATGAAGAATGAATTATGCCATGGCACAACTATCCCAATATGTGCCTCGATTCCTTATTTACTATGCTTCGAGTGAGTGCATAAGGCTTATGCCTTACATGAATTGATGTTGGCGTAGTCAAGTGATAAATGTTGAGTGCCATAGGATTATTCTATGTTTGTGCCTAGTTGTAAAAAGCCTAGAACTAACTTGGATAACTAGGTAAGCCCCTGACAAATTAAATGAATTGACAACCAACTTTTCTACAACACTTGTAAATTAAAAATTCCTATTTATTCAACTATCTGTAGCTAACCTACCACCTTAGCCTCTCCTACAACCCTATGAACCTTAAACCTCATTTAATTTTCATCTAATCCCCATTATCCCCTAAAATAAACTATAAATCTCTAGAACTATAGAAGCCTCTCTAAGATTCTATAAGTCTCTAAACTAGAGGCTTCTAAATAATTTAAAACTCCCCTAAAACTCCCTCCACTATACTATATTATACATACACATGCTTATATCATGACCAAGATAATAAGAATAAGAAACCCATAAGCCTTCATTCTACTCTTATATCAACTATCATAGAAGCATCCATATACTTTGGCAATCCCTCCAACAATCCAACAAATCCATTAGAGTCCTCTTGAAGCCACTATTAAGCAATCCACATTAATATCATATTTCATTGGAATCAATTGAAAAATCTTGGAGAAAATATATAAGGGAAAAGGTGATGTTAATATTCTAATCTTAAATTTGTGTTTGTTCCTTCATTTTCCCTCCTTTTAATGTTATTGTGTTTTTGAGTTTAAGTTACTAGTTATAGTAATTTTAATCAATAGATAAAAATACAATTGTACAGTTGCATTTACACCATATTTTTTTGATGACATAGAAGAGGTACATACACATCCTTCTACTACTCATATGGTTGCACATTCTAATACTATAGTTTTTGCACCTTTTATGCCTTCTATAAAGGAATCTTTTCTATCACTATAGGAAGTGAATAAGAAAATAGTGAAATAGAATTTGCTTTTTCACTCCCTCATTCATAGTAAGGGCTCCCTTATTCACTCCCTATAGAATCAAATTGTTATCATGAAGTAACACCATACTGGTATGTTAAACATTCATGTCCCTATTCGTAGTCCATCATGTAGTGATTATGAATCTAGTACTCATCCACTTGATGCACTTTTATAGTGTGACCCACTAGATCCCAAATAACCCCTTGTTCTTGTTTCTCCTCTTATTGAAGATGATACTTTTGGGCCTACTATTGTTGCACACTCTATGCATCCCACTCTAGTTCCACTTACATATATACTTGCTTCTTTTGAGAAGCATCCCACTAGCTTTGGCTCCCACATGATTTATTCCATGGGTCACACTACCAAACATATTGGCATTGGGAAACATATATAAGGCATTACTTCCCCTATATAACCTATTATGTAGATTGATCAACATAGCATTAGTTATTACATAGATGTTTCATATTCATCAGGATCATTTGATAGAGCTCGATCTCTTAATGAGGATAGTGAGCTACATATGAGATCTTCTGCACCTTCACTGAAGCATAAGAAACTTGAGACTACAATGGTCAGACATAATCCACATGACACTTTTTTAGATGTGAACTCACATTCTTATATAGTGTAATTTGTACCCACTCATATAAAGGCATCTTCATCCACCATCCATGTTCATTTAGCATGGATTTATGATCATTCTTGGTGGTATTGATAACATTCTTTTAGAGGAATTTATAGACAAGATTCCTCCATCACTCAACTTCTTCAACTGCACATTTTTCCTCCTTATTTTTTATACTCCTTGGTTATTTGATCTCCTTATTAGGTAGATGTTTTTTTTGGATCCTATATCTCTCATTTTGTAGATGTCATCTATTACACATTGATTGTGTTTTAACCTTTTAGGACTTAGTGTATGTAAATCTTATGTTTATTAAAGAGTTAAGTAGACTAAACTAGTGAGATAATATGCAATAAATATAGTAATGTATTTAATATATAATTGACTATCTTTGAATTTTCTAAAAATAGTAATAAATAGTGTAAGTAAATACTTAGCTAGAAAACACCTCGTACGGGTGATCTGAGTGTTGAAAAATAAGATAGAAGTTGGTCTAAGTGTCATAAAATGGATACCTATGTTATAACCCCTCATGGATAGTAGCACCAAAATTGGAGAGTATCACCATTATTGGTAAAGTGGTGGTATTTTCCTGATATTGGTGGTAGTGTCCTCTATGCAGGATTGTCCTAAGATTCTAGGTATACCCATGTCTATATCTTTGGGGTTTATTCCTACATGCATATGTTATGAAACCCTATATTTTACATATAATGAATAATTTATTATGTAAACTATAATCCTTGATACAACTAGGGTATGATCTGAAAAGTGTGTTCATTAATAGGGTAGGTTGGACATCCTCAACACCTCACTATGAAGAGAGTTGCCTACATACCAATACTCTAAGGAGGGATCAATCTCGATGTAATTTTCTCCACCTAAGTGTTGTTGAAAGTGAAAGTGATGTTAGTATGATAGTGGCATTGAGAACCTTGAGTTTTCTTGAAACTAAAAATCTATAAAATTTGAGCTTGGGGCTGTTATAGATGGTAATATGTAGAAGTAGGGTAGATTAAGGATTGATAACCTTAATTGTGCTAAACTTTTTTTTGTGTTTGAATATGTATTTTTCAACTGATTTTTGTATATTGGTTAGAGGGCTAAAATTCATGTTTATATATTTTTATATTTTTTTTGTAGATGATAAAATATGTCTAGGTTGACCTTAGGAGGTTTTAGTTTTGAAATGATATATGTTTGGGAAAAGAAAGGGTAAAGTACATAAGTTTCATTTTGGGGACACTAACACCATGTGGTGTTAGTGTCCTTATTATGATGCTAGTTTCTAGCTGGCATAAGGCACGAAGGGATAAGATTTAGAATTGAAGGTCTAAGACTACTTTAAAGCTAGTTAGGGATGCCTGTGGCCCACACAAAGGATGGATAAGTGTGATAATAGACTCTAAGATTGGTATATAGCTAAGATATAGATAGATGGTCTCAAGAAGCACTCTTAACATTCAAATATCACTTTTGGGTGATTACATTCCCCCCCCCCCCCTTTTATTCTATAAATGCATAAAAGTGAAATGGCAAGGATAAAGGAAACATAAGTGTACCTAGACTTACCTAGGAAGTAAAGCCCATGAAGTTAAGTATGAGTATGTGAAGTTGGGTCTAAGTATGTGAATATAGATGGGTCTAAGTATGTGAAGCATGCTCAAATGCATGTCCTACAAATGAAATGTGCATAAATTAGTCCTTAATAGACATCAAATGAAAAATATTATATTGAGTAAGGAAGTAAAATTGAGTAAAGAGATGGGAAAGAGGAAACGAATGAATACACCTCATTGGGTACACAAACTAATGCATGAACCTAGTGACAACCTGTGTGTGTGTAATGATCAATAGGTGAATAACTTGGACTAAGCTGATAGATTAATCAATCATCATGTTTGGGTGTCTTAATAACTCAATCTAGTTTTGACTCCATCACTACCCACCCATGTTTAGTGGATCATGACCTTTGATTAGCTTGGTTTATAATGATAATGTGTCTAACCTACTCATGTGGGTAGCTCAAGAACTCAAATATGCTATGAATCCATCATTAACCACTCATGTGTAGTAGATGCATATGAAATTGAACTATGTGAATTATTGTAAATGTCTATCTAGGTATATCTAACTATTTATGTCAACTCTATGGCCACTCAGGTACATTAGGTAACTCTAGGTCACTTAGGAATGACAACCACTATAAAAAGAGTAGGACATGAAATTGGCTTGTAACCTAGAATATGATGTCAGGTGTATACACCATAGATAATGACATGTAATGTGTCATTATATATGATCAACTGATGTGTAAGTGAGCATATGGAAATAAGTGTTGCACAGATGACCCCAAATTTGATATTTGAGCATATGGATTCTAGACTAAGTTCTAATAAACTATATCTAGGTATCTGAATTGAATATGGGAATGGTCATGCCATTCATGATTCTCATAATATAAGAAAACTAATATGAAGCTAAGCTAAACTAGTATGAATCTAAGCAAAACTAAGTATAAATGATAACACTATAATTGAATATGTGCAAGCTTATATTGTACCTGCTATATTAATCTAGCCAATCTAAGTTTTTCTACAATTGAAGCTACTAAAACATAGTGTCATATCTTGGATAGTAGCTTCATATGTCACTAGTGTCTCAATTTAGGCTCTAGTGTCCTTTTGCTTTGAATTATGTGCAACTGTACTACTATTTAGATTATTATTTTCCCACTATGTTTACATGTGTTTGATTTTTTGTAACTGAGCATTTGGGTTGAAAAGTATAATGTGAGTGTAATATAGGAGCCTGATCTCTATGACAAATCCCTATGAATTCCCCCTCTTTTGAGGGGAGTTTTTGAACATGTACAAGAACTATCCTCAAAATAAAAATCTCTAAAAAATGTGTGATATTTAGAGCATATATGATAACTACATGATAATCCATTATAATATACATATATAACATCAGAATGTAAGATACTCTAAGCATAAGTATGTAATGTAAGATGTATGCCATGTATAAGACTCACAAGGGTGTCAAGATAGATGAAATAAATTTATGTGATATCAAATATAAGTAAAAAAGGGTATCTACATAGGGGGGTGAGGCATGATGTCCATCACAACACCCAAGTAAAAAAGGTAGATACATGAGGTCCCTCATGCATTAAAAAATAGTGTAATAATCAAAGACAAGTTTCATGTCCATGATGCATATAAGAAAGAATACACACAAAACACATGAGGCACACAAAGTAAGGTAAGGGGCCATACTATAAGGGACATGGGCACATATCACTAAATCTGAGAAAATAAGACATATAAGGGCATGTTCAAATGTCCACATATGCAAGAAAAAAATAAGTTGGCTTATAGACACATAAAATTATGTGTTTAAATGTCCACATACATAATTAATAAGGCACACACAAGGACATGGGCACTTGTCCAAAGAATATATATTGTCAATAGAAGTAACATACAACCAAAGAGTAATGACATATTAAAATTCCCATGAATAGAAGAATCAAAAAAGAGAAAATCAAGTCTAAACTAGGAAAGCTAGAAAATAAATTATGCTTGAATATGTAATAAATATCTATGTAAGATCTAGGATGTACATATAGCTAGAAAAAAATCTAAGTAAGAGTAGCATGACCAATATCAAGATATAACAATGGTAAAATTTGGATGTATAGAAGGATAGAACCTAGTAATTGAAATGGTGTATAGGCTGCCCACAAGTGGGTGAATGTGTGAAGTGAATAACCATGTATCAGTGTATATGCCCCTAATGGGTAGATAATAGCAAGTCGATATTAGTGTAATAAACCTGACTCCTATAGTAATCTACAAGCACTCAACAAAAACAAGAGAATCATGTATGTATGATAAAATCAACTATACTAAGATAGATAGTATATGTTATATCTAGAACATATAAGAAATGTAAACATATCAATGCATACAATATGTAATTATGTGTTTTCTAATTAATATTTGAATGTTTTTATGTTTTTGACATGTTATATTATTTTTGTATTTCTTAAAAATAAGCTATGTACAAGCAAAATGAAAATGAACTATGTACAAGGAGTAAAAAGAGAAGGAAAGTATGTACAAGAAGAGATAAATAATACTAACTAATGAGTCTCATGGGAGACTCAATATCACTATGTCCTATGCCAAATAAGGGAATTGTGATCATGCATGTTATGTGAAAGGGTAATTGTGGTCCCATAATCTATTGTACTAAGTGAACTATATTTTTATCTACCTAAGTAGTGGTACTAGGAATATGTGGCACTGACTATGGTGTCATGTGAATTATAGGGGTCATAGGAACCCATCTAGTAGAAGAAGTTATAGGTTGCAAAGGTGCCCTGTGCTAAGAACTCTAAGAACCTAATAATATTGATTTTAGTATAAATTATTAGGGATGCCATAGATCATTTGGTTCATGGAAGTACACAAAAATAGATGTGCGACATGATTTGCATGAAGGTCAAATCTAGGAAAACACATAAAACTATAAATTATGAATAAATAAAGACTAATTTTCACATAACAAAGTTAATGGCTCCAACTCAATACATTCAGATTAGATAATATGTATGAAGTACAAGTACAAATAGGAGTAGATGTAACTCCTCCAAGAAAGGTGGTTAATGACACCTCAAAAATAGAGTGTAACTCCTTAGTCTAAGAATAGTCATTAAACAGAGTAAACCACATAATGAATAAGGTGTAAGATAGCCACTATGACATATGATAGGTCAACAAAAACTCTTATGAGTACACACCTAAGCAAGACTATCCACAAATGTAGGAAATCCAAATGATATGGAATATCTGAGTAAGAAAAAAACAACAAAAAAGTGAGGAAAAATGAATATTACACTAACACCCTCCATAAGAGCAGCTTAGGTGGGAAATGATACAAAAATGGGTCCCAACAACTAGGCCTGATCAAGTACCCATGTGCAATGCAATCCCTCATTAATAAAAAATAAAAAACCTAGTGGGAAAAACTCCCCCCAAAAGAGAGAATTGAAGAAATGAAGAGGCTAGAAGGCCCCCTAAAGATGATGAAGTTGTCAAAGTGGACCATAACCTAAGAAGAGATCATAGATGAATAAAGTTACTCTCAGTGAATACTTTATGAAGATGTCATTAACTTGCTCTAAAGATTGGAAAAATACTAAGTTGATGACCTGTTCATGAATCAATTCTCAAATGAAGTTCATGTGAATCTCAATGAGTTTGGTCCTCTAATCAAGGACCGAATTCCTATTGATCTAAATGGTGCTCTGGTTATCAACAAATATGATTATAAACCACCTGATCTAAATACCAAGCTAAAAAAATCCCCTAAAGCTAAATAGATATGTTAATATCTCCCATATACTCTAACTTTATGGATGATAGAGAAATATAATTCTGCTTCTTGCTTGACCAATTGATGGGTCCCAAACCTAGTGAGAAATTATAACTTGAAGTGGACTCATGACACTCAGTGTCACCAGCCTAATCTGAGTCTATGTAATCAACCAAGCCAAAATTTGAACCAACCCTATAGTGTATATTATACCTATTTGAACACTAAATGTAGTGGAAGATCCTCTTAGCTACTCTCTATTATATCTCATGGGGCTCCTGCATGAATCTTGAAACAATACCAATTGATTAAGATATGTCAATTTTAGTGTGAGTCAAGTAGATAAAGTTACCAACAAATTATTGATACAAGGTAACATTGACCAATAGAGTGGAATAGTCAACCTCAATCTTGACTCTAGATAGGAATGGAGTCAAAGATAGATTACAATAAGCCATGTAAAACCATGCCAAAATATCAAGAGAGTAATTGGGTTATGTAAGTGAAATCCTTGAATCAATCTGAGTGATCTCAATGCCAAGGATGTAGTGCAATAGGCCCAAGTTAGTCATAACAAATATATCTTGAAGAGTCTTATTCACTATTGAGATAGTTGAAGAAGAACTCTCAATGATCAAAAGGTCATCAAAATATAAAACCAATATCAATAATGAATCATCCTATCACAAGAAGTACACATTGAGGTCTAAGTGGCATGGTGTAAAACCTGAAGCAAGAAGGAAGGAATCCATTTTCTCATACCAGGCTTCAAGGGCCTATTTGAGGCCACAAATAGATTTCCTAAGTCTACACACTAAAGAATAATATTGAACAAATCCAAATGGTTTCTCCATGTAGATATCCTCCTCAAGGTTTTTGTGAAGAAATTCAATCTTCACATCCATATGATTCGCACTCAAACCATATGCGGTGGCTACTACGTGTAAACCTGAGTGAAGTCATCTTGGATACTAGTTCAAAGGTCTCTAAGTAGTCAATGTTAGCTACCTATGAAAAACCTATGGTTACTAATATAGCCTTGTACTTTTCAATAGACCCATCTACCACATACTTGGTTTGATATATCCAATGACATCCAACCATGTTCATTCCTTTAGGAAGTTAAGTCAAATCCCAAGTGTGATTGCTAATCAAGGAATCATATTCTACATCCATGGATCTAACCCACTCAAGTATGCCTGATGCTTCTCTAAAATTCTATGGATCGGTCATGTAAGTAAAGAAGGTATGTGGTCTACTCTAGAAGTCTATGTGAGTATGCTTATCATCATCTAGATCCCCTGTCTAAGTGCTTACACTTTGAAGTGTCTTCATAGACCAAAGAGGGCCTAAAATGGGTGAGTCAGGTGTTGAATCTATATCCTATAATGCATGCTTAGAAGTGGGTGAGGATGACTCCCCATCACTTTGCTTACTACCAGACTCATAATCAGACTCATTATTGGAACTAAAAGAATAATAAGAAGCCTCTACCTAAGGAACCTATTATGAATAATCTATGTCCTTGGAATACTCATCCAAATTGAGTGAAACTGATGTAGATGGAAAAGTGTCTAGTAAAGATTTAGTGGGACTCTCTTGAAACCTAACACTTTTATTAGTGAACAATTGATAATTCATAGGGTGGAGAAGATTGTAACCCTTGACCTTGTTTGGATACCCAATAAAGATGAAAGGTTTGGATTGAGCCTACATAGCCTTATGTTTCTTTATGGGAATGCATGCCATCATCAGTAATCTAAAGATCTTGAAATGTTTCACCTTTGGTTTTATATTACGCTAAGATTGAAAAGGAATGATGCCCTTTAAAAAATTATGAGGAACCCAATTCTAAATGTAGCATGCACAATTGATGGCCTCTATCTAGAACTATGGAGCCAACAATGTAGATTGAGTCATACATTTTGCCATCTCCTTTAAGGATTGATTCTTGTGTTCTACTACACCATTTTGTTTAGGAGTGTATGGTACTATCCATTGAAAATCAATCCCCTCTATGGTATAAAACTTCTCAAATCTATGGTTTACGTACTCCCCCCATTATATTTCTAAAGGATTTTGATGTACTTTCTAGATTGCTTCTCAATAAGAACCTTGAAGTCTCAATAAATAGTTTAGACTTTTATCTAATAAAGTAGACCCATGTGTATCTATAAAATTCATCAATGAAGGTGAAGACATATCTAGCCTTGGTAAAAGAAGGATGGTAAAACTACCATGTGACATCACTATGAATAAACTCAAGAGGTACTAAAGCTCTCCTAGATTTTCTTTTGCCAAATTTCTCTTTGATATGTTTTCTAAAGGAAAAAACCTCACAAAGTCCTTTAGAAAATTTAACTATAAGAAATCATGTAACCATGTCCTACTGAATCAATGGCTCAAGATAGTTGTAGTTAAGATGGACAAACTGCTCATCATATAGCCTACTAACTCCATCTTAATGGGTAAGCAATACGATAGGAAAAATATCTGGAGTAAAATGGGAGAAGGTGTATATCTTGGAATAGTGATTAGTCCTGCCCAATGGAAATGTAGTGTCATTATATAGCTCTTTAATCTCAATAAAATCTAGTGTGAAATTGACCCTCATGCCCTACTTTATGTGGGTAACCTAATAAAATAAAAGGAGATTAGTTGATAGTGAAGGTACACTTAAAACATTTATGAATATTTCACCTTCAAATTCAATAGACCCTCTCCCTACAACTACTGTAGGAGTATCATCACCCAAAGTGATAGAGGACATGCTACAAGGATCTAAATCAAGAAACTCAACCTCTAACAAACCTATATGATATGAATCACCAAAGTCTATAACCCAAAATGAAGTAGATGCATAAGCCACTATAACTAAATATTTTCCCTTAGGTTTATTTTTCCCTTTTTAATTTTCCTTAGAGGATTCTTTGATCGATGAATACTATTTGACAGACTCAAGGACCCCTATATTGTTATTCTCTAAGAGATGTGTAAGGTTGTCTATCTATTTATTCATGAACTTATGTTCACCATGCCTATTTCTCTTACAAGAACTTAACTTTCTCTCTCTTAGGTTTCCCTTTGGAGGAGGTTTCGATGCTAGTTTTTGTAGTAGTTTTCTATTCTTTCTTCTTCTCAAGATCCTTTCTCTTCTGTTTATTATCCTTGTTGCTACAGGCTTTTGGTTTCCCGTTTCTAACAATGAGGGATGAAGGTTTGGAAGACTTGAAGGTTCCCATTTAGATCAACTTATCATATTCCTTAGTTAAATATACAATGAATTCATCTAAGGATGACATTTTCTAGTTGGCTCCTATGGATTTCTTGGTAACATAAAAGGTAGAGACAAATACAGAGTAATCAAGTCCTAATTTTGCAAGCACAAAAAGAACTAACTACTCATTTTTCTTCTCAATTCCACACTCTTTTAAATCCAATATAAGTGAATTAATATTGGTGAAGAAGTATTACAATGTGTCAAATTTGATAGGGCTCAAACTAATTATCTCAATCTCAAACTCATGACACCTCATGGTGTCGACTTTCCCAAACAAGTTTCCTAGGTTGTTCCATACTTCTTTGGGAGATTTGATCGACTCTATGTGAAAAAAGAGTTCTAATGACATTGAAAGACATAATATCCCAAAGGATTAATCACATTTATTAAACCATTTTATCTTGTTTGCATCTATTGTGGGCTCAGTTTTTACTCCCATAGTTATGTGAAACAACCCTTTACTCCCAAGAACCGTTGTAATCTTACTTTTCCATTCCTAGTAGTTGAAGGGTGTGTGTGCATTAAGAGTTATAAGATCTATTTTAGAACTAATATCAATGTTTTATTTTTATTTTTTTATTGTTAAATGTGTGGAAGGAAGAGAATTACAAAGTAGAATCACAAACCATAATACACCCCCCTAAAACTAGGTCAGGTAGCCCCCTCTAAATTTGGCACTTTATAATTCAATGCATTTTATAATGCAAATGGGCTAGTTACATGGAAAATTGAAAAATACACACTTTTCAAAAGATGACACTCAATTTTGAGCTACAGTTTACAAGATATTAACAAAACAAATTCCCATCAATAGCCCATTTTAATAAAAATTTTCACTAAATGATTAAAATATGCCTAATACTAGGGGGTACCTAGCCTTTCATCAAGTTGTTGGAACTAGCTCAGAGTGTAGATGTAGAGTTTTTTATCATGAGGGAGAATTTTCCTCCTAATAATATGGGCCTCACCCTTCATCTTTGTCAAGCATAGATACAAGGCTTAAAATTATCTCTAAATTAACTTAAATGCTAATTTCTCATAAATGACTTAATTCATAAAATCATAAAGTTTGATTTTAGAATATGAAGATAAATCAAATGAGAAATTTAAAAAAAAGACAAATATGAAATATTACATTGGATTTGAAGTGAGCCCACTAAAGAGATGCACCCAAACCCTAGCTTTTTCTTTTACTAGTAGTTTCCCTAATTTTAGGCACTGCCAAAGGAGAAATGTAGGTTTGAAGATAAACCAGATCATTATTGGGAGGTTGAGGAAGGTTTTGAGTACTGACCAAAGACTTATAGATAGAAAAAACATAGTTTATTTTATGACATTAGGCATAAAAATGTGGTTGAAGGGACATTTTTACAATCAGGGCCTTCAAAAATGCCTCCCACAAATCTGAGGCTACATGTAGAGACTAAAAAAACTCTATCCAAGGGTTTGTAATTGGTTAAGGTGCATTTTTACTCTATTTCAATCTTGATATTGGCACCTTTAAAGAGAAAATGGAAAGTGCTAAAGAAACCCAATAGAAATAGGAGGGCAAATATGGCATCGAGCTAGGATAAGTTCGAGGAAAACCCTTTACTAGAACAAGAGGAAGGAACCTCAAAGGGAATTTTTAAAGAGTAAGAATAATAGATATATTTGGTCATTACTAGGAAGAAGGTGTTGAATCAAGCCTAAGAAAAAAGGCACAAAAGGAGTGAAACTACAAAGATTACTATATGTTTGAGTACATGCCCCCCAGAGTTACCATAATAAGGATGCACTAATAGATATCATTTCCTTTTGATATTTATATGGATAAGCCTCATTTTGAGGTGTCGTAGAAGGCCATATTTCAAGTAGAGTAACTAGAAGAAGAGCATGACTCCCTTTTTATAAACCACTGTGAAATGAACCCAATTAGGTTGGCCAATGTACTCATCTACATGGTCTTTAAAGTAGTGAAAAAAACATCATCAATGATATTAGGGCTTTAAAGTGGAGGAATATCATACTAGAAGTAGAAGAGGAAGTAAAGGCCATGAAGTTCAAATTGAAACAACTAGTTGGGCACATAGAAGAAGCCAAGCCATCCGTCTTAGATGGCATTGACACTTCAAACTTCTTGAAGGTTGAAAAGGTATTCATTCTGTTGGAGCAGATGATCCCAACGTTGAGGGCAAAGCTTGTGACAAAAGAAGAGGAGGGCCCATGTTCCATGATAAATAGGAGCTAGATACAAATATCTAAGAGGTTGAAGACCTCTTCACATAACTTCAAGGGGGAATAGATGTTGTCGATGCCATATTGTATAACTTCTCCAACTAGGTGTTAGTTATAGATGTGTGCCTCAAAAAGGAAAAGGGGAGAAGGAGGAAATGATGGCATAGGTATAAATTGTAAGTATATTGGAGCATAGTAAAATAATGGTAAAGGTCAATACCTTGAGCACTCAAATCAAAGACCAACAATAAATCTTGGAAGCACTCTTTTGCACCTTGGAAACCAAGACCTGTAAATAAGGAGAAATCTTGAACAGAGGAGTTGTAAAAGCTAAGGAAAACCTTGAGGCCTTTCATAAGGAATTGGAAAAGATAGATGTGCTCACACTCATCATAACCTCAACAAAGATAGATAACACCATTGAAGAACTCAAGCTCACCATTAAGGGCTTTGAGGAATTCAATGATAAACTAAAGGAGAACACATCAAGAACATTGAAAGACCAATCCAAGGGTAGACTAAAAATTTTGTATGGGCTAATTTTGGGCCTATTTTAGAATAAGTTTAAATTTAAACCAACTCATTAGACACCTTGATACAAGGAAATCACTTATCATGATTATTTTTTTGGCTTTTTTTGCACTAGTTGGAGGAATCATCACCAACTTAGCACTAGATGACAGGAAGTTATCTGGCACCTAAGTTTTTAAGGGCATATTCTTATAAAATCAACATGTTGTATCTATAGTGAGAAGGGAGTAAGGTTATAGAGATAGCTGAATGATCAACCAAGGCTCCATCTCAACACCTAATTTTTTCCCTCCACCCTGGTAAGAAGATGCTTATTAAGTTCTATAAATCTAAGCTTGAACCAACATACAAGGGACACGAATAAAATTAGTTAATCTCTACATAATTGGCTCTAGATATCATGTCAAGAACTCCATTAGAATAATATTTACCCTATATACCTTTAAGGGTTTAATTATATCACCAAAGCTCGCTTGGGAGCCACCAGGCTATTAGTAGTTTAGATAAGATTTTACTTTGTTTCACAATATAAACTATACTATGTATTTGGAGCATTAACTATATGAAGAGTGGTTGAAGTAATACATTGTGTTCCACCTTAGCTTTGATTATTGAAATGCATAATGAGCTATGATTTTAGTGTTATGAATTTAATCTATGTTTACGCCTAGTTGTAAAAAGCCTAGAACTAACTTGGATAACAACTAGGCCTGATCAAGTACCCATGTACAATACAATCCCTCATACATAGAAAATAGAAACCCAATGGGAAAAACTCCTCCCAAAAGAGAGAATTGAAGAAATGAATAGGATAGGAGGCCCCCCTGAAGATGATGAAGTTATCAAAGTGGACCATACCGTAAGAAGAGATCATAGATGAATGAACTTGCTCTCAATGAACATTTTGGTGAAGATATCAGTAACCTGCTCTCAAGACTGGAAAAATGCTAATTCAATGACCTAATCATGAATCAATTATTGAATTAATTACATGTGAATATTGATGATTTTGGTCCTTCAATGAAGGATTGAATTCTTATTGATATAAATGGTGTTATGGTTATCAAAAAATATGATTATAGACCACCTGATCTAAATACCAAGTTCAAAAAGAATCCCCTAAATATAAATAGTCTTAATATCCACATTAATATCTCCCCTATACTCTAACTCTATGGAAGATAGAAAAATAGCATTCTACTTCTTGCTTGACCAATTGATGCAGCCCAAACCTAGTGAGAAATTGTATCCTAAAATGGACTTATGATACTCAGTGCCACCATCCCTATCTAAGTCTATGTAATCGACTAAGACAAAATTTGAACCAACCCTATATTTTATCTTATACCTATGTGAACCCTAAATGTAGTGTAAAATATTCTTATCTAATCTCTATTACATCTCATGGGGCTCCTACATCGATCTTGACACAATACCAATGGAATAAGAGATGTTAATTTTGGTGTGAGTCAAGTAGATAAAGATGCCAACAAATTATTGATATAAGGTAACATCGAGCAATAGAGTGGAATAGTCAACCTCAATCTTGAATCTAGATAGGAATGGAGTCAAAGATGGCTTACATTAAGCCATGTGAAACCATGGCAAAATATCAAGAGAGTACTTGGGTTGTGCAAGTGAAATCCTTGAATCGATCTAAGTGATCTCAATGCCAAGGTAGTAGTGTAGTAAGCCCAAGTTAGTCATTGCAAATCTATCCTAAAGAGTTTTATTCACTTTTGAGATAGTTGAAGAAGGAATCCCAGTGATCAAAAGGTCATCAACATATAAAACAAGTATCAATAATGAATCATCTTATCACAAGAAGTACACATTGAGGTCTGAGTGGCATGGGGTAAAACCTAAACAAATCTAAGTGGTTGCTCCATGTAGATATCCTCCTTAAGGTTTCTATGAATAAATTCAATATTCACATCCATCTAATTCACACTCTAACCATATATAGTGGCTAATAAAAGTGTAAGTTTAATTGAAGTCATATTGGATACTAGTGCAAAGGTCTCTAAGTAGTCAATGTTAGCTACCTGTGAAAAACCTTTGGTTAATAAATAACCTTGTACTTGTCGATAGACCCATCTACAACATACTTGGTCTGATATATCTAATGACATTGAACCATCTTCATTCCCTTAGGATGTTAAGTCAAATCCCAAGTGTGATTGCTAATCAAGGAATCATATTCCTCATCCATGGATCTATCCCACTCAAGTATGCATGCTGCCTCTCTAAAATTATATGGATTAGTCATTAAAGCAAAGAAGGCATGTGGTCTACTCTAAAAATATACCTGAGTACATTTATCATCATCTGGATCCCTTTTCTAAGTTTCGGCACTCTGAAGTGTCTACTTAGCCCAAAGAGGGCCTAAAATGGGTGAGTCAAGTGTTTAATTTGCATCCTCTGATGCATGCCTAGAAGTGGGTGAGAATGACTCCCCATCACTCTACTTATTTCTAGACTCACAATAAAACTCATTGTTGGAGCTAGAATAATAATAAGAAGAAGATGAAGAAGAAGAAGGCTCTGCCTCAGGAACCTGCTGTGAATAATCTATGTCCTTGGAATGCTTATCCAAATTGAGTGAAACTAATGTAGACAGAAAAGTGTCTAGTAAAAATTCAGTGGGACTCTCTTGAAACCTAGAACTTTTATTAGTTAACAACTGATGACTTGTAGGTTGGAGAATATTCTAACCCTTGACCCTGTCTAGATACCCAATAAAGATGAAAGGTTTTGATTGAGCCTCCATAACCTTGTGTTTCTTTAGAGGAATACATGCCATCATTAGTGATCTGAAGATCTTGAAATGTTGCACCTTTGGTTTCCTATTATGTCAAGCTTCAAAATGAATGATTCCCTTTAAAGATTTATGAGGAACCTAGTTCTAAATATAGCATGCACAATTGATGGCCTCTACCCAGAACTGTGGATCTAATAGTGTAGATTAAATCATATATTTTGCCATCTCTTTAAGGATTGATTCTTGTGTTCTACTACACCATTTTGTTAAGGAGTGTATGGTACTATCCATTGAAGATCAATACGCTATGTGGTATAAAACTACTCAAATCTATGGTTAGCATACTCCCTTATTATCTTTCTAAAGGATTTTGATGTAATTTCTAGATTGCTTCTCAACAAGAGCATTGAAGTCTCAAAAAATATTAAATAGTTTAGAATTTTTTCTAATAAATTAGACATATGTGTATCTATAAAAGTCATCAATGAAGGTGAGGATGTATTTGGCCTTGGTAAAATAAGGATGGGAAAACTACCCTGTGACATCACTATGAATAAACTCAAGAGCTATTGAAGCTCTCCTAGATTTTCCTTTGTCAAATTTATCTTTGAGATGTTTTCCAAGGGAAAAAACCTCACAAAGTCCCTTAGACAATTTAACTCTAGGCAAGCCCATAACCATGTCCTACTGAATCAACAGCTCAAGATAGCGATAGTTAAGATTGCCAAACTACTCATCATATAGCCTGCTAACTCCATCTTAATGGGTAAGCAATTTGATAGGAAAAATATCTAGAGTAAAATGGGAGAAGGTGTATAGCCTGGAATGGTAATTATCCCTCTCCAATGCAAATGTAGTTTCATTGTGTAGCTCTTTTATCTCAAAAAAATCTAGTGTGAACTTGACTCTCATGCCCTATTCTACGTTGGTAACCTAATACACTAAAAGGATATTAGTTGATAGTGAAGGTACACTTGGAACATTTATGAATGTTCCACCTTCAAATTCAATAGACCCTCTCACTACAAATATTGTAGGATTATCATCACCCAAAGTGATAGACAACATGCTACATGGATCTAAATCAAAAAACTCAACCTCTGACAAACCCATATGTTATGAATCACTAGAGTCTATAACCTAAAATGAAGTATATGCAGAAGCCACTATAACTAAATATTTTCCCTTAGGTTTCTCTTTCCCTTTTTTTTGCCTTAGAGGATTATTTGATCAATGAATATTATTTGATGGACTCTGGGACCCCTATATTTTTCTTCTCTAAGAGATGTGTAAGGTTGTCTATCTATTTATTCATGCACTTATGCTCATCATGCCCATTTCTCTTGCAATAGGAGAACTTAACTTTCTCTCTCTTAGGTTTCCCTTCAAAGGAGGTTTCAGTGCTATTTTTTTTAGTCATTATCTATTCTTTCTTCTTCTCAAGATCCTTACTCTTTTATTTCTTATCCTTGCTACTAAAGGCTTTTTGTTTCCCATTCCTGATAATGAGGGATGAAGGTTTGGAAGATTTGAGGGTTCCCATCTGGAATAACTTATCACATTCCTTAGTCAAATATACAATGAATTCATCTAAGGATGGAATTTCCCAGTTGGCTCCTATGTCTCTCTTGGTAACATAAAAGGTAGAGATAAATACAGATTAATCAGGTTCTAGTTTTGCAAGCATAGAAAGAACTAGCTGCTCATCTTTCTTCTTGATTTCACACTCTTTTAACTACAATCTAAGTGAATTAATATTGATGAAGAAGTATTCAAATGTGTCAAATTTGATAGGGCTCAGACTAATTATCTCAATCTCAAACTCATGACCCCTCATGATGTTGACTTTCCCAAATAAGTTTCCTAGGTTATCCCATACTTCGTTAGGAGATTTGATCAACTCTATGTGAAATAGGAGTTCTGATGACACTAAAAGACATAATATCCCAAAGGATTCATCACATTTATTAAACCATTTTATCTTGTTTGCATCTATTGTGGGCTTATTTTTTACTCCCATAGTTATGTGAAACAACCCTTTACTCCCAAGAACCACTGTAATCTTATTTTTCCATTCCTAGTAGTTTAAGGTTGTGTGTGTATTAAGAGTGATAAGATCTATTGTAGAACTAAGATAATTTTTTTTTTTTGTTGTTGTAGAAATCAAATGTGTAAAAAGAAGATAATTGTAGATCAAAATCACAAACAACAATACACCCCCCTGAAACTAGGTCAGACAGTCCCACCCCCCCCCCAAAATTTGACACTTTATAATTCAATGCATTCTATAATGCAAATGTGCTAGTTATGTGGAAAATTGAAAAATACACAATTTTCAAAATATGGCACTCAATTTTGGGCTACTATTTACAAGATATTAATAAAACAAATTCCCATCAATAACCCATTTTAATAAAAAAATTGCAGTAAATGATTAAAAATTGCCTAATGCTAAGGGGGTACCTAGCCTTCTATCAAGTTGTTGGAACCACCTCAGAGTGTAGATGTATAGGTTTTGATTATGAGGGGGAATTATCCTCCTGCTAATCTAGGCCTCACCCTTCATCTTTGTTAAGAAGAGATACAAGGCCTTAAAATATCTCTAAATTGACTTAAATGCTAATTTTTAACAAATGACTTAATTCATAAAATCATAAATTTTGATCTTAGAATATGAAGATAAATCAAATGATAAATAAACAAAAAAAATAAAAATATGAAATATTACATTGGATTTAAAGTGGACCCACCAAATAGAAGCACCAAAATGAAGCATCCAAACCCTAGTTTTTTCTTTTGCTAGCAGTTTACCTAATTTTGGGCACCACCAAAGGAGAAATGCAGGTCTGAAGATGAACTAGATCATTTTTGGGAGGTTGAGGAATGTTGTGAGTACTTACCAAAGACTTACAGATAGAAAACAAAATTATGACATTAGGCACAAAAATGTGGCTAAATGGATGTTTTTACAATGAAGGCCTTCAAAAATGCCTCCCACAAATATGAGGCTGCATGTAGAGGCTGAAAAAACTCTGTCCAAGGGTCTATACTAGTCAAGGTGCCTTTTTACTCTATTTCAAGCCTAAAACAAATATTATGGGGATCCAAAATTCCACCAAAGAGCAAAAAACGTGGTCTAATTTTTCTAATGGTCTGCAAAACATTGAGAGGTCCACAGAGATCTTCACAAAGCTGATAAATACTATAAAGGAGCTATTGAAAGCTCCTTAAAAACTTGAAAATGGATTTTCCCTGATAAATAACTAGAACCACAACTAAACTAGCAAATAACAATACCACAATAACTAGAACTAGATAAAACTTATTGTAAAAAGAATTAATCTCAAATTTAAAACTAATTATAGCAATAAACCATACACTAGTGATACCATCATCACTCTGATAATATATCAGGGATGCCACAAATATGTTGGTTCATGGAAGTTCACTAGAACTAATGTGAGACATAATTTACATGAAGGTCAAATCTAGGAAAACATATACAACTACAAATTACCAATAAATAAAGACTAATTTGCACATAACAATGCGAATGGCTCCAACTCAATACATTTGGATTAGATCATCTATATGAAGTAAAATTAAAAATAAGAGTGGATGTAACTCCTCCATGAAAGGCAGTCATAGATGCCTCAAAAATAGAGTGTAACTCTTCTGTCTAAGAATAGCTGGTCAATAGAGTAACCACCACAATGAATGAGGTGTAAGATAATAGCTATGACATATGATAGGTCAATAGAAACACCTATGACTTCACACCTAAGAAATACTATCCATAAATGTAGGAAATCCAAATGACATGGAATATCTGAGTAGGAAAAAAACAAGAAAAATTCACGGAAAATTAATACTACACTAATAAAAATTGAGTAGAGGGAGGCCCTCTAGAATCTTTAACATATCTCTAATGTAGGGGTCTCTCTAATAATGGCCTCCATAGGAGAGTATGCATATTTGTCAATAATATAGGACTAGACCTCACCTTCACTATTGGATCCACTAAAATCTATGGTGTATCAATAGGAATTGTGCCCTAAGCTATAACTAATAAGTGTGTTATATCTGGTAACAGTGCTATAACTAGTAACTACACTATAATTTGTAACTATAATGTAAATCCATGTGGATTATGTAGAAGATACTCATATGGAAGACCCTCAACTTTGACCACTTTATTTGCATGTATATATTTTAGGAATCTTTCCAATATGGATGGGATGGCTCATTAATGTTGTATCCATGACCTACCCAATAACATATCAAACATGCCTGCACTAGGTACTACTAAGAATCGAGTTTCCATATGTATTGATCCAACCTATAATAAAAACATAATATCCCTAATGGAGATCTAAACATAACCACTAATAACTATGTCTGTAGGGAATATATCATACTCTAAATACCCCAAATGCTATAAAAGTGTCATAGTGCACATGTTAATACTTGACCCGTTGTCAATCATAACACTCTAAATAGGATGATGACTTATGTAGGATCATACAAAGAGTACATGTAAATTTGTATCATCATTAAAAATATCATGCTCTAAGAATGTTATGAGTGGTTTAGATGGAACTATAGTGTGGTACATACCAATGATATTTTGTAATGGGTGTGCTTCCTCTATAATAGTATGATATGAAGTTGGTGGTAGACGTGTTTGATATGTATAGTGAACACCTGAAGTGATCCTTATCTCATTCATTGTGTGCTTAGTAAATGGATCTGTGAATTTTTTAATTCCTTATCTTTCATTTATTGTACTTTTTGTGCCTCTATGGGTGTGCCCACATCAATAATTTTAGCCTCAATCAAATCTTGTATCATATGTTTCAAGGTAATGTAAATTTTTGTTGTATGAATTGGTGCCCTGTTGTACTCACAGAATACATTCGAATCATAGTTATTCATAGGAGGCCATGTCATATCAACCTCTTTGATGGGAGGGAGAGATATGACATTACATTTTAAGAGCTATTGTAAAACCTATGCTAGCGATTCTATAAGGTTGGTGAAGACTCTACATGGAGGAGGTGATAAAACTAAGCAAGGAGATGGATATGAAGTTGTGTTAACTGTTGCATTTTGATCACTCTTATTCTTAGTGGCCCTCACCTTGTATGGAGGATTACCTAAACTCTTATTATTTGATTTTGATCCATTGGTATATTTTAGTTTTCCCATTGATAGAAGCTTGAGTTCTCTTTCTTTTACTATGTAGAAAAAATATATGAATGTTATAAACTTCTTAAACAAGATATCTTCATGTAATGATGGTAGAAGACTATGTTTGAAGATGTCATGAAACTATTTATCTGCAATGGGTCTATTCAATTTAGTTAATATAGTCTTGTATCGTAAGATCTATTCTTCAATAGGTTCATTTGACTTTTGTTTCAATCGTTCAACTAAGGAATATGAGATCTTGTCACTGATATTTATGGATAAGTGTGCTAAAAACATGTCTCCCAAAGCATTAAATGTGGAGTTAGATTGATTTGGTAAGTCATAAAACCATTGTAAGTCATAATACCTTAAATTTCATGGAAACAACTTTATGAGAATCTAATCATTGGACACGTAGTCCAAACATGCTATGTGAAAATCTTAGAGATGATGCTTTAGGTCACCCTAACCATTATACAATGTAAGTTTAGGTGACATAAATCTAGATGGAAAGGGAGTTGACACTATGTGATGTGCCAAATTTTATGTAAGGTAACATTAGAATCCAAGGCATGTGATGTCCGATTGGCTCCCTTTTCAAGATGTAACACCTTAGCCTACAAAGTATGAATCTTATGCATAAGGGTTTCTACATCTAGAGTGAAATAACTAGACACAAGAGATGTAGATATCACTAAAGGTTTTTGAGTTATAATTATTGGTTGTGCTAGCTGAGTTGGCCCCACTGTAGGTTTAAATTTTTTATTAGTTTGGGGAGTTGAAGATTAACTATTGGTTGATTTATTCTTGATTTCTATTATGGCTTGTAAAATTTATGTATGATCAATGGGTTATTCCTGAAGTCTATCTCTAAAGATCTATATGATATCATCCTTATTGAAAAATAGGTTATTATTATTAAGTGGAGGAAGACTGTCCTAATTTCCAATTTGTGTATCATCTTATTCTTGATTATATTGTTCATCTTCGAATGCATTATCATTGAAATCCATGTAATCAGGGTGTGAAGGATCAATAATGGGAGTTATAATAGGTCCCTTATCCATGGTATAAGATTTAATAGTAGTAATATGAATATGTTCTATAGTATTACCACATAGGCTATCACTTCTTCTTAATGGAAGAGATATCTTTTTTAGATGATATATAGTAAACAAATTGAAATAGAGCTGCTAAAATAGAATATATAAAATCTAGAATAATTAAATCAGCTAATGAAAAAAAAAGGATACAAACCATAATAGCACGTAGGGTTAGGGTTTGATAAAATTTAAAAGTAAGTTAGGATCACCAAATGTTTTAACCTCTTAGGACTTAGATGAAGAGAGAGAAAGAGGTCTAAGTAAAGGTCAAACAGTGAAGGTCTGTTGTAGTAAATCAAAAGGTATATTGTAATTAGGAGTTTATTAAATTAAAAAAGTGTTTATCTAATGATAAAATTATATTATAATCCTTTAATGTATATTCATGTGTTTTTATGTTGATGGAATCCAATATTAGTCTTGAATGCTTATTTTGTGTGACTGTACATGAAGAACACATAATTTTGCATCTAGAAAGTCTAATATAGAAATGATTTGGATGTGATTGGAAGTGCAAGAGATATAAATAATAATTGAGAAGGTAATATTTAATAGTATATTACTTGGTTATGCATTATATTTTAAGGATAATTTTTAAAATAGCAAGTTTTATTCCTTGGTGTCCTCTCCAGTTTGGAAACATAGTTACAGTCAATTTAGGTTCTAAAATTCATGTGTTTTTTTGTAATTTTACAATCATGGTATGTTTTTTATGATTTAATAATATGAATACAAGTGTATATGAATTATTCCAATTTTAATCATGGTTTTAAATTCTTTACAACTCATAAAATCCATTTATGAGTGTTCTTGGGTTTTTTAAAACATAGCACAATCTATAACAGTCCTAAAAATGATCATGGTTTGATGTGGTTTTGGATGCATAGGGTCAAAATAATGCTTGGATGACGTATAAAAGTGAGATAAGTTATTTTAGGATTAATTTTAGGTGATATATGATGATTTTGTCACCAAACAAAAATTAATTCCAAAATAGGGTTTTTCTTGTTTTATTAATGTAACTAGAGTTTTTGGGATCAAGAAACCATCATAACTTTGAAAATATCCAACCAAAATACCTGAAATTTGGTATGTATGTTTTAGAAAAACTTATTAAACTATTAAATGTGGTTATAAGTCTTAATTCTCTAATATCATGGATTTATTTACGACTATGTTTCTGATTGTGCGTAAAAATAGAATTTTGAGAAGGTAAAAGAGGTATAACTTTGTCTAGAATAATCCAAATGCTTTGATAATTTGTGTAAAGGTGTATGGTTATGGTTAAATTAAGTTAATTAATATTTAAATTAAAAACTAATCCCAATGTATTATTTATTAAGGACTAGGTCATGATAAGACTGTGAGTGTGTTTTCCCATGAGAGGGTTTAAGAGTCCAAGAAGGCCTAATTTCACAAAATGAACATTTAAATGTATTTGAAGGTTAAATGAGTGTTAGATAAGTTTATGTCAAAAATTATAAATGTTAAAATAGGTCATTATATCTTATTTTATACTATTGAGCATTGATTGGGTTATTGGTCTATGTGTAAGAGTTAATGAAGCAAAGTTCTTTTGATTGTAATAAGGTTGATAAGGAAGGTTTATGTTCTTATGTGGATAAAATTAGACTTTGTAGAACATAAAGAGATTGGAGAAGTTAAGACTCATTGGTATTAAAATACCAATACATAAATGATAAATCCCTTGACATTATTAGTAAAAGTAGAGATATTGAGTATTGTTATATACCTATAATGTAATATAAGAGTTGGATCAGACTTATAAAAAGTGAATAAGTGAATCAGACCTCAAACCAAAAATCTAGTAGGTTTTAGTGATTATAATTAACCATCTAGAGGGTAAGAATATTGATTGACTTTTGTGAACAAGTATGGATATGGGCCTAAATGTCTTGGGATTAGGCAAATGGGTTTAGAACATTTGTCATCATTTTTTTGGTATTACAGCATTGGAATAAGCTCTTGGGGAATTGAAATTTTTGTTTTAGTACTAAAGTTATAGTTATTAAGTTTTAGGATATTGAAAAAAAATAGGTTTAGGTACTCAAAGCCATTGAGGCTTGAGGTAAAAATCCAAAGGAGATTTGAGAGACAATAAAGAGCTCAATGAAGCTCAAAGGTAAGAGCACAATGATTTATTTAAAGGTAGATCCAAGGAAATATAAATTGGATAAGGTGTCAATATACCAATATGAATCAAAATTTGGTGAGACAAGAGATGGAACAAGGTGAAAAAGACTTGCTTGAAAAAATAGAGAGAGAGAGAGAAGGAAATAAGAAAGGGATTGCCAAGAAGTAAGAACTAGCTAAGGAAAAAAGAGAAAGAAAGAGAAGAATATTTCCAAAGGGAAATGGATGAGATAAAACAAAATATAGTATTGATAATATATATGATAGAAAATATATCAAATCCATTATATGGATGGGACATGAAGAGAAAAGTGAGATGGCCAATCAAGTTAATAGTTGAAAGAAGATAAAGGTAAAGATTGAGACTTGCCTTGAAAAGAGAAATAAGAATGCAGTGTAAGTAAGAATATAAACTCAATAATGAAGATGTTAAGGATATTTTTCATATTGACAGTCAAATATAAGGTGATCAACACCTTGTAGAAGAGATGGATATCATCATTTGTTATCCTGAAGAAGGAGAGATGCTTGGAAAATATGATGAATACATATAAGTATATAAGCAAGAAACCATTAAATGGGTTATGTGGCCTCAAAAAAATTCATCTAATGTTTCTCTTGATGTTTTGAATGCAAGTAAAGAGATTTTTTATAAATATGAATCCTTTGATCCAATGACTAGGCTCATGAACAAAAGATACGAAAAACCAAATGAAGCAATACTTAACTCAAAGCATGATGAAGAAGAGATTTAATTGGATTCTTTAGCAACTAAAGATAATAGATAAGGTAAAATTTTTATCAAGTAAGGTTTGGTTAAACAAGAAGGAAACTTTATCCAAGAGGATGAATAAAATGACAAAAAGGTAGAAGGTAAAAAGTAAAGTAAATGTTTTTCTTATTTGGATAGTGATTATGTAGCTGATTTTGATGCAAATATGTATGAAGAGATTTTTAAAAATGGATTTTTTTCATAAGTGTTTAAAATTAATTATATGTGGTAAACATAAATGATAAAGGTAATAATAAAAAAGGTAATTTGTTTGTTTATGAGATCATAGAGTGGTTACAAGTAGATATAGTAGCTTTAGAGTATACAATATATAAGGATGATGCATCTTGTGAAATAAAAAATGAGTTTGTAGTAGATTTATTGAAATTTATTGAACAAAGAGTACACATTTTCATGAAAAATATATAAAAATTTCAAGAATCAAGTGTTGTAATGAATCAAAAAGTCCAAGAAATTATGTTCTCAGATTAGGCATATAACATAAGAGATAAAGAGGAGGAACCAAATGAGTTGGTAGTTCCATCATTGGGAGACAAACATTTTTTTTTTTTTGTCAAATCTACTTGAAGATACCCAAAGTCCTCAATTTTTTATATCTAACACTTAATTGTGTTGTGTATGTGCAAATGTAGTAGATAAGAGATGGAATCTATAGAGAAGAGAGATCTTAAAAGAGTTTAAGTCAAGATGGTACAAATGATTATCCTCTTATTTAAGGGTAAATATACTAATAATAAGTTTGAAGAGAAGATGAAAGGAGAAAAAAACATAGCTTGGATAGATAAAGTAATAAAGAATACAAAGTACATGTATGGAAGCAAAGAACATGTGCACTTATTTGAGAAATTGAATGAAGATAACAACTAAGTAAAGATAGTAGAAAAAGAGTATAACAAAATCTCATGATAATTAACTCATGAATCCTTTAATCCTAGAAGTATAATGCAAGAGCATTATACAAGATTTAAATTTTGTACATAAGAGTCCAAAAGAGTCAAATAAGTCCTCTTACAAAGGACAAAAAGCCATATCATGCTTCATTATGCATTTTTAAAGGTCTTGAAAGGTCCTAAATAGCACATAGTGTCTTTTTTTGATCATATAAATGTTTTGAATTATCTATAATGCCACCATTTGGAGTTATAATTTGTTTTCAAGATTTCCCACCAAAACCCCTTGTTTAAAAATTCAAATTATTACAAATGCCTATAATCCTTTGTGGCTAGTATTAAAGGTTATAGACCTATTTTAACAGTCCTAAGAGACACATTAACATGTTTTAAAATTACTTTTTATCCCATGTAATATTAAAAACACCTCATCATCCATCTACAAGGATGAATCAACATTGCAGAAAGGTAAAATAAGGTATATGTTATGTTGGAGGTAAGTAGTTGAGAAGACTTAGGTCTTTTTATCAATCCTCAACCTATGTTTAACATCAAATAATAAATAATAAAATATAAAATATAGGCTAATAAATACATTCATACATTAAAATAAGGAGGTGTGATGAGGAGATGAAAAGAGAGAAAGAGGTCTAAGTGAAGGTCTAAAACTAAAGGTCTGTTGTAGTAGGTCTAAAGGTCTGTTGTAATTAAGAATTTGTTTAATAAAATAAAAAATTTATTTGATGATAAATATTATATTATAATCCATTAATGTTTATTCTTGTGTTTCTATGTTTATGAAATCAAATATTGGTCTTGAATGCTTTTGTTGCATGATTGTGTATGAAGAACACAAAATTTTGCATATAGAAGGTCTTATATAGAAAGGAGTTGGACATGATTTGAAGTGCATGGGAGATAAATAATCATTTGTAAGTTAGTATTTAATATTATACTACTTTTTTATGAATTATATTTGAAGTATTAGTAGTAAAATGGCAAGTTTTATTCCTTGGTGTCCTCTCAAGTTTGGAAAAACAATTACGGTCAATAACAATCCTGAAATTGATGTATTTTGACATACGTTTACATGCATGGTATTTTTTTTTAATTTAATAATATTAATACATGGTGATATTAGGTATTCCAATTGGAATAATATTTTTAAACCCTTTATAACTCATAAAATACATTTATGTGTGTTCTCAGGTTTCAAAAAACATAGCACAATCTATAACAGTCCTAAAAATGATCATATTTTGATCTATTTTTGCATGCATAGGGTCAAAATAATTATTGTATGAGGTTTAAAAGTTAGATAGGGTATTTTATGATGAATTTTATGTGATATTATGAGTATTTGGTCACCAAACAAAAATTAATTCCAAAAGAAGGTGTTTACTATTTTATGACCATAGCTAGAGTTTTTATGATCAAGCAACCATCATAAATCTAAAAATATCCATCCAAAATACCTAAGATTTGGAATGTGTATTATTAAAAACCTTATTAAACTATTATAAGTGGTTATAATTCTTAATTATTCAATAGCTTGGAGTTATTGATGATTGAGTTTCTGATCTATGTGTAAAAACAAATTTTTAAGAAGGCAAAAGAGGTATAACTTTGTCTAGATTCTTCCAAATGATATAATAATTTTTGTGAAGGTGTAAGGTGATATTTTAAGTTTGTTAATTAATATTTAAATTCAAAATGAATCCAAAATTATCATTTATTAAGGACTAAGTCATGATAAGACTATGAGAGTGTTTTCTTGTGAGAGGGGTTAAGAGTCCAAGAAGACCTAAACTCACAAAATGAACTTTTAAATGTATTTGAATGATAAAAAAGGTTTAGATAAGTTTATTTCAAATGTTATAAGGTTTAAAATAATTTTTTATATATTATTTTATACTATTGACCATTGATTAGGTTATTAGTCTATCTGTAAGAGCTAATGAATGAAAGTTCTTTTGATTGTAATAAGGCTAATGAGAAAGGTTTATGTTTTTGTGTGGATAAAATTAGACTTTGTAGAACATAAGGAGATTTGAGAAGTTAAGTATCATTTGTATCAAAATACCAATGCATAAAATATAAATCCCTTGACATTGTTAGTAAAATTAGACCTATTGAATAATGTTACAGACCTATAGTGTAATATAAGAGTTGAATCAAACCTATAATAAGTGAATCAAACCTCAAAAAAAACATTTATCAAGGTTTAGTGATTAGAATTGGCCGTCAAGAGGGTAATAATATTGATTATGTGACTTGTGTGAATAAGTATGGGTATGGGTCTAAATGTCCCAAAATTAGGGAAATGGTTTTAGAACATTTGTCATCAATTTTTTGGTATCAAAACATTGGAATAAGATCTTTGGAAATTCAAATTTTTGTTTTAGTACTAAATTTATAGTTATTAAGTTACAATATTTTGAAAAAAAATAGGTTTGGGTATTCAAATCTGTTGACGTTTGAGGTAAAAAGCCAAAGGAGGCTTGAGAGACAATAAAGAGCTCAGTGAAACTCAAAGGTAAGAGCAAAATGATTTATCTAAAGGTAGATCCAAGGAAAGATAACTTGGATAAGTTATCAACGGGACCAAGGTGAAACAAACTTTGGTGAGACAAAAATATGGAGCAAGGTGAAAAATACTTGATTGAAATAATAGAGAGTGAAAGATATAATAAAGGGACTACCAAGAAGTAAGAACCAATTAAGAGAAAATAGAGAAAGGAAAAAAAGAAGACAAAAAGAAGAAGACTTAAAAAGGGAATTGGATGAGATAAAACAAAAGATAGTATTGATAGTGTTTATGATATAAAATATATCAAATCCATGGTATGGTTAGGAGATGAAGAGAAAAGTGAGATGGACAATCAAGTTAATATTTGAAAGAAGATGAAGGAAAATATTGAGACTTTCCTTGAAAAGAGAAATAAGAATGCAGTGTAAGAAAGAAGATAATCTCAATAATGAAGAGTTTAAGGAGAGTTTTTGGAATGATAATCAAACAAAATGTGATTAGCATCTTGTACATGAGATGGATATCATCATTTGTTATCCTTAAGAAGGAGAGATGCTTTGATAACCTAATGAAGAAGTATAAGTACATAAAAAAGAAGCCATTCAAGGTTAAATGTGGCATAAAAAAATTAATTTAATGTTGTTATTGATGCTTTGAATGTAGGTAAAAAGGTTATTTATAAAGATGAATCCCTTGATCCAATGACTAGGCTCATGAATAAAGGAGATGAAATACTACATGAATCAATGCTTATCTCAAAGCATGATTAATAAAATATTCAATTGGAGTCTTTAACATCTGAATACAATATATAAGATCATTTTTTTATTGAGCAAGGGATAGTTAAATAAGAAGGAAGCCTCATCCAAGAGGATGAAGATAATGACAAAAAGGTAGAAGGTAAAAATTAATTTAAATGTTTTCATATTTGGATAGTGATTACGCAATTAATTTTGATGAAAATATGTATGAATATATTTTAAAAATTTATTTTTTTTCACAAGTGTTAAAAAGGAATTAGATGTAGAAAACATAAATGATGAAGGTAATAAGCAATGAGGCAATTTGTTTGTCTATGAGAGCATGGAGTAGTTACAAGTAGAGATAGTAGATTTAGAGTGTGTTATATACATGGAATAAGCATCTTGTGAAAAAAATGAGTTTTTAGTAGATTAATTGAATGATATTAAACCAATAATACATATTTCCATGAAAAATATTGAACAAGTTCAAGAATCAGTTGTTGTAATGAATTAAGAAGTCCAAGAAATTATGATTGAAGATCAGACAGCCAACAGAAGAGATAAAGAGGAAGAAAAAAATGAGTTGGTAGTTAAATCAATGGGAGATAAAAAAAAGTGTGGTTATCAAATCCAATTTAAGAGAAGATTAAAATAGAACAAGACATAGCTTGGATACAGAAGGCAATAAATAAGAAGAGGTACAAGTGTGGAAGCAAAAAACATGTGCACTTGTTTGAGAAATTGAATGAAGAAGACTACTAAGTAAATATACTTATTATTAAAATAATATAAAAATGATTAGGATTAGGATCTCATGAAACCTTTAATCTTGGAATTCTGATGCAAGAGCATCAGACAAGATGTAATTTTTGTACATAATAGTCCAAAAGAGTCAAATAAGTCCTCTTGTGAAGGACAAGAAGCCATGTCATGTTTTGTTATGTATTGTAAAAGTCTTGAAAGGTCCTAGATAGAATATAGAGTATTTTTTTAATCATATAAGTATGTTAAATTATCTTTAATTTTACCATTTAGAGTTCTAAGATGATTTCAAGACTTTCTCACCAAAAACCTTTGTTTAAAACTTCAAATTATTTCAAATGTTTGCAAGCCCTTATGGCTAGTCTTAAATGGTGTAGACCTATTTTAAAGTTCCTAAGATACATATTAACATGTTTTAAAAATATTTTTATCCCATGTAATATTTAAAACACCTCATCATCCACCTAGAAGGATGACTCAACATTAGAGAAAGGTAAAATAATGCATATACTATGTTATAGATAAGTAGTTGAGAATACTTAGGTTTTCTTCTCAATCCTCAACATATGTTTAGAATCAAATAATAATAATAACCTATAAATTATAGGCTAATAAATCCATTCATATGTGAAAATAAGGAGGTGTGATGAGGAGATGAGGAGAGAGAAAGAGGTCTAAATAAATGTCTAAAATTGAAGGTCTATTGTAGTAAGTCTAAAGGTTTGTTGTAATTGAGAGTTTTTAAAATAAAATAAATTTTTTATATGATGATAAAAGTATATTATAATACATTAATTTATATTCATGTGTTTATATGTTTATGGAAGCCAATATTGGTCTTGAATGCTTATGTTGCATGATTGTGTATAAAGAACATAGAATTTTGCATTTAAAAGGTCTGACATACAAAGTATTTAAACATTATTCGAAATGCATTGGAGAGAAATAATAATTGGGAAGGTAATATTTTATAGTATAATACTTTTTTATGCATTATATTTGATGGATTAGTTGTAAAATAGCAATTTTTATTCCTTTGTGTCTTTTCGGGTTTGGAAAAATTCATGTGTTTTAAAATACTTTCAAAAATTTGGTATGTTTTTTATGATTTAATAATATGAATAAAAGTGTATGGGAGGCATTAAAATTTAAATTAGGAATTTAAACCCTTTATAACTCATAAAATTCATTTATGAGTGTTCTTTGGTTTCTAAAAACATAGCACAATCTATAATAGCCTTAAAGATTATCATGTTTTGATGTGTTTTTGCACGCATATGGTCAAAAAAATTATTGGATGAGGTTTAAAAGTGATATAGGGTGTTTTATGAGGTAATTTAGGTTATATTATTATGATTTGGTCACCCAAAAAAAATTAATTCCAAAAGAGCGGGTTTGTTGTTTTATGACTATAACTAGAGTTTTTGGGATCAAGCAACCATCATAACTCTGAACATATACAACAAAAAGACCTAAAATTTGGTATGTATGTTATATATAACCTTATTAAACTATTAATAGTTGTTATAATTCTTATTTATTTAATAACATGGATTATTTATGACCAAGTTTTTTATTTGTGTGTAAAAATAGAGTTTTAAGAAGGCAAAACAGGTATAAATTTGTCTAGACTCTTCCAAATGCTTTGAGATTTCGTGTGAAGGTGTAAGGTGATAGTTTAAGTGTGTTAATGAATATTAAAATTAAAAATTAATACAAAAGGATCAGTTATTAAGGACTGAATCATGATAAGACTATGAAAATGTTTTCCCATGAGAGGGTTTAAAAGTGCAAGAAGGCCTAAACTCACAAAATGAGCATTTAAATGTATTTTAAGGTTAAATAAGGGATAGATAAGTTTATGCCAAAATTTATAAAGGTTAAAATAAGACATTAGATCCTATTTTATACTACTGACCATTGATTGGGTTATTGGTCTATGTGTAAGAGCTAATGAAACAAAGTTCTTTTGATTGTAATAATGTTGATAAGGAAGGTTTATGTTCTTGTGTGGATAAAATCAAACTTTGTAGAATGTAAAGAGATTGGAGAAGTTAAGTCTCATTGGTCTTGAAAGACTAATACGTAAAGGATAGATCCCTAGACAATGTTACTAAAAGTAGACATATTGAAGAATATTATAGACCTATAATGTAATATAAGAGTTTGATCAGACCTATAATAAGTGAATAAGTGAATTAGAACTCAAAGACCTATAATAAGTGAATAAGTAAATAAGACCTCAAACAAGAAATCTATAAGGGTTTAGTTATCAAAATTGGCCATCAAGAGGGTAAGAAGATTGATTAAGTGACTTGTGTGAACAAGTATGGGTATGGGACTAAATGTCATGGAATGATTCAAATGGTTTTAGAACATTTTTCATCAGAGTGCATCCATAGAAATCAATTTAATGAGTCTAAAAGATGAAATGTACAAAAAAAATAAAAAAAGATGTCAAACTCAATTGATAATGCATCCAAGGAATCAAGTATCATGTGAGAAAGAGAGAGAAAATAAATGTTCTGAATACAAACGGTTTGGTCACTTGCCAAACTAGACCTCACCCTATGGTCTTCAATGTGCAAAAATATGAAGAGTTTCATAAAAAAAAAACCTTTCCCTTCTTTTGAATATTACTCATAATATATTATTTTTAATGGAAAACAAACCCTTCATAGGTTAAAGATCCACCTATATTGTTTATGAAAAACTATAAAAAAATTTCACTCTGACAACTTACAATAATTTTCTCATATAAAGACCCCCCCCTTTATTATTTTTTTAATAAAAGACTTTATAAAAAGGAATTAAACATAAAATTAATCATTAAAGTTTATTATAGTCTCAAAATAAAAATTTTGAAAATAAAGGAAGTGCCAAGTCAAAATAGAAAACCATGAACTAATTGCTAAAACCATGATTTGTATAAAATTGCTTTCATGTTTTAAAAAGTGGCTTTCACACTAAAGAAGCATTACCAGCTTGGATGACATATTAGGGGGTCGTATGGAGCTATTATAGGTCTGTGAAAGCTAGAAGGAGTGGTGTGAGGGTCATTGAATGGATAAGAACACTAAGAGCAGGCTTAACAAAGAGAAAACGTAGTCTATGCACTTAAATCTTCTTGCTTTAATTATTATAATTAATCCTGCTAATTTATCCCCTTTATTCTAATCCTAGTCATATATCTAATATCCCCCCCTCAATATTTATTCATCTATTAAACTTATTCTTCCCCAACTATCTATTAATCCCTTCAATCTTTTATTAATTTTATCCTAACCCTACTTATACATTATTTGGAAAATTTAAATTCTCATTATCCATCTACCCACCTACTAAGCCAATTTTTAGGATCTTCTACACCCCTAGTCCCTAATCACCCACCTAATCCATATCTAATCCCCTACCTAATCCTAATCAATCCTTAAGAGGATTATAGAATCCTCAAATTCTAGAATCCTCTCTAACTTACCCTTTCCCATATAGAAGTCTCTATTCTAGAGGCTTCCAAGGAATTTAAAATTCCTCAGAAAATCCCAAACCATTAATCTCAATGGCATAAGATTTAAATCTATCCATTTATTTTTCCCTCCATTTTCTATATAAACAAGTCATTTCTCCATGGCTAAACTAACTACAAGCTAACTAGAATCTCCATGATCCACTAACTAGAAACCAAGTCATGAATGCATAAGATCTCCATGCTAATCCAATCTTTGAATCCATTATCAACATCCTTTATCATACCAACATAATGTCAAAATTTTGAGTCTAAGGTATTCTCAATCCAATCTTCTTATTTTCATAATTGTTTAATCATGGTTTAGAGCAATTAACTTTATGATTAGAGTGTTTATTTGAATTGTTCATTCTTATATCTATATTTAATCCTATTGGCTCTAGATCTTACTTAGGTAGTTTTATGTTTTGTGTCTAAATTTCATATTTAGGTAATAAGCTCAAAATTTCTACTACATTTTAGCATCCACCATGGGGAAATCCCTCCCAATTTAATCATTTTTATTGTTAGTGGTGTTTTTTCTAGATTGCAGGGATGATTAAGTCAATATCAAGTGTCAAATTTTTAAGATATCTTCATGCATAGGTGAATCATGTCATTATTCTGCAAGTTATGACATTGCAGTCCTGATTTTATGCTTGAGAATTGTAATTTTGCATTAACCATCCAATTTAACTGCTAACAATTTTCTTTGGTAGGATTTTTACCCTTCTACAATACCACGATTCACAAGTTACATTTTTGCATCAAAAATCATGGTTTTGCATGCCAATCAATGATATTATGTTACTTTTCTAACCCTTAATGGCTAACGGTTTTTTGACTATGATAGGTTTTTATCCATCTACAAAATCACAACTTTGAGATTCATAATATTGCCCTACAAGTTGTGATATTATAACTATATTCATGACATTTTAATTTATCCAAAATCTACTAATGATTATCCATTGATATCTAACCTACATGTTTAATTTGGTCATTTTCTATCTTAAAAGAAGATCACTAATCATATAGGCCCCTCATGAAATCTTATTTAACTATTTTATATCCTAGAATCTTTTTCTAACCACATTTGTGATTGGAATAACATATTTTGCTAACTACATGTGGGGTCTTATCTATATAACCCAATGTATGAAATTGACAAGGTGAACAAGAAACATCAAAAGAGGAGGTCATATGTAAACAAAAACATAATATCCTTACCTTTTTTTACTAACCTCTACAAAATCTCTAATCATGCAATCATGGTATTGACCTGAAAATAGTGATACTACATTTATAATCATGATATTATGATTTAAACATTTTGGGGGTTGTTGTGTTTACTATTTAATCTCTTCAAATTGATAAGGCAGATCTTAGGATAATCTGATCAAGAAAACACCTTTCTATTCTGAAGATTGTGTGTTGGTTTATCTATCTTTGTTGCAAAATCTTGTCTTGGTATCTTTTGGCAAAAATCTTGATACATCATTATAAAGCTAATTTTCTATATGTGTTCATTTCATAGGAATTTATATATCTTAGGCATTTGGGTTAATCTGATCATCTAAACACCTACATTTTAGTCAAAAATCTAAAATTTTGAAGTCTTAAACTTTGCTACAATATCGCTAATATCACAATTATGATATCGCCCTATTAGTCATGATATTACATAAATAGTTATAGTTTTATAGATTGACCATCATGGTTAACTATCTATGGCAAAATCACAACTCATGAATTACAATATTACATTGGTAGTTGTGATATTGTACTGGTTGTTATGGTATTTCATTCTAAAGTTGTGATTTTGTACTCATTTTTCCTTCAAAATTGTCCTTTTTAAGTACATTTTTATAGTCATTTTTGGTGAATTTTGAGTCATTATGAGCCTCTTACAAGGACCAAATTACCTTTAGCATCATGGGCTCCACCCCTAAACCACATCTTATAATGTGAGAGTTCACTTGGGGAGTTATCCCCAAATCCTATAAGGGGATCTACCCCTTGACCCTACTGGGGGTTGTCAACCCCAGACCCCTGCATCATGGCCTACTCACCCAAAGAAATTATAGAGCAAAAATCACAACTTTTTTTAGTGGTTTTTATTAATCCTTATTAGACTAACATTATGTTTCTTATAGAGGTAAATTGAGGTAAATCTATTATCCATTAGGTTTTTTCCTAAAATCTTATCTTACAATTCTAACATCTTATCTTGAAAAATACCCCTCAATATTATCATTCAAAAATACTAATCACTTGTCTTACAGGTTACCCCTCGAGTTCCAAATCAAACTACTAATTGTTTTATTGTAGGCCACCTATCAAAGACATTTTAGCATCATAAAAAACATTTTGTTTAAAACTCTTAAACATTTTAATCACTTCATTTGAATCATGTATATTCTTGTATATTATTGCATTTTATATATATATATATATATCTCACATCTAATTAATTAGTTAATTAGTCTCTTTTTAGCTTTTTTATTTGTCACCTGAGAGCTACGATGGTGTATGCTCTCCTCTTTGCATCCTTATGATGATTCTTAGAGGATAAAAAACCACTACTAAATCCTCCCATTTTAATTTTTAGGGGTAACATGATGTGAAATTGATACCCACACACTTGAAATCATCTTAGGGGGATAGTGACCATGGATTTCACCACCACACACTAATCCAAACTCTATGTTATGATGGAGTATAAATATCAGAGACAATTGTCATTAGGCTAAGTCATTGACCCCATATAGGTCATCCATGAAGGGGAAGAGTTCTCTCTCTAAACCAAGCATTATAAATCACCCTACATAGACTTGAGGCCTATTATAAATTTATGTATATCAGGGATAGCCCTAGAGAGCCCATTCAACCTAGTATAGGATATTTTGGTCGTAATAGGTAGCTTGCTTCCAAAGTTAGGATCAACTCCTAAGTAGCCTTCAAGTGAAAATGGGGTCAAGAGGGTTCTATAGATATCATAATAAGTCACTATATTATAGCCTTACCCATGAAAACTTTATAGATGGTGTAGTCATCGGGTTATACACCCATCAATTTAATAATCTTGGGATTACAATTTGCTTGATTGGATGTATGTTGTGTTATACATATGTTGTTTTTGATCCAAGTCATCCTTTTACCCAAGCTTATACACTCCTCTATAGGCATTTTTCATCATACTTTTGTACGTATTGTCTTTGTACATCCTTTTACTTATCTCATCCTATTCCCATCTTACTCTAGTCATATTAATCAATCATTGGTCATACCCCTATCATTTACATATCCTAATCAAGTCCTATCATCCTTGAATCATATATTCTTCACTTAGTCTTAATATCAATCATCCCTAACATCATCTTTATCACTTAGTCTACCTTATCTATAACTAATCTTGATCACCTCCTAGTCTAGTATCACCCGTCCACGTCACCTACATATCCTAATCACATCTTGTCATCTACATCTTATCCTAAGTATAATCTATCCATTACCAATTATTTGTCTTGATCTTATCTTGCCTAGTTAACTTAGTCCTAATCATAATCTAACCCAATTCATTCCCTTGTCTTTACTAATCCACCTGTCAAGTCTGTAGTCATACTTTGGTCTCCATCGACATTGGAAAATAACATTATTATAATATTAGGGTCCTCATAATTTAGCTTGATTATGTCTAATCAAGTTTTAATTAAATTCAAAAACCTATCCATCTATCAATCCAATCATCTCATCCTATTTAAGTTGATCAACTTAGTCTTGATCTAGCCTTACTCCAATCAATCTCTTGAGCTAGTCTATCCCCTCATCCAATCTTGGATCTTATCATAGATCACCCAATTGAATCTAATCTCAATCATCAAGGTCTAGTTCATGTTCTAAATTGGTCTACTTAAATATTATTTTATCCCATCTAAAGTTGAAATCAGACTAAAGTAAGCCTTTGTCTAAGTTTATTTCACACATCCCATCTTCACCCCTTAGTATTTATATTCAATCCCCCACTCTTTCCAATTGGGTTCGATGAACCACATCATTCATACTTTCTTGTCAGGATCCTACTGCCCACTAAGGGCACATATGATTACCTTTGTATAAGCAACTAAACATAGAATTTAACCAGAATGAATAAGTAACTAGAAATATGAAACAACAGAAAATATGAGAGACAATACCCAATTGTATTAATACTCATCCAGAAGGAAATACAATAAAGAAGATGCCACACTTCTTCTAACACCTATAGAGCTCCCACACTTCTAGGTCTCACCAGTAATTCTCCTTCAACAGTTCACTCTCTCAATCACGGTCACAACAATCAACTCAAACATAGAGTTGTTGTTCACCTCCACCATTCAGTAACAATGCTGCCAGTACACCAAGTACACAACCATACTCTAAGTAGATCTCCCTTCTCTTGCAACAACCTGAAAATCAATAGACCTTACTTACCATGTAGATGTCTCTACACCCTGAAGAACCCTTGTCCTTGCCTCACCAAGTCCTTATGATTCTTCAACCAGTACCCCGGTGGATCTTCTACCAAAACTTTGCACACCTGTAACTCTACCTGATCATACACACTCAGCACCCCTTTGGAACTAGGAGGAGCTCCTCTTGCTCTCTCTATAAGCACAATGGCTTTCTAGCACACTTTTACAATACAGCCCATGAGTCTATTATATAGATCCCATGCAAAACAATAATTAGACTTTCTTAATTACAATAATTAGAAACACAGCTCCAAGACTAAAATAAGTCTTTACATGCAAACTAATTGTCCAAAAATAGACCAGTTCTCGACCCACATGAAAACGCATGCACACACAGGTTGCCGACGTCAGCTCCTTCCTGACCGATCTCAACCGACTCATAACTGATGTCAGTTTCTTCTACACTGTAATATGACTGACATCGGTTGATCAGAGCGACGTCGGTTGCCCTGCAACTTGTTATGCAACTCAGCAACCTCCGCAACTCCTATTCACATCCTGCTAAAGCTTTTAGCTCCATAACCTAACAACCTTCACATTAGCTCCCTCTAGAGACAAAATCAACCTGTGATCTTCCATGTCTCTTATGCCAAAGAATTTCATTGCTCCCAAATTCTTCATGACATACCTCTGAACTAACTTTACCTTTAGCTCAGAAACTCCCTGCATGTGTGACCCTGCAACAAGCAACCACACCACATATAGTAATAGGATAATGTTGTGACCATTATCCAACCTAGTAAAGAAAACACAAAGGTTACATTGACCTTGACCAAAGCCATGCTTAGTCATACACCTGTCAAACCTGTACCACTGTCCTGCAGCCTGCTCAAGACCATATACCCTAGCCTTTTGTCTCATGTGTCCATCCACTCTCTTATTTAACCTAGGAATCCATTCATCTATCAGTGCTTTCATCCCAGTTGGAAACTCTACCAAAAATCCCGCTTGGTTCTCTTCCAAAGAATTCATGCCATGCTCCCACTGTTTCCTGGATTCTACCCTTTCAATCCTCCATATGGGCGTTTGAGACTCCTTGACAGCTTGCTGTCTGCCCAACATCCGTTCCAGTGACTGATCTCAGACATCTCTCAGTCTACACCTGATTGATGTTGGTTCAATGTGACTGACCTATCTGCCGATGTTAGTTCCTACCTGACCGACGTCGATTCCATCTACCTGACACTATCGACTCTGTTGGTCTGCACATGACTGACGTCAATATCTGTCTGTTCGATGTTAGTTCCACCTGACTAACGCTGGTAACTGTGTTCTCCTATGATTGATGTCTTTTTACCCGTGATCTCACCTTGGATCAAAACCCTATCCAAATTAACACAACCCTACTCAGAATAATCCAACACCCTCAGCTGATCTCTATCTATCATCTCCTCCATGAACACCAAGGCTTTCTAGTTCTTAAGTTTGTCAAAGATATCTATCTTCCGCTTAAGAACATGCATTCTCTTCTTACATATGTGACCAAGCCTACAAAGCCACATCTCTACAACAGAAGGTGATTCAGTAATATAAGTAGATAGATAAAGGATACCTACTTTATTACCACCGTCTAATTCAAGTGCATCTGTTGTGAGAGTTATTGTGCATCTCTCATCACCCAACTTTCCTGAAGAAATTAGACTCATCTCCAAGACTGGTACCTACATGATCTCATTCAACACCTGTGTGTTACCTGTCTACAATTTTAGCTTCACTTCCCCTTTGCCAACAATCTGACAAGGCTCACCAACCCCTAAATAAATCTCTCCAAAGTCTCCCTGGACATACTCATGAAAAGATGCTCTATTTCAAGCTGCATGGAAAGAGGCAACAAAATCTATAAACCAAGATTCTACTTTATCCAGAGCATCCTGTGCAACATCACCTGCAACATCTGCTTCTTCCTTTCTTTCATGCTGATCTTCTACCAACCAGCAACCTTTCTTTACCTGCTCTTTCTTTCCATCAATCTCTAATTGACCATTTGTGCTATTTAGTTTCTCCATTTGTAGCTTACTTTCTTCTGCCATTGCTATACTCCCACTCAATCTAAAACCCATGTGAGTGACCTGTAATCAACAAACACTAACCAGATCTAAAACCCCCTGTTAGTGAACCTAACCACTCTCTGATACCAATTTGTCAGGATCCTACTGCCCACTAAGGGCACATATGATTACCTTTGTATAAGCAACTAAACATGAAATTTAACCAGAATGAGTAAGTAACTAGAAATATGAAACAACACAGAATATGAGAGACAATACCCAATTGTATTAATACTCATCCAGAAGGAAATACAATAAAGAAGATGCCACACTTCTTCTCACACCTCTAGATATCCCACACTTCTAGGGCTCACTAGTAATTATCCTTCAATAGTTCACTCTCTCAATCATGGTCACAACAATCAACTCAAACATAGAGTTGTTCACCTCCACCAGTCAGTAACAACACTGCTAGTACACCAAGTACACAACCGTACTCCAAGTAGATCTCCCTTCTCTTGCAACAACCTACAAATAAATAAACCTTACCATGTAGATGTCTCTACACCCTGAAGAACCCTTGTCCTTGCCTCACCAAGTCCTTATGATTCTTCAACCAATACCCCGGTGGATCTTCTACCAGAACTTTGCACACCTGCAACTCTACCTGATCATACACACTCAGCACCCCTTTGGAACTAGGAGGAGCTACTCTTACTCTCTCTACAAGCACAATGGCTTTCTAGTACACTTTTACAATACAGCCCATGATTCTATTATATAGATCTCATGCAAAACAATAATTAGACTTTATTAATTACAATAATTAGAAATGCAGCTCCAAGACTAAAATAAGTCTTTACATGCAAACTGACTATCCAAAAATAGACCAGTTCTCGACCCGCATGCAAACGCATGCACACATAGGTTGCCAACATCGGCTCCTTCCTGACCGATGTTGGCTGACTCATAACTGACGTTAGTTGCTTCTGCACTGTAATATGACCGACATCAGTTGATCAGACTGACGTTGGTTGCCCTGCGACTTGTTTTACAACTCAGCAACCTCTGCAACTCCTCCTGTTCATATCCTGGTGAAGCTTTTAGCTCCACAACCTAACATTTCTCCCATATTGATCCATGGCATCAAAAAAAAATTGGTCAATACCTTGATTTAACAATGCCTCATTGCCAATAGGGATATGCTCCTTTCTTGCCTCCTTGAGATGAAAACTCCACATCCTACAAACTTTGACCCAATCCACCCATCATTACCTCCAGTCCAAACCCATCCATATGAGTCACATTCAAATCCTCCATCCCCTAATCATAGCTAGTCATCTACTGCTTCCTACACTAGAAAAGGGAATCCAATCTTGGCCACCTCATCTACCACTAGTCCACCCTAGCAATCACATCAAACACCATCTAGTCTAATGTACAATTCGTCCACATCTGAGTCAAAAATGAAGAGATCCCCTATACTCCTCTTCCTATATCTTTTTAAGCCCACTTCAACAAACTTATCACTACCAACATGATGTTCTATCTACCCATATGACAAATTGATCTTACTAAGCCTAATCCCTCTTGGTATAAAGCTAATCAATACTATATATATCACTAAACTTGGGGGTATACCATTAATCAATTTCATAATTTACAAAACTATGTCCAAAACCTCATTGATCATGGTGACATTAAAATCAAGAATGAATCAGATGAGTCTATCTCCTTGGGTGAACAAGAAGAGGAATGCCAAGATTCCATTCCTGATCATGATCAAGCCTTTCCCTCTCCAAGGCAAGGTCTAGATACCGCATCCATCTTGTATGGTCCCCCCATATTTGATAGATCACCCATTTAATACAAATCTATTCCTCATGACCCTAGTCCTCATGATTCCTTCCATGGAACAATCTTTGGTGAGGTTATTTCCCCTTCATCATATTCCCTCATCCATCATTTAAAAGACACCATGTTGAGAGGTCATATAAGGACAATGCATCTTATATTAGAACAATTACATATTGTACATAAAAGTTAGCATCAAAGTCAATAAAATGTTGTTTGCATCAAGGTTAGGTTTAGCACCAATATCTAAATCTGATTCTTCATTAGAAACATCATCCCTCATATATATTATAATAGATGATGATAGTGCCTTCTCTTTTAAAGATACCTCCACTTTGGATAACAATCAATCACCAGTCATATCTTTTGATCCCAATCATAATGATGAAGTCATAATAGTGTTATTACAAGCTTTATCTATTGAAGATAGTCAAAGTGAATCTGATCCTACCTTAGATGTGTGTCTTTCAACTAGTCCTAGTGATCCTTTTAGTAATCTTGAGGAGATTTTATTTGATGTCAAAATTGGGTCTTCTAGGAACCCCTGTGAAGAATATGCTTCCCTATCACCACTTATTGACCTTATTATACCATCTCCCCCATCTTCATCTATCTTAGACCCCTTTCTTCCTATCAATGATTATTTCATTACATCCCTCCATAGGGATGAACACTAACATACATTGTTGGACCCTTTCTTGAGAAATATAATGCATGCCACAAATACAAGGGTCTAAGACATTATTTAAAAATTCAATCATAATAATCAAGTCATCTTTGATACCATCAATCAAAATCAAAAAGATTCAAATCATCAACTTAATCAAAAATAATCTTTCCCCAATGAAGCCCAAAATTAGACACTAGGGGAATGTCAAAGTCAAAATAATAATATATCAAATCACAAATCAGTATCCTATGGTGAATCCCAAAGTCAATCACCTAGGGGTAGTCAAAATCAAATCCAATCAATAAATATAAATAATATCAAAACACTATTAGCATCATCAATAATCCATAAAATAATCAAATCAAATGAATCACATCATCAAAATGTCTTGGATCTCTTAAAGTATTTTTTCACATGTCACCAATCAAATGTGGAATATCTATCATCTCCAATGATGTATATGGCTTATATTCCTAATCCTCCATCACCCATCACAACACCTATCATCCATTCTAATCCATCAATCCCCCTTCAAACTTAATATCTAATCCACTCCATAGCTTCCATCACCCACCTAGACATCATTATCTCTTATAATGGTAATGAAGATCCCTGGCCTAGATATCTAGAGGGGTCACACTCAAGAATCACCAAAGGTCACAAGGAGATTAATACATCCAATGGAGACAACATGATCATAGCATCACACATATTTAGAAGAGGTGTTGGCTAAAAATCATGAAAGTGACAACATTTCCTGCATCTCGTACCCACATCCAATTAATCGAGATGCCCAAAAATTAAAAATTAAAAAAAATCAAAAAAGTCACAAAAGTGAAAAAGTGAAATAAAAAATCATTCATCCAATGGTGAAAACTAGTCTTCTTGTGCCTTAGGCAATTACCATGATAAAAATAGGTTTTTGACATCATGGTAGAATAATATATTATCCACATGGTGCCTCAATACTTGGGGCAAATCCATTAATATCCCTTATAAGTTCCCTCAATGTCATCCATATCTATTTTATCCCTTGGTCCTGTTGGGTGAATATTTTGTCATCAACTAATTGAAGGCAAAATGGGTATATCAACCATAGTGTAATGAGATAAATCTCTCCTCTTAGCAAGGGGAGGTTCCCTATAAACTATTATAGACTAATATAAACTGAAAATAAATTTAGGGGTGAGATCATACCATCCATTTCTCTTTTTTTAGAAATGATGTTCACAAAGTAAAGGAAAACTCCTGGGTAATAATTGACTCCATTTCTCTTTTTTCAAAAATGTTGTTCAAAAAACAACAAGAAAACTACCCAATTAATAACTAGATCCACAAGAAACCCATAAAAGCAAAAAGTCTTTCATTGCTTCTCTTACTGATTTAGGACAAAAACATATTAGAATGAAGTGCAGCCCAAAGTCTCCACCAAAAAATATAACAGAGTATATGATCACAAAGGATAGAAGTAGTTCAAATCCTTTCAAATATCCTTTGTGCTAAAACACAAAACACACAACAAACTAAAGATAATTATGGTAGCACAAAGTCTTCCACAATCGACTTCAGGACATCTTCCAGATTATTTCCACTTGCTCTACTTATTTGATCAAACAGACAAGTCTATATTTAGGAAAAAGACATAAGAACAATTTACTTCATAACACAATTTATTTCAACACAAAGTCTAAAAGGTCACTTGCTTTCTCATTCACCTGATAAAACATGATTAACAATCTGAGCTCAAAGTCTCAAAAATGCCTTTCAATTTGGGCAGAGTTTTGCTTCTAATAACTGAGAGATCTCCTTTCTACAAACTAAGAGATTATAATATATAGCATCCAAAGAAAGACTTTGGCACTTATTTTCACAAAATGTCCCATGTTATATTGAATGCATTGGAAAGAGAAAGTTTTACGAAGGGACCATGCTAGAGTAGGTTACCAGCCTTGACTTTGGTTTTTTAATCATATCAAATGTCTCCTCCAAATCATGTGTTGCCTAGTCCTCTGAAAGGCAAGGCCACTCCTCTTTAAGATACTTATATGACTGTCCACTCATCTTTACTCAAATGAAGAAAAATAGGTTGTGCCATTGAATGCTTTCACTCTCTGATATCCACCTGGTGGACTATTCCACCTCCTAGAATAACTCTTCTACCGATGCCTCTGGATTCTCTATATCATTCCCTCTTTCCTTGCTACATTTTGTCTCTTCCTATTGATCTAAGCTCTCAGGGATATCTTCTCACTTTCTGCTAGCTCCTTCAGCTCTTTCCTCAGCAAATTGATGAGTTTGTTCCTAGGTTTACATCATTTGAAAATCAATGGTTATTCCATTGCCCTAAATTTGACGTCTATGGGGATGTCACTAGTCATTTGAACCATTTTGAACCTTTAACCTTTGAACCTTTCAGAGTTCACCAATTCAATGGTTCAATGGTTCAATAGTTTGACGGTTCAACATTTTATGTTTTTGAAAGAGTCGCATTTACTTAGTCTTCTTTATGAGTTCAATATATCATTAAACCAACTATTTTAACTATTTGGTTGAACATTTTTTTGGAATCTTCCACTTGAACCATTTGCTCAAACCTTTTGAACCTTGAACTCTTTGAACTCTTTAAACCTTTGAACTTTTGAAGCAGAGTTCAATGGTTCAATGGTTAACAGTTCAATGATTCATTCCATATCATTGAACCCCACCATTGAACCTTTTTGATTGAACCTCAGTGTTGAACCATCCTTACATTTTTTTAGGAAATGCCTTAAGCATTTTAAAAAATTTCCTTGCGAAAGCCTGCCTTTTGAACCTACGATTTCCTTAGCTGAAAAGGCTTGTGTGATTGAATAACTTGACTTCTTAGAACATTTTTTTGAGAAAAAAAGAGACCATTTTGGCCTACAGGACCAAAATGGTCAACAGGTTGTCCACAAAAATAAGTGACTGGTTTTGGGAACAACAGCTGGCTCCAGTTAGGGAACTTCCATCGATTGTATTTTGAAATAATCGAAGGGAATAGAATCCAGACTCTAAGTGCCTTCATCTATGCCATTGGGATACAAAGTCATGCCACCCAAAAAGAGAAAGATGCCAAAAACTAAAAATAAACAATATGGAACAAACAAAGACTATACATATGTACAAATGAACTTATCTGATACTTCAAGGATTGAAGTGCTTCAGATGCTACCCACTGTGAGGTAGTGAGAATGGCGTTCCATCTTGATATATCAATAAGAAACTATTTTCACCCTAGAATCAATGATTAGCGAATGGACCTCTCCACCAAGAATCAAATTTTCTATGCATTCCTTTTGGTTCTCTCCTCTTGCCCCATAACAAGACTTGATATCCAATCCAAAAACCATGAATCTTTGCTCTCTTGTCGAAGAGTTTCTTTACCTAATTTTGATGTGCAGCAATTAGGTCCACTACCATAGTTCATTGCTCTTCTATTTCAGTTAAGCACATGATTTGATTGTCCCCATTAAACACCTACCAATGGTTGGAATTATCAGATACACTTGGTCAAAGGACCAGCTCAATAATGTACTTATTCCCTTTGAAATCTTTGTGAGGAATCATGAGGGTTACATAGATAGCCAATGAATTTGCATGATCATTGAACTCTCTTGGCACCATAAAAATACTAAAAGCATCAAAACTTTCAACATAATCCTATACAAGATTGTGATAATGTCACAATCTTTAATTCTTGGTTTGATATAGATTCCTTACCTAACAAACCACCAATTCAGCATCTCCTCGAGTGTGAAGAAGCTTAACACCTTTAGCATGAGTAGCTTTCAATTTGAGCAAAAAATATGTATACTCAATGGTGTTGTTGGTATTGTTGAACTGCAATTTTTATGAGTAAAAAAAAATATCTCCTTGAGGGGATATCAAAACAATTCTAGCTCCAGATTTGGTAGAAGAGTAGTTGCCATCAAATTCTAGAATCCAGACATCATTCAAATATGATCTTCTTAAGGGTTTCTCTTTGTTAGGGAGGGAGGATTCTTTTTTATCTAAACTTTTCTCAACCAATTCTTCTAATCTTCTATCTAAATTTTTCAAATTTTCACCGAATGAACTTTTGTTTGATGAAATAGAAATATCTTCAGTGGACAGAAAGTAATTACCCATACCTGAGGATTCAAACAAAATTTGAGCCTCAGGGTCTGATGTTTGAGTAACAATGTATTTTGACTCCTTCTCAAGAAGTAGCCTTTGCATGATGCCTGTAACAAGGATCCTCGCTTCAGACAAGTCCATGTTCAACTCTCCACCAACATCCTTGCAAAAATTACATTTGAGCAGAATGCCATAAGAATCTGGAACATCAGCCACCAAGACTATCATCTTAATCTTCTTATCTACAAAATCCACAAATGCAAATTGGGCATCTTTGATTTTACCCAAAAGAGGCACTTGTTTGTTTTCTATGGAGAAGCATCTCCCAAAAGTTTTAGTTAAGGTAAGACCAAAAGAGTCTGCTACCTTGGTAGGCATAACATTGTCAGAGGCTCTAGAGTCTCTTATACAGTTGCTCAACTTATGACCATTTATTAGAAGGGAAACATAGAAAGGTTCTATTTTCCCAGGGGCAATAGGAGGAGTAATGACAAGATTATTTCAGGTGGATTTGTTCTTTGAGGGATCAAGAGTCACTTTTGAAAAATCTTGCCCTGTAGGGATGATTTTTTTTTATGCATTCAGCCAACCTATCCAATTACTCAAAGTTGGCTTGCAAGTACTCAAACTTAGACATTTGGATCTTGGTCTTCCTAGTATGATCAATTATGTCAAATAATTGAAATGAACTAGAAATAGAGGAAGAAAGTCCATCATTCAAGTTTTTATTGGGTGTGGTACTAGTCTGAGAAATAGAAGCAAATGTACAGGATTGTTTGAGGTACTTAATTTCTTATTGATCATTGGGTCCTTTGTTTGGAAAGGTAGTGAATTCCCCCATTTAGCAATTGAAATTACTAGCTAAGGTTCTTCCCCTACTTTTCCTTTATCAACTTGTTGAGTTGACTGGTTTTGGGACCTAGTAAAAATTGTATATGATCCATCAAACACTTCTCCCTTTCTTCTCGCTTTATCTTGGTAATTTAGAAAACCAATGTTAGAGTCACCAGCTAATTCTTCTTCCCCTTCTACAAAGAGATTAGCATCATCTTTTTGGTCCAACTCAGGTTGGAAAGAGAAATCATGTTCAGTTTCATGATAACCAATAGCTGAGTTGACTGGTGCTGCTTCAATGGCAAGCTTCCCCTGTGTGGGAGGAAGATGATTGGTTTGCCCTTGATTTATGGTAGCATTGTTTTGATATTAATGTTTATGGAATGTCTTCCTTGGTATATCCTAATAATAAGGAGGAGCAGACATTCCATGGGCCATTTTCTTTTTCAAAGCTAGCAATTCATTTGCTAACTTTTGCACCATAGGATCAGTGGTGCTTGTAGAAGAACTTTCAGTAGATGAAGAAAATTTATTTCTATTAGGATCTCTCCTTATCTTACCTGTAAGGATAAGATCATCTTTAACCTTGGTAGCCAAAATTTGAGCTGCAAAAATATCTATATGGCCAGCCTGCCTCAATAAAAAACTCACTTCGAGAATTTGAGAGTTGATGAAGCACTTAAGATTTTCCAGTGTTGGTTGAGCAATTGTAGGAATCATGTTCCCCATCTTATCAAATTTAGCAATGAAATATTGCATAGGCTCATGAGGCTCCTTCTTAATTTGCATGAGCTGAGCCAACAAGGCATGTGTATCTTCTGTGGATTTAAATTTGGCCTCAAACTTGGCCTTGAGAGTGTTTCAATTAGTCACAGTCTGAGCTTGCAGATGATAAAACCAGTCTACAACATTTCCTTGCAATGTTTCTATAAATATTCTGACCACTATATCTTCATATTCAACACCTATCACACCACAGGCTATGCATAAAGTAGCAATATGCTCATCAGAATGAACTTTCCCATCACCATATAACTTGAAAAAATTATTCCTTGAACTATGAGGTAGTTCATGTAAAGGTGGGGTTAGATTTAGGGGGCCAAAAGTGTTACCCCAAGGGTCTTGGGCTGCCATGATATGATGATTGAAAGGAGGGATAACAAACATTTGTGGATTATGTATAGACAAAGCTCTGCTAGCAGAGGAAGGAGAAACTTTGCCTGATATTGGAGACCTAACGTTGGTAGGAGGAAAACTCATGGTTTGTTGAAGGCAAGATTGTGGAGGAGAAAAATCAAAATTATTTTGTTGCACAAACTCGAATACAAGATCATCAATACCTTGAACTATTTGGCTTCGCATATACAGTGGATCTGCCAGAGTATAGAATGGAAAAGAACTAGAAATGCTTCAATTTGAAGCTTGAGGCTTCAAATTGTGCATTCTTTCACCGGTGGAGTCACTAAAAACTATTGGGTGAATATTTTGTCATCAACTAATTGAAGGCAAAATGGGTATATCAACCACATCGTAATGAGATAAATCTCTCCTCTCAGCAAGGGGAGGTTATGTATAAACTATTATAGACTAATATACACTAAAAATAAACTCATGGGTGAGATCATACCATCCATTTCTCTTTTTTTAGAAATGATGTTCATAAAGTAAAGGAAAAATCCTAGATAATAACTGACTCCATTTCTCTTTTTTCAGAAATGATGTTTAGAAAACAATAGGAAAACTTCATAGGTAATAACTAGATCCACAAGAAACCCATGAAATCAAAAAGTCTTTCATTGCCTCTCTTATTGATTTAGGACAAAAATACATTAGAATGAAGTGCAACCAAAAGTCTCGATCGAAAACTATAGTAGAGTATATGATCACAAAGGATAGAAGTAGTTCAAAGCCTTTCCAATATCCTTTGTGCTGAAACACAAAACACACAACAAAATAAAGATAATTATGGTAACACAAATTCTTCCATATTCGACTTCAAGACATCTTCCAGATTATTTCCACTTGCTTTACTTATTTGATCAAATGGACAAGACTGTATTTAGGAAAAAGACATAAGAACAATTTCCTTCATAACACAAGTTATTTCAACACAAAGTATGAAAGGTCACTTGTTTTCTCATTCACTTGATAAAATATAATTAAAAATCTAAGCTCAAAGTCTCAAAAATGCCTTTCAATTTGGGTAGAGTTTTGCTTCTGATAATTGAGAGATCTCCTTTCTACAAACTAAGAGATTACAATATATAGCATCCAAAGAAAGACTTTGGTGCTTCTTTTCACAAAATGGCCCATGTTGTATTGAATGCATTAGAAAGAGGAAGTTCAACGAAGGGAGCATGTTGGAGTAGGTTACTAGCCTTGACTTTGGCATTTTAATCATATCAAATGTCTCCTCAAAAGCATGGGTTGTCTGGTCCTCTGAAAGGCAAGGCTGCTCCTCTTTAAGATACTTACACAAGTGTCCACTCATCTTTGCTCAAATAAATAAAAATATGCCACACCATTGAATACTTGTGCTCTCATATATCTACTTGGTGGACTATTCCACCTATTAGAATAACTCTTTTTCCAACACTTCTGGATTCTCTATATCATTCCCTCTTTCCTTGCTACATTTATTCTCTTCCTGGGGATCTGAGCTCTCAGGGTTATCTCTTCACATTTTTTTGGATCCTTTGGCTCTTTTCTCAGTGGATTGTTGAGTTTGTTCACATGTCTACATCATTTGAAAATCAATGATTATTATTTTGTCCTAAATTTGACATCCATGGGGATGTCACTAGTCGCTTAAACCATTTTGAACCTTGAACCTTTGAACCTTTAAGATTTCACTGGTTCAATGGTTCAATGGTTCAATGGTTCGGTGGTTCAACATTTTGTGTTTTGCAAAGAGTCTCATTCACTTAGTCTTCTTTATGAGTTCAATGTATCACTGAACCAACTGTTTGAACTATTTGGTTGAACCTTTTTCTGGAATCTTTCGCTTGAACCATCCGCTCGAACCTTTTGAACCTTGAACTCTTTAAACTCTTTGAACTCTTTGAACCTTTGAACTTTTGAAGTGGAGTTCAATGATTCAATGATTCAACAGTTTAATGGTTCATTCCATATCATTGAACCCCATTGTTGAACCTTTTTGATTGAACCTCAGCGTTGAACCATCTTTACAATTTTTTAGGAAATGCCTTAAGCATTTTGAAAATTTTCCTTGCGAAAGCCCACCTTTTGAACCTACAATTTCCTTAGCTAAAAAGGCTTTTGCGATTTAATAACTTGACTACTTAGAACATTTTTTTGAGAAAGAAAGAGACCATTTTGTCCTACAGGACCAAAATGGTCAATAGGTTGTCCACAAAAACAAGTGACTAGTTTTGGGAATAACAGGTCCATTGTCCCTACTCATCATTTTCCATCATATCATGCATCTTATTTCTCTTTTATTCTCATCTTGAACTTCATAAGGGAATGGAAGATGTCTTGATAAATTCTATTAGAATCATCTTGGCATATTATCTAATAGACACTCATGAAACTAAATATTTGGTTCTTTCCTGTTGTGGTCATTGGCAAAATCTAGTCCATTCTTCCTTGGTCCTCACCCCATTTTCAGCATCACCCTCATCCCTTTATTTTACCATCCATTATTCCATATATATTTTCCTAGTTGATAGGCTTGGTATTCCCTTTGATAGTAACTCCATTTGTATAGTGTACATACATATCCCAAAAATCCCTAAAAATTGAAATATGTCAAAATCCCTAAATATCATAAAATTTGAAAATCCAAAATAGTCCATGGTGTCTTGTCTTATGCATTTTCCCCTAGTCATATCCATCTCTATGCCTTATCTATCCTCCTACTTTAAAATAAGGTAAAATCTAGTCTATATCAAGCTATCATTGACCTAGTTTCACTTTATACTATTTAGTCTTATGTCTCTTATATCAATATCCAAATCTTTATCATGATCCTACTCAAGTCCATATATCCAATTCCGTCATCTAGTTCCAAATCCATATCCACATTCATATCCTTGTCTTAACCCTAATCCTCATCAAATCCAAGTCTATCTTAATTCCCCATTCACATCATCGTCATAACCAACTTAGTCCAACTCATCACCTAATCACTCATCCCATCATTAGACAAGACATTGTGTCATTGCATGTAGATACTTGTGTGTGTGTTACTTGTCTATAATGTTTGGCTCATTTGCATGTATTTTGTCATGTAAATATTTCTTTGTCTATATATTTTGAGTATGTGTTACATCATGTCTTTTTTTATCTATAGGGAAATGAATGTGAATGCTATGAGGATACCCAAGGCTACAATAATGCTTATAAGTGCCCTCTATGATGCAAATTTAACTATTTACCCACACACTTTGGCATAATGTCCTCTTGTTCATACTTATATCATGTAGTAAATTTCCAAAATTTATATTTATTGGATTGCTTAGACTAAAATGAGCCTTATGATAGATTTGATGGCTTGATTTTATACACCCTCATCATTTATCTAATCATCCCTATTTCCCATCACTAATCTAATCCTTTCACTCCATTCGACTAACATCTAATCCTTTATCCTCATAATCCTCATCTCATCATCTGAGTCATCATCACTAATCATTAATCATCATCATCATCATCATCATCTTCTTCTTCTTATTCTTCTTCTTCTTCTTCTTCTTCTTCTTCTTCTTCTTCTTCTTCTTCTTCTTCTTCTTCTTCTTCTTCTCCATCAAATGTCATTTATCCCTAAGTCATAACTACATCAGCTTGAGGTATTTTCAGACTATATAGGTAGTACTTGGCCACTTTCTAGTACCCAAAAATATCTTAACCACTCTCTCTTCTTTCATCACCACATCTATCTTATCTTTCATCCTCTTCCCATCTTGCATCAGTCAAATATTTGAGATATAATATCAATCATTCATCCATCAGTCTATTAATCAAACACCATCCTCACAATCATCTCTTTAATCTTTGTCATCAATCACCAACACCTATCAATTAGGCCCAAAAAAAATCTCAACATCCATCTTTTCTTCCATTAGTCATCCTTGATTGGTCAACTTATCATCTATTACTCCCTTGCATGTGTCCTTGCAATGGGCATCATTGTTATTAATCACATTGTGACTCATTAATTTAAATTTTAGTATAATTCTCCTCCTTTGTCATTTGGTCACTTGATCCTATCATTTCTTCTAATTCATTTCCTTCATCATATCACTCAAATTTAGCTTTTAGCTACACCCATCATTAATATTATCAAATAATCATATTATAATGGCCTACAACTCTCCCTTGCATGTGTCTTAGCTTGGGATACATTGAAATCTCACAGTGTTTTTATCATATTCATGTTATGGTTGATTCCCCTTTGGGATGTGTTGACAATCATGACAATATCATCTCAAATACCTATGCATGTGTCTTTACCAGGGGCATCATTAATATTTAGCTGATTTCTCAATTTAAATTCATTTTCTTCATCATCTATCTCACATCTAGCATCCCATCCCTTTTCTATCCATCGCATCCCACCCATTATTTCTTCTTTCGAGTGTCCATTTGTCTCATTCTTTATCACATGTCCCTTTGAAAGGGCATCATATCCACTAGCATCATATCTACTAACATTCATCCATGACATGGTTTTTCTTTGAAAAACCATTACTCCTTCCACTTCACTCCATTCATAATGCCCTTTCAAAGAGGGTAAAATGTATTCACCCAAATCTGATCATCTTAATATTCTAATTAATTCCACTAATTTATCCCCTTTATTCTAATCCTAGTCATTTATCTAATATCCCCTCTCAACATTTATTCATCCATTAATCTTATTCTTTCCCACCAATCTATTAATCCTTCTAATCATTTCTTAATCTTATTCTAACCCCACTTATCCATTATTTGAGAATTTTAAATATCTATGATCCACCTACCCACCTACTAAGCCTATTCTTAGGTTACCCCACACCCCTAGCCTATAATAACCCACCTAATCCCTATCTAATCCCTTACTTAATCCTAATCAATCCCTAAGAGGATTTTAAAATCCTTTGATTCTAGAATCCTCTCTAACTTAGCCTTCCCCATCTATATGCCTCTATTCTAAAGGCTTCCAAGGAATTTAAAATTCCTTGGAAAAACCCTAGCCATTAATCTCAATGGCATATGATTCTAATCTATCCATTGATTCTTCCTTCCATTTTCTATATAAATAAGCCATTTCTCCATGGCTAAACTAGCTACAAGCTAACTAGAATATCCATGATCCATTAACTAGAAACCAACTTATGAATGCATAGGATCTCCATGCTAGTCCAATCCTTAAATCCATCATCAACATCCTTGAACATGCCAACATAATGTCAAAATTCTAAGTCTAAAGTAATCTTAATCCAATCTTCTTGTTTTCATATCCCTTTAATCATGGTTTAGAGAAATTAGCTTTAGGATGAAGTGTTAATTTGAATTGTTCATTCTTCTATCTACATTTGATCCTAATAGCTCTAGATATTACTTAGGTAGTTTGATGTTTTGAGTCTAAATTGCATATTTAGGTAATAATCTCAAAATTATTACTCACTTAAAAGAACTACTAATAGAAGACCATTATTGATTTTGGGTAGTGAGGGACAATACATTGGTCGAGAAGCTAATACGTAGGTTATGAGAGCCACTACATAAGGCATGAGGTTAATACATTTACAATGAGATCCAATATGTAGGTCTTAAAGTTAGTACACTTACAAGTCTGTGGAGGGTTCGTGAAACTAGTATGCAGGTAGAGAGGCATCATGGAAGGCCAAAAAATAGGTATTTGAATCTTACCAAGTCATGTAACTATCAAAATCTGAGTGTCCTCCTGCATGCACAGGTACTTGTGGGAAGCACAAACCCTATACATAAAACCACATTTGAAAATAGTAGTACCTATGATTTAGGAAAAATAGCCCCTATATTATTTTTGTAAAAATGCTATAAATTATTTTACAAACCTCTAAAATTACCTCATAATACTACAAACTATCTCAAGATTTCAAAAAGAAAGCTAATAACTAATAAGAGTAGACAAATGTTTATCAGGTTGTATCTGATACCATATCAGAGATGTCACCAGGTTTGGATAATACAAATACAAAGGTTGAGATCACATGAGATGAAGCTTGTGCACATCACAAAGTTTTTAAGGAAAAATAAAATCACATAGAGATAATATTGTAAGAGACAAAAAGTGGATCAAAATGAATATTCTATTAAATGAGAAAGCTCATTAAGTGAAGCATACATATAGGAGTGTTGAGTAACTCATCCACAAATGGTGGTTAAAGACTCTTGAAATAGATAAGTAACTCCTCCATAAAAGGTGGTCAAAGGGGAGCCCAAAATAAAGGTGTAACACCTCCACAAAAGGTGGTCAAAGGAGTTACATTTTACTCTTTTGATCAAACCTATAACACACTAACTTTACCTAAAAAATCATATCCCCAAATGTAGGAAAACTCCATGTGAGAAAATATAATATTCCCAAATAAATAAATCCAGGGAAATAAATATCTACACTGACAAATTTTAACAGGTGATGTATGAGATCAATAAATGTTACTCTTTGGTAAGTTGGATGATGAGATATATTTTTAGGTAGATGTCATGTTTTAGGATTAGGTACAATACCTACCAAAATAAAAACCACATAGTAGACACTTGAAACAATTCACCATAATAAAATTTTATTTTATAGGACAACAATACCTAGATGATTCTAGTTGTTTCCATATATTTTGTCTAAAAGCCCTATGAGTGGAACACTTTTATATGTTTTTCATTTATTTTCTCATAATTTTCTCTTTCAAATGGGATCATTGACTTGATGATTGAACCATGATTCATATCCATTTTTAAAACTAACAAATGAGGGATTGAATTTGTATGATATAATGGAATCGACCTTGTGATGAACTTGATGAGGATATTTGGATCCATATTCCACCATGTAGATTGTATCTCATGGATTATCATCAAGTATATATTAAACTTACTAAGTTTACTTTATAGCATATGGGATAAATGGAAACTAAAATTGCATCAGGAGTCAAAATTCATCAATTTCTAGATTAAACATTCATAATTTATGATACAAGTAAAGAGACTCTATTGTAAAATTATTTATCATAATAAGTAATAAGACCTTGTTGTCAAACATCAACCAAATTAATTATCACACCATCCTTTTATTTTTAAACTGAGAAATGAATATCTGGTTAGGGGAAAGCCTTAGACATTGAGCACCCTAATTTCATGAGTATGTAAATTTTGCAAAGGGTGACATCACACCAAAAAAATTTGTTTACCTATGTTAATATATTATCTTAATTACTTATAACTAATGGGATTTGTAATCAGTTTGTGAAGAATGACTGGTTACCTTTCTTTACCACCTCATGTAACGAATATTTAATCTCTATAATGGGAACATATTGTGAATATCCATATTGCTATTGAAATTGATAATGAAAAGGATGTGGAGATATCACCAATGCTTGAGCGAATGAAATTAAATTATTACCTTGATCTAGTCTAGCTGACTATAGTTTAGGTGTATGCGTAGAAAGAGCTATGGATTCATAGATTGGGATGAATGTAGGGTTAGTGGAATTTCTATATTGGGAGATATCAAGGGAGCTACATCACCTAAGTTATCAGAAATAAATGTTAGTATTATAAATGGAGTGTTTGCATCCATGAATTTTTGTGCATTATTCATAACTAAGCCCTAGGATTGAACAACATTTATAAATGAATTACTCAAAGAAGTGGAGATTACTACAGTATTTCTAATCCCTTTAGCTAACCTTTTGATTATGATTTTAGGTATTTTATGGGGTTGAGTTTAGATAAGAAATTATAAGGGCACCTCGGACTAACTGATTCAAAAAATAAAAACAATTCATTGCTTGTAGAGCATGAGACATGTTTGATTTGTTTTAACCCTTTAATGATGCAGACAAATTTCAATCTTCCACCTCTTAAGAGCTCATCATCATTGAATATATTGTGTGTCTTTCAAATGTATAAAGTTTACACTTATAATAAATAACATACATTTCACATTTACATAGTTTTCTTTATGTTCTTGCTCATTGTGTTACATTGTTGTTCTATTTGGTGGAAATACTCTCTTAAGTCATTTACAAATTAATTTAACAACATTCAATTCACTTTAATTTTTGCTTGTTATTATGCTTCCACATCACTATAATATATCATTTTTTAAATGATGTGTTCTCCCCTAAATTTTTTTGAGTTTTGGATTATTAGAGCTCCCTAAACTATTATCCTAATCCTTAATGAATAAGTTGGGAAGGGAAACTCTTCTATCTATTAACATGGGCATGTTGTTCAATGAATGAGTGGCAGTATGTGTGCCCTTTTGTCTCCCTTCCTACATAAATTTAATAAGCATATTATTTTATGGAAAACAACAAGAAAGGTATCCTTTCAATAAAAATATATGAAGGTGTCCTTTCAACCAATTCATTGATGTATTTCATCAAAAAAATAATGAATTTACAATGAGACATGGCCACATTATGTGTGAAATTCTCTATATTTAACCACAGTAGATCCCAAGATTTCCTTTGCTAAGTAAAGATGTAGAAGAATGGAAGGCAAGAATCTTATCTTCTAATAAAGATTACAAGAAAACTATGTTAATATTTGATAGCATTACAAAAAACCATCGTCTATGATGCATAAGTTCAATCCCCCAAGCCTCTAAGTCTTCCATATATGTGTAGAAGTTATCATACACACAAAAAAAAAAAACATATTGTTAATTTGATCAAGATGATAGTAGAAATCCTCTACGTTATATTCAAAACCACTATAAAGATGTATAAGATTGGAAGGCATTGCTTTATGTTCCCATATCTAGTGCATGGAATCCAATGTGTGCCAGAATATGAGATTAAAGATAAGACACAAAAATCCATTAAAGCATATACTCATCAAATGTTATATTTTTAATATTAAGTAACATGTTTCAAATTTATTCATATTTTATGAAATAAATAAGGATTTAGAAATCCTCCACACAATTTTTAAAACCATTGTAAAGATGTATAAGATTGGAAGGCATTGCTTTATGTTATAATAACTAGAGCATGGAATCTACTTTGCATTGCATCAAGAATCTTGAATGATGAAGTGTTTAACAAAATACCTCAATGAAATTTGGATTCAAGATGTGCAATGATTGCAGGCTAAGAAAAAATGGGTAGGATGAATTGGCAATAGAAATATTTTTACAAAAACCAACAAACCAAAATAAAGCCTAGTCAAGGAATATTCCCTGGTACTTTGAGAATGTGTCCCAACATGGCAAATCTACATAAAATTAAAAAGGTTTATGAAAATACAATCAAAATGGGTAATGAGAAAGGGAATTTTATGAGTAATGCCATTACTACAATGTAGCCCTACAAATTATGGAAATGTTAGAAGAGGGCCATTGAAGAGACATGTCAAATAATTCATGAAGTGCCCCCAATGTATGCATAATATATGAATATTCCTCTGCATTTTTTTGTGCAATATTGAAAGTCTTTGTTAAACGGTCACCCTAACCTTGGAGACGCCCCAGGGCTCAGTCCTTTCCAGGTAAGCTTGATCTTTCTCCTTCCAGTCCCTTTGCAATAAAGATTGAATCTGAAATGCCTCTGATTGCATGAGGTCGTATCAAACTACTTAACAGGATGCCCCTAATTGTCAGCCGAGATTAACATCAAACTGAAACCGTCCATCGATCACCCATGACTGGTTATCCAGTTATCCAGTTGAAGGTTGGCATTCTTTGTTAGCTTAACTGAGATTGGGTTAGGTAAAAGACTAACTTTTTCAATGTCGAGGTGGGCTGATCCATGGTAGCACACACCTGAGTTTGTGCATGTTGGTTAAGCTCGGCCTTTATGCGCAGGTAGTTGATTTGAAAATATGGTACATCATCATTATTTTCTATTCTATCTATAATAATATTTTGGACCATTTTAATTAATTTTATCAGCTACCTATAATAGGCACACATAAAAACTCAAAACTTGATATTGATCAAGTTGATAATCTATCTAGAAAATTTCTCTGATGGGTTTCATTTTTGCTGTATATTTCTAATCTTATTTTTTCGCAGGTGTTACAAAGATGCCACTCCAGGCAGACCAAAATCAATGCTAAAAACAATAGTGACTTTGTTAAAGACAGTCACGATTTTGACTTCAGTGCATGAAAAATCACTAAAATTATTATTCACCGATCCTTAATATATAGTTGTTTTCACTGTTTATCCATGATTGTGTTCTAATTTGTTTATTAGCTTGCTAATTTGTTTACAACTTGTCTCCCATTTTGAACAATCATTTTCATTGTTTTGCTATTATTTTCTAATCTAGGCAGGTTTATACCAAAGTCTCCATTCTCAGGAAAATATCATTAGCGGCTTTACACTTACAACAACGACATTTAGCCCGAGAAGATTCAATTGGAAAATGTAATGAGATAAAATATGCTAAGTAAATTCATATATTTTTTTTGATCTCTGCCTCCTCATTTATTAGTTTTATTTAACTCAGCTCAGCAACACCTCGAGTTCAACATCGTCATTACTTTAAACATGACCAGAGGCTCAATCGACTCAAAACCGCTCTCCGTTTCTGCACCCATAATTTCAATAATAGATGGAAATCATACAGATATGGGGGCCTTTTAATATATAACATTTGTATAAAGTTGGTTAGTTCGTATAACGCATAGTTTATTTTAAATTTGTTTTTGTTTTCAACTTTAACTTGCAAATACATGATCTCGAAGATAAAAATTGTCAAAAACTTCTCATCATTTTCCTTGCAGGTTGTCTATCGAAGGCCAAATTAAATTTACTAACTTCATTTTTCTTTGCAAATTTATTTGTTGGATTATGAATATCCAAACTACTAACGTCAGTTTTACAGGTTTACCCCTCAAGAATCCAATTTAGAAGCTACTAATCTTTTGTCTTGCAAGTCATTTGTTGAAGATTTGGCATTTTTGAAATCATTTTGCTATACATTTTCTAATCACATCTTAATTTGGGGTTAATTAATAAATCAACTTGTTTGTTCACTTATCCAATTAATCTAACAAATTTTTGTTTTCATATTTTTTATCTGAGACTATGATAATGTATGCTCTCCTCTTGCACCTGTAGGGCAATTCCTGGGGATCAAAAACTATCAATAAACTTTTCATTTTTATTTTCTAGGGGCAATCAAGTGTGGAATTGATCTCCACACAATTGGCATTATCCCTTAAAAGGATTGTGACATGGATATCACCACCACGTATAAGACCACACTTTGTGTTCTAATGGAGTATAAATGTCAGGATTAGCTATTGTAAAGCTAAATAGGTTTCCCTATACAAGATCGCATGAAGTGAGGAGGTAAAACTCCAATACTCAGGTGTCAGATAGCACCCTTCACAAACTTAGGACCCACTATATTGCAAGGTATATAGGGGACTCATTTAGTGAGCCAATATATCCTAGCATAAGACGTTTCAGCCACAATAGGCATCTAGGACAGGGGAAAATATCATCCCCAGAGATCACTTACCAAGTACAGATGGTAAGAGATGGTTTGGAGACCAATCGAGTCCCTATTATCACGAGTCATTCAGTGGGCTAGGTGTTGAGTTGCACTCTTGAGTTAGTAACTAGCTTAGGCTTGTGGATTTCTTGCCATTATTTGTGTGTGTCTAAGACACGTATTATTTGAATACCTTAAAACTCCACACAAACCATTACCTATTCAAACTTGATCTTAGGGTACACACTCTCCTGAGAACCTTTTTAGAAGTTTCATCACCTATTTGTATAGAGGATAGGTCACATAGTTCAAAGGAGCTAAACTCTATTTTTGAAGGGTTCATGTGATGTGAGGCACCAAAATCAATGACCCATGTAGGATTCATAAGTAAAAATACAACAAGGGCCTTTCTATTTAATTTCCCCTTACTATTCTCTTTTTCCTTTTCTTTACCATTGTCATTTGCCTTAGAGAATTCATGGGTTGATGAATTATGATTGAAAGAATCAAAGACAATGATATCAATGTGTTTCTCAAGCATCTTAGTCATTTGGTCAATCTACACCTTTAAAAATTTGTTTTCATCATGCTTTCCCAAGCAAAACTTACATTGGATCCTATCTTTCTTATGCTTAAGGTTGGAAGAAGAGATCTCATTATTTTATTTATAGGTGGGAGGATTTACATCCTTCTCTTGATCCTTTTTGTTATATTTCTTCTTTTTATTGTTTGAACCCTTCTCTTTATTAGAAATAAGTGTATGAGATTTTGAGGACTTCATTGTGCCCATATATATAAATATATATTTATCTTGAATCAAGTAAAAAATAAAGGTATCTAAAGAAGGCATATTCCATGTGGCTCCAAGAGCAATTTTTATGGCATGGCTGGTGGACACAAACATAGAATAGTCTACTAGATAGTTGTCAATTATGTTATAGTGATGTCATGAAAGTTTCCAAGTGAGTGGATGAAGTGCCTTGATTGTCTAAGTGATAATGACAAAGTGTGTAATGTGTTTATTCTAGTATGCTTGAAGTATGAGTGGTTGATCTTCATTTTTGGCATGGTTAGAGATGTTTAGGGATGAGAATAGTGATTTGAGGATGTGTAATAGGTCCCTAAAATGTTTTCTATGCTTTGAGTGCTTATGTGCATAAGTGGAATCATCTAGTAGTCCATAGTTTTCATCTATACATTTGATGGCATCACCATTATCATGTATGGATGAGTCAGGGAGAGTTGGTCATATGCTTGTGATAAAATTATTCTGTAGTTCATTTTTTATAAATTTTTGATCATGCACTGAAGCATGTCAAAATATATGCACGCACAAAGTTGGGATCCGAGGCAGTTTGACAATGTTTTCCCATACTTAGCCAAATTTGCATGAGGCAAGAAAGAACTGAGTAAGCAATTTAGTGATGAAATATCTTGCACATGTGGATGTTTTATGAGAAGTTGATCATATGGGTTTGTTCATTTTTATACCTATTTGATTTTTACTAAATTTTAGATCATTTATTAAAGCACATCACAAGATATGTATGTACAAAGTTGGCCTTCCAAGCAATTCTTGACATTGTTGGCTCTATGGCACAAAAACCTGATTAAGTAAATTAATGGTGTTATATCTCACATGTGTGAAGGTTTGAAGAATATTTTTATATATGGTTGGATTATCCTATTTGAGGAGATCATATGGTCCAAATTTGGAAACATGCGAGTGAGCGAAAGTTGGCTTTCCAAGCACATAAGCAAGGTTTCCATAATCAAATTTGCACAAGGTAAAGTTTGAGCAACATCGATAGAGCGTGTTTAGTCCAAGATTTTAGGATGATTTGAGATGGTTCCAATTTTTTTATTCTTAATGTTTATTGGAGATAATATTGATATACTTCCAAGGATCAATGGTTCATGGGAGTTCATACATCTAGATCTACGATGCGCAATAAGTCAAATGGGTCAAAGTGTTCAATGCTTAAACCGAGTAAAGATCAAGCTAATTAAAAAAAGGATCAATAGATCATGTTCATTCCAATATTTCTAGAATCATTGAGATGATGACAATTTTATGATGTTTAGTCAAACAGAGATAAGGACTGAGCTATGTATAAGAGACTGATGGAGTGCATTAAGTTAAATAGTCAAGATGAAGATCCAACGATGAGCACTAAAAGGTAAAGGTAAAATTAATTACAAGAATATATATGGTGCATGTTTAATATAAATAGTGAGGACATGAGATGCAGACATAGTTTTTGAGGTTTAACTATCTCCATTTTACTTTTGAATATTTGAATTTGCAAAGGAAAAACCAATGCTCTATATTTTGGCTATATCTTTCAATCTATGAAATTTTTTATCATGGTGTAAAAATAAAAGTGGTAGAGGATTATAAGGTGCATCTATAAATATAAATTTAAATATATTAAAGTTTTTAAAATCATAGTTATGAAGGTTCAAATTTGATTGTGTGTTCATGTGTAATCTGCAAGTAACTCAAGAAGATTGTTGGAGCTTGTTTTGATATTATTTTGATATCTCTTAGTGAATTAGATATTGAGAAGTCTTGTAGACTCCATGAAAATTATTTTTATGTATTATGAAGGTTTTAACAATCATATAAAATAAGAATAAATGTTTAGAATTTGATTGTGTATTCATTCATGGTGACTGTGTGCACAGAATGTTGTTTGAGCAAATTGTGCTTAAGCAGAAGGGTACTATGTTGGTTTTTGGAACTTAAGGGGGACCTATAGATCATATGAAATGGTTCCATGAATTTTTAAGTGTTTTTATTTTCCTTTTGTTTTTGATAAAGTGATAAATGGGTGAATAGGTCCCCATGAGACCTATAATATCTGCAAGGGCCTAATTGAAAGGTGTAGCTACTTAAGGGTGACCTATAAATGCTATGGCTGGCCTATGAGGATTGTCCTAAGTTGTGTCTTCATATGATAGATGTATTATGTGTTAAGGCATGCCTAATGGCTGACCAAGATGTTGATAATCATGATAGATATATAAATGTTGAAACCAAATGTATTGGTTTCTAGACAATATGAGAGACTTATGAGTAGAATGTGCATTTGAGAGCATAGTTTTGTGAAGAAAAAGAAAGGGTGGGTGCCTTGTGGATGATTTGAAATGTATAATATATTAAGGACTATTTTTATGACCTATAGGTCATAATTTTTTTGGTATAATAGTGGTCTTGCAGATTGAGTGTGAGCGAAGGTGAAGAGTGATAAGCAGAGGTCCATCATCAGGTGTTGTAGACATCAGTCCAAAGGTGTATGTGTTCTTAGGTGTTGTTATGTTAGCTAAACATCTAGGGTTTTGTATCCTCCTTGCAATGTGAAACTTGATAAATGTGTAGTTAGTATTGCAGCTCAGTTAGACAGGGGTGGTAGCACCTTATGGTATTATAGTCTTACTAAATAAGGGATTGTAGTTCTAACTTAGATCTTGTTATTATACGATAATAGTCTAATTACATGTTCTAGAGGTTTTTATTTCCAAAGAGGGTTTCCCACATATGTCATGTGTTATGTGCTTGATCTTGCATTGTCTCTTGTGTTCATTGCTATGAATGATGTGTATGATTCATGAATGATTATGGTAACTAATTAAGTGTTTGTAAGGATTGAAATTGAAGTTGGATTATTTGGGCTCACTAATTCACCACCTCTCTCATTGATTGTACCTCCAACAATTAGTATTAAAGCAGGTCCTTTGGTAAAGGCTTCACAGCTTGAAGGTGATCCAAGGTACAATATGGGTAGTCATCAAGGAGGTTTCTCTACTAATAAATCACCAATGTTTAATGGATCCACTTATGTTATTTGGAGTGAAAGGATGAGGACCTAAATCATGTCCCTAGGGTTTGATGTGTGGCAATTTTTTGTGGATGGTTATGTTGTTCCTACTACACCTCCATCTAGTACTGCAGACAGGACGTTGTTTGAGAATAATTCTATGGTAATGAATTCCATTACTTGTGGTCTTACAGAGACTGAGTTCACCAAGGTAATCCATTATAAATATGCTACATAGATATGGGACAAAATTTAGGTCATTTATGAAAGAGATTCAAATTTCAAGCTTGCTAAGTTATAGACTCACAGAAGGAAATTTGAAAGTATCAATATGAAGGAAAAAGATTTTGTGGCATCTTTTCTATAGAGAGTTGATGAGATTGTGAACATCATCAAAGGTCTTGGAGAGAATCTTGAAGAGGCTACTATAGTCCAAAAGGTATTAAAGTCTCTATTCCTTGAGTTTGATCCAAAAGTATCTTCTATAGAAGAAATTCATGATCTTACTCAGTTGAAGATGGATCAATTGCATGGTACCCTTACTACCTATGAGATGAGAGTAAATGATTATATACCATGAAATAAGGAAGCAATATTCAAGATAGAAATGAAGCCAAAGAATAATTTCCAAGGTAAGAAACCCAAATAGGATGATATATCTGATATTGATGAGGACGAACTAATTGCTTTGATTACTAGGAAATTAAACAAAGCTTAGGGAAGTATAAGGGTAAACTACCCTTCAATTGTTTCAATTGTAGAGAGATAGGACATTTTGCTCATAAGTTCCCTCATAATCATGAGAATAAAGATGATGAAAATCATGGTGAAGGCCAAGAGGATGACAAGAAGACATATAGAAAGAAAGGATTCAGAAAGTTTAACAACAAAAAGTCCTTCAAAAATAAGAAGAGTATCTACACCAAAGAAGATTGCAACTCATCAGATGAGAGTGAAGACAGTGACTCAATATATGATCATGAAGATGATGAACCTATTGAAGATGAATCCTTGATAATGGCTGAGGAAGGAAGTTGATCACATCAAAAGGAGTCTACTTGGAGTAACTCAGATGATGATGAAGATGAGGTGGACTATGAGACTACATTGACAAATGATTTTGAAGAACTAAAGATTGAGCAGAAGATCAATAAGAAGATGAAATCTAAACTCAAGGAATATGAAGAGTAATTAAGCATATATGAGGAAAAAATTATTGAAGACACCAAGGAGCATGAAGATATAATCAATCATCTTAGTTATCAATTAGAAATCCTATCTACAATCCTAAAAGTTAAGGAAGATGAATGTTCAAGGTATGTTTCTAAAAATACGTCTTTGAAAGATGAGTTATAGAAGTCTACAAGCAAGGTGAAGTCATTTATGATATTTAAAAATATCTCAAGTGAATCTAGATAATATTCTGAGTGGTCAAAATCATGTTAGTGATAGAAATGATCTTGGATATGAAGAAGAACAAAAGAATGTAACTCAAGACAAGATGAAAACTAATGTGAACAATGACAATCATTAGACAAGGAATGAAGGTATTGTAAAAATGAATAGAAATCAGATCAGATAGCCAAATGTCATGAGGTATGCAAGTTTTAATGGTTGTTGTTTTACATGTAATCAATTTGGGCGCTATAGAATGCAAAAGACCTGTTAGAAATGAGTTTGCATGGAACTATGATGGGGGTCATTAATCAAAAGGTGTGAACAGAGTTAAGTAATTTAATTTTCATGACATAAGACATTATAAATGTATGTCCAAATAAGGTAAGGCCAGATACATTTATTGCAAAAGTTATAGATTGATTCAAGTGTCAACAAAGAGGTCACATTGTTAGATTCTGCCAAAAAAGGCCATAAAGCCAAAATGAGTTCAATCAGGCTCCTAGAATGTAAAGAAGAAGGCAAGTTAACACATGGAAGCCAAAGGTGAAAAGTGTGATTCATGATGATCCTGCATGTTCAAGTAATATGTTTGCTATGGTGGAGAAAGCTATAAAAGTTGAAGAGTGCAAAGAGGTATCATTGTCTGCTCATGTTGAGAATGAAGAGATTAAGCTCAAGGAGAAGACCAAGATACTGGTTGAGGCTAGTTTTGAGGTGTGTATGGATCCAAGTGAACATATTGATGTTGTTGAACATGTATCATTAAAAAACATCATTTTTTTATGCTTAGTGATGAGGTTCCAAATAACAAGGTGGATTTTTTAGATGAAAATGTATGTTATGAATCTTTATTGTCTCCATGTATTGTCAATTCAATCTTAGAAGAGAAGGAAAATGTTGTGGTGGTTGATCATGTTCCTTTTATTAAGCCTAATAATAAGAATAAGAACCAAAAGTTTCAGATGACCAAGGAGGAGAAGGAATATGAGGAATTATGGGCAACTCCTAATTTCACATTGTTTTAGGACATTGTAAAGTAGGGTGTCTCTACCTATACTTCTTAGGATACATATTTTATTCTAGAGAATCAAGTTTGTGTGCTCAATATTATAATGTTAATCATAGGTCTTTGGTTAAGGGGGAGCAACAAGATCATGATCTTGTTCCAGATATTTGTGAAGGAACTATAATACAGGGTTGGAATGAGTATTTCCAGGTGGCCTAATGAGATTGATAGAATTTCAAGAAGAGTTAAGAGTTTGGTGCTCATAAAGGTCTATGATTTTATTTTTGATGTGCTCCAGGGGTTTTTATGGTCTAAAGATATGTTTTTGCCAATTGAATATATTTGTGTGTGCTCTCAGTTTTCTTAGTTTTTGGCTTAAGGGCAAGCAGGGTTAAAAATGGGTTATAGGAAGTCAATGTTCCCAATGGTATGAAGGCTCAATTTTTGGTCCAGAAGTGTATGATGGTTGTATCCAGGTGTGTAAGAAGTTTTGGGGGTAGAAATTGACTAGAAGGAGGTTTTTTTACTCAATTTGTTTTAAGATTTTAGGGTTTTGGGCTATTCTAGAAAAGTATTTTTCCTTATGAGTTGAGTTTTGAGGCTTCTTAATAGTTTGAATGGGCCAAATGGGTTTTCAAATCAAGCTTCACAAAGATTTGAAGGTTTGTGGATTTCATATTATTCATGTTTTTGTTAAGATGGATGCCTAATTGGCAAATTAGTTTGTGAAGGAAGTATGTTGCATAGGTTGAGCTACATGATGCACATTGGTGTGCTTGAGGGAGAATATGAGATTGTTATAGATATGAATTTTTAGGTCTTGAATGTGTGTCTACTAAAAGTTATTGGCTCTGTAAGTTTTAGGCAGGGCTACAAGAAGACTAGATAGGCCTAGTTTGTAAAAGAGTACCTTTTGATCAGTTTATCCAAAAGAGAAAGGTATGTTTATTTCAAGGAGATTTATTAGGTTGGTTGAGAGCATGTTTCCTATTTGGTGAGTGGCATGAATTTTTGTTGGTTGTCCTTGTGGTAGCTTGATAGAGAAGGCTAGTAAGTATGTGTGGTGGTTGTTCATGGTGTATAGAGATCTGATGATGCTCATGTGATACAATGGATCAAAAATATTAGGGGGAGTCCCTCTCAAATTTTTCTTGGTAATTTCCATCAGATTTTAGTGGTTTTGTGTTTTCTTTCTTCATTTTTTGCAGTGCTTGGTTGAATAGAGTGTTGGCATGGAGAAAAAAGAATTTGTCAATGCAATAAGAGGTGAGATCAAGGTAAGGGGGAGTATGTATAATATTTATAAGGTGGTCCTATCCTATTGAAAATATTTTCAAGTATACAGGACATCAATGAAGCGCATTAAGTGAAATAGTCAAGATGGAGATCCAACGATGAGCACTGAAAGGTAAAGTTTGATTTCCTTAAAATAATATCAATTGTTCATGTTTAATATGATAAATTAGGACATGAGATGCGATCATAGTGTTTGATGTTTAATTGTGACCGTTTGCTTTTGAATATTTGAATTTGCAAAGGACAAACCAGTGCTCTATATTTTGGATATATCTTTTGATCTATGAATAATTTGCTCATGGTGTTAAAATAAAAGTGGTATAAAATTACAAGGTTCATATGTAAATATAAATTTTAAGATATGAAAGTGTGTATATTCATAGTTATGAAGGTTCAAATTTGACTATGTGTTTGTGTGTATTCTGCAAGTAACCTAAGAAGATTATTCGAGCTTATTTTTATATTATTTTGATATCTATTGATGAATTAGATTTAGAGAGTGTTTTAGACTCAATTAGAATGATTTATGTGAATTATTAAGGTTTGAATAATCATATGTAGTATGAATAAAGGTTTAGAAGTTGATTTTGTATTCATTCATAGTGACTGTGTGCACAGAATGTTGTTTGAGCAAATTATGCTTAAGCATAAGGGTACCATGTTGGTTGTTAGAACTTAAGGGGGACCTATAGATCATATATAATGGTTCCATGCATTTTTAATTGGTCTTGTGTCCCTTTTTTGTTTGATTAAGTGTTAAATGGGTGAATATATCTGCATGAGACCTATAACAGTTACAAGGGCCTAATTGAAAGGTGAAGCTACTTAAGGGTGACCCATAGATGTTATGGCCAAACTATGAAGATTGTATGAAGCTATGTATTTATATGATATATGCCTTAAGGTTTAAGGCATGCCTAATGGCTGACAAAGATGTTGATAGTCATGATAGCTCTATAAATGGTGAAACCAAATGTGTTAGTTTCTAGACTATGGGAGAGACTTATGAGTGGAATGTGCATTTGAGATCATAGTGTTGTGAACCAAAGGAAAGGGTGGGTGCCTAGTGGATGATTTGAAGATAATAATAGATTTAGGACTATTTGTATGACTTGTAGGTCATGATTCTATTGGCAAAATAGTGATCTTGCAGATTGAGTGTGAGAAAAGGTGAAAAGTGATAAGCAGAGGTCCATCATCAGGTGTTGTAGACATCGGTTCAAAGGTGGATGTGTTCTTAGGTTTTATTTTTGTAGCTCAACATCTATGGGTTATAGACTCCTTGTAAGCTGAAACTTGTTAAAGATTTATTTGTCATTGCAGCTCAGCTAGACATGTGTGGTAGTACCTTGTGGGAGTGTAGTCTCACTAAATAAGGGAATATAGTTCCTTGATCAGTTGTAGTTGGTCTAAATTGGTTCAATTTATTATAGGACAATATTATAATTGCAAGTTCCAGTGGGTTTTCTCCCCAAGAGGTTTTCCCACATATGTCATGTGTTATGTGTTTGATCTTGCATTATCTCTCTTGTTCATTGCTATGAATGATATGTATGCTTCATGAATGCTTATGATAATTGATTAAGTGTTTGTAAAGATTGACATTGAAGTTAGATTATTTGGGCTCACTAATTCATCCCCCCTCTTAGTGATTGTACCTTCAACATAATTTGGACCCAGTTTGGAAAGTATAGACAAAACATTTTCATCATCTTTATTATCTATTCCACATTATTTAATTGCATCCTTAAAAATCTAAACTTGGTGAATAAATATTTTAGGGTGTCAAAGTCACTTGGGCTCAAACTTATGAATTCATTTTCCAGCTCATGGCCTCTCATCACATCCTTCTTTCTAAATAGATTTTCAATTGTGATTTATAATTTATTATGTGTTGTAGCAGATTCTATGTGAAAGATTAGATCAAGAGAGACATAAAGACACAATAGTCTACAAACTTTATCACAACAATTGAACCATTTAACATTCTCTACTTTTTCCAATTTCGGCCTCTTTGCCCATTGTAATTCAATGAAAACCCTTGGATTATAAAATAATTCCCATTTTGGATTTCCATTCGTGATAATGAAATAGTGTGAGAGGACTTGATGAAATTAAATACATTGTGTAGAAAAGAGGTTGTTTCATAAAGTAAAGAAGAAATTCAATAATGAAAATTGCATAACACCACACGTTACCCTCTTAGAAATATTAGAGTGAACCTCTTAAATTTTCAAATATAATAACACTCGTATAAATGTCAAACATGTCTAATAATGCATCTTGAGCGATTAGTGCATAAGTACAAGGAATTGGAGGGATGTTGGGATCGATCAATAATGCATCTAAGAGTGTACAATTTTTGGTTTGAAGGGATCTATAGTGGGCCCAAGATAACTACCATTGCACAAAACATAAAAAACAAGAACTTTTGAATAAGATGTCACTCAAATCTGAGCTACCAATCAAAGTTATGCATGTTTAAAAAATCTGGCTCCCATAAGGAAGAAATAGTGGTGGAAAAATTTTGAATCAACTTCCGCAAAAAGACTTAAGGCTCCAAGAAATTTTGAATCAACTTTTGTCCAAAAAAACTTAAGGTCCCTTGGAGCAAATGTTAAGCACTTTTGGGTTGGAATTAACTAGGGTCTTAACTCCCATATGACTAGGGGCTAAGGGTTGGATAGATGTTCCCCCTCCCCTTTTTTGATTGATGTGATTGATGTGGGAGTGACATCACCCAAAAAACACCTACATTTTGTAAATGAAAGTGTCACAATTCATGGGTTTAAATTTAATGTCCTCATGGCCATCATTAGAGTTTTAAAGTAGAGTTGCACTCAACCCTTGAAGTCAAGATTGGGGGCTACACAAGTAGCCAAAAATCTTGATGTTGAGATTATAGACTATAGATGTAGTTGAATGTCCCAATGTCAGACTTTTGTACTATGCGTATAGTTAAAAGTCTTGACACATTAGACTTATGCATTGTAGGTGTTGTTAAAAGTCCCAATGTCATATTTTTGGATTGCATGTGTAGTTAGAATTCTTGACACATCATACATGTGTACTAAGGATGTAATTAAGAGGTATGATTCTAGGGATGAGGAATGTTGTTGCAGGGGATCATTCAAGCATGTACAAGGAGCTTAATATTTTTTCCAAATTATAAAAACACCAGAACTAATATATATCTACAAGAAACTCCAAACACCCACCAAAGATCTCCAAAAACCTAGAAGAACCCAAAAAGGATTTTCCCTTGGAGACCTTGATTATATAGATTTGCATGAAATCACCGAAAAAGACCTGAAACTCTCCGAAATGGTTAACATTAATTGTCACAAAAGTAGGTAGTGTTTACAGCTAATCCTAAGTTCTTGATACCTTCCAAATCTAATGGTGTTTTGAGATTGGAGACTCTAACTATATAATTTGCATGGATTTTCATGAAATCCCACCAAAGCTTTCAAAATGTCAAAAATCAAGAAAGCCAACAATAATGTATGTAATAAAGATCTCATCAAGTATTTAAAAAATGGTAAATAGTTGTCAAATCAGAGTTCAGATATCATGTTGGATTACTCCAAGATATTTGAACATCCAAGATTGTATGAAAACCATAGAATTAGGTGAGAGAAAAACTACCACAACACAAGTTGTATCAAATGTATTAAAAGATTCATTCATCAATTAGCCAAAAAGTACAAAAAAGGTACATTATATAGTGATAAATTAGGTCACCAAAGAGGTAACAACTCAACTCACTATTAGAAAATGCATTATGTATTTTATCGTAATGAACTTAACAACCCTAAGCAAGCTGACTAAAAACTGTGTAGATAAAATTGTAAGCGGGAAAAAGCCTACACCAACAGAAGAATTAATCAAAGTGAATATTGGCATAGAGGACTATCCTAAAATTGTCAAACTTGGAGCTAGATCAATACTTGAATAGCGGGAAGTATATATCACTCTTCTTAAATAATTTATTGATATTTTTTCATGGTGTTATGCCAACATGTCAGGACTTGATCTAGCCTTAGTGGTGCATCATATAGTCATTCATCCAAATGCCAAACCTATAAATTAAAATCTTTGAATGTTACACCTGAAAGTGGTAATCTTAGTTAAAGAAGAGCTCCATAAAATTTATAGGTCAGTTTCATTCATACAATTGATTAATCTGATTGGATTTCTAACATCGTGCCTATTGGGAAACCAAAAAGAGGAAATCACATTCATACTACCTTCAAAGACATAAATAAATCTTGTCCTAAATATGACTTCTCATTGCCTAATGTCTATATGATAATGGATTATACTACTAGCTATGAGATGCTCTCACTTATGGACAGATTCTTTGACTAAAACAAAATTTAAATTTCACTAGAGAACTAGAATAAAAATACCTTCACAACTCCACAGGGTAATTTTTGTTATCATGTAATGCCCTTTGGCCTAAATTTTTTTGGCACTACTTATCAGAAGGCTATGACTATTATATTTCATGATATTAATCATTACATAGTGAAATATTGTGTCGATGATATATTGGGTAAGTCTTGAACATGAGTTAAACATCATGTCATCCTACAAAGGATATTTGAAAAAGTAATAGAATATAAATTTTGGCTTAATCCTAAGAAGTGTGTATTCGGAGTTACATGTAGAGAACATTTAGGGTTGATCATCTCTTGTTGAGGCATTGAAGTAGATCTAGTTAAGGTCAAAACTATTAGTGAAATTTCTCCTCCCAAGTATCTCCAATAGCTTCATAGTCTCTAAGGTAAATTATAGGCCATCTATCATTGTGTTCATAACTTGTTAATAAATCTAAATCTTTCACACATATACTAAAGAAAGTAGCTCAACTTCACTAAAGTCCGAAATGCCAAAAGGATTTTGAAGATCTTAAGTAATATCTATGAAAATTCCAATGCATGAACCACTGGCACTTGAAAAGCCTTTGCACCTCTATATATTAGCCACTCAATATGCCTTAAGAGCTCTCTTAGCACAACATGATGAGAATGGAAAGGAGAGGGCCATTTATTATCTTAGCATGACTCTTATCTCCTATGAACTAATCTACACTCGAATAAAAAAGGCATGTCTAGAAATTATCTTTGATTCCAAAAATCTTAGGCATTAAATGCTCAATAATCAATTCAAGCTCATTACAAAGATAGATCCTATCAAATATTTGTTTTCTAAATCTTCCCTCACTATAATAATGGCTAAATGGATCATGTTCCTGGGCGAGTTTGACATTGATTATGTGAACCAGAAAGTAATCAAAGGATAGGTATTGGAAAATTAATTAGAAAAAACTCCTTTATTTGATACAACTCATTTAATAACAACATTTCCTAATGAGTAAATCATGAGAGTTGAAGAATCCCCTTCTTGGAATTTATACTTTTATGGTTCCTTCACCACTCATGGTTCAAGAATTAGCATCCTACTTGTCACTATTCATGGGAATTTTATTCCAAAATATTTCAGGATATCATTTCATGCACAAACAACATTTTAGAATATGGGCCTCTCATCATAGATCTCCAGTTAGCTTGTCAATGAAACATCCAACATCTTTAAGTCTACAACGGCTTCCAATTTATCTTTAACTAGGTCAATAATGAATTTTAGATAAAACATGATAAATTTCTCCTATATAAACAAATGGTTGAAATTTTTAAAACATAATATAAGTCCATATCCTTTAAGTAAGTACCAATGGGCATTAATAAGTTCGTTGACATGATGGCCACTCTTGTATCATTACTGTAAATGACCCTTAATATGCATGAAAATCACTTTTTAGTGAAACAATTCTTTTCACCTACTCATCAAATGATGACATCTAAACAATTGTGTGAAACTAGTAATCCTAGTCCTCCTTGGTATCAAGACATATACACCTATCTCCACAATGACATCCTTCCACCCAAACTTAACCATCATCATCGAAAATCCTTTATCCAAAAATCCTCTTGTTACACCATCCTTGGTAGTACTCTCTATCAACGAAATTATGACTAGACCTTGTTAATATGTCTAAAACCATATGAATCCCTCTTTGAAATAAGGAGGTCCATGATGGTATCTATGGAGCCCAAGTTAGTGGGTTGGTCCTAGCTAGCTAAGAAGCTACTCTGGTTTGGTTAGTATTGACCCACCTAGATCACGATGCATGTCATCATGTAAGGAAGTCTGTAGCCTATTAAAATCATGGGGATCTAATCCATTTTGATATATATAGATAGATGTCGAGGGTGACTATCCATAGTCACCAACTCAACCCCAATATAGATATTTGGGGGCCCTCTCCCACCCTATATATCTATATCTATATCTCTATTATATTTATGGGGTCCTAATATAGAGATAGAGGGTGTGTGCACCCTTATATCTCTATAGGTGTTTACCTCTACCTCTATATCATATATAGATAGGGAATTGGGCTCGTTAGTTATATCTAAACTCTACTATATATGTGGGTATAGGTCAAGGGTAATGAAGCCCATCTCCATTAGAGATAGAGATAAAGATAGAGCTTATTTGGCATTGGAATTGGCCCCATCCCCATTAGAGATAGAGATAGAGTATCTTTGGCATTAGTATTGGTCCCATCCCCATTAGAAATAGGATAGAGTTTCTTTGGATTTGTCTTTGGCTTTGGCCCCATCCCCATCCCCATCTAGCAGCGCTTGGCCCCCCCAGCATCGATTATCTTATCAATGCCGTGTGTTTTTAAACTTTTCAGACATTGCATTGGAGTCAAGTTTTATTGGTTTTGTATTCTATTCCGTTGTGAGCGTGTTAAGTGGGTGCAGGCCAAGTGAGATACGTGAAGAGACAGAGACAGAGACAGAGACAGAGAGTGGCCCTCCCTCTTCTATCAATGCCGTGCATTTTCAAACACAGACTTTGCGAGTCATTGGAGCCAAAAGTCTTTTCGTTGATTAGACGCCATGAAAGACACACCTACTTTCTCTGTGGAAGATAGAAAGAGAATGTGACATTCAAATTAAAAAGGAAAAACATCTCGTCCACAAATTATTCATGCCTTGCCTGCTGTCAACGTTTCCGCTTGACTCCAAATTTATGGGGGTAACTTTTTCTATCATGGTGGGGACTGGGACGTTCTATTACGGTAACTTTTTGATTATCTAAGCTCAACGTCATTACATTTTCGGTCACATGGCCTGCGAATCTCCCATCTCCTCGTCGAAATCCTACAGCTGTTCTTACTGTGCAAAAGGATGATTTACTGTATGCCTCATACACGTGCCACCTTCCACAAAGATAAAATACAAAAAAATGCTAAATGTCCGCTGCAATAAATGATAGCATTCAAATTCATAGTATGACAACGCGTAGATGGATAATTTATAAACTTATAACAGAGAAATCAAAATCAATGTAAGTATGCTAGCAGATTTATAATTTAAATTGGTTCGAATAATTAGATCATTATCATTTATATATTAAGGAAGTGGTTTTTTTTTTGGAAAAGATTTAGAATTTTTTTCAATAAATATTGTAGAATAAATGCAAGAGCATATATAGTAAAAGTGGTTCCATAGTATTAAAATTTTAAGTGTATGCTTTAATTTTATAGAAATAATATTTAAAATGATTATGTTTTTATTTATAAGCAATGTTGATATAAATTTTGACGACTCATAAATTTACGCTTAGTAGAATATTTTAAGTATGTATGTAAAACTTACTGCCCTTCTTTTTTCCACCCCCTCAAATTATCCCCTTAAAAATTACCTAATTTCTTGTTTTTAGGAAAAGATTCTAAAATATCCTATCGCATGCCTTTTATTTTTCATGGAACCATCAACTCATTAAAAATAGAAGTAGCAACTCCCTTCATGAGACTCTTGTGTAAGTGTTATTTTATTTTACAATAGATATAATCATACTTGTAGTGGTCAAAAGGAATTGTGTTTTATTATCTATTTCTCAAAACATGTTTTTTTTTGTGTTTGGAGAGTTAGATTATCCATGCTTTTGATTATACAAAATGATATTGTATAAGATGTTTCACTACCTAGATATATTCATGGTAGCTCTATTTTATAATTCCATGGAGTTTTGATGTTGATGTTTTTTTAAAGAATGATGAACACGTTGGAATGAGAATTTAGATGTATAAGAATTATCGAATTCTTTACTTTTATAAGTAGGAAAATGTTTGTTATAAATTTTAACATAATTAAATTGAATACTTTCTTCACAACTTTTAAACAAGTTAAAATTTAGTAAATACTTCATTTCAAATGACGAAGTATGACTTGGAAGTTATTTTAATGAGTTTGAAAGGAAAAATATTATAATTGAAAATGTAATTGATAATGCTTAATTAAATTTGTCTTAGAAGCTCTTTTAATGAGTTTTCAAGTAAAAATATTATAATAAGATATATAGTTAACAATGCTCAAAGATTTTTATAAGTCATAAGACTATTGGTGTTTTTGTTTGGTTGATTAGGGGAAAAAAATTGATGTGTATAAATATACAACTATTTATATAAGAAAGAGCCTTTGTAATGATTGGAAAGTAAATTTTACATTATTCAATTGATAAGTATATGTATGATCATTTTATTTTTAAAAAGAAATATGAAACTCTATATCTTGATGATTATTATTGAGTATGAAAGTTATTGTGAAGTAGCTTTCATTTTTATAAGTGGATAAACTATCCAACTTAATTTTTTACATCACCTAATTTTGTAACCATATATGATTTGCATACTTTATGGGTTAGCATAGACTTTATTGTATGATATTGGATGATATGGGGTATATTAAAGCAATACTTGTTCAAGGAGCCATTTTTACAAGAGCGTTGATTCAAGACATCTAAAATAGATTTATTTGTGATACAACTAATGTAAATATTCAAAATAATAAACTAAATATATATAATATATTTCTTTATAAAATAGTAAATTAAATATTAAATTTATTTTTTTGTATTATAATTAACGTGTTAAGGTCAGTGTATTCAATAATAATGACAAAATTAATGATGCCACCAATAATATTAATAATTTCCTTATAATACCATTTTTTTAATTTAATAAAAATAAAAAATATAATATATTTGTATAATTGTGATATTATAATTTTTAAAAAAATTATTATTTAAAAAACAATAAAAATATAATTTCTAACAATGAGAATCAAATTATACTTAATATTGGAATCCAATGTGATATTGGATGGAAAGCTGAAAAGATTAGAGGAGATGGGAGAAATAGGTCGAGCACAAACTGGATGGCTCAGTGCTCATCCAACGTGGGCCACATAGGTTCCCTTCATGTCCCTACTCACACCAATCTGTTCTCCTTTGTAGATCTATTGAAATATAAACCTTATGTTGGATTGGTGAGACCTCAAACCACCATAACTAAAATGTGTTTCAATGCAACAAATAAAAACTTCACTAGAACGACGGTCAATGGTTGCCTGCCTCAATTAGAATCAAGGCCAAGAATTATTATCAACCAAAAACTTGTAGAAGACTTAGTCCTTTACAGAGAAAATCATGATCTAATCTGCAAATTTATGAGCTTTCATCCTACCTTAAATGTATTGCACTCATGAATTCATCAGAACTTGGAACATAATGGTGAGTAATCACTCTAGTTTATTAGCAATGGTCATTTCATAATTAGTTTCTTTACTATTTTAGACAGAAACATATCTTTTGATTATGAAAGGAGATGTCACGATCCTACTGGACTTTTCATTATACCTTAGAAAGTGGGATTTGATCCCTGTACTAAACCAACTACTATACCGGTATGGATTTGAATGTATACTCTACCAATGGAATTTTGGAGTGATAATGTTTTGGAATCCATTGGGAAATACCTGAGAAAATATCTAAGCATCTCTAGAGACACAATAGAAAGAAACACAATAGTATATGCAAGAGTATGTGTGAAAATGGATCTCACATAGCCCTTACCAACAGAGATAGAAATTGAATTAGCCGGTCTTTCATGGATTCAATAGATGGAGTATGAGGTGATACATTTCCAATGCAGAATATGCCATAATCATGAACATTTGGCCTAGGCATGCCCTGATAACACGAATACACAAATAAAGAATATGATCCAAAGGCCCACCCCTCATAATGAGAAATTGAATCTAGATAAAGAATGCAAACAATTCTCAAAATGGCACAACCCAACGAGATGGTTTTGAACTACCTAAAAGGATGAAGAGAAAAATAAATAAAGCAGAGACCTAACCTAGCCTAAATACTCAAACAGGTATGAAATATTTAAGACTCTTATTGATCAAGAAATAAAGTAGGTCATGGAAAATGTAAATGAAAATAAGTAACATTGTGGTTACAACAACTAGATCACTCCTTTAGTGTCTCTTATCATTGAGTAGGTTTTAGAATGTAATGCTAATGCAGACTCAAATTATCCAAGATTGAACATGTCTCAAGCTGAAGTATCTATCAGATAAATAGCTCTAGATTTAAGCATCTACATGCCCCCCACCCAGCATTCAATCTAGTAATGCATAAGGATGAAATTACTAGGTTAAAGGAAAGAAAAACATATTTTAGTGTGTACGACACACCTTGTCTTTGCCTAAACCCACTTGAACTTGATTTATGTGAATGACCTATAACCAAGAGTATGTTACAGGTGTAATTAGTGTATATAATCTAAAATTGAATAATTAAAAATAATTGAAATAAAGAGAGAGGAAGGAGTACACCTGTGTGTCAATGCCACCATGTTTCCCCTTGGTAGTTTGTCTTGGTAGAGATGAATCTTATCTGAAGCATTGGAGAGAGGTTCACAACTGAACCTTGGATATGTGAAGAGGGGAATCATAGGGTGATCACTCCCATAATCCAGTATAAGGATAAATTGTGCCAAGTCCATTTATAGCATATAATATCAATCAAATAACTCAAGTATATCATAATATATCTAATCTCACCATAGTCAAAAGGTATAACCATGTGAACCTAAAATAATAGAATCATAGTGCCAAGTCCATTAAGGATACTAAATATCAATCACACTAATAAAAAATAGCCCAATTTTACAGACATATAAAGGCCTAAACATTACATCTTGGTAAGGTTGATTCATAAATGTGTGGATAATCTAAAAGTGTATTTGTAATTTAGTGCATGTGCAGATTGAACATGTCTCAAGCTGAAGTATCTATCAGAATGTAACCTCTAGTCTATAACATGTGTGTAATATGTATCAAAAATCTAATAAATTATGTCCCAAAGTTATTCCCAATGCATATAATTTTTTCCCAAATGTATATCTAAATCATGTAAAATGTGTAAATTGAATCAATTTATGCCCATTTTGTCAATTGTATATATGTGGATTCATGTATTCTATAACATTCCCCCACTGATATGCCTCCCATCCCCATCACCCACACCCCCCATTTTGAGTTGATGGGATTGTAAAAGTGATAATCACCTTATCTCAAAAGGATAAGATAACTATATTGTATATGTGTGAATCATGTAATAAAGAAGCATATAGTGGTGTCATGTAGAAGTAGATATATCAATGAAACTCATAGTATACGAACATAACAAGCCCTAAGATGCATGATATGAATCATGGAAACACATAGAAGATAATAAGTTCAGTAAACAATCAAGCTCACATGAAAGAGTACTCAAATGTCACATAAAAAGGGGTCCAATGAGACCACAAACAAGGGGCATGTTTAAATTTTTCACACTCAAGTGGAAGATGTGAAAATTTCTACACACCTACTAAACAAGCAAAAGTCAAGGCACTATGGCCAATAAGCAAGGAACATGTTCAAATGTTCCATAAGAAAGACAAATAATAAAATAAGAAGTACATTCACGTAAGCTAATGTAAATAGATGAAGTAATAAGATATAAGCAATGAGCACAAGAATGTCATATTAGTCCATGCATACATGTGTGAGCAAAATGTCATGTAAAATAACATATCAAATACACTTTGTAAGATAGAAACATTAGTATATGCATGTGTAAGATCTATAAGCTCAATAAAATAAGGGAAAACAATCATAAAATAATAGAACCTATGTCAATCATGATCATATAGAAGCAAGATGCCCCAATGTAGTGTATCATGCTAGAAGAGGAAAGGTCCAACATATGCATGCTCAAGTATCATGGGTCTAATCTATGCTTGTATCACACTCAAGTACTAATGAAACATATGTGTATATAGAATTGATATGATACCTACTAACATAAAGTGAAAAACATATGAAAAACCTAGTAAACATTTGAAATGCTAAATATTTTTGGTATTTTTGAGTTATTTGAATGTTTTTTTTAATTTTCTTGAATATTTTATTCTTTTGGAATTTTGGAAATTTTGATTTTTTTTTTTTTTTTTTTTTTTTTTTTAATGTTTGGAAAGAGAGTGCTAGCCGATGATCCCATCTAAGGGATACTCATAGGGTGTCCTATACTTTGAATGTGGTATAATAAATTTGTCATGCTACCAAGGATCATGTATATGTGTCAAATCTTAATGTGTATAAGTTTGAATACTCTCTATATGTATCACAAGACTTTATGGTCATGAAGTAGGATTAGAAGGTGTATAGGTTCATATAACCCATTATTTTATGATATTTAATTTCTTTGATGTAATAGTGGGTCTTTTACCCATTTTGAAACATGGTGTTCTGATGTAGGTAAATGGCTAGACCATGGAGGTGTAAATGACGATATCGAAGAATCCACTATAGATATTTGATGCAAAGTTCTCTCAAGCATGGGGGGCATAGAAAAGTGGATTACATGTTGATTATATTTCCATATATGATTAACCTTAGTAAGTTTTATAATCAACTGCCATGGAATAATCTTTTCCTATTGAAAAGGATATTCATATGGAATCTTAGAAACTATAATTACCCTATTGGAATGAATATACTTAAGAAAAACATGGAATATGGAAGGTACTACATGGATATTATGTATCTAAAGACATCCCAATAACATATCAAATAATCTCATATGTGGTATAATTGTAAAGGTAGTGGTTACATGCGTTGGACCAACCAATAGAGATAAATCAATCTCACCAAAAACTTGTTGTATCTTCCCATTAAATGATTTTATAATTTTAGTTGAAATAAATAAATCATCATGTGTGTATCTCAAATATGTGAGTAATGTCATGGTACATACATTCTCACTAGCACCATTTTTCATCATAACACTACGTATAGGTTGATGTTCAATATATGCACTGATAAATAAGGAATGAAGATCTGAATCTGATGGGGCTGATTCAAATTTGCATATATTAAAAAGAGCCGAATACAGATAAATACAAAATTATTTCAATCACACTATATTATATCTTACATATTTTATTCATCTAGGAGAATACAACTTTATAGGAATATCATTCCTATAATTATGGATATTATCTCTCCATCAAACTCTCATTATATCCCTATGAATATACAAATAAACTATGTTTGTAATATTTTTGTAACAATATAACAACTACCTAAATATGATTAACAAACTAATTCACCCCTATTATATTTACATCTTGGTAAATACTCAAACTCACACATAATAATAAGGTTACTAGATATTAATCTGTAACATTCACCCCCTTAATCTGAACATGAGAAGAATATCATTTTGTACTACATATAATTTATGACTGTGTGATTTTTCCATGGATCACAAACCTAAAAATAGGTTTTTCCACGGCTAACCAAAAACCAATGATGGTTTTTCCCATGGCTTACCAATAACCAATGATGGTTTATCCCATGGCTAACCACCAACCAAGTGGTTTTGTTGGTTTACCACAAACCATGTCATATATGCAAGTACATATTTAATTCCCATCATTTTCCAACTTAGAGGTATTACAAAAGGAAATAGTTCTTACTCGAATAATAATTTCACTTATGTTCTTATTTAGTTACCACACAAAGCAAGAAAGTAAACACACTACACAAAATTGAAATGAAAGTCACCACATTATTGGCGCGGCCCTGTCATTGGTCACTGAAGAGAGGTCACTAAAATACCTCCAACCTCCTATGCCTCCATCCTCCATTGTTAGCTACTTAGAAAATTTTGCAGTGAAGCTCAATTTACAATAGTGGATGTTGCGTACAAGCGATAATGCATCCAATAAGACAAGTTTTATATTTTTTTTACACTGTTTGACAATAACTTAACTACTGACTCAAAAATATTTAGAATTTTTTATAAAATCCAACACATTTTTAATTTTGATAATTTTTGGAAATGATGACCAAATTTTTTTGACTCTAGACTCTATATTGACTTTATTAAATAAAAGACACAAATACATATTATTGACACGATAATGACTATAAACGAAATTAGATTTGTAATAACTATAGACCAAACTTAAAACCTTTGACACTTTAAAATACAATTACATATTGGATTTATCTAAAAAAATAAAACTAAACCAAACCTATTAAGACTCAATAATAGAATGACTTAACACTAAACAAAAAATACAATTTAATAGTACACACCAATAACATTGACTAAACATATGAGGATAGTTTGCATAAATGCAAGACTAATAAAACCTTCCAATGTCCTTATAACAATAAATGTTAGCATGGAATATGTTTGAGAATATGGGGATTGAGTAAATCAAACTTGTAGACATGACACACACAACAGAAATAGGGAAATTTGTGCAAAGATTAAACATATTTGGACAACATATAAAATATTATGGCATAGGCATGAATTATACATAGATCAATTTAGATCCATAGTTTCATGACAATAAAAAATATCTTAGCTTCTAGCTCAACATAGAAACTTCAATTAAAACTTCACCTTAATCCTACTTCACTTGTGTTGCTCATTTTATGGATCAGATGCAAGGATATGTCTGAGATGTATGATGAACACAATGAATCAGATCACATATCAAAATACAAATTTATGTAGCATCTAAACTCAGAATGAAGAATAGAATGTAACATCATTAGCTATGTACTTTTTGGATTACAACTGCATGGATTACATGGATATGGACTATTTATTGAGAGAGAATCTACTTGATCTGAATGATGCATGAAATGACATAAGGTAAAGCATGGTAAAGAGACCACACAAGCATTATAACTATTCCATTTACTTCCAAATAAATTAGTTCCCGATAATAATTATGCAAATGGTGATATTAGGAATAAATATGTAATAGGTATGATAATGAGATCCACACAGGTATCATTAATGTATCTTAATCTTTTGGTTGATAAACAAGATGCCCTGATCCCAACATCAATATGAAGCACAAAAAACTATATGTGATTCTTGAAAACAAATGAAAAAATTATTGACTACCTTGATAAAGACATGTTGAATAAGCACTCTTTGAGAAGTGTTACCAATTTAAAACAAAAAATAGATAGTTGCTCCTACATATTTATTAAACCATCAAAACCTCCTACTCTAATACTAGATGGTGGGGTTTATTCAAACCTTCATATATTAAAAAGATTTAAATACAGATAAATACAAAATTATTGTAATCATACTATTATATTCTACATATTTTGTTCATCCAAGATAACACAGCTTTATAGGAATACCATTCCTATAATTATGGAGATTATCTCTCCATCAAACTCTCATCATATCCCTATAAATATACAAATAAACTATGTTTTTAATATTCTTGTAGCAATATTATGACTACCTAAATATGATTAACAAACTAATTCACCCATATTATATTTAACTCTCAGTAAATACTCAAACTCACACACAATAATAATGTTACTAGATATTAATCCATAATAGAATCACCATCCATAATCTCATTGTCATCAAATGAAATTGAAGTTATCATAACCATATGAGGTATTCATGTATAAATTTACCAATAATCCCATATGATAGGTGGCCATAATGTGGTGGAGGATGATGTGCATGATATGCCATTTTCACTTCTAGAGTTGTCTTAGAATGATCTTGAAATGGATGGTTGAATATCTTTTATTTTATATGATCATTTGGTTGTGGTCCTGAATATGTGGGAGGATTTTCAAAGGTAAGTTTATCACTATCAATGAGATATTGGATCTTTTGATTTAGTTTATAACATTTATTTGTAAAATTCCCCACACATTGGTGATAGTCACAATGGGTATTTGCATCCTATCCTTTTTGTAAAGGTCAACTTGTATTAACCACCATAAGAGGATGGGGAGATATTAGATAAAACTCTACCAGCTTCAAAAGTAACAAATTTGGAGACTCAGGTAATCATGTAAATTGTCTCTTAGGTGCATTCTATAAGATGAGTTATTAAGTTGTTGTGACATTTTATTAACCATGGTAGTTGTGTCTTTCTTAGCCTCATTAGGTTTGACCTTGCTTGGTTTGATATGGAACTTACTAGTGGATGTAGTTGGCATGTTAGCTATATACCTAAGCTTATTTAATGCAATCATTTTTATCTAACTCAAACAATATGGCATAAGTCATCAAAATATTTGAATTTCTTGAAAACAATAGACTTTTTTAAGGGAACAAACAAACTTTGTTTGAATATGTATTTAAGCTCTTTATCTTCCATTGGATTTGTCATTTTGGCCAACATTGTCTTATATCCCAAAACATAGTAGCTAATTAGTTCATTGGTTCCTTGTTTGGTCTTGGAAATTTGTCAACATGACATATTTTCAGTAATTTTGATTGAAAAATGTGCTAAAAATTGATTGGATAGGTGTTTGAATGCTCTTACTAATTGTATTAGTAGATCATAATACCATATCAAAGCATAATCATTTAGGCTTCTTAAAAACAATTTAGTCAAAAGTTTATCATTAGAATCATAATTAAGATATGTCACATAAAAGGATCAAAGATGTTTCACAGGATCACCCTTGCCATTATAAAGTGAGAACTTGGGTGCAACAAAACTAGTTGGCAAGGGGTGAAAGAGGATTATATAATACATCTTTTTAATCAATAGCATGGGGTGATTTCATATCATCTTTCTCAATGTTGGTAACCTTAGTTTCCAATAGTTTTATAACTTGTACAAGATCTTGCACATTTTGACCACTAAGGTTTGAAGGTTGAGAACTCACCAATGGGGATGCAAATAGTTGTGTTTAAATAGGCATTGAAATCTATAATCATGTTGAAGTAGTAATTTTTCCCATAGAATATGTATAAATAGTTGTATTAGTTTTGGGGAACAATGGTTTTAACACATAAACTATGCCCCCACTAGATGTAGTATGCAATGTTTTTCTCAAGGGGAGAGAGAATAAAATTGAGAGTCCATGGGGATATCCCATATCTCTAATAGCATGATCAATAGATGCACATGATTGTTCATTAATGCTTTTATATATTTTAATGTCTAAGCTAGTATAAAGGATCTTATGAAGAACTTCAAGATTTTCACAAATACGCTCACAAAATAATGGAGTAACTTTAAATTAGTCTTGATCTACTTAATTTTAATTATCCTCACATGTTTCCTTATCCACACAATCAATATATCTTATATAATAACTTTTTCATTATGTGTCTCATTATCATTATTTTCATTCTCATTATTAGGAGAATATGACATGGTATTAACTTCAAACATTTTGGGTGGTCCAGGGGAAGCTCAAGATGCTCAATAGAAAAATCACCTATTCTAGAACTACGCCTAGGTTTCATACAAACAATTTTAAAAAATGAATATATAAGACAAGAAAATACCTTAGGAGGATGAAAACCATAGAGAAAACTAATATTTGCATAGGAAGACTATAGGGTCATGAAATGTTTAATCCTTTTTTGGAATCAACGGTTGGGAAGAATAGTCTAATCAAGCATGAAGTTAATTATTCTTAAAATTAGGCCAATTAAGTAATTCATTTTATGATATTTAATTTTAGTGTTGAATTATGAAAAATACTAAATATAGAAAGTACAATGTAAAATAGTATTTTGATTGCATAATCACAAACAATAAATAATAATTAGCTTATTTGATAATGCATAAATAGATCTAAGATGTATAGGGGTGGAAATAAGCTATCTTATGTTCATGAACCAATCGACTAATTCTGGAAATATTCTTTCTGTCTGCTTGGACACTTGCATTGATGCTACTATCTAAATCTATGTATAGTTTTCCTATACAAAATGTTATCTATATCAAGATGTGACCACTTGGATATTTATGGGTTTTCTTTTAACTTTCACCTAATGTATCTAGATCTCATGTAAAGGATCTTTATCATTATTTATAGTTGAAACCCTAGTTCTCTGCCTTAGGTTAGGTTACCTTGCCAAAAAAAGGTTAGTAGGTTCATAATATAAAATTGACCTAAAACATCCCTCTATCAATGTTCACTACCTACATAACCACTACTCTGAAGATGACCTTGGACATATGTAGTTCTCCCCTATGTGTTGGTATGTGTGTGAACAATAGTATAGAATGTTATATGCAAGTGCATGCAATGATCTAGCTTGTAACTTTAAAAATATGGTTCATGGGATATATTTTGAGTTCTTTACACATGTTGTATGATTTCTCCTATGATTAATATGCAAATATGGGTGAATAGAGTAGAATACATTAATTATTTGCATTGATATTTAGTAGCATGTCTAAGTTTGAGAGGCAATTGATTGATATCCTAATGATTTGGCTTTAACTTGTATTTATTCTGATTCTTTTGAAAATATCCTCATGGAAGAGTTAATGAAACTATTAAGTTGACCCATACACATCAAAATATTCATAAGTTTGAGTGTTTTTAGGGAAAGGAACTTGTGTTGGAGCAGGGACAATAGCATCAACACTATTGTCCTATCCTAAATATGTCCAAGATGAGGAAATATGTTAAGGTTATGTAACTAATAGTGAAGGATATATATAATATTTTATGCATTATGTGGTTACAAGTGATCTAGAAAATTATAATAATCAAGGTTGGACTAATATATAAGTAATTATACCTAGTGAGATGGAAAATGTGAGATTTTCGGTTATAAGGAAGGTCAAACTGAAGGGTAGAGCCTTGAGAGATATTTTTCAAGTGTAGAAGACTAATTTAATATATAAATCCATAATTAAGCATATACAACTTGTTTTAGAAGATATTCTAAAAATATCACTAGGTAATCACTAGTTGTTCATGATTATGAGGGGAAAACAAATCCTTCAAATTCTCCTCCACCTTCAAAGTGTAAACTATAAACAATCATATAGAGAAAAAATTAAAATTTCAAATCCCATGATTTAACCATATCTATCATATAAATCAAAATATTTTATTATCTTAATATATAAATAAAATAACACTAAAAAGTTTTGAAGAAAGGGTTTACAAGACCTACTATAATATTTATCCAATAAAATCCACCTTTTGATGTATCTCAAATAATGTTTGATGCCAACTTAAATCTCATTCCCACTTTAACTTTCCTTCTAGACCCAAATACTACCCATAAAGTTTGACTTTTGACTCACTTGTACATTGGTTAATATTTGTTTTATCCCAATCTATCTCAATCTTATTATTCTCATTGCACTTTGTAATATGTACCTAAAACAAGGCTTTTAATTTATTACTCAAGAAAAATCATCATTATATCATGTGCATTAACATTAGATGACTACAATACCACAATATAGATCCTTATAGAAGCACATACTTGCAAATCCTTTGGAAATTTCCTTATTAGCAACTAAAATTTAGAACTTTTGCCTTAAAACACCCTATTTGTTCTTGAACTAGTTTTGTTATTGCATACCAATATTGATATGGTGATTTTTAAAGTTGAGGTTGATGTTTCACTTATGATTAAATTATTTTTTAGGATCTCTAATTCCTTTCCTACTTCTCTCATTTTTTGTATTTCTTGGGGAGATTCATTTGTGCAAAGTAGGCTATCTTGTATAAAAGAAACTAGACATCTATTTTTTTCCATGTTCATATTCCTCAACAACATGTCAGAAATGTCCACTATCCTATTTGGAAAATATAACCCACCCAATTTCACATGTTCACATCTCCTAAAACATGGCATCAGTTGGTCTCTTCCTTGTAACCATCTATAAAAATAAAATTCCATAACTATAAATATTCCCATTTATAGAAAATCACCTACCAAATCCACACTTTAAAATAAATTTAGCTAGAATTAATGATCAGCTTTTATTTCAAATAATGTTAAAGAAAAGAAAAATACTTTTGATGTAAACAAGTGTACTAAAGTAAATGTATCCAATAGATCCTATGAGGGCAATGTTGTACGCTATAAATCCATGGAGTTTGTATAACTAGTTAATATTGATATACTAAAATTAGTTACAAGGGTTGCTTTGCCTCTATTCCAAATAAATGGCATTCTTTGTCTCTTCTTGTTTCCTAGATTCTCTTTGGTAAAACCTCTACCAATGATTTTTTAACTTGTCCTTAAATTTCACTCTATACCTATATCTCAAGATGTATAATGAATACATACCTTCATTTTTCCACTTGTATCATATGGAGAATGTTTTCTTCTTCTTGCCAACCTCCTTCAATATATGTTGTGAGAATATTCTCTCTCACATATAACTTATGTTCTAAATTCATTCCCACTTGTATGCTTTCTTTGGGACATCCTTGAATGAAACTATACCTTTTCCACTCTCCATATTATTCATTTAAACTTGAAGACAATATTCTACAACTGCCACATCCATATCAAACAACTATCCAACCATTGAAATAACTTCTCCTTGTTCCACTTCTCTTGATTTCTTATGCACATGAGATTTTATAGTTGAACTATACATTTATTTTTCCTTTTCATATTATAAATTATTGTACCTACACATATATCAACAAAATTATGGTAATTAATAGTTACCACAAACATTTATTCCACCTATTAACCATGCCAAGTAAGCATGTTATCCAAATTCACATTCTCATCATAACTTGTATTCACATGATCAATTATCGATGGTCCATTATGAAATTCATCAACCCCTATTATTTCCCTATCACCATTATTCACTTGAATTTCTACATATACTTCACATGGATGGATTTTAAATACATTCTTTTTTACTAAAGGAAATTCTTCAATTCACATATCTTAATTTTTATTTCCATCTTCAAGTTTCTTGGTCACTGACAATGGATGGCTATAATCCTTCTCTTCACTTCCTCTATATTTATTCTTTCTCATGAGGGAATTTTCTTTTTATTTCAGATTATTCACTTCATTTATATCAAGCTTGGGTGCCTCAAAGCCTTTCATACTCACATCTTCACCTACTAGGGTTGTCCTTTATTACTTACAAAACAACTTCTCTTGTACCTTCTTCTCATTTAAGTATTTTCACAAATCAACATTAGAGTAATCATGGGATTTTCCATATCCATTTTTATTTGTATTTATTGGTACCTCAAATACATCATCATCTAATTACAACACTACTATTTCAATCCTTCTTTCTTCATTATTCTTCATGATTAATTCATCCTTCATAGGTTGCATATAATGTATTTCATTCTAAAAGGGTTTCTCATATAAAAACTTCACCCTCCTATCTCATCTCAAGGAAATCCCCTTCTCTTCATTCTCAATCCTCAATGCTTGAATCTCATTCAACCACTCTATTTGCATTCTTGGATGCACTATTTGATCCACCAACTTGGAAACCAAATGTTCCCATCTTCTCACCTCTTTTTTATTTTTACTTGTCTCTTCTCATGGAGATATATATAATACACATCTACAACTCTAAAAAATCTTGTATTTACAAACTCTACCCTCTTGGGGTATTCAATACACTTCTCTTCAAAAATACTTTATAGCTCTATTATCCATTTCATCAGCTCTTTTGGGCTCTATCTACCACAAAACAAAAGTATGTTACTAATGGGATTACCTTTTAATTTTACCATGACCTCTAATGGTCTCTTTCCTCTACTAGGATGTCCTCTTAGTTATATGAGCTTTTTTTTTCCACAAGTATATTTCCTTTACTTCTTGGTACTCTTTCCAAGTTTCTAATTTGAACATTTTTTCTTCCAACATCCTCTCCATTGCTAAAATTTATGACTTTCAGTAAATTTTCTTATCTTTCTTGAATCTTGTCTAAGCCATATCTTCCATTCTGTATTATTTATTCTTTATTCTCTACTGATCAACACATGATGGAGAACAAAATCATTTTCTCTCTCATGTGTGGGCTAGCTCACATTGAGCATTCTGCTTGCACCTTATTCTACACATTTATTATTGATTATAGAAAATTTCACTCTTTTAGTTCTTCATTTACACATATTTTTAGCTAGATCTTCATTATAAAGTTTAGGTGCTTCAACTTCATCCCTCTCACATGTTTTAAAACTCCTCTACCTTATGTAATATCCATAACATCTAATCTTTCTTGTATTCCTCTCAATATCTTTTCCAATTCTATAAGTCCAGTTGTTTTACCTCCTTTGTGTGCCTTTTTAAAACTGTATGTTCTCTACTCATATTATAAATATGGAGAACACTCAAATCTCTATAATTTTTGTACTTTATCGTACATATAACAAACTCACTAGAACCTCACAAGACGTAGCCCAATAAGGAAACCCTTGTTATGGTACCAATTGATGTAGTTTAGGTTGGGATTCATATGAATGGAGATAAATTCCTATCATACCAAACATAGCCTCTCTATTTTTATCTCACCCAAGTCATGAAATCCCACCCCTTTCAATGCCCATTTACATGAATGCTGATTTTTTTGTCTTTTAACAGATAATTTTAACTAGTAAGCAAGTAAAATTACACTAAACTCAATATCTAACTGAATGAGAGAAGATATAATGGATATGAGTACTCAAAACAAATCTCAAAACCTATTTTAACATATTCCCAACATCATATGGAACCCACATAGAACCTAGAATGTTGTTTTCACTAAAATACAATTTTTTCAAGCCTTTCTAAGGCACACCAACATATCCAAATCATAAAAAGAAAATATGAAATGGATTTAATCATATTATTAGATAATATTTAAGCCAAAAACACTTCAAATTTTCCTAATACACACTCAAAAATTCATTTTATTAATTACAATATCCCAAATATGCTCTTAGGCATTTTGCCAAACATTTACATAGAATTTTAGAGCTAAAATTATCACTATAGAAGAGGAATAAGCTCATGACACTTTTACCTACACCATGTATGTGAAACACCCACATCAAATATGGTTTTATGTTATGGAATGGACGCACCATTCAATACAACCTACACACCCCCAAAAACATCCATTTTTTCTTTGTTTTTTAATTATTGTTTTATTTTTCTTGTTCTTACTCTTGAAGATCTTCTATCTTGCATTTCTACCATAGGTTTAGGCACCCATTAAACTCTTCTAATCATGGAATATGAAAAATAACGATTAAATTTTTTTTTTTAATTCTTTTTTGGCTATTGTTTGAAAGACTTGCTTGAGTTTGAAACTCCCAATCTAATATATATTGTTCCAAAATAATATTGTCGCATCATCTCCATACAAAACCCACAAAATCCATATAATAATTTTTTAGATGAAGTGGCCTAGGGACTTCCAACCAACAATTTTTAGATGGAATTCTTACAAGACTAAAAATAAATTTTGAAATAACCATTTTTGGTGATGCAAAATTTTAATTGGGCCTAGGATGCTCCTACATCATATTGGTACTCACCCATTTATGTGTAGAAAAAGTTAATATTTTCTTGTAAAATTCACAGATGCATTGGATTTTATTTAAAAGTTATAATTCAAAGATACATTGGAGTTTTATTCAAGAGTTTTGAGGGCACAAAATCTTGTTTCTATACCATGTTTTCTTACTTTGATATGTATGCATGCGCACGCCCACACACACACACATCAAAGTGGATAAAAATTTAGACACCTAAAAATGGTCCTAGGCGTTCATTAGTCATTAAATTATATAATTAGAAGGTATTTATGCATTTTTGGTTATTGGTCTAAATTAAATTTATTGGCATATTTTTTAATTTTTCATTGTGTCCCCCTTATTTTCTCTCTTCCCTTTCTCTTTCCTCCTAATTGGATGGTCCTATGGTGGTCTTCCTAGAAACATACTTAATATGGTTCTAGGGCCCACAAAATGGACTAAATATGGTTCTAGGTCCCCGAAAACATACTCAATATGTTTTTGGGGTTTTATGTGGTCTTAGTCAATTATGGTGCACCTATGGTTGTGGTCCAGTCCTTTTTTTCATTTTTTGATCATTTGATATCAATTTTATGCACTTAGGATCCTAATTCAAGTTCAAGCCATATAAAAATACATAGGCATCATAGTTTATTTAAGCATATGAAGATCATCTAAAAAACCATCTACCATTTATCATTCACATGAAACTATTAAGCATCTACATGCATTTTAGATAAGCTAATAATTTAGAGACCATTCATTTTAGCACTAAAGTTCATATTATTGACACATTGTATTTGCATTGGTTTTTTTGACTGATGAATTAAAAATTTATTACAATGTTGTTTTTGATATTGTACACTAGTAAGGGGAAATAAAAATATCAAGGAATTTCATCTATTCTTTGGTGTAACGTAAGCCCCACCACACATCATTTTCATTATCATTTTTAGATTATAGATGCCCAATTAGGGCAAGGAGAAGAAATGCATTTTTATAATGATCAAAGTGAAGTTTTATAAAAATAGGCAAGGCTTTTGGAGCCTTGGATTTGAAAATTAAATTCCTAAAAAATGTTTTCACCTACTTGAAATTTCCTAGAACCATATTCATTACAGTTATGGTGACCATAAACATCCTTAAGATGGTTTGGATAAGGTCCTTCATTCAACACAATTTTTAAGGGTGATCATTTTCTTATCACAAAAACTTTATTTCCATTATCAAACTTCGATGACTATCTCCAAATCTACTGATATTCAATGTACAATTTTAAAACCTACTTTCATCTTTATTGAGCTCTAGTTCTATAAAATTAATTATGTATGATTTATTGGTTTACATCAATTTCCTAGTTAAATGTTTATGAATATTTGTGTCATGATTTGATTCACACCCCTTTATTTATAATAGAGTAATTTAATCTTTAATTATTTTGATATGTGTATTTCATCTTCTAATATCCATTCTTAAAAAATAATTTTACAATTAAAAAATATATTTTTTGATTGAAAGTGTTGTCTCCAAATCTTGCACCCTAGAAGAGGGTGCTCATGCCTCTTCCAGATTTGGGTAAAATTGGAACATTTCCAAGCATGTGGGTATACCTATAAGGGGAAATGGACCTCTAGATTGAAAGGGCTAGCTCCCTGAATTTGTCTCTGCAAAACAATCTCTATCTAAACTAGCTTGATAAAAAAGAAAAGGGATAGAAATTGCATTAGGGAAACCTATTTCAAGAATGGTGATGCACCAAGATTTTATTCCACATGAATTTCATATCCTAGTGCACAATACATAAAAATGTAAAGACTCATTTTCAAGTTCTAGAGATTTTAACATAAATATTTCAGTATAGAAGTGAGATGCATGAAAGGATAGAAGGAGAATGAACCGAAAGGCAAATTGCACATTCAAGAACAATTAAAACTCTTACAGCAGTTCCATACACTTAAACACACTCTAGATGACCTATTAGATCAAGAACTCTTGCTCGGGTGTGAAGGATAGAGGATAGAAGGATGGAAAATCATCACGTGTTTTCGTTGTAATCGCTTCTACACTCAGGCAATTGTTTAAAATTTTGAAAGAAAGGACTGTATTAATGCTCAAAGGCAAAATATGACATCTATCTAGTAGGGTTTCACCATACACTATGTTGTTATGTTTTCACTAGCCAAAGGGTAGTATATATGGCAGAGAGGAAGTGAGAGGGGGAGACCTTTGGCACCAAAGAGAGGAATCAATTGGTTGAAAATCTCCATCTTCAGCTGCAACCATATTTTCAAGGGATGTTCATTCCAACCATTTGATTGATCCATGTCATCTCAAGTAGTTACACATTTGGCCTTCTCTCTCAAAGATGCTCCTCCAACATTTATGCTTAGCAAAATTAGGATATTCTTGGGCTAAGTCACGATATCAAAGCAGTTATCCACTTATTGCAGATTTATCACTTTCATTATATTTGGCTTTGTCCTTCTTATTTTATTGGTCCTCAAAGAATGACTCGGGTCCTAGTCAATCAATGGTGATATGGGCTCTCTCATTATTTTTATGGATGAAGGACGTGAGCCCTTGGATCTACTTGTGAGTCCTTTTTTTTGAACACCAATGGTTAACTTACTATCTTGAAGTTTGATGTTTATGCAATTGTCATTTTACTTGGACATTTCCTTTAGGAATCCTTCTTGAATAATTTATCATGGGTGCTTTCCTTGAAATATTTCCCATGGGCACTTTCCCTGAAAGAAACAACCTTTTAGGATTTTTATTTTAGATAAAAAGTTTGAAACAATTTTCCCACAGGCTCCTTCTCTTTCCTCTTTGAAACCATCTTCTCTCTACGGACTCTCTTCTGGTGTCCCTTTGGAATTTTTGTGTAGGGCACTTTATAGTTGAAAAGGTCCTCCTGAAACTTGGAATTGCCCTTCAAAAGAATGGAATTACCCACTTTCTTGAAAAAGAGACCCTTTAGGCTTTTGAAAGTGTCCCTTCAAACTTTTTTCAAAGGACACTTTGAAGAAAAAGACCCTTTGGGATTTTTGTGAGAAACCCTTCAAAAGGATTGTTTCAGACAAAAAGTATGAAACAATTCCTTTAGAAAAGTTACAAGGATCAATTCTTTTGAACTTTTTGTCTCTTCCAAAGGTCTCCGCCTCTCACTTCCTCTCTGCTATATATACAACCCTTTGGCTAGTGAAAAGACAACAACATAGTGTATGGTGAAGCCCTACTGGATTGATTTCATATTTTACCTTTGAGCATTAGTACAGTCCTTCCTTTCAAAGTTTTAAATAATTGCTTGAGTGTAGAAATGATTACAGTGACATCATGTGATGATTTTCCATCCTTCTGTCCTCTAACCTTCACACCCAAGCAAGAGTTCTTGATCTAATAAGTCATCTAGAGTGTGTTTAAGTGTATGGAACTAATGTAAGAGTTTTAACTATTCTTAAATGTGCAATTTTCCTTTTAATTCAATTGATCCCTGAACTTGTTGTTGTCTTTTCACTAGCCAAAGGATTGTCTCTTCGCAAGGGATGTTCATTCCAGCCATTTGATCAATCCATGTCATCTGAAGCAGTTACATATTTGGCTTGCTTTCTCAAAGATGTTCCTTCAACATTTATGCTTAGCAGAATCAGGATATTCTTGGGTTGAGTCACAGCATCAAAGTGGTTATCCACCTATTGTAGATTTTTTGCTTTCATTTTGGTTGGCTTTGTCCTTCTTCTTTGATTGATCCTCAAGGAATGACTTAGATCCTGGTCTATCAATGGTGATATGGGCTCTCTCATTATTTCTATGGATGAAGGATCCGAGCCCTTGGATCTGCTTGTGAGTCCTTTTGTTTGAAAACCAATAGTTAGCTCACTACCTTAAAGTTTGACGTTTGTGCAACCATCATTTTACTTGGACATTTCCTTCAGGCATCCTTCTTGAATAATTTCTTGTAGGTGCTTTCCCTAAAAGAAACAACCTTTCAAGCTTTTTATTTTGGACAAAAAGTCTAAAATAATTTTCCTGTGGGCTCCTTCTCTTTCCTCTTTGGAACCATCTTCTCTCTCTCCAGACTCTCTTCTGGTATCCCTTTGAACTTTTTGTGTAGGGCACTTTACAGATGAAAAGGTCCTCCTGAACTTGGAATTGCCCTTCGAAAGAATGGAATTGCCTACTTTCTTGAAAAAGAGACCCTTCAGGCTTTTGAAAGTGTCCCTTCAAACTTTTTTCAAAGGACACTTTGAATTAAAAAACCCTTCGATATTTTTGTGAGGAACCCTTCGGAAGGATTGTTTCGAACAAATAGTTTGAAACAATTCCTTCAGAAAAGTTGTAAGGATCAATTCTTTCAGACTTTTTGTCCGAAACAAAAAGTTTGAAAGAATTCTTTTGAAAAAAATTCAAAGGAGGATTCTTTTGGAAAGATTATTTCAGATAAAAGGCCAGAAATAATTCTTTCAGAAAAACTTGAAGTGCCAATTTTTTGGGCTTCTCATTCAAAAAAGATTGTTTCGAACAAAATATCTGAAATAATTATTTCCTACCTTGGATCTTTTCTTTTGGAAGAATTCCTTTGGATCCTTTGTAAGTTCCCCTTTGTTCTTGAACCTGCCCTTCGACAATCTCAAAAGGTCCCTTTGAAAATCTTGAAGTGGACACTTTCATGACAAAGATGCCCTTTTAGAAGAATTGAAGTGGGCATTTTTCTGAAAAGAGACCCTTCAGAAAATTGAATGGTTCCTTTGCAAGAGAGGAAAGACCCTTCGAAAGGATTATTTCAAACAAAATGTCTGAAACAATTCCTTCAAATTTTTTGTAAGAACAAATTTCTTTAGATAAATTGAAAGGGACACTTTCCTTCAGATTTTCTGCAAGTGACCACTTTTTTGATAAAAAGGCCTTTCAAAAAAGTTGAAGTGTACCAATCGGACCCTTTGTTAGGGCACTTCTAAAAGAAAATAAACCTCAACAAATTTGAAATGAACAATTCTTGTGGAAAAGTTGTCCACATCAATTCTTTCGGTAAAATGCAAAGGACCAATTCCTTAGAAGATACCCTTCGGCCAAAAATGGAAATGTCCCTTCGAAAAGGTTGCAAAGGACATTTTAATGAGAAAAGATCCTTCAAAAACCTTGAATGGACCAATTCCTTGAGAAAGAGACCCTTCGACAAAGGAAAAAGGACCAAGTTCTTGAGAAAAGCAAGTGGCCAATTCCTTCGGGCTTTTGCAAAAGACACCTGTATAAGAGCTAATTCCTTCGGATTCTTTGTTTTGAATAAAAACTCTGTAGTAATTCCTTTGAGACTTGGACAAAAAACCTGAAGTAAAACCTTGCCAAAAGAAATAATGCTTGCAAGGAGACTGAACAAAAGCATTCTCTAAAAGAAGCCACATTTGACATTTTATTGTGGGGATAAACAATTTTGAATGATGTACTTGGCCATAATGAAAAGGCAAAACCTGGGAGTGAATTTTGGGTAACAAAAAGCATGCATTAAAATTCTAAAGAATAAAAATGTATTACACGTTCAATAAAAAATATGGGTGCCATGAGATCATGCCCCAAGAAAAAAGCACATCAAAGGTTACATTGAGACTAACCCTAGTTTTAAAACAAAGTTAATGACTTAGGCTCAGAGATAAAATCATTAAAAAATTACATGATGCATGTCAGTAGTAATAACAAAATTCCATAAATAACAAGGAAGGAATAAAATTTTAGGCCAGTGACAGAACTAGTCCCATTAAGGGAGGAGGAGGAGGTGACAAACTATCTAGCTCATCTCCCCAACCACCACCATAGAGGTGTGCATTATCAGGAATGGTTTCAAGCTATCATGTTCTCTACATTTTCTTCATTATATTCCTTGATCTACCAATGAGGAGATGAAATAAAATGAGATAACATGGGCATTTTTCCTTACCCATGCCAACTAGAAGGAAAAAAATATAATGTCTATAATCAACCTGGGGTGAAGGCCACCCTCCATGGTCCGTCGATAGTGAGAACCATTAACAAGAGGAGGATAATGAGTGGAAAATGTAGAGCGACTACATGATTTGCACCGACCCCTGCCTCACTCCCTTTTCCCCTAGTCCCTTCATGGAGGGTATTTATGTGGGGAATCTGGGGGCACTCTACCAATAGTACAAGGACTATTTTCCTAGTGGCCAATGAGGGTGAATAGGTGATCCACTTCCAACACCACTTTTTTTGCTTGCACATGGATTTGTAGTGTTATAATTATGTTAGTAATAGAAACATCTATGTTTAAATGTTATGTATTAAAAATAGAAAAATTTATATCTTTCTAAAGTTGAAAGGGAAACTCAATTTTAAAAAAATGATAGAGTTGTAAGATATTTTAGGAATCATAGTGGAATCTCCCAGTATGACCGTGTGCTAAGAGAAAATTTCTACTCTGAAAGGATGAAAGGAGTGAATCCACTTCCAAATTTATTGACCTCTCACACACAACCAAGAAATGTGCTTGAGAGACTTGATTTGTACATAGACATGACATTTGGGAGAGGGGATCCTCATATGGAGTAATCTATCACTTATTGATAACACTTGATAGAAAATGCACAGGGCAAAAGAAGCTTTTTAGGCTCATCTACAACAAACTAGATACTTTGGAATGTTCTACTCCAATAGGAGGAGTTATTAAGATTCCACTGTTTGTTGACCCTATCCCACGCAAAAGTTTTGGGAGTTAACCATTGTTAACCAAGTGAGGATTTATTCTTAATGAAAGGAGTACAAACACTCCAATTCCAATCTTCCCATCACTTACGGGGGCTCTAATTCCAATTTCATGTGAGACATAAACAAATACCACTATCTAAATCTCAACAACAAATTTAAAATTTTGAAATTATTAATATTAAACTTGATTACTGAGATGGGTCAAATAACCCAAAATCTTATCCTATTGTCAAAAACATCATCAATATTATGAATACCTTTAAAAAAAAACCAAAGAACTTTAACCCTAATAACTTTCACCAAAAAACTTATTGTAAATAAAAATTTATTAATTTTTGATAAATAAAAGTTGATAGATAATGTAAACCTAAAATTATCCCCCTTCCCAAACAAGCCATCACTTGATTGTTTCCTAAAGCTTCCGAAAACTCTTAGCCACAAAGATCCCGAGAAAAATGAATAATTACTAAAACTTCCTTATAAAAGAATCTTACATAAAACTCTATTTGCGCTTCAATATTTCCCCAAACATTGTCATTGGTCCTCGCATTTTAATTTGTATAGGTGAATTTGAGATTAGACTTCGTCAAAATTCTCACCTCTTATTTCTTTATATAATATTGCCTACAATCCTCATCATATTCATCACATGCTCTTTGGGTTTTCAAGAGAAGGAAAATCTTATGCTCTCCATGCTGCTGCTTCTGCTCTTCTCAGTCTCTTCTGCTTCTGCTTCTGCTCCCGACCAACATTCTCTCTTGGCTTTCAAAGCTGGTTTTCGAGAGATGGAACATTTTGTGCTCTCCATACTGCTGCTGCCTCTGCTCTTCTCATTCTCCTTTGCTTCCGCTTCCGATCAACAATCTCTGTTGGCGTTCAAAGCTGCCATCACTTTTGATCCCAACAATTCATTGGCCAATTGGTCTCCCAATATCTCCTTTTGCAATTGGACTGGCGTTACTTGCTCTCCTAACAACAACACCCTGCTTGCCCTCAATTTATCAGGCATGGATTTGGAGGGAGTTATCTCTCCTATGCTTGGGAATCTCTCTTCTCTCGAGTCCCTTGATCTCTCTAATAACGCCCTTCACGGTCATATTCCACCACAACTGGGCCGCCTTTCCAATGCCAATGAACTCAATTTGGAGCGCAATCACTTACAAGGCAACATTCCGGCCAGTCTCTGCAGCTGCCGAAGTTTAGTTGCGCTGAAGCTGACCTATAACCAACTGCAGGGCACTATTCCAGCTGAGCTCGGCCTGTTGCGGCTTCTGGAGATTCTTTACTTGGGAGGAAACTATCTCACAGGTACACTTCCCTCTTCTCTTGGAAACCTCTCTGCCTTGATTGAGTTCCAAGCGTCAATAAATAATCTCACAGGCCCCATTCCTGCTGAATTGGGGAGGCTCACCCACCTACAGGCGCTCTACCTTTTTGAAAATAAGTTGTCAGGCAACATCCCCTCCTCTATAGGAAACCTCTCTGCCTTGACTGGCATGGCTTTGTATAGAAATCATCTTACAGGACCCATTCCTAATCAATTGGGAAGGCTCACCCAGCTACAGACGCTCTACCTTTATGAAAACCCTCTCACTGGACCAATCCCAACTTCCGTCCTGAACTGTACTGCTCTCATAAACCTAGATCTGTCGGACAACCTAAGTGGACGCATTCCATGGGAACTTGGTTCCAAGCTCACCAATTTGCAACGGCTGTCTCTATATTCCAATCGGCTAAGTGGAAAAATACCAAATTCCATTGGAAATTGTTCCAAACTCAAAATTCTCATTCTAAGCGACAACCAGCTGAGTGGAATGGTGCCTACAGAGCTGGGTAAGTTGCTCCTCCTTGAAAGGATTTACTTAGACCGTAATCAACTTATTAGTGGCAGTCAAAACTCATTTGCCTTCCTCACTGCTCTTACAAATTGCCCCCAGCTGAAAGAGATAGTAATGTCATATAATCATCTGTCTGGTGTTTTGCCTCCATCCATAGGCCAGCTTTCTTCCAAGCTCTCTTACTTAGATTTAAAACGTAACAAATATAAGCGGACAGATACCTCAAGAGATTACCAATCTTTTCAACTTGACGTACTTGCGCCTAAGCCATAATATTTTAAGGGGCTACATTCCACATGGAATTAAAAGAATGCGTAAGTTGGAAAGATTAGATTTGAGTGGCAACAGATTAGAAGGAAGCATTCCACCTGAGATTGGTCAGATGCAAAATCTCGGATTGTTAAATTGTAGTCACAACAAGCTGTCAGGAACAATTCCTGCTTCTCTTGGTAGACTCCAACAATTAAGGAGACTTATTCTTCATCACAACCATTTCTCAGGGGAGATACCAGCCAGTTTAGGGGGATGTCCCAATTTAGAACTGCTTGACTTCTCTCACAATGAATTGAGGGGCAACATACCTGGAGAAGTTATGGCCAGTCTTAAAAACATTCAATTCTATGTGAATCTGTCATGGAATTTTTTAAATGGACCCTTACCGGGAGAGATGAGTAAGATTGTAAGTGCTCAAGCAATAGACATTTCTAGAAATCAGCTTGATGGAGAGATTCCAGGCGTACTAGCAAACTGCCAAGCATTAGAGTATCTTAATCTCTCTCAAAATGCTTTTGCAGGTCCAATACCAGATGCACTTAGCAAATTACAAAATCTAGAGAGTGTTGATCTCTCTTCCAATTTACTATCAGGTACAATACCCATTTCCCTTGGACAACTACAAGCCCTGCACTATATTAATCTTGGTTTCAACAATTTGACAGGTCCAATTCCAGAACAGGGATTGTTTCCGAATAAAAGTGTTATTGTATTGTTGCTGGGAAATCCGGGACTCTGTGGTCCAATATTATATTTGTTACCTGCATGTCAGAAACAGGGACAAGGCAGGTATTCCATGCTTACAAAAGTAATTCTATCAGCTGTTGGAGTCACTGCATTTGTACTATGTTGTTTAATCTTGGGACTACTGTGGAGGCAGAAAAATTTGAGACATCACTTGGATCTCTCAAACACTATGTTTAGAAGACTGGCGTATCCAAAGTTTACATATCAGGATCTTTTCAACGCAACAAATGGATTTAATGAGACAAATTTGCTTGGAGTAGGTAAATTTGGATCAGTCTATACAGGGATTTTAAGGGATGGCAAGGCAGTTGCTATCAAAGTTCTCAATTCATTGAACGAAGAAGGTCAGAAAAGTTTTAAAACAAAATGCAAAGTCTTGGGGAGGATTCGACACCGCAATCTCATTAGAGTCATAAGTGTTTGTTCATACCTAAACTTCAAAGGTTTGGTTTTTCAGTTTGCGTGCAATGGGAGCTTGGAAAAGCATTTGTATCCCGACAATATCGAAGATGATGTCTGTAGATTGGGGTTGAGAGAATGTTTGAACATTGCCATAGATGTGGCCCATGGCATGGAATATCTGCATTATGATTGTTTTGTCCAAGTTGTGCACTGTGATTTGAAACCTAGCAATGTGCTTTTGGATGCCAACATGACAGCGCTCATAACTGATTTTGGTATATCAAGATTAACTAGTTTTACAAATTTCATGGACTCCTTGAGTTCAACATTTTCCCTCAGAGGATCTATTGGCTACATTGCACCAGGTACACTTATTTTTTAATATAAAAAATATTTTAATTTTTTTAATATTATTTGAAACAAAATATATTTATTAAATTAAGTTAACTTGATTGCAGAATATGGAGTGAACGGGGGAGTTTCTATAAAGGGGGATGTTTACAGCTATGGCATTTTGTTGTTAGAGATGGTTACAAGAAAGAGGCCAACTAATGCCATGTTTGTGGGAGACCTGAACATGCGAAATTGGGTGAGGTCAGCTTTTCCGAATAGGTTAGGGGACATTGTTGACAATTGGTTGTTGAGGAATGTGAATATGCAACAAAATAGGTGCATGCTTTGTTTCATACAGGTTGCACTGCTTTGCACAAATGAATCTCCCCAAAAACGACCAACAATGAGAGAAGTCGGAAGGGCTTTGGAGAGTCTCAAAACTACTTTAATGGAAAGTGCAACATCAACTCCCACTTTAACAACTACCATATCCTATCTAGTACGCAATACCAACACCGATTCAAGAACTAATGCTGTGTCTGATAGTGAAATTTCTTCATTGTAGCTACTAATAAGGAAATGCCCAAAGGATTTTTAGGTATATGGTTCTACAGGGATCTTTATTGTGGTATTCTAGTCATGTGATGTTCATGCATTTAGAGATAATGGTGTGAGTAATAAAGTAAAGTGATATTACAAAGTGTAATCTCTAAAAATAAGATTAAGATAGAGTGAAACAAAACATTTATTAGCCAATGTACAAGCAAGTCAAAGCCTTTATTCAAATCTTTTTTTGTGCTAATTTATTTATATATATGAAGATAATAAGTTTTGAATTATATGATAGAGATGGTTAATTAATGGGCTTTGATATTTGAAGCTGTTTCATAGAGTGTTAGATAATCTACACTATGAAGGTGGAAGAGAATTTGAAAGTTTTTTTTTTTAATTCCTTGTAATCATGAATAACTAGTGATCACCTAGTGACATTGTTAGAAACTCTCCTAAAGGAAGGGCTTACTCGGCAGTACTCTTTTAATTTAAATATGATTTTTTTTTGTTGTACAAATTGAATATATATGTTTTTTAAATCACACTATATATTAAATTGAAAGAAAAAAAGTGCATTATGAGTATATTAGTGTTCAAAAATGAAAAAAATATAATCATTCATGTAACCTTAAAATGCAACTTGTTAAGATAGTCTTACAAGGGGATGCCTATAAGTAGTTTTAAAAACACCCCAATAAAATGAAAGTAGATACTAAATATCAAAATTCCATGTTAGTGTAAAATCCTTAAAAATTCTAAACATACACATATTATATAGGAACTTGAGTAAGGTTTATTTTTGGGAAAAATTTAATTAGTTGTTGAATATTTTGATCTACTGGAGATATTTTTTATGATAAAGATGTCTTTAAAATATTATTCTAATATCACATAAATGTATATAGTTTACTTAAAATTACAAGTAGCAAGTAATCTAATGGACTATGGTGAATTATGGGTTTTCAAGGGTTGTTATGGAGCTAAACCTCATTATTGCAAAATAAATTATTATAGTAATTGGAATAATGGGGTCAAAGCAAATAATGGGGCCAAAGCATACTTTCATTTTTATCAATCTATTTTGTTAATTATTTTATTTATTCCTTTTGATAGATAATAATAAGGGAAAACGGGCCATTAGCCCATGGTACAAAAGAATTTAACTAGCAGATCAAACCGAAAAAGAAAAAAAAAGTCTCCAAGAGAATAGAAGAAGATGGGCAAAAGGCCAAATATCCAAGTAGCCACAATGCCAACAAGCAAATAACAAGAGAGAAGACTAGAAGTCCAATAGCTTCATAGAGAAAACTACAAGCCCATAACAAATCGCATCCTAGAGAAATCTAGGAGTGCTTGAGGGAAGCACCACCATGGAACAACCTAGAGAAATCAGGAAAACACTGCCACCTTAAGCCAAGGTCACTGAAAACTAGAACCTCCTCAAATGCAATTGAACCAAGAAGCCAAAATAGGGAGGAAGACTTGGGACTAAAAGAGTTTCCAATTCTTGCAATAGTATTTGATCAAATGAGAAGTTGAAAGTGGGTCAAATCTTTGACAATTAATTGTCTACATTCTTTCCAAGGAGGGAAGCCTACATAGTTCCTATATTCATTAGGAGAAAGGTGAAGAGCTTTGAAGTTAGCCAAGAAATCTGTTGGGGAGTTAATCTCTTGATAGTTGTTGAAAAAAGAAATATTCTCAAAAAAGGAATGGCATTGAGGATATCTTGAATGATTAAATTGATCCACCATTAAATAGATCTTCTCGATTTAATCAACATTGATAATCAATAGAGAATCACCTTTCAAAAGTAATTTCTTGAAGTTGGATTCAATAACGGTTCTCAAACCTCTAATAAGAGCTAGTGATTTAGCCTAATTTTTTGAATACCATGGAATGTTAAGGGAATAGTAGGAAAGCACCTAACCCAGATTATCTATGAAGATGCCTACACATCCAAAAAGACTTGGGTTATCTTTGGATGCCCCATCAAAATTAAGCTTGACATAATTGTCACTCAAGGGCTTCCAAGAGGTTATTCACCTTTTGTTGATTTGAGGAGGGAAATTGAGTTTATTTTTCAATATATTCCAGTAAGTATAAGAATACGATGGTCCTCTCTTTGATTTTTTATTTTTGGAAGTATAACTTTAGCCTTTAAAACCTCTTGAAGGAGTGCCTCAATTTTAATAGTAGGAATTTTTTCATAGAGGGATAGGTTCCTAAAGATTCTATTGTTTCTTTTTTCCATTAGCTCATGATGATTAGAAATAGGGCCATAGCCCAAATACTACTAACTTGATCCCCACCCTCTTCTATTTAGTTAATCAAAAGTTCATGAATATAACCTTTTGATACCCAAAGTCTATTCATTTTCTTAAAGAAGCAAGACCAAATTCTCCAGGAAAAATTATAATGAAGACATGGTTCAGGGTTTCAGAGTTATTCTTACAGAAGACGGACCAAGAAGGCTCATGAAACCAATCTTTTGAAGTCTATCCTAGAAAGGGATTCATTCTTCATGATAAAGTACAAATGTACATTAGCTTTAGGAATTCCTCGAGGATCCATACTTTTTACACAAGCCATAACGGTGTATTAATATGAGAAATTAACTTATTATAGCCTTGTTTCACCTAAAATTTTTTAGAGGGATAATCATTTCATTTTAAGCCATCAATCTCCTTTGATCTATTGATATGGTGAGAGTTCAAAAAAAAATTGGAAAAATTAGAAGATCAGATGAATGGTTGGCTGTAGATATACTTGCATTTTTCCATCTTCTCTAGGAGCCCTGTACACATTTTGTTTCAACCCAATAATTATAGACTACGGGTCCCCATAGATTTGAAACGTATTCTTCTAAAATACTGAAGGAAGGGTAAATGTAGAGAGGACACAAACTAGACCAAGCATCCTTCCAAAAGTTAATAGTTCTACCATTTTTAATATCCCAATAGAGGGAGTTAGAGCTAAGGTCTCTACATTTCCAAAGGAAACTCTACATATGAGACCCATACATCAAAATATCAATAGTAAAAATGTGAGCACTAACATCCACCTTATCAAGATACTTTCTTTGGATAAAGATGCTCCAAGTGTTGCATTTGTCATAATAGATTCTCCACATAAGTTTTTTTTCCAAGATCTTCATTCATATTGAAATTTTTTATGATACCAACCATGCCTTTTGATTTAGTTAAGAAAACCTCTTCCCATTTCATTAAAGCTATTTTTTTGGAACCATATGGACCATTGGACATAGATTTTTTTTCATAATGTTAGTTAATCTAGATTTAACACTGGAAGGAGATTTCGAGATTGACATCATGTAAAATGATATTAATTGGAGATCAACATAAATTGATTGAAATTTTCTTGCCCAAGAGAACCAATTTCCTTTCCAAAAAGCCAGCTTTTTCTGGAAGGTAGTGGTCAATTGTCCTAAAATTATTTTTTGACTGACCTTGAAAGAGGGGGATTCCCAAGTATTTACTAGGAAGAGAACCTAAAGAAAATCCAATAATTTACTTAATATTATTTTGTATGCAAAGAGAAGAATCGAGAAATAAAACATTAGATTTCAAGAGGTTAATCTCCTAACCTGAAGCACGTTGATACCAATATATATGTTTTCTAGCATTCTATCTTCCCAAATGAGAACTGAGTTTCCCAAATATGTAGCATCCACAAACTGACCATGAGAGAAATTAACATTATCATTAATATTGAAGTTGCTAATGAGCTACCTAGGGCTTCTATCATGATGAAGAAGAGGTAGGGTGAGATAAAATCTCCTCAACAAAAACCCCTTGGAGTATTGAAGAAACTAGTTGGGACTCTGTTGAAATGAACTAGAAACATACGAGTAGAGACACATAATTTGATCCAATCACACCAAGCATCAAAAAAGAAAAAATTATTAAATATTTTGAAAATAAAATACTAATTTACCCTATCATAACATTTTTTAACATCAAGCTTTATGATCTTAATTGCTTCCTTCTTCAACTATTTAAATTATTCTTACATATAAGATTTATTGAGGCTTCTGTAATTTATGTCTCAAACTTGTTTGATGTGTGAACAAAATTATTTGGATGTGTTGATGTCCTTGATAGACATGGCATTCTATTTTGTCAAGTATACATTTTTAATGATATTATAATTCCCTATCTTGATATTATGGGACTATAATTTCACTTTTCAAGCACTCTAGATATTTATTGTATTTATAAAAGATCCAACATATTGTAACACAAATTATAGGTAGATTTGGAATTTTAATAGGTTGTAATTATTATATTTTGAGCAAGTTTCTATTTTAAATTATTTGTGATATTCTATTTCCATAGGTTATCTATTCACCATGCAATTATGTATGCACATTTTCTGTAGTGTCACTTCTATATCTCTTTAATATATTGTAGCCCTTATTTCGAAAGTAAAAATATAACACAATTTCATTGTGTTATGCTTTGAGGTAAGTGAATTTTTTTAGCTTGTATATATATATATATATATATATATATATATATATATATATATATATATATATATATATATATATATATATATATATATATATATATATATATATATATATATATCTTATTGAAAATTTATTTTTATTACTTATTGAAATAAAAACATACAAAATTGTATGAAAGAAAATTTTGTTTGAGAAGATTATGACAATCATGTGCTAGGGTTTTGCCCATTTTTCATGTCACTATCATTCTATTAAGCTGTACGAGGTTTTTCCATTGCCTTGATTTGCATTTAATATCATCTATCTTGTAAATTTACTCTTTAGGTGGTATTTTTTCAATTTAATGTGCTCCCCATGGGATCTTGCATTATTGGATGAAACTCACTCTAGTGGAAGTAACAATGGCACCATAAAAACATGCAAGTTTATACCCAAAGTATTCCATGAGTTAATGTGCCCTATTCTCAAGATAACCCTCTTGATGTTTTTCTTGATTTACCTAAATTTGATAATGTATTATAAAGGCTTGAATCTCATATCCTTATTTAATACTTTGTTGGATTTATCCCTATTGAATACATGCTTAAGATATGGGTACAAGAATAAAGGCAACCTCATTAGGTCTCTCTATAGATCCTGAAAGGGTAAGTGGTATCTTGGCTTTGTCATTGTCTAAGCACAAGAATGGGCTGTAAAGTTTATTTGGGAAAATAAAATTAGTTAGGAGATTTATTCCTGATTTTTATAATCTTTTCAATCCTATAACATCCATGTTGAATAAAAATTAGGCCTTTAGTTGAACTAGAGAAGAAAGAGATAGTTTTGGTGCTATCAAGCAAGCCATAGCTCAAGCTCCAACACATATAAATCCTGATTTTAAGAGAGACTTCAATTTGTATGTTTTATGAAATGAATAATTTGTCTTAGCTATGTTGACACAATCAAATGAGGAAGTTCTTGAACAACCCACTGCTTTCTTCAGCCAAGGGTTAGAAGACTATGAGGTAAGATACACTTTTGTAGAGAAGAAAGTCCTTGATGTTATAAGAAGCCTTAAAAAATTCAAGCATATGCTTTCTAAAAACAAAGTACATGTGATGGTGTCTCATCCAAGCATCAAATATTTCCTTTTGATTAGGGATTTGAATGAAACAAGGCCTAGTTGGATCACCAAAGTCATGGAGTATGATGTTGATATCAAGGTTGCTAAGTTGGTGAGAGGTAAGGGGTTGTGTGAGAACTTAGATTCAAAATTAAAAGAGTAAAAGGAAGCCATTCTAGCACTCCACTATGATCCTAAAAAATTGCATCTTCATCTACCATGAGTTGGATAAAAGACAGTCAAATTCCTCAAAATAGGTGAGTGTCCATTAGGCCTAGACAAGGTTAAAAGGAGACACTTTAGATTAAAATTTATTCCATATGTCTTGGTAGATGGAATACTCTTTAGAAAAAACCTTAATGGAGTTATCCTAAGATGTGCAAAGGCTGATCAGATTGAAAAAGTATTGGCAGAATATCATGATGGATCATTAGGTGGCCACTTTGCACCAAGAACCACAATAGAAAAAGTGATGAGAGTTGGATATTATTGGCCTATATTATTCAAGGATTCATATACATGGGTGATAAAGTGCCAAAATTGTGCTTTATTCATAGGAAAACAAAATCTTGTATCCCTCCCTCTCCATCCCATTCAAGTAGACCAACCTTTCATGCAATGGGGATTATATTTCATAGGTATGAACAATCGTAAATAGGTATTGACTGAAACTAATTATTTTAATAGATGGACAGAGGTTGTATCTCTCAAGGAAGATAATGAAGCCAATGTGCTAGACTTCTATGAAGGTATAGTAACTAAATTTGGGGTACCTTCTACACTTATTTGAGATAATGTAATGGATTTCGTTGGTACTAGATTAAATGAGTGGGTTTTGAAACATGGGAGTCACCTAAGTACATCCTCCAACTACTATCCTTGAGGAAATGGACTAGCACAATCCACAAACAAGATTCTCATTATATTTATCAGGAGGAATATGGAGGAAAATTAGAGGACATGGCACACAAAGTTCAAGACAACGTTATGGGCTAATAGGATCACTCCCAAAAGGGCCATTGGAAACTTACCATACATGCTTGTTTATGGAAAATAATATAAGATAACCATTTATCTTAAGTTACTAGCTTTATATCTCACACATCAGCTTGAAATGATGGAGAATACTTCCATGGAGAGTAGACTAGCTAAGTTGATGGAGCTATAATAAATAAGAGATCATGTTATGCATACCATGGAGTCACATCAAGCTCAAACCAAGAGATACTTTGACAAAAAAAATATCCCAAGAACATTCCAATAAGGTGAACTTGTGCTTAAATGGGATCAATATAGGGCCAAACCTGGAAGACATACCAAATTTGACACTTTATGGAGTGGGCCCTATGTTATCACTCATTGTAAATATCACAATGCTTTTTAGCTCTCAAAGCTGAATGGAAAAGAAGTACATATCCCAGACAATGGGATACACCTCAAGCATTACTATTGATGTAATTTTTCTCCTCTTGTACATAGTAGATTAGTATTTTCTTCCCTCAAGTACATTTTATCACGTGTTTGTCGTGTTGTGTGTGTTCCTTGCTTTGTTGTGTGTCTTGTTTTGTTGGTGTGTTTAGAAGGTACTTTCAGTTTTCAATTTGTTGCAAGAGTTATGTCATGTTCAATTTCAGATTTGATCTCATAGAGAAGCATTATTTAGTGACTCCATACCCAATGGATTGTCTAAGGCTACTAGTCTAAGTTTTTATCAGGAAAACTACTCCTAGATGTCACTAAAAATGCCAGTTAATCAATCACCCATGACCAAGGATTACTCAAAACTATCTATTTGAGTCATCTAACCTTGAAATGGTTTGATTGATAATCATGTCTTGGTGTCATGGTTGGTGTTGTATGCCATCTTAAGGTCTAAATAGGGTCCTATTAGGATGTTTGAGTCCATGTGTGTGTCTTGTGAAATCAATTTCATACCATGATCTTTGAAGAGGTCTTTTAAAATGTAACTTTGGAAAGATTAAGGTTTGTTTGTGAAAGTCAAGGTAGACTTGATCCATAGTGAACACAAAGAGGTGATGATCATCCAAGAAGGTAGGATGTTACAAGATAGATAAGTGGATTTAAGAGACAAGTTGGTAAGTTGGAAACATTGCATTTTCAAGCATTTTGAAGAAATTAAGGTACTTTTGGAGAGTTTAAGGTTTCCATTATTTTATCTTATATTACTTGTTACAATGTTGTAATATAATTCCTTGAGGGAACATCAAAAATAAAGGTCTAATGTCATGTCTATAGGTGAAAAATGGGTCTTTTAAGTCATTTATCACTTGTTGAATATCATATTAGATGAATCTTGCTCGTATATCTTGGTCAAGGTGTCATAGAGCTTATTTTCCAATGTTAAGTCATACTTGAAACTACCTTACTCATCATTCTAATGTCCAAACAGAACATAATGAAGAAATTATAGGGAAAGGAAGGTGAAATATGTTCTTCTACATTACACCACCACCGTACAGGAAAATAAGATCTCTATAGCCACCTGGTTCACAGCTCTAGCAGGGTTTTATGGCAAGACAAGTAAGTTCCTTGAAGAAAAAAGGCTTGTGGAGGTCTCATTGTAAAAGGTTTTAAACTGAATATTGAATTATAATCCCCTCCAACGTCTTATCTAGCCTTCACAAGTTTAAAACCATGCTTAGGAAGAATTTTTAGGCCCAAGAAAGATAAAAATTGACTTAGATTCTTCATCAGGTCATTGACAAGCATAGGAAGGTCATTTTCATAAGATTAGCTAATAAATGAGGAGATTATTTATAAAAAATTCCATTAGGGGATGTTGAAAACTACTATTCCCTCCAAATTCATGGTATTAATTCTAGGATTAGGAGGTAGAGCTTTATGAATCATTGTTAAGAAGTTAAAGCTCTTTAAAACCTTCCTAAACCCCACAGTCATGGTTTTCTTCTTGAAATGGTAGGTCTGTGCCTAGTGAATACATGAAAATTGTTGATAAGCGTATATTTATAGTCCATTGACATCTTCAACACCAAACTCCACCCAAGATTCCAATGTTCATGGTGTTGCTAGCAAGAAATGTCATGTTTCTATTATTTTGGGCATAACAATCAAGGTTTCTATAGGTTTATGAAGGTTTTAAATTAAATATGCTTGTAATAAAATATATAGGATATATTCAGCCTAAAAAAAATCCAAAAACCCATCCCACATCACCCTCAATCAAGTATTCAATGCATATAATAATGGAATGTGTAGATATAGGTTTGCAGGGTTTGAGAATGGCAAGTTCTTAAGCCTGTTTGGTACAGGTGAAGGTTTTTGGGGGGTTTTAAAAGAAGCCAAAATACTTGAGATAAAATTTTTATATTCTATTACTATCCATACCATGTTCAAATAGATTTTTTTCATCCCCAAAGTGTCTTTCTTGGGCTGACCCAAGCATATAGACTTCAAGTGACTTGAAGACACAGTCTTATAGACAAGTACTATATTAATGTATAATGACTAATCCACATGGAGTGAGGTTTTATGCACATGAATGGATATGTATAGGAAAATTATCAATAATTAAATAAGTGTAAAATTCCTATAATATAATCTTTAATGAAATTTACAGGTGGCAGTTTTGAAGGTTATTAAACCTAACGTTCTTGAGAAAGAAATTAAAATGTCAAAGAAACAAGTGCAAGACTGTGACTAATGGATAGGTTTAAAATAAATTATGGAGGTGTATACATTATGATAAACCTTAATAAACCCTAAAAATAATTCACAATCATGCATGATCAAGATGATAAAAGAAGAAGGTTGTCATGCACCTAGAACTTAACTATGTTAGTCTACAGGAATGTTAGAGAAGCTCCTAGCAAATATTGTGTATTTTTTCAGTTGAAAAGGGTTTTAAAACAAGTAATATGGACATAAAATTATTTATATAACCACTAAAAATCATCAAATATAGGTAGGTTAGTCAAAATACAAGTTTGGAATGGGCTAAGCTTGAGAGAAGAACATACAGGCTTGTCTGCATGAATTTGGAAAAAGAGTGCATTTTAGTGCTAAAAACGAGTCTTGAGAGATAATTTATGGTGTGATAGACATTGGAAAAGTTTTTTTAAGTTTTTTAACTCTTGTGAGAAGGATAAATCATTAGTCTGAGTCAATATCACTTGAAGGATGGTGCTTTAGGCCTATGAGAAACTAAGAGATATCCACCTTACATTTGAGATTAAATCCTTAATAAACAATTAGGAGATTGGTTTCTTATTGATGAATATTATATACTTCAACCTCACTAAATTTATCAAATAATATTTTCAAAACTTTCATGAACACCTTGATGGGAGAATGTACACAAACGTATACATGCATGCTTAAGAAACAAGAGTTCTAGAGCACATTGGTATGCAGGTGTAGGTTAAAAACAAAAATTAGAAAGGGGAAACATCAAAAAAGGTCTCTCCAAAGACCTAATCTCCTTATTTCTTAGTTTTTTGAGACATATAACTCATAACAATCCATTTACAGTCAAATGACCAAGAGAGTAATGTGAGCACACATGCTCAACTTGACTTTGCCAAGTTTTTTGAATGAGTCCATGAAGGTAAAACACATGTTTTATATTTAATGGGGTATTAATATATTTGTGAAAGATGTTAAGGACTCCAATAATTATGAAAAGAGTTAATATGATCTCTATCATGAAGTGAAACCACCAAAAAGAGACCATTAGGGGAAAATTTGGTGTACTGCCTATACACCCTTGGCATAGGTTCACGCAAGATTTAAGAGGTTTTGAGACTCATAATATTTATATAATAACTTTAAGACATGATAAGGCATGTTAAAAACATATATGAGGAAATTTTTAACCAATAAAAAACATGGATAAGCCCTCTTTTTCAAAATATTCACCTCGACCTTCACACACAGGCTTACACAATCAAAAAGGTCATCTTGCTTATGTGGGAAGTTTGTTGAGGGCGTGCATAGGACCAAGTTCCATTAAGGAATGTTAAATAGGTATATTCACTCCAAATTCATGACATATTTCAATCCATCATAGGCCTATACTTTATGAATGATTTCTAAGAAGTTGAATACCAAAAAACTACCTTGCAAACCTTCAAAGAGCTCAATGAAAGTGAATGTTGGTTCAACTGATCATAATCCACATATTGGGTCTTAGAAACATATAAATGATATATTTAAGTCCCATGGGTATTTATTTAATCAAGGATTTGGCACGTGTGGAGTAAATAGGACAAGAAAATGGCCTAAACATTACACAGTAAGGCATGTTTGCATGTGTTTGGAAGAGTGATGTCTTTCTGACTATTTGGAGATGCTTATTAAAATTTGGTAGAGTTTTAATGGTCTATTATAAGTAATTCAAGATATTTTCATGGTGATAAAACAACTTTCAAGTAATTAGACTAAACCTTGTAAATATTGTTTTCTGGTTTGCATAGAAAGGTGAGTTTCCAGACCTTCTCAAGGTCATTAAAAAGTGTAAGGATATTCAAATCATCCTTTTAAATATATAAAATAATCATTGTAAGACTCTAAAATCCATATAAAACCAATTTTATATGGTTAAAATTAGAATTGAATGATTAACTCACAAGCAGTCCATTATTTTCATAGTGTTGAGAGCATTCAAAGACACCTATAAGCTTTATCAACTTTTCAAGCTTACTACAAGATGAATATATTATTGAATATCCCCATAAAGAATTGAAACACCTACTACCTCAGTATGATGGTTATGAAAACATGTATAAAACTCATATTAAGCTCTCAAGGCTATATGGAACCTTTATTGCATGAATGTTTTCAACCTTCCTCAAATCACTTGCTAGTTCTAATGACAAATACCATTATGAGAAGATGTCTAAGCTTATGTTTACTTTCACTGAGGGGAGAGATGCATTGAAGAGCCAAGAATGGCGTAGGAATTTGCCAAGGAGGTCAAGTAGGCCATGTGTCAAACTAACAACTTGTAACTCCTCCTCCAAGAAAGTGTAGTTTCAAGTGAAGAAATATGAGTCATAGAAGATGAAAATCCACCTCTACCCCACCTCTCATTAGGTTATCATCAATCCAAGGTAACACATGTTCAATAAAAATGATATGAATTTTTATCTACCTTCTTTTGGTATTGTAATTGGTTTTTTGACAGATGACAACCATGATGGACTTTCTCTATGTCCTCCCTCTCTTTATATATTTTTTCTATAAATTTGGCCTTGAATGGAATTTTAATGGATCCTCCAATTTAGTATGGAAAAACTTTGATAAAAATTACACTTGTTACTGCTTTTAAAGTGAATGCAAATTGATTTTTTCTTCTTCATCTCATAGTTAGTGTACTCATGATGAATTGTTAATGAATGAAATTGTTGATGTTCAATCTCCTTGCATTTGTACTCTTCATTCTTTCCTATTTATGATTAAGTTATCCTTTTCAGGTCGTATGATGTGTATTAAGTAGTTATGAAAATTTTAAGTGTTGGAAACTCTCATTAGTGCTTGATTTTAGGCCTCTTGATTACCCCTCTTTGTTGATGTATTAGTTGCAACTTCCATATTAAAATACTTATGCTAGAGAACTATTTGAAGTTGTGTGATTGGACTCAGCCTTGTTTAGTTTTTTTATCAACTCATAGATCATTAGAGGAAACCTATATTTGATGCATCACCCCTTTTTATTTCCTTTTAGTTTGCTATATCTCTTTTCATTGAGATTTGAGTAGGTATAGTGAGATATAGGTGTAGCATCAAGGGAACCAGCCCTCTTTGGAGGTTCTCTTTAGTTATAGACCACCCACAACCTTAGAAAATTCCCATTGTGTTAATTCAGTGATGAGACCTGAAACACCTCCTCAAAGGGTGCAACTCAAAATAAAAACCATAACCATGTAGCTAGTGGTCCAAGAAAATCACACTAGAAGATTTCATATATTTCTCCATGTATATTCTCTTGAATAGCTTCTTTTATAGGCTTTCCTAATTTTTTTCTTCTTCTTCTACAAAGTTATGGATTCTTTCATCTTGCCAACTCTCAACATTTGTCTTCCCCAATTTCCATCGTATCATGTTTTAATATTCTATGATCATCATAGGATTCTTAGCATAGGTTCCTATAAAACCCTTTAGAACATGCTAATACAGAGATAATTATGAAATAAGTGATAAAAGTATGCAATAGTCAACAATTCAGAATGAACCCATCCATTCATTAGCTAAAACAAATATATGATCCAAGAGGATTTACAATAGTGACTAAATTATATGGTCTCAAATTTTCCCTAAACTATTTGCATAGTGAAGAACTCATCAAGAGATTTCCAATGCATTGTATGGTTTAATAAATGGACTCTTTATGTAGAAGTTATGGCTTGTTGAACTTTTCAGGTAATAGGGGAAAGATATGCAGGTATGGTGACTGGACATGTGCGTGGTCCAATAGATTCTTGACACATAGACAAATGAAATCCTCAAATTTAGAGTGACCACAATATCTTTAAAATATTATCCAAGATTTTAGACAAATCCCACTTCCTAAGGCTTGAGAAATGGGATTAACTCCATGAATACCTCTTTCCCCACAAATGTGGGATATTTCCCATAAAAATTGGGATATCTCCCATAGAAATGCGTGAGAGGTTTATCAAAAGAGCAAGATATGAAGGGTGGTTCGACCTATTGACCCTCATCAACTTGTCATGCCCCATTTTGGGAAATAACCTTGAGAAGATTAAATAAAGGCTTGTACATGGGGATGGATAATGAAGAAATCCATAATTGGTGGGTTTTGAAAAACCATATAAACCCATGAACCTAATTTTTAAACTCATTCTAATTTAAAGATAATTCCAAGAAAACTCCAAGCTCTCACTTAAGTTGCAAGTATTTGAGAAGCAATCTGTCACTTGTATTGTAACTCTTCCATTTCAAGGTTTTGGAGCCAAGCATCCATCTAGGAGGAAAAAAGGTTTTGATTGAAAACTCTTTAGAAGAATTTGGTGAGAGATCTATTTGTAACAAAGAGTAAAAAAAGCTTATAGCTTAACCATTTGAATAAAGAATAAGAAATATTGAAGCTTATCCCTTTACATAGTAAGCAAGTTTGTATATCTTCACTGTTGGAGTAGAAATTACATGCCTAGAGTTATTGTAAGTTTGGTATCAGAGCTGTTAAAATGCTAGACTTGATTTTGATTGCATGATATATTATTGAATAGAGTTTTGAAATCAGTTTTAGTATTCTATTCCATTGAGTTATTTTCATACTTATTGGCTTGTTTTGATCTTCCATTTGTAGTTTACAATTGTGTTGGAAGTACAAGTTGTTTGCAAGAAACCATGGGAAAGCTTTGAAGGGAGAGAGCCTAGAAGAGCTAGAAAGTATTAACAAGAAAATTCAGGAAGAGAATGTTTTCCTAAGATTCAAGATATATTCCCTCTAATAATAAATTGCATATTTGAGATCCGATCTTGAATCCAAGGAAGAAATCTTGATCGGATTATAGAATGGTAAGCCAAAGAAGGATTTACATTCTACTTCAGATGCAAAAACCATGACTGATGAGTGAACTATAAGTTATTCACCATGTAATTATTCTTCCTCCCATTCAGATTTGGATTCAAGTAATGATTTTTTTGGTTCATTTTTAAAACACACTAAAGGCATTAGATCTCGATTACTATTTAAAATGGGATATAATGGAAAAGGCCTTGGTAAGAATGGCCAAGGTTTAATTAACCCAATACAAATAAAGGATTGACCTCATTTTTCAAGTTTGGGTTATGTTAGTATGGATATGGAAACTGGAGAGAGTTACAAAATTGCTTAAGGAAGACAAGCTTACAACAACCAAGTGTTCATACCACTAGATTTGCAAAATTCTTCCATGTAGAGGAATATGACACAATCACGGGGTGATGAGAAAGTGTGTAATAAAGTAGAGAAAAGAGGTATGCAATAACACCTCTTTGTAATTACATATATCATATCACTAAATGTAGTGGTGATTGTAAAAATTTTGATATTCTCTTTTAGTTTAAACAATATGGCTATGACATACAAAAAATGTGGAATGATTTCCCATGTACTTTTTGTGGGTTAAGTAATCATTTTGTGGCTAATTGTTGGAAGAGGGAATATTTTATGAAGAAGTTGTTGCCTTTTATGAAAAATAAGGTAGGTGCTAAAGATGAATCTCATGATCCAAGAGCAAGAAATGACAAATATGTTTCATCATCCAAAAATAAGGATAAAAAGAACTATTGCACTCATTATCGTATGAGTGGGCACATGGTTGAAATTTGTTGGAAACTTCATCCATCACAACATCCTAAATATGGTAAGAAGAAGATGGTTTATGATCCTGTTAAAAAGGTAACAAATAATGAAGTTGTTAATTCATAGGCAGCCCATGAAGAAGCCCACCTATCCAAAGAAGATTCCATCAAGAGGGAGAATCCATTAGATTGGATCGGTAAGAAATGGATAAATTTTTACATAGCTAAGTTTTATTTAGCATGCTTAAAAACACTTTAAATTCACTTATTTGGTTTTCATTGTTTATAAGCATTAAATAAAATAACCATTTCTATGAGCAAGTGTGGAGGTAGATCACTCATTGAGAGTAAATATGGAACAACCATCCAAGTTGAGAAGCATGCATGAGCAACCCAACACAAAAGATTTGGAATAGGAAAATGATAGACATGTTGATAGGCATAATTGGCATGCCCATGAGTCAAGGTGTACTTCCAAGAGGGAGACAAGGTGGCATCAACATGAAAGGTGCTTCCATGGTGAGTAGCACTCAATTAAAGAACTGTTGTTTATGGATGTATGTGGCCATCCATTTTTGAAGTGTGTTCTTTCAATGTATATATATAATCATTGTATGCACATTTGTAAAAAACCCAAATTGGGTAGTGTGTGTAATGATTGTAACATTTGTAAAACATGTACGTTGCATATGAGACCCCAAGAAGGGCAATGTTTGTAACACGTGTGTTATATGTAAGACCCCAAGAAAGGCAATACATGAGTTGCATTTAAAACCCCAAGAAGGGAAAAAATGTGAAATTTATCACCTATTATAAAATCACTTAACATGCAACATAGTTTTCTATCCTTGTGTTAATATTGAATAGGAAGGAGATTACAAAAATTAGCCTCCAGAGGATAAATGCATCTAAGATAATCACAAATAGAAACCAGAATGGTGAAGAAGTGACACATTCACTTATTTCTGTGAAGAAGTAGAATTTTGGTGGATGAAAAGTTCTTCAGTGGGGATGAGTGATCTGAGAGGATTTCCAATAGTGACCAAATTATATGGTCTCAAATTTTCCCTAAATTATCTGCACAGTGAAAATCTCATCAAGACTTTCCAACGTATTTTATGGTTTGAAAAATGGATTGTGTATGCAAAAGTTATAGCCTGTTGAAGTTTTTAGGCAACATGGAAAAAATGTACAGGTATGAGGACTATACATGCACATGGTCCAATATATTATTGACATGTGTACCCATGAAATCCTCACATTTAGAGTGACCACAATAACTCCAAACTATTCTCTAAGATTTTAGACAAATCCCACTTCCTAAGGCTTGAGAAATGGGATTAACTCCATGAATATATCTTTCCCCACAAATATGGGATATTTTCCATAGAAATTGGGATATCTCCCATAGAAATGCATGGGTGGTTTATCCAAAGATCAAGATATGAAGGGTGGTTCGACCTATTGACCCTCATTAACTTGCCATGGCCCATTTTGGGAGATAATACTAAGAAGCTTAAATAAAGGCTTGTGCATGGGGATGGATAATGAAAAAAAACCATAATTGGTGGGTTTTGAAAAACTATATAAGCCCATGAACCTAATTTATAAACTCATTCCAATTTCAAGATAATTCCAAGAGCACTCCAAGATTGCACTTACTTTGCAATTATTTGAGAAGCAAGCTCTCACTTGCATTACAACTCATACATTCCAAGGTTTTGGAACCAAGTGTCCTTCTAGGAGGAAAAAGGGTTTTGATTGAGAGATATTTAGAAGAATTTGGTGAGATATCTATTTGTAACAAAGAGTAAAAAACCCTTATAGCTTAGCCCTTTGCACAAAGAGTAAGAAATCTTGAAGCTTAGCCCTTTTCATAATAAGTTTGTATATCTTCACTATTAGAGTAGCAATTACCTACCAAGAGTTATTGCATAGACCTATTTTGGTAGAGACATTACATTAGAGTTGGTGAAAGATAGAGCCAGTTTCTAGAGCTAGAGCTAGTGCTAGAGCCAATAGCCAAAGCCAGTAGCCAGAACCAGAGCCAGTAACCAGAGCTAGAGCCAGAGCCAGTAGCCAGAGCTAGAGGATGTCAAAACATTTATTTTAAAATTGAGAAACCCAAATGGGGATAACTGATGTACAAAGTTCTTTTAAATCAATAATTGATTGGTTCCACCTTTGAGCAGGACTCAGAGATGTAACCCAAATCAGATGAACTATGTTATCAACTTTGGTTTGCATATTATCTTTGTGGGTCATGATTTTGGTTTATTATCAGTTTTAAATGCTGATTTTAATTATTATGAAAATTTCAAGTTAATTAATATGAAATTGAGAATTTATAAAGCATCCATAAAAACTAAGCAATTGGTGTAGTTTTAGACACTGTCTTTTTACAGATCAATATATCTATCCAAGAAATGTAGACTCAATAGTTACAAAAAATCTAGTATAAACTACATGATTAAAAGATTTATACAAATAGAGAATTTATTGTGCACAAAAAAATGATAAAAGACATATTAAAAAAACCCTTTGAGAACTATATATTAATCTCTATCACATTGTAACCATTTCATAATACAATTGAGCACTATATATAGAGTTTTTACAAGGTGTTATTGCTTCATATTCCAACCCTTTGTTACATCCAAAGGAAAGACTCTTGCATTTTACAGACTATTACTATGCTTTCAAGTTTTGAATACATACAAAAAGAGATGCAAAAGACAAAATAGTGTGAGTCACATGTGTCCAACAATTACACTATAGATGACACGGTGACAATGAAAGTAGCAAAAAGTGAGCATGGAAAGAATCAGTCATGATTATTGTTAGTTCCCAAATCTTCCCTAGACTTTTAAAGTGGCTAAAGATATTTAATACATGCAATGAGTCACTGTGGTTATTCAATGCACATGGGAAATTATTGCAACTCCAAGAAAATATAAATCACAGTGATCATTGTCTGCCATTTAATCATAATGGTTATAATATTAAAATTGTGACACATCAATGGGATAAGATTATTAATTTCATAGTGGCCAATAGTTTTTTTTTATTACATATAGGAGTCACTGCAGTAATTCAATACACATGGCCTAAAATATTTTTTAATAAAATAATGAATGAATGATACTAAAAATGTCAAAAAAAAAATGGAGACATTTGTTTCAAATGTTTTGGTTTGACAAATACTTGAATTTACATAGGAAATTTGTCTTGTCATTTTCTTCTAACCAATAAAAATTTAAAAAAATAATATTTTTGAACATTTTTATTTATCCAAAATACAATATTTCTACAAAGTCAACAATAAAACTTTGGAACTTAGAAAAGTATTTGTATTTCACATTTTCTAATGAAAATCAATAGGAATAGGTGATTACAATAGATAATTTCATAATATCAAAGACTTTTAATATACATAATATTGACCAAAGTAAAAAAGAAAAAGAGATTATAATTGGGGATATTTACCGATGGTTAAATTTTTAGTGCATTAATCTCCCCCTTTATATTTAGCACTTTGTGAGAGATGACTGTAAATGAAGTCAAGATGGATAGATGAACCCATAAGTAAACTAGAGTTGGAGACTCTAAAATCTTGGTAAACCTCATAGGTGTAACACCTATTCTTGATATATTCAAGGAATTTATTCCTAACTAATTAAATACAAATAATTCTATAAAAAATACTATGTTATTGAATCAACTGGTGATGTCGGTCAAAATAGAGGTGCTATAAGACATCATCATCATGGTTGATCATGTCTTGTATGTGAAGGGAGTGGGAAAAAAGGTTATATGAAGGGTATATAAATTGAGGAGGACAAATATATTGATTTGATGGTGATATGAAATTGGTAACTTAGGAAGAATTTCCCATGACACATCTCTTTCAAATTGCTACAAGTAAACCCACTCCAATCATGGTTTATGTGTAAACATATATTCTAGGAGATTAATATGACAAATTCATAGATAACTAAAATATTAATAAAGTGAAAATAATATGTATACATACCCACTTAAAGTATATTCAAATGTTGTGTATTGTTCATCAAGATTATCTTATGGTATGAAACTAATTATTGTCACAAATTTGGCAAAAGGTTTTTCCAATTTACATTATCAACCCACAACACCATTATGAGTCCTTACAACTACTATATTAGTTTTGTTGGATTAAGTTAAGATCTATTTAGTTTAAGTTAGATTAATTACTTATTAGTTTGTAAATGGTTTGCACATAGGATGTGCACATTATATTGACATTCCCACTTTGGGATGTCTACCCCACATGGGATGTGCATATTATGTCATCATTCCCACTTTGGGATGAATTTTTGCACATTTTCTCTCCTATTTATTGTGCACACCTGAAGTGCATTTCATGAAGGGAGAAATGGAGAGAACTCCAATATTGTAATAAGTTGTTTATTTGCTTGTAATAGATAGCTTACTTATTGAGTGTGTTCATCTAAGCTTAGAATTTATCTATTATGGTTTTGGTCTCTCAAATAGGTCTTAGATCTAGGTATTTCATCCTTGATCATAAATCTAACATGGTATCAAAGCTTTAGGAGCTTTTTCATAATCCATTTACTTGTAACTTTTTTCCCACACTTTGTTGAAATTATCCCTAATCTAACCTATGACTCTTGTATCTTATTTTGTTCAGAGCTGGTCTTGAATATTTGGTTCTTTTTTGGCTTCTCCAAGATTTTGTATTTGATATTGCATCAACATTGATTTACTCTATTGAAGTTGGATTTGTTGTTAGATCTAGGCTATGTTATCTATTTTATAGTGTTAAATCTCATATTTATGCAGTGAGAAGGCCCAACTTTGCATGTTATTTGGAATTACTAGTTAGTTTATTGCTCATGCTATGCTATTCAAATTGTATTTGAGGATTTGACTTCATATTGCGTATTGATTCAAGTTTTTTGGATCAATTTTTGTATAGTTTTAAAGTTTTTGGGTAACAATTTCAATACATTATTATTTTTCTTAATAGTTGTTTATGGATTTGAGTTTAACAACCTAAGCCACTGGAGTTATTTTTATTTTGCCATTTCCATCACATATCAACCATTGGAGTTGATTTTACTTTTTCATCTCTCCATCACATAACCATTTTAGATATTCATGTGGAGCACTCAATAGCTGATTTGGGTTGATCTTTCAATAGCTAAATGTCTCATTGAAAATCTCTTTGTTGCCATAACTATCTGGGTCAAATCCTACTTATAAAAATCATAACTCATTACTTTCCATGTTGTAGATCATTATATTTGTACTACTTGGTGTTGAGAAGCGACCCACAGTCCATGTGACATTCATTATATACAAGAGAATAGGGTTCACATTCTCTCTCTTCCTTTGGTAATGGTTCACATTAGACTCTCTCTCAAGGAAGTCTCCCTATATACATCTCAAGACAGTCTCTTAGAATGTTGACTGCTCATCGTAAGGCTTCTCTCATCAAAACATGTACCCATCTCCAACCTGAAACTCATTTCTAACTAGGTTTTTTTCTACATAGATGTCATTAAAGTATCTTCATAGTGTGGCATCACTTTCCATTTATCTTGGATCGAAATCTTGCATACAATTGATCAAGAGAGAGAAAAGGCTATCCAACACAAATCCTTCATCACTGGTTAAAACATCATCTAACCTTGGCTAGCTTTCCCTCTCACCAACCTGACTTCCCTTACCATGTAGCACAACCTGAGGGTGTGGCATTTTGGTTCCCATCAGGCGTATTTCTTCTTGTTGAGGTATTGATTCTCTTCCTTTACTTCTTATTATGACAATGGAGACCTCTTTCTTTGAATCCCTCAATATCTCCAAATTATAACATATGGAAGATGAAGATGAAGTTGCATTTGTTGATATACAGTTTATGGAAAGTTATTCTTAGATACTTTCATATTTTTAGTAAGGAGGAAGATATTTCTTGGATTGAGTCTCTATAAGATTAGTCTCTTTGGTTTTATCACCCCAATATTTCAGATAGCTTTCAGTCTCACATTGCGCATGCCATGCCACCTAAGGAAGCTTGGGATACTATTGTAGCTTTGTTTGGGGAGATCACTTCACCTTTACTTGTTCCTCTTCCTTCTCCTCCCTCTCTTAGTGAGGATTTTTTTGTTGGTGAAATTATTTTTATTCCTACACCCTATTCTCCTATTTGTGAAGATATACTTCTTGATAGTGATTTGGATGTGGTGTTTCCTCCTCCTCTTCCTCCTTCTATTAGTGAGGATCTATTTTTTGGTGACACAAATGATGTTCCTCCATCACCTACTCCTAGTGAGGATTTAACTCTTGATGATGGTTTTTTTAGGAACCTTTAGCATCACCACATCTTCTTCTTACTATTTTTTCTTATCCTCTTTCTATTGTTTGTGAAGACATATTTTTGAGGATGAGACACCTCCACCATTTATTGTGGATGACCTAGATGAGACACCTCCACCATTTATTGTGGATGACCTGGATGAGGCACCTCCACCACCTCTTCCTTTTATTCCTGTTGTGGACTTGGTTTTTGGTGGTGACATGAATGAGGTAAATACACCTCCTTCACACATTATTGTTGATCTTGTTCTACCTTTGTCTAAGGGGGCATCTTCTACCTAGTCATTGGCTAATTTTTTTTGGTGATTCTTCTTTCCCTCCTGGTGCATTTTTGGTATCTCTTCTTTATGCCATGGTGTTTTAGATACTTCAGTTTTGTTTTCTACAACATTTAGGAAACCAATTTGGGACATTATTTTGCATGAAGAATGCCACTCACTATTGTAGGATCACATACAATAGTTAGTGTTTCTTCCTATAGGAGGAACACATGTATATTTTACATGGGACTATATTACCACACATGCAAGTGGTGCCTTACATCCATGCAAGATATATAATTTTGATCTATGCTTGGAGTGGAGGAAGTTGTCCTTAGGGGGGGATTCCATATGAAGTCCTTTCATTCTTTTTTCTTTTTTGTACATGGGTACCTTAGTAGGCCTAGTATCTAGGACCATTTGTGTTGTGTATTTTTATCTCCCTACCCTTCATTTAAGGGAGGGTGTTGGAGTAACTTAAGCTCTATTTAGGTTAAGTTTGATTAAGGGATTAATAGTTTGCAAATGGTTTACACATGGGATGTGTACATTATGTTGACATTCTCATTTTAGGATGTCTACCACACATGGGATGTGCACATCATGTCATCATTCCCAATTTGGGATGCCTTTCCACACACACACTCTCTCTCCAAATTATTATGTATTCTTGAAGTGTATTTCATGAAGGGATAAGTGGAGATAACTCCATGTTTGTAATAAGTTGTTTATTTTTTTTGTAATAGATAGCTTACTTATTGAAAGTGTTCATCTCAGCTTAGAATCTATCTATTGTGGTTTTTATCTCTCAGATAGATCCTCAGATCTATTTGTTTTTATCCTTACTCATAACTTTGACAAGTTTTTTCTCAATGGTCTAAGATGTAATCCACCATTTGTGGGACATAATACAATACACAGAACAAATTAGGGGCATTTAAATTAACATTTCCCTTTATTTTTGGAGATGGTAATTATGTTTAGTTCTCAATTGAAGAGGAATGATTATGTATTTCCCAAAATAGTGGTAAGAATTTTAATGCAAGTGTTAGTGGTTAAAATATTAGGGGAAATTAGTGGAGAGTAAGGAAGAAGTTGTGAATTATGAATTAGGACTTTTAAAAGAGTAGTTTTAGTTTAGGGAATATGCAATCAAGGGAATTATTTAATTTTATAAAATTACTCTAGGTTTGTTAGTGTAATCCAATTATCTCTACTTCATATTTTGATTTTTGTTTAATTAAAATATTTTCAGTATGTTTGAGTTCTCTCATTATCATGAATGTATTCTTTTTAAAGTATTGTCTCATATTGTAAAATTGTATTATTGTTTAAGATTTAAAAATTGTGGTTTGAAGGGAAATATTTTTGGTTGTAATTTTATACATTTGCTAATAATAATCAATGTTCAAAGTTAGACCCAAGATCCAAGAATTACATCTTTGTTGGGTATGGTGAAGGAGTTGGTGTTAAGGGATACAAAATGTGAGATCCTACTGCCCACAAAATCATCATTATCAGAGATGTACAGTTTGATGAATCATATTTTTTAAAATTAGATGAAAAAATGAAAGGAAAAAAGGAACTAAAACATCAACATGTCAAGGTTGAAACAAATCATCATTAAATTCTAAAAATGATGAAATTCAACCATTTTTTGATGGTGAAGATGTTGAATATTTACAACAACTTGAGGAAACACCTCAGTAGTCAGAATGGATGTTAATACATAAAGAAACACCTCCATAGCCAATATGGAGATCTACATGGGTAAGACATCCTCCTAGTAAGTAAGTCCCAATATTTCTATTGATTTGATTTCTAATGATGTGAAACCTAGTTGTTATCATGAAGCATTGGAAATTAGGATAGTGCCAAATAGAAAAGGGAAATGCATGGGGAAATGGATGCCTTGGATAAGAACAAGTCTTGGGATTTAGTAGAACTTCTAAAGGTAGAAAACATGTTGGCTAAAAATGGGTTTAGAAATGAAATATAGGTGTTGACGAAAAGGTTGAAAAGTATAGGGATAGATTGATGGTAAAAGTATTTACATAGAAATAAGGTATTGATTACCGTGAAATATTTTCACCAGTTGTTAAACTTGTTTCAATTTGAGTTGTATTAACATTAGTAGTTTTACTTAATTGAGTTAGATCACTTAGAGAGAGAGAGAGAGAGAGAGAGAGAGAGAGAGAGAGAGAGAGAGAGAGAGAGAGAGAGAGAGAGAGAGAGAGAGAGAGAGAGAGAGAGAGAGAGAGAGAGAGAGAGAGAGAGAGAGAGAGATCCCCAAAGCCAAAAAACAAAATGAAAGAAATAAGATAGGACAGGGCCACATAGAGATGAAAGAAAGAGAAAAACCATGGGAAGAGTACCAATAAGTACCCAAACCAAACTAATGACCAGTTGTTAAACTTGTTTCAATTTGAGTTGTATTAACATTAGTAGTTTTACTTAATTTTGAGTTAGATCAATTAGAGAGAGAGAGAGAGAGAGAGAGAGAGAGAGAGAGAGAGAGAGAGAGAGAGAGAGAGAGAGAGAGAGAGAGAGAGAGAGAGAGAGAGAGAGAGAGAGAGAGAGAGAGAGAGAGAGATCCCCAAAGCCAAAAAACAAAATGAAAGAAATAAGATAGGATAGGGCCACATAGAGATGAAAGAAAGAGAAAAACCATGGGAAGAGTACCAATAAGTACCCAAACCAAATTAATGACCCATATGCACAAGAAGAGATTAAAATTATTACAATAACAAGAATTTTACCAAAATTATGTATCTACATAATGCCCTTACTATAATGTGCATATATGAGTTAATGCATGCATGTATCAAATAACTACATAATTGAAACATGTAACTTTACTTACCTAGGAAGAGAGAATGAATATTTTTTTATGTTTGTCAAACCTATTAGTTTCATAAACTTTGGTATATCTACGAGCATTGGACATATACACACAAGTAATCAATGACATATCTGCTCAATGTGTGTATTTAAAAAATTGAATTTGAATATGAAAATTTAAATGAGCATATGAACAAATACACTTGCTCTGTATATAAATCAAATATTGTCATAACTTTGAGAAATGTGAACTATGATATTTATTACATTTAAAATAAAATTGATAAGTTCTATAAATAGCCACCATCTTTGGGATTTATTTTTAACACAATCCACTTCTTATTCAAGGAAGTGGATAATTTTTTCCACTTTTTTTCTCTAAGTCTATTCCAATTTGGAAAATATTTTGAATTGCATTGATATATTCACTCATTTTGAGCCCAGGGATTGTTAAATATGTTTCTAAAAATCACTCGTGTCAAAATAAAGAGTTAAATGCATCATATGTTATTACAATAATATAGCCAAATTTCCTAGTATCTTAGAAATTTTGATAAACATGTACATGTAAATATTTAAAAATATCATCATGCATACTCAATAATAAGATATAATGACTATAGTGAGTCTCTAGTGAGGACAAATGATATGCCCCACCATAAGTAGTGATAGAAATCAGTGCCATATTGGTGTCATATCACATAGTAAGGGTAATAATCCATGTTAATATAGCTCAATGGAGTATCAATGTCATGTCTTATAAGGTAACTATAGGGAGCTTCAATGTCATATTGAAGTGTCACATCATGTAAATATCATTATGTATGTCCATCCTCCTATGAGGGTAAGGAAGGTGAGAGATAAATAAGGTACCCCTAATGTCAAATGATAAATATTTGTTGGATTAGGGAGAATAAGGTCTCCTCTTCATTTCATAAAATAGAGGCAAAGGCAATCATATGAATATTATTTAGTTATCACACCCATGTGGGTGATATAGGTTTCATAATAGGATAGATCGATGGTAGGTTATTTCATGCAATAAATTCTCCTTAAATTAGTTTGATGTAATAAATGTTCTCCCAAAAATGGAAAAATATATTAATATCAAAATCAAAGATTAATTGTGAGATTAATTTATAGACATAGTCATAAAAATAATCAATGTAATATGATGTTGTGTAGAGTCAGAAACATGCCAACATATATTAATAAATGCCTTAAAATGTGAAACAAATACTTTTAAAGTAGTAAAACTAATTATAATCTCATATATTTATATAAACATGAGAAACACTTTTCTTAAGGCCCTAGGTGACTGAAAATAGGCCAAATGGAGTCAAATTTGACTCCCTAATGTGTCATATGCTAAATATAGTAAATAAATGCATGGTATATAAACTAATTTATTCTCCAAATTTGTAATTAATTTGTACTCTATAGCTTTGGATTTTATCAATTTTTGAGATCTTGATTAATAGCTATGGTGGTTAGATGAGAGATTATTCCCTAATTATTAGATCACATTCATGCCCAAGTTGCTAACAAACAAGCAGTGGCGGATGTATGTCACTTTTTCAGTACTTTTTATTAATTTTTTGAATTTTTTTTATAAAACCATTGTATTTGAATTCTTAACCATTTTTAGGCTATATTTTTTTCCCAGTGTTTTTTTCATTTGAGATTCATTTCTACCATCAATCCATATAATATGCCTTATAACCTATAGATTTAATGTCCCATTTATTTTAACCCTGCAAAACCCAAGTTCAACCCATGGAAATTATATTATTTCTTTGTTGTTTATTTGATTTAGGATATTTATTTTTAGTTTATTGAGATATTAATGTTTTAAAATGTTTATCAGTGGTTTTATCATTTTATACACATTCAGTAGTGGTAACAAAGTCACACATGGGGTTCAATTGTAGAGATGAGTCTCAGTCCCTAGGAGTAAGCTCATGTCAATTTTGAAGTGTTAGGTTATGTTGGTCATGTTAGTTTGGTGGCCATATATTTTCCACTACTTAAAGCCTTGGCTGAGTATTGGAACTATGATTCTTTTACATTCTTGCTTTGGACAAGGGAATTGAAAGTCACACTAAATGATGTGTGGTGGATTCTACGCATGCCCATCAAGGCTAGAGAGGTCCAACTAACACAGTTGAATCTCCCTAAGATAAAAATATATGAGGCACTATTAAAAAGGTTGCCCTATGGGCTAGAGAGAGTAGGGGATAATTTGATCTTAACAAATATTATTAATGGTAGAACTATATGTTTGTGTAAGTATTTGTGTATTTTGATCATTGTGTTCATTTTTGTTAATATTAGTAGATGGACCTTGGTCTATGAGACTATGCATATATTTTAAGACATATAGGACCATGGTAAAATTTATAGATGGGATCATTTAATTCTAAGCCATGTAAATAGGAACCTATTCATGTTCACAATTTATATGGATGTCATTGGTTTGGTTTTTGGGATTATTTTACATGAATGCACTTAGAAGCATATATCTATGATATCACTACATGGATTACCAAATTATATGTAGATAATAGGTTTCTATGATGTTATTTAATTCTAAAATGTGATTTAGATATTACAAGATGACCTAATTATATGTTCACACCATATCGATTACACCTTGGGTGGCTAGATGACATACATATGTTGTGTCTAATCAAAGTTATTATTTGATTCTAGGATTTTCACAATCTTATTGAGTAATTTACATTTGAAGGGGTTAATTTCTATCTTGGTACACCAAAAAATTGATCTCATACATGACATGTGTGGATTTATTCTCTCAGGTTCCCTATTCAAGGGGGGTGTTACATGGCCACAAACATGATGAGGTAAATAGGAAGTGCAAAACCAATGAAGAGGTGGCTCGACCTATTATGGACCCAAGTATAAATGATGTGGTTGGGAGAGATTGATACATAACATGTTGGTCTAGGGCACAATTGTGACATGTATTTATATTGATAAAAAAATAGTGATAGTGATGACGTAAGTGGTACTAGTCATGGTGGAGGTATTTATATTTATGTTGGTGATGGTATGCATGGAGAAGTAGGAGGTTGAATACATGTTCTTAATGTATCATATGATCAAAATGAGTATGATGTATTTAGATATGAGGCCATGTTAGAATTGGGTCCTATCGTAGAAGCTACCTCGAGGATCTTAGTAAGTATATATATTGAATGTATTTATCATTATTTATTATTGTAAATTGTTTTATCATATCTAGTTCTAATCATTTTTTATGTATATGTTGTTATTTTGGTGTTATGGATCTCTCTAATTAATATGGTCATGTGATTTTTTATTTTTACCATACCTACGACAATGGTCTTTTTTAGAGTGTGTTTTATGTTTTAGGAAATTAATCATACTTGTTAGAGCCTATGGAAAGATTGAGGATGACCATTTTATTTGAGAAAAATAAATTTGATGACTTTGAGGCTGAGATGAGGTAGTTTTTTTAGTATGGATTGATTTATGTGGGGCTCAGGGTAGCACCCATGGGCCCACTAGTATAGTTTAATGTTTTATCCCTCATACATAATTGGTTAAGATGGGCAAGGTGCAAAATTATCCTTTAGAGGAGTTAGATTATTAGTGGGTTCATGTAGATTTTACTATTAGTCATAGTGGGTGGAGTAATTTTAATGAGTGAGGGAATCACCCTTGGATATTGAGGAGAGTAATAACATGGGTGATCTTAGACTTGGACGTGGAGACAAGAGTTGGGATGAACCCCCCCCCCCCCTTTCTTCAAATAAGGCACTTAGATGTTTAAGTTATATCAGTCATATTAACCTAACTTTTATAATTTATATATATGTACATTTGTGTGTGTGTGTGTGTACATACACATATACATATATATAATACATATATACATATATATACATACATACATACATATATATATACATACATACATACATACATACATACATACATATGTGTGTGTGTGTGTGTGTGTGTGTGTGTGTATGTATACACACACACACACACACATGCATATATATATATATATATATATATATATATATATATATATATATATATATATATATATATATATATATATATATATATATATATATTTGCATACATACATATATACAGAGAGAGTGTGAGTAGTTAAATTTCACTGTGTTTCCATGTGTTGATGTTTATCTATTTTTGGCTTCTATGTATTGAATTTAATTTTTTGATTTTTTGGACTATAAATATATTAATTAATAGTCTCATTGATGAAATAATAATAAATTAATGTAAATCATGTGTCGTAATGTAATGAAATAAGCATCCTATATTTATACTTCAAAAATATCATTGCATCATCCATTTCTAGTCCTAATATTTTCATATTGATCAATGGGTCTATGAAAGGATTTTTTTCTAGTGGAGAGAGGATTGAGATAAGGGAATTTTATATCTCCTTATTTTTTCATTATGTTTGTATAAAATTTGGCGAGGAGCCTTGAGAATGTCAGAATCTAGGGTACTTTCAATGGGATACACATAACTTCAAATTTGGACCCAATCATTGATCGAAAGTTTGTTGATAATACCTTAATACTAGGAGAAACATTGGTTGGTAAAGTGAAGACCATAAAATTTATTCTCAAGGATTATGTGGATGTCATTTGGCAATGCATAAATTTAAAAAACAAAAAACTATCTCCTTTATCAACACTCTTGAGCCTTTATAAAGGAGATTAGCCAATATCATGGAATGCCAAATCTAAGAGATTCATTCAATGTACTTGGGAATGCCTCTCTTGAAAGTAAGGATGACCAAAATTATCTAGGATCCCATTATATACATGTTAAAATGAAAACCTATAGGTTATAATGGAAGCATTCTTACCCAAGTATGTAAACTTTAGATGGTGAAGAGTTCATTTCATAGTTTAAATATTTATCTAATGTATTTATTTAGAATTACCACCAAGGTGGTTGAAAGGATTGAGAAAATTCAAAGGAGGTTTATCTGGTTAGTAATTAAAGAGAATAATAAGATCCCACTTGTGGCTTGGGATGGATCTATCTTCCTAAAAATCAAGGGAATTTGGGCCTAATGAAGATCGAAAAGATCAATAGAGACTCGGTGGTGAAGATGGGTTGGAAGGTAATTACAAAGAACTTGTTGTAGATCAAAAATGTAAGATATAAATATTTAGAAGGAATGAATTATATCCAATTATTGATAGTGGACTCTCCTCTGCAAGGATCATCCTTCTGGAATGCTTTAGTTTAAATTAGAAAGTTTTGTGTAAAGGATGCAAGTGGAACATAGGATATAGAAACAAATTTGTTTTTGAGATGACTCATGGCTATTTAACTTCCATTTAATCTCCAAAATGCCTTGGAATGAGTTGGGATAGGAGTTAAACAAAACTATAGGGTATAAAGTTAAGGATTAATATGAGAGAAATTAAAGGGGGAAATTTTGGAAAGTACTATCTTTAGATACAACAAATACAATAATTCTTTAACAATTAAGGGATTTGAATCAAAAATTGAAGGGCATATACATTTTCCAAGTTTTGAAAGAGGATGAGCTAGAGTGGTATGCAAATGAAGATGAATAATACTCAGTAAAATTTGGATATTTAGTGGATCTAGATCTTATTGAAGATGGGTTTCCATGGCGATCACTCTAGGTGAATTACCTTATTCTAAAAGTCAACATTTTCTATTGGCTACACAATATGATTCCTACAATTTCTAATCATATGAAAAGAGGGTTGTTTATCCCCAATTGATGTGTTTTATTTGAAAAATGAGTGGAGATAGTCCATCATCTATTATTAGAGTGTCATTTTTTACCATTATTATGAACATTATCCTATCCTTGTTTAACTTAGCATGGGTTAGACCCAACTCAATGCAAGATTTTATTATCTAATGGATGTCTCCCAGTTTTCCCCTTTGATTAGGAAGCTATGGAGGCTGAATCTACCCAATCTACTATGGGGTTTGTGGAAAGAAATGAACTCAATAATATTTTATAAAAAGAAAAGGAATCTAACCAATGTGGGGATGTGAATCACTAAATTAGTCAAGGAAAATTGGCAAGCCATCATTAAGAAGGACCAAAAGGACATCTATGAATCTTAAAAGAGTAGTATATTAAACTAAGGTTTTGATGTTTATAAGGAACAATAAGGGGTCAAGAACAAGTTAGATATAAATCAAGTCAAATCAATAAATCCCCTCAGTTTTTGGTACAAACTAAACTTTGATGGCATAATAAAAGGGAACCCAGGTGAAGCAGGAGGAGGAGTTATTAGATACTGCAAAAGAGTTTTGATAGTGGCCTATGCAGTTCCCTTGGGTTTTAAAATGAATCATGTGTCAAAATCAAGAGCAATGCAAGGAATTAAAAATAAGGGATCTCGTTATCTAAGTTTATTATTTGAAAATTATTAATTATCTTAAGGTAAATTCTACCCAAATTTGGTCCATTATGAATGTGATAAGGGATGCTTAGAATCTAATGATGAATTTTGAAGAGATAAGCATTAATCATGCATGTATAGAGGGTAATGGTTGTGTTTACTAGATGGTTAATAAAGGATTTTTGAGTTAGAGTTTCACTAAATGGAGCAAGGTCACTGATTTACCTTCAACAACATTTTAAATGAAGAAGCAAATGTTCAACCTAGATAACTAGGTGGAGAATAAGATCTTCTTTTTTGTCTTTTTATCCTCTAAATTATTAGTAATTGGAAGAGGGGATCCACATTCATAGTGATGAGAAGACCTAGAGAGAACAAATTTTCTTTCCAATCCCATCTAAAATCTAATAATTACATAATAGGGGGTAATAAGGTTACACTCATTTATTATTACCCCCTATAATTCATTATTAAAAATTGTGTGATAACCATTTAGAATAGAGACTCAAACTATTTTTTATCCAAATGTTTTGCATTATCAATTTAGTAGAAAATGAGGCTTAAAGGAGGTTAGAATGCATGTGCATTGAGCCTATATCCTATGCAGGCCTCAAAGACAACAAGACCATATGGAACATTCTTAAACATGGAGGGATGAATCCATACATCAGAAAAAAGAGCTCAAGGAATAAAGAGCTCATCCACAATGTATCCAAAGAGGGAGAGGATATGTGAGGCTGAGGATGGTTTGTTGCACATCTCCCTGCCACTCACATGAGGGGAGGTGTGCCTCCATATTATGAAAGACATCACCCTTGAGGGTAAGTATCAACTAAATTGTTATAATAACATCTATTTTATAAATCATTTTAGGCACAACATGACCATTAACATCCCCTTTTACCCCCTAATTTCCCTTCAAAGTTAATTTTTGGATTAGCATATGGAAAAGAGTGACTTTATTTTCCATCAGGATCTCATCTTTATTTTGATTCAGTTGGGTCTACCAATTATTTATTATGTGATTGTAAACTGTAAAAAGGAGGAATTTTTTGGAAATGAGTTAATTTAATTTTGTATCATAGGGAAAGGCATGCATGAGGGTGAAGGGTTTGAGGAAGAGACACTAGCATAGTTTTCTAAGAAATTAAATATTAAGGGTAAGGACCTAGTTAGATTGGTAAATATTTAGCAGTCTATAATTATTGACAATGGCCCTCACAAAGGAAATAAAGAAGCCTCATCTTCTCCCCTAAATTCAGTGTTCGAGAGGTCAATGAGAGAGACAGAGGATTTCCTTCTTCCATGGAACAAACTAACCTCTTATTTTACCACTAAGGTTCTCAACAATAGGGTGGATAAGCTCAAGAAAACTTTGAATACCTAGCTCAGCTTCCTAAAAGAGTTGGTAAGTGAGTTAAATAATTCCAAAAAGGACTTATTGGAGCTACATAATAGGTCATAGGATCATAGTAGATTTTATAATAAATAATTTAAATCACTTTCAAACTCAAGCCGTGATACTAACCATTTGAAGAAGAGGTGATCAAAATGGGATACATACTGAAGTTAATGAAGGAATAACTGGGGAAGTTGAGGGATATTGGTAGAGAACAACAAGAATGAAATACCAAACCCTAAGGTGGCCCAAGTGGAAACTAGGAAAAAAAATTATATAAGAAAATATGAAGGCATTAGAAAGATAACTAGGGGCAAAAAGAAAAAGAATGAAGTCAAGGTTTTGGAGATAAAATAAGATACCCTAGATACTCATTTTCAAGCTCTGAAGTAGGAGATGGAAGCAACCAAGTACTTGGATATTTTAGATGAGAAATAACCTAATTATTTTTGTTATTTAATTGTTGGTTGGTCAATTTTTTGATGAAGTTACACTAAATGTTGGTTTTTCTAGTTTTTTTTGTTCCCAATTTTATGGTAGCATAGCTATTGTAAGCTTGTTTGTAGTCTATTTTTGTTTAGGATTTATTTTTCTATTTGTATGGATTTGTAAAATGTTATGGGTTGGGATTTTAAAAACCACATATGCATCATAATGAAAAAAATGTAATGAAACAAGCACATGATGAAATTAGTAAAAAGAAACACCTAACTTATAATAAAACATATATGCATTGAAGATCATATTAATTAGGTGACAACACTATCCTATGATATGCTTGCAAGTGGAAATTTTCATATGAGGGTGCATATAAGTTGCAGGATGTGAAGGGGATGTATCCATAAGCAAGTGATCATTGTCAAATAAAGTACATTAAATATGTCATTATAATTTAAAAATTAATCTATAGGAGATGAAATACTAGATGAGACTTACCCAATATCCTTTGGATTTTATATAGTATCATTGCTATTAGGTATTTGTTTGGGCATCCAATTTTGAGGTATAATTTATGCACTACACAATGTTCTTTTTCAGTTTTATTTGTTCTATCTCTTAAAATAGGGAAAATATCACATTTGAAATAAAATGTAATATAATTATGAGTTTCATCCATTGTTGTATCCATTTATTTTAACCAAGGGGTTCCTTATATAAAATTTTACTTAAGTAGGTTCAATGTGGAAAGTGGAAAGAAAAATTTTGGGACTAAGAGATATAGGCAATTGAATGTACTCCATTGTGACATTTACAGGAACATAACTTTTAATCATATGTTTAGTCTCATATATGTGGGATCTAAGAAAATGAATATTACACATATTTAATTGAATAGTGTAATCAATCATAATATTCTTATGTTAGTTTCCTTTTATGTAAGCATTAGTGATCAAAGGTTTTGTCGTTAAAACATACATCTTGGTTATCTCATTAGAAACCTTATTTTGATCACTAATCTTCTTAGGTATGTATTTATTAGGAGCTTCATTCCTAATCACTTTTTTTTACGTAAATATAATTTAGGTAATTATTATTTAGGTAACTCTTCCTAGGATATGACATAAAAGTTGGAGTAGGTTGATTCTCATTTGGAGAATCCATAGTATCACTAGGATGTGAGTGAAGCTCAATGTTACATTTTTCAATAACATCAAAGATTTTATCTTTCAAACCAAATCATATATTATTTGAATTCCAATATGTTCTATTATAGGCACAATAATATCTTGATTGAAATGAGTTTGGTGCAAAATATGTATGTTTAATATGTGGAACTACAAAAAACTTCAAATCAAGCATATTTTTCAATATTACACTTGGAGAATCATTGAACTTAGGATATTGTCATCAAACACTAAGAGAAAGTGTTGGATTTTTTATAAGAGTCACTTTTGGTGAAGATGTAATATTTTTAGATACATGGATTTTAGTTAGAGATATAGAAACATGATTTCTTATAGTATGATCAATAATTTTAGCATATTCAAGCACCATTTCTAGTGTAATAGTATTAAAGCAAAGAGATTTAAGAGATTGAAAATTATGATAAAAAAATCTTCTCTTTGAGATGAAATATAAGATACCTAAAAAAATGTATTATTTCTCTAAATACATGGTACATACTAGATTTAAATTACAAGATATAATTAGAAACGATATCTCTTTCACCTTGGTGAAGAGAAAGAAAACACTTAAAATTAGCATATGGTCCTTTATTATTGATATCTTATGATACAAAAATATCTTTCCAACTTTATGTATGAAAAAATTCACTAAGAAGTCTATAATACCAATATAGGGCATGTTTTTATAAACCTCTATGGAATGTTTTGGGCTTATTATATTTATATTTCCCAAAAGAGGTAACAAAATGTTTAAGTGGAAAGTGAGGACCACCTAACCAATAACGTAGGTATTATATAGCCATGAAGCAAAGATGAGTCATTTACATTACTTACTATATGCTAGGTAAACATAACATTAGAATTGTTAGAAATATTTTTTTGTGTATTAGTACTTCATATTATAAGTGAAGTTATTTTTTATAGTTTAATAATATTATTATCTATGCGCTTGATTTATATTAACAACTTACCTGACTAAAACTATGGGTTTTGAGATTATTAGAGATAAAGTTTGACTTTACAAGAATATGGATTGTGTGGTTATTAGAGATAAAACTTAACTCCACAAGTTTAGAAGCTCAAAGCTTATATGTATGTCTCTTTAGTAAATATAACTGTTTAGTTTTTATGAATTATTTTTGAGAAAAAACTTTATTCGATATTATAACAAGACAAATCTAAAATAAATCTTCCATATTCTTGCCTTAATTAATGAAATTTTAATATGTTTATGTTTTTAGTTTATAGTTTAGGAACTATCAATTTGTGAGAAAAAATATATTGGTTTATTTAGCATTTGATTGGAATTTTTATTGGTGTTGTGACTGCAAATAAATTGAGGAGAAAGCAAAGAGTGTGAAGATAGAATCATGTCAGGAACCTAGAGAAGAAAGATGTTATCCAAAGAAGAAGAATCTTACAAAAATTATTTTGCACATAGCTATAGATCAAAATTAACGTGTCTTTGTGAGAAGTGTTTATAAAATAGTTTATATTCAGTAAAGCAAGATAAAATGTGTTAGGAGATAAATCTAGAGGAAGAGATTATATTAGATCATTGCCATATACAATCTCAAATTTTATTATTTGATTCAAAAAAATATTTATGTATCAATTTATTTAGTTGTTTTTTCTTCTTTTTTTCTCTCTTTTTTAATTTTTTTTTATATGTTTTAAAGTATTACATAAAATCACTAAATAATAATTTCACATCTTTATCCATAAATTAAAGATGATTATTATTTATATCCATCTACTAAAATATAAATATCAAGAAATATATCATCTTAACGATTCCATAATCTATATGAATTCCTTGTAATCTTGACATGCACCTACCACAACCCTCATGGTTAGGATATTTTTTCATCTCTGTATGTGTGAAAATCTTATAATTTGCCTATTTACAGGGTTTATATTATGTCTTTCCTAACCATCTCGGAATCATATTCCTTCTAACGTCATCAACGTGCATCGTAGTTCAGTTTTTTTAACAACAATAAAGTAAATTTAACTTTCTTTATTATATAGTATTTCTATTACCAGTTTAATTTTTTAGGCATATATGAAATGTTATTTAGCATTTAGGTTGTGTACAGTCAATAATATGTTTAGTATGTTAATAGCTAAATATAGTTTTTGGTGTCAATTTTTTATAAAATTTCAATTTAGTATTGTTTAATTAACATTGTCTATGTAGGTGATTATAGGTTATAATTTGTTTATATTAATTTTTAAACTATTGTTTAATTTATTAGCTAGTATATAATTTTTAAAGTTTAGAGTTTGTTAGGTCTAGATTTTTTGTCAATAAAATATGTTTGTTTCAATTTTAAATTATCAAAGTTATTATTGAATTTAAAGTTATACTCTTTGTAAAGGATGAATTATTAGGAGGTTATTCAATGTGTGACATAATAGAAGCATCACATAGTTTAAATTATTTAGTTGAGCATAACATCTATTGAATACATAGTGGAGACCTAGTCCCACTATAATTTTTGTATTTTTTATGTTTTTATGTGTTCTTATTGGGAATAAAATTGTAAACAACAAAATGTGTCCTTGTTTATGTATGTGTAATCAAACCATAATGAATGGTTGAGTGTGTCCCAATTCGATGCATATTTGATGTGTATAGTGAAAATAGATGTGTATGTTCACATAGATGTGAGGTATGAACACAAAGTGTGTCCTAGTTCATATTTGGATTGGTGATGTGTTCCCATACATAGATTGGATAGGTGTTCTCATCCATCCAAACATGTGTTTAACTACATTTTTTTTAGTGCATACGTATTATTCTCTTTATTTAATTACATACTAAGGGAGGAATGATGGAAATAGTCATTTATGTGTTGGCACATCACATGGTAAATGATGTTACTAGTTAGATTTTTAGTAATATTATTATTGTGTATATGTGTGTTTTACTAACAACTCTCCCCACTAAGAATAGGTATTATGTGATTGTTAGAGATAAATATTAATTCTAAAATTTTAGGAGCTCAAAGCCTATATGTATATCTATGTTTAATGAATATAATTAACTAGTTTTTATGAGTTATCTCTACTCAAAAACTTTAGAAATTGGCCCAATAACAATATACAATAGATTCTATAAATACTTCATGTAGTTCTCATTGTAATTCTTACTAAATACACTATGGTTAATATATCTTGGGAGAGCGTGATAGGAATCTTATGAGGTTCTCTCAGAGGTTGATTATTACCATTGATAATAGCCATAGTTACACAAGTTCTCATGGTTGTAGAAGACAAACACTTATGGCAAAGTCTATAAGACAAAGGCACACAAACACAAACTTAAGGGGAATATATATTTACATTATTTGTATCTTCAACCATGTATATAATTTCATCAAATAAGATTAGAATTCTCAAGAAAATATGCTTTTAAATATTTTAAAATTTATTGATTAATATTTTCACCATTCAAAACAACCAAATTTTATAATTTATTATCCAAAAAAGATAAAGCATTTAAATATATGTTGGTAATAAACCATGGTTATAATCAATAAATGCCTTGGTTGTGTAGTGTTGTCTCTTTTTCTTTTGAGAGTTCTTTGATATTATGCAGCATAGATCTCATCTTTTAATGGCACATTTTTAGTATGATTGATGACCGTTCACTGAATTTACATTGTATTTTCTCACATTTCATTACTTTTGAGTAGTGGTATCCTCTCTTTTATCTTTTCTATATATTTTTGGGGGTTTTATGTGTTTTTGGTGTATGTGATTTAGGGATTGTTGGGAGATTTGGGCCTCCCATTTGTGTCCCAAACTAGTTCATTATATTTAGTCAAAATATATCTTGTTTCTAGTTCATAGATCCAATCTTTGTAAAAGTATTTAACCCTTATAAAAAATAATCAATAAAATCCAAACACAATGGTAATGAAACCCTAAGGATGGTAAGGGGAATAAATCCTTAAAATAATAATGTGAAATAGATGAAAAAAAGTAAACCATAAGAAGTATGAGGGTACAAACTATAGGTTAAGTAAAGGTAGATCAAAGCTCACCAATTTTTTTTATTTAAATGTGTAATTAGAGATAAATTTCAATACAAAAAACCTAAATTATTTTCACAAGAAGATAAGAAATATGATAGTAAAAAATAACCCTTAATCTACCTCATGGCCATCATGATGAAATATAAAATAAATAACAAAGAAAGAGGCAAAGTAAACTAAGTAAATAATTTACAATATTGAATGAATAGTCACAGCTTGATAAAATTTTGGAATTATGAATGTACACACACACACACACATTCATTTTGTCATTTATTATAGAGATAAGAGTTAATTATTCATTTTCACTTCTTTATAATCTACTCTTTGACCATTCTACTTGAAGAGTTATTGCTTAGGGTTTATACTTGGAGAAGAATCTTACCTTGTAAAAAAGTCTTGGATACTTATGCCTTTCTTAGTGATCCTTACAAACCACCAAAACCTGTTGTGAAGCACCTTTAGCCAAGGGAGAGATTGAGTCTTGATGGGTTCATTTTCAAGATAAGTATATCTAAATTTAATCCTCTTTTTTAGTAGATAGAAGTAGCATAATTAATGGATTTTGAATATATTGTCTCTCTCCATGCATTAGGGTTTTATCTATACATAGACTTAAATTAGAATTCTCCTATGCATTGCTTACTTTTTATGTTTTTTACCCCATTTTTATGCCAAAAAAATTGGTGAGAATTAGATTATATTTTAATTTACTTGATAATTTATTTTTTAAATATGAAAACATAGGACCTATCTATGGTTATTGCATGTTATGTTGCTTAACTAGAGGATTTGGAACCCTATCTAGTGATGTTATTATGGTAGAAGATCCCTTGGTTAGGTATAGTAAATCCATGTCTTAGATAATGACCATGAATATATAATGTATCAATAATCAGAAGTGTAAGTAGGATTTATCTTCTTTGAGCTAGGATTGATTAATAGGTCAACTATATTTGCTTTTATATACAGGTTAGACCCAACTCAATGTTAGATTTTATTATCCAATGGGTGTCTCCCATTTTATCCCTTTGATCAAAAATATATGGAAGTTGACTTTACCCCATATCCTATGGGGTTTATGGAAAGAAATAAACTCTAGACTCTTTTAGAATAATAAAAGGAAATTGAATCACTAAATTAGTTAAGGAAAATTGGAAATCCCTCATTAAGAAGGACCAAAATAACATCTCCAAATCTAAAAATAGTAGTATCTAAAACTAGAATCTTGATGTCTATAGAATAATAAGGGGTCAAGAATAAGTTAGATATAAATCATGTCAAATGGAAAAATTCCCTTGGTTCTTGGTACAAATTAAACTTTGATGGCACAATGAAATGGAACCTAGGTGAAGCAGCAGGAGGAGGAGGAGTTATTAGATACTTATAAAAGTTTTGGTAGCGGCCTATTTGAGGCCCTTGGGTTTTTGAATAAATCACGTGGCAGAATCAAGAGCAATGGTATGTGGAATAAATGTATCTAAAGACTTGAAAATAAGGGCTCTTGTTATCTAAGGTGATTCTTTGAATACTAATAATTATATTGAGGTAAATTCAACCCCAAGTTGGTCCATTAAGAATTTGATAAGGGATGCTTAGAATTTTATGATGAATTTTAAAGATATAAGCACTAATCATACTTATAGAGAGGGTAATGGTTGTGCTAAATAGATGGTTAATAAAGGAGTTTTGATTTAGAGTTTTATTAAATGGAGTAAGGTGATTTATTTACCTTCAACCTTTATCAACATTTTAAATAAGGAAGCATATGTTCAACCTAGATAATTGGGTGGGGAATAAGATCTCCTTTTTTCTTTGTTATCCTCTAAATTATTAGTAATTGGAAGAGGGGATTGACCTTCATGGTGATTTGAAGACCTAGATGGAATAAGGCCACTTTCCAATCCCATGTAAAATCTAATCATTAAATAATAGGTGGCAATAAGGTTACTCTCATTTATTATTATCCTTGATAATTCATTATTAAAAAAATTGTGGGAAACATTCAAAATAGAGTCTCAAGCTATTTTCGGTCCAGATATTTTGTGATATTAAATTAAGAGAAAGTGATCCTACAAATAGGTTAGAATTGTGGAGAATGCTTGTGGATTGAGCCTATATTTTGTGTAGGCCTCAAAGACAACAAGACCATATGGAACATTCTTAAACATGGAGGTATGAATCCTTACATCGAAAAAAATTGGTGTTATGATTTTTGTTTGACACTAAACTTTGTCAAATCTTGAAATGAGAGGGTGGTCACCATGAGAGGGATTTCCATGGATATTTTAGATGAAAGAGTATCTTTGGTTATATGCATGTCTATGGAGGGTTCAATTTTTTTCAAGGATAGGTGCAAGAAGAAAGAGCTCATCCATAGTTTATTCAAAGAGGTAAAGAATCCATGAGGTTGAGGATGGTTTCTTGCACAACTCCTTGTCACTCCCATGGGGAGAGGTGTGCCTCCAAAGTATGAAATACATCACCCTCAAGGGTAAGTATAAACTAATTTATTCTCATAATTTCCATTTTTTAATCATTTTAGGCATAACATGACCATTAACATCCCATTTTACCCCATAATATCCCTTGAAAAGTTAGTTTTGGATTAGCATATGCATAAGAGTGATTTTCTTTTCCATTATGATCTCATCATTATTTTGATTCAGTTGGTTCTAATGATTATTAATTATGCAATTAGGAACCCTAAAAGGGAGGACCATTTATGAAATGAGTCAATTTCATCTTGTAGCATAATGAAAGGTGTGTATGAGGGTTAAGGGCTCAAGGAATAGATACTAGTATAGTTTGCTAAGAAATCAAATACTAAGGGTAAGGACCTAGTTAGATTGGTAAATATTCAATAATTCATAGCTATCAACAGTGGACCTCATAAATGAAATAAGGAAGCCTCTTCTTCTCCCTTAAAGTCAATGTTCGAGAGGTTAGCTAGAGACAAGTAGGATTTCCTTTTTATATGGAACAAACCAACCTCTTATTTTACCATTGAATCTCTAATCAGTGATAGAGTGGATAAGCTCAAGCAAACATTAAATAACTAGCTCATCTTCCTAAAGGATTTGGTAAGTGAGTTAAATAATTATAAAAAATATTTGTTGTAGTTTCATAATAGGTCAAAATATTAGAGTAGAGTTTCCAAGAAATAATTCAAATCAATTTCAAGCTCAAGCCATGACACTAACCATTTTAAGGAGAGGTGTTCCAAATGGGATCTACACTAAAGGTGATAGAGGAATAATTAGGGAAGTTGAGGGATATTGGTAGAGAAAGCAACAAGAATGAAATCCCCAACCCTAAGGTGGCCCAAGAAGAGACTAGGAAAAAAATAATTATAGAAGAAAATTTGATGGCCTTAGAAAGATAACTAGTATAAAAAAGAAAAATAATGAAGTCAAGGTTTTATAATAAAATAAAATACCCTTGATACTCAATTTCAAGCTCTGAGGAAGGAGATGGAAGTGACCAAGTGCCTGGATAATTTAGACAAGAAATAACCTTGTTGTTTAATTACTGGTTGGTCAAATTTTTGTTGAAGTTACACTAAATATTGTTATTATTCCCAATTTTATGGTACCCTGGATATTGTAAGCTTATTTGTAGTCTATTTAAAATTTTGGGCTTTATTATTCTATCTATATGGCTTTTTAAAACATTCTAGGGGGCTTTAAAAAGCCAAATATTTATCATAAATAAAAAATGTAATGAAATAAACATGTGATGCAATTAGTAAAAAGTAACACCTAACTTATAATATATATATATATACATTGAATATATTATTAATTAGGTGACAACACTATACAATGAAATGCCTGTAAGAGGACTAAAATATAAAATTATCATATGTGGGTGAATATAAGTTATAGGACGTGACGGCGATGTATCCATAAGTAAGTTATCATTGTCAAATCAAGTACGTTGATTATGTAATTATAATAATAAAAATCATCTATAGGAGATGAAATACTATATGACACATTCTCAAGATCCTTTGGATCTTCTATAATAGATCATTGCTATTAGGTGTTTGTTTGTGCATCCAATTTTGAGATATAACTTATCCACACACAATGCTCTTTTTCAGTTTTAGTTTTTCTATCTCTTAAAATAAAAATAATATCACATTGGAAATAAAATGTAATACAATTATGAGTTTCATCTAATTTTGTATCCATTTATTTTAACCAAGGGTTTTCTCATATAACATTTGACTTAAGAAGGCTCAATGTGGAAAGTGTCAATAAATGTTTTGGGACTAAGAGATATGGGAAATTGAATCTACCCCATTATGATATATGCAAGCACATAAATCTTAATCATATATTCAGTGTCATATATGAGGGATCTAATAAAATTAATATTACACATATTGAATTGAGTGGTGTCATCAATCATAATATTCTTATGTTAGTTTCCTTCTATGTCAGCACTAGTGACCAAAGGTTTTGTCATTAAAACATAAGTCTTGGTTAGCTTATTCGAAATTATGTTTTGATCACTAATATTCTTAGGTATGTATTTCTTAGGAGCTTCATTACTAGAATATTTTTTTTAATAAAATCTATTTTAGGTAATTATTATTTAGGTAACTCTTCATAAGATATGACATAATAGTTGGAGTAGTTTGATTCTCATTTGGAGAATCCATAATATCACTACGATGTGAGTGAAGCTCAAAGATACATTTTTTAATAACATCGAGGATTTTATCTTTCAAACCAAATAATGTATTAGTTGAATGTTCATGTGTTCTATTATAGGCACAATAATATCTTGATCTAAATGAGTTTGGTGTAAAATATGTATGGCAAATATGAGGAACTAAAAGCAACTTCAAATCAAGCATCTTCTTCACTATTACACTTGGAGAATCATTGAACTTAGGATATTGGCATAAAATACTAAGAGAAAGTGTAGGTCTTGTTATAGGAGTCACTTTTTATGAATATGTATTCTTTTTAGATACATGGATTTTATTTAAAAATATAGAAACATGATTTCTTTTAATATGACCAATCTTTTTAGCATATTCAAGCTCCATTTCTAGTGTAATATGTTGGAAATAAGCCACACCCAAACTGACGATGGAGTCACTTTTTATGAATATGTATTATTTTTAGATACATGGATTTTAGTTGGAAATATAGAAACACGATTGCTTCTAATAAGATAAATATTTTTAGCATATTCAAGCTCCATTTTTAGTGTAATAGTATCAAAGAAAACAGATTTGAAAGATTGAAAAGTATGATAAAAAAAAAATCTCTTTAAGATGAAATATGAGACACCTAAAAAAATCATTGTTTCTCTAAATCCATATGTTGGTAAATCAAATGGTACATATTAACATTAAATTGCAAGCTATAATTAGAAAAAAGATCTATTTCACCTTGGTAGAGAGAAGGGAAACACTTAAAATTGGTTTTCGGTCCTTTATTATTGATATATTATGATACAAAGATATCTTTCCAACTTTGGGTATGTATGCAAACAATCACTAGGAAGTCTATAGTATCAATCTAGGGCATGATTTTATAAGCTTCTATGAAATGTTTTTGGCAAGTTCATATTATTATATTTATATTTCCCAAGACAGATAACAAAGTGTTTAAGGGGAAAGTAAGTACTACCTAACCAATAAAATAATGTGAATGTAGGCATTATATATCCATGATGTAAAGGTGAGTCATTCACCTTACATATTATAGGCTACCAAACATAACATTAAAATTGTTATAAATAGTCTTTCATGTATTAGTACTTCAAATAGTAAGTGAAGTTATTTGTTATAGTTTTAGTAATATTGCTATTATGTGTGTGTTCTAGTTGTATTTACAATTTACTCCACTAAGAATATGAATTGTGTGATTATTAAATATAATAAGCTCAAAAATTATATGTATATCTCTTCTCAATGAATATAATTATTTAGTTTTTATGAGTTATCTCTAACCAAAAACTTTATTTAATATCATAGAAAGACAAATCTAAAATAAATCCTCATTTATCAAAACCTTCATATGTTTATGTTTTTAGTTTAGGAACTATTAGTTTGTGATAAAAAAGTATCTTGACTACAAATAAATGGAGTAGAAAGCAAAGAGTGTGAAGATAAAATCATGTGTCATGTGCAATTTTCCATCCCCATATTTTTTTCATCTCTCTGTATGTGTGCATATATTACAACAATATTATATCTTTCCAGACCATCTCACAATCATATTCATTCTAACATCATAAACAATAAAGTAAATCTAATGTGCATCATAGTTCAATTTTTTTAACAACAATAAAGTAAATTTAACTTTATTTATTACACAGTATTTCTATTACCAGTTTAATTTTTTAGGAATATATGAAATGTTATTTAGCATTTAGGTTGTGTATATTCAATAAGTTGTTTAGTGAGTTAATAGTTAAATATAGTTTTCGGTGTCAGCTTTTTATAAAATTTCAATTTAGTATTGTTTAGTTAACATTGTCTATATAGGTGATTACAAGTTATAATTTGTTTTTGTTAAATTCTAAACTATAGTTTAACTTATTAGGTGGTGTATAATTTTTCAAGTTTAAAGTTTGTTAGGTTTAGATATGTTGTCAATAAAATATATTTAATTCAATTTTAAATTGTCAAAGTCATCATTAAATTTAAAGTTGTACTCTTTGTAAAGGATGTATTATCAAGAGGTTATTCAATGTGTAACATATAATAGAAGCACCACATAGTTTAACTTATTTAGTTGAGCATGACAACATTTGTTGAATACATAGTGGAGATCCAATCCCATTATAATTTTTGTATTTTTTATGTTTTTATATGTGTTCAAAGAATATGTTTTTTCTCTTGGAATAAAATTGTAAACAACAAAGTGTGTCCTTATTTATGTATATGCAATCAAGCCATAATGAATAGTTGAGTGTGTCCCAATTTGATGTATATAATGAAAATAAATGTGTATGTTCACATAGACATGAGGTATGAACACAAAGTGTGTCCTAGTTCATACTTGGATTGGTGATATGTTCCCATACATGGATTGATTATGTGTTATTATCCATCCAAATTTGTGTTTAACTACATTTTTATTTCTAGTACATACATATTGTTCCCTTTTCGTTATTTTGATATTGAGGGGAGGAATGTTGGAAATAGTCATTTATGTGTTGGCACATCACATGGTAAATGATGTTACTAGTTAGAGTTTTATGAATATTATTATTGTGTATGTGTGTTTTTTTATAACAACTCTCCTCACTAAGAATAAGGGATTTTGTGACTGTTAGAGATAAATATTGACTTTGAAATTTTAGGAGCTCAAAGCCTATATGTATATCTATGTTCAATGAAGACAATTAACTAGTTTTATGAGTTATCTCTAACCAAAAAATTATCAATTGGATCAATAACAATAGCCAATACATTATAAAAATAAACCATGTAGTTCCCATTGTAATTCCTACTAAATGCATTATGGTTAATATCTCTTGGGAGAACATACTAGGAATTTTAAGAGGTTCATTCAGATGTTAATTATTACCATTGACAATAGCCATAGGTACACCATTTCTCATGGTTTTAGAAGACAAACACTTATGATAAAGTCTATAAGATAAAAGAACATAGACACAAACTTGAGGGGAATATATATTTGCATTATTTGTATCTTTAACCATATGTATAATTTCATCAATAAGACTAGGATTCTCAAGAAAATATGAATTTAAAGATTTTAAAATTCATTGGTTAATCTTTTCATCATTCAAAACAACCACATTTTACAATTTATTATCCAACAAAGATAAAACATTTAAATATATTTCACTAATAAACCATGATTATAATCAATAAAATCCTTGGTTGTGTAGTGTTGTCTCTTTTTCTTCTAAGAGCTCTTTGATATTGTGTAGCATAGATGTCATCTTTTAGTGGAACAGTTTTAGTATGATTGTTGATTATTTGTTGACTTTACATTATATTTTATCACCTTTCATTATTTTTGAGCAATTGTATCCTCTCTTTTTCCTTTTCTATCTAATTTTTTGGGGTTTTCTGTGTTGTTCGTGTATGTGATTTAGGGATTGTTGGGAGATTTGGGCCTCCCATTTATGTCCCAAACTGGTTCATTATCTCTAGTCAAAATCTATCTTGTTTTTGGTTTATAGCTCCAATCTTTGTAAAATAATTTACCCCTAATTAAAAAATAAGAAATAATATCCACACATAATGGTAATGAAACCCTAAGGATGGAAAGGGGAATACATCCTTAAAATAATAATGTGAAATATATGAAAAAAATAAACCATAAGAAGTAAAAGTGTACAAATTATAGGTTAAGTGTAGGTAGATAGGAGCTCACCAAAATGTTTTATTTGAATGTGTAAATAGGGATAAATTCTTATACATAAACCCTAAACTATTTTCATAAAGAAGATAAAAAATATGATAGTAAAAAAAAAACCTTAATCTACCTCATGGCCATCATAATGAAATATAAAATAAATAACAAAGAAAGAGGAAAAGTAAACTAAGTAAATAAACTACAATAGTGATTGAACAGTCACACCTTGATAAAAGTTTGGAATTATAAATGTAGATCTATATTGTGAAGGATTGTAGGAGAGTGTGTGTGAAATATACAGAACAAACATACCTAAGGTATAATAGACATTGACCTTTTGATAGTGATGACTATGTTTATGTGCATTGATTCTATACCATGCACCTTTTTGGGTTCTTATTTTTTTTTGCAGGTTTGCCTCTAGATGTCATAAAGTATTGCACTTTCACTTTCTATAATTCAAGAGAAAAAAATTATGAATTGATCTTCATTTCCTTCTAGGCATAATTCTCCCAATAAAATTTTCAAAAGAGAAAGGGAATAAGTGGTTAGTTGAGAAACCATAAATTAGTTTAAACTACATATCTTGTACACTAGAATAGAACCCCACATAGTTCATTTGTAGTGTGGATGGATAAATTGAGTGAGATCTTTAGCTTCCTCTTCTTAGGTGGAGATAAAACTACATGAAAATTTGCCTATTACAAAATAAAAAATATATAAAAGAGAGAAAAAGAATAAACATGATAGGATAGGGTTGAGAAAAGGAGAAAGAGAGAAAAATAATAAGCATGTCAATAAGTACCTAAACCAAGATTATGAACCTTATGCATAAGATGATATTTTAATAACAATCCTTACAACAAAATAATATTATATAATTAAATCATATTAGAATTTATAAACCTATAACTAAGTTCCAAGATCATCATGGATTTTTGTAATGGTTGCTACGAAGATCTAATATATTTTGAGGAATAGATGGTTTATTTAATTTTATAGGTTATAAAAGCTAGAATATTTGATAATATAACTTCTCTCCTCATTTTATCATTTAGGTCATTAGTATTTCCTATATTGACTTCAAGAATTCTTACATGTTTTAACTATAACATATTGTTCAAGCCCTCTCAGGTACACTTGTTTTTCTTAATTTTATAATTATGCAGAAACACACATAAATTTAATTAGGGCATTATTTAATCTTTTAAAATAAAGGTTAATCCAATTAAGTGAATTAAACTATTGAAAATTAAAATGAGGTAAAATATAGTAAATGTAGTAAAATATAGAATTTACATAAATCAAGAATTTGTTATAAAAATTAAATTGGACTACAGTTAGAGAATGTTCCTCAAAATTAAATTATTTTTTCATGTGTAAGTTGATTGGGACTAAAAAATGCATGAATATAACTACAACCAACATTGTGTTAGGAAATGGTAATTTTCATTTCCTGGGACAAGTACACAAGAGAGAGACAAGATTGTATTATGGCCTTAACTACTAACTACAACCAAATCTTGGTTGATTGTGTGCCTAATTATTGATCTATATCTATGTGGTTGCCTACAAGGGTTGAATTCTTAATCCTTTAGCTCACCTTTCCATGTGGAAGACCTAGAAAAAAAAATCAAGGACCTATACAAGAAACATAATACAAGTCAAATTACAAAAGGATAAATTGGGTTAAAGGAATAGCTAATATGGCTTCAAAAACATATTGTGACTGATAATTCCCTACATAGCCCAAATGGGCCTCATGTTGTAGTTATCCCTCATAAAGTGCTTATATGATCCATAATTGTGCAACCAGATGACTATAACTAGAATATTAATTGAAGTGATTAACAATTAGATGCCCTTGAATTACAATAAAATATATTATTACTATTATAATGATTCATAATTAGAATTGGAATAAATAGTGCTCTTTTGCTCTTAGTATGCTGAGTGGTTTCTTGACAGATGCAAAGTGTATTTGGAGAAGCCTTGATGTGTTTATATATAGGAATATTTTGAAAATTGTCATTGACCTACCTTATAAAATTTATAAGAGAGGTAATATTAAATGGATCAAATATAAAATTGTATAGTTGGAGTGTGGGGGAAAAGGCCATACTAGTTGGACATGGCCATAGTGCGCTCATGTCATCCTTCTATGGGCTTGTCCCAAAAACCCAAATACCATTGGGACATGATTAGTAAAGGTTTATGTATTGAATAGGGATAAATGTGATAGAAATATGGATATTTCTAAGATTATTTCAGTGTTTATGAGACAAAAAAGTTTTCCACATATATTGTAAGTTAGCAAATGGAAAATAGACCAATATAGGGTAAGGATGTCAAGAATAAACATTTTCAATCACTTAATGATTAATTTTAAGTGTCTACATTTTTTACCACTTTGTTATAGTGATGTGTATATATTAAAATTTGATATTTATAGTATCCTTGTCATGTATACTTGGCAAATACCTATCATGGTTATATCTCTCAGTTTTAGACCTTCCCCACTACCGAAAGGCTTTATTCTTAATTTCTTATATATTAGTCCAACCAATGTTATTATGATGACCCAAGCCTTATATTTTATTCAAAATTCTCTAAACCTAATTTATATCCTTCCCTACTAGTTTTAAACCAGTACTTATTTTCTAGCTCCCTAGACACTTGCATCCCAATAGGACTCTTATATCGATGTAGATGTCCATCTTTATTTAAAATGTCTAGTTCCAAAAATTCATCCAATTTTAAAATTTATCATGTCCTAATTATTTACCTAAGTTATTTAGTGTTAGTTATTTTCCAAATGGTTTGATATATATACAATATCAATCCTAATTCATTCCTCACCTAGGAATCACAGACAACTCACATACAAAGCTACCAAGGAATATTCAATTGAGCACTAAAGTGGTTAAACATGCTATATTAATTCCTATTATTTTATTATTCATAGGATTAGTCATGTTATATGTCTAAAGTACTAAAGGAACAACCCTTGACCCATATTTTCTAATTTATAATCTAGATCATTATATGTACTTGATTATCACATATTGCACCCTAGTGTACACACAATATAACACATAGGGGATAACTAAATAAGTTTGAGGCTTTCTTCATATTAATTTCTATTTAGGTATCACCCATCTATAGATGGGTCCTTGGTGTTATCTCAACACCATTAGCCCACATACCTATTTTTATCACAATTACTCTAAGAGTGAAGAGCTAGGGTTTGATCATTTGACAAAGAGTGAAAGCCTATGCGTGAGATATGAATACATCAAAAGGAGATAAAAAAACCCAAAAGGATCCTATTGTTCACATCCATATCCAATTAATATTTCATATAGGACACTGGCATCTAGGTTAGACATCTACATTGATGTAACCATCTAGATTTGACACAAACATCTAAGGCCACAGAGAGATGATTTTTAGAATATAATGATTGATCTAGGATATTGAATCAATTAAATTATATCTTGTTCCTACTCATTATGCACTATAAACTAGCTAAGTACTCTTGTTTCTAATTTATTGCAATATCTATCAATAGCTTTATTTTACTATTTTTATCATATTTTAGTATTAAATTTAGAATATTCATTTATCTAAGTTTAAAATTAATTGACTTGATATATATCTATTTATCACCCTTGTGTTTAAGATTTTCTATATTCTTAACCCTAATCCCCCATATTGTTTCCATTTAGGGTTAAACGTCTCTATATTATTGTTGTCTAACCATGGACTTTCTCCTTATGGGGATTTGATTTAATTGGAAAAATAAATCATGTGTCAACAAGTGGACACAATTTCATAATCACAACTACATAATATTTTACAAAATGGTTGGAGGTAATTCCACTTGAGTTTACCATAGGGGATGACATATGGAGGTTTTTCATGACCAATATCATTTCCCATTTTGGAATACCTTCAATAATTATTACCAATAATGGATCATCATTTAAAAATAAAATAGTGAAATACCTTTGTATCAAGTACAAAATAAAGCATACCTTTTCTACACCTTATTATCCATAGATTAATATTCAAGCAAAAGCAAAAAATAAAACCATTATAAAAATACCTAGTAAAGTAGTTGAAAGGTACAATAAAAACTAAAAAAAAATAGATTGTATATGCCTTATGGGCATTCCTCACTATTGTTTATACACCTAATTAGGCCACACCTTATTCCTTGGTTTATGATACAAAAGTAGTTCTACCTATTGAAATTGAAATACCATCTTTGCATACTTCTCTCAAATATATTATAAAAGATAATGAATACCAAGAAAAGTAGATACATCAGTTAGAAAAATTGAGTGACAAATGCACATATGATGCTAAACACTTATGGTTATATCAAGATCATGTCAATAAGGCATATAAAAAAAAATTAGCCACTTGAATTCATTGTGGGTATCCTAGTACTAAAATAAATTCAAAAGAACACTAGCCTAGAAAAAGACAAGAAAAGGAAATTCAAACCAAATTAGTTGAGACCATTCATGGTTATATAAAATTTGGGAAAAGGCATATTACTCCTAGATAAACTTGAAATAAAACCTCTTAAAACCCCAATGAACATTATTCACTTGTGTAATATCTTACCTAAAATATTCAAGAACATACCAAAAAATAATTCAAAAATAAAAAATATTCAGCATTTACGTGTCATATTAGCTCATTTGCATCTATTTTGTTTACTCCATGTTAGTAGATAGAATATCATTTATGTATACATAATTTTTAAACTTTATCAATTACTGGTGATTTCTCTCATTTATGAACCTATCGAGTCTTAATCTCTCTAAGTGCACACCTTAAAGGGTGCATTGGTTAAGGGGTGGGAAGACTAGTGGTGCTTCATAAGATTGTTGTATCCTATACCATCACTTTCAATATACACAAACATCTCTTATATACTTCCCTAAGCTTTACCTCGTCTCTTACACACTCATCCAAGTAATTCACCACCTTACACAACCTTTATCTAATATAAAAACATTTTTTGGCATTTATCAAATAATGTCAGCCTGGGATGACCCTATAATTAATTATATTTTCAAATTATGGGACTCTATCAGTCTTAACTAACTTGACCTAACTTACTTTTATTAATTAAAAATACAGGGTCACTTAAGGATGACACTATCTGCTAAACTTTTAGAGGGTTTAGGGTTAGATTTAGCTATATATACACATCCTTTTCATCATTTTAGAGAGGAAAGAATAAGAACATCATATATTGTGCATATTTTTATCCACCATTTTACTTTAGGATCATTTCTTAGGGTTTCAACACTACACTTGGAGATACGGATCTTATCTTGTGGATAATTATTTTGGATGCATAGATAAGTTGTGTATCCTAGATCTAACTTATCCTTGTTATCCTTATATGCCAAAACAAACTCTTAAAAATCACCTTGGACAATAGAGAGATTAAGGCTTAGCAGGTTCATCTTCAAAGGTAAGTATTCCTAATTTTGTTCCTCCTTTGTTAAAGTACATAAAATTACATTTGTTAGTTTATTTGCTTCTTTCCCATGTATTAAGATTTATTATCCATTGGATTAAGTATACATCTTATATGTATGTTCAATTTTATGTTTATTACCCCTATTTTATGTCATAAGCTTTGGTGAGCACTAGGATAGATTTTAATTTACTTTACATTTACTTTGTGAATATAGAAAACATAGGACCTAGATAGGTTTATTTCATAGTGTTGCTTGAATAGATGCTCTGGAAACATATATAATGATATTATTATGGTATGGGACCCATTGGTTAGGTATATAATATTCATATTGGTCATGACCCCAATTATCTAAATGTACCAACAAGCAAAAGTATAAGTGTGGTTTATCTTCTCTGAGCTAGGATTGATTTGTAGATCAACTATATTTTATATTATATACATTTTATTGAACCCAACATGAATCTAACCCTTCTAGGTTTTATTTCATACATTCATTTTATTATCATCTTAAATATTTTTATTTCTTTGGTATTATATCGAACATGTTGATATAGTCTATGTGCATAGATTTAACCCATAGTCACTCTAAATTGATTATGTTTTCTCTATGCAGGTCTTATCCAAATAAAAATGATTAGATCAATCATATTGATACAATTCTATTCTTCAACCATAGGATTGTAGATGTCATCGACCCAGTCAACTCTGTTCACAGTTCTCTTTTTAGCATACAGGTTTACAAACTTAGTCAAACTAGTTGACTATGTTCAAACATTATTTTCAACTTATAAGTTTGTAGACCTTTTTGACCTAGTTGACTCTATTTGTAGAACATAAAAATCAACATTTGAGAAACACAACATAAAAATTTTCAAACTAAGAATCTTTAAAATTATCAAGGTTCATTCTCACCTTCTTAATCATTTCTATTTTTCATTTATAGTCATGTTTTTCATAGTTTGTAGTCTATAAAAATGTAACCCTACAATGAACTAGATCGAATAGTTTAATAGAGTTCTATAGCCCATTTTCTCTCTAGAAGACTCAGTCAACCTATTTAACTATGTTCTTTTAAATCTTACTTCCATAGAATAGAAGCAACTTTGTCGACTCTATTATGTATTGTTTACATACAATGTTGCCTCAACTGACTCTGTACTCTTCATAGACAAAAAAATTAACCTATTTTTCTATTAATTAATTCACTTTTTATTTTATTTTCTTACATTCTCATAATAACAAACATAGACTAATTAGCTAGCTTTTAATTTACTGATTTAGTTACACTATTTTTTTCTTTTGCACACACTTCCAAATCACTTAAAACTAAAAATCATTAAACATGTTTTCCCAAAGTCTACCTACATGGATTTAATCACCAAGGGGGAATTTTTTTTTATCCAAGTATAAACATGTGGTTGATGATATATATTGGCAAAATATCCGACACCCTTATCATTAGGGGATTATGAAATGAGGGGGTAAGCCCCAATACCAAGCTAGTACCATCACCAATATATATCCATTTCAACTTGAAACTATCCATAGATTTATTTTTAGTTCCTTATTATAGCCAACTCCCTATCACATTAACTTCAAAATTTATTATGACCTAACAACATTTAGGAGTGACTAATTAGCTTATCATTTACATTAAAGTTTTGTTGCTCGCTCTTTTATCATTATATTTTGTACTGCAAAACTTATATTAGCCAACAATAATACAAGTTTTATGATTTGTGATACAATTAGATTAAACACATTGATCTAATTTCTTGTGTGCTTCATTATATTTTCTTAGCTATTATCTTATAAAAATTTCCCTATTTTTAGAACATAGTCATCTATGTTGACATAGGCTCTTATATACTGTTAGTTTTTCTTACCTTCAATAAATGGTCACCCTATATCATTATGTATATTTTTAGCCTATTTAGTCTCTCCCTATGTAGTACATAGTCAACCTATACAACTATGTTCTTTATTCCCTATTTTATTTCCTATCTTATAAAACACTATCTTTGGTTCAATTAGGTAGCTTACTAGTTGATCCTTCTTGTTGGAATAAATTTCATTGATTTCAAAGGAATTATAATGGATATGAACAAAAATGTCAAATAGTAATGTAGTCATAAGTGAATGGAAGTGTAGTCATAAGTGAATGGAATTATTGTTGAAAGTGAATGGAATTATTGTTGAAAGTGAATGGAATTATTGCCAAAATTCAATGAAAATGTCGATGGAAGTGAACAAAAATGTTGATGGAAATGTCGATAGAAGTGTTAATGGAAATGTTGATAAAAATGTCAATAGTCACATCTCTTGGTGAATAGGTACCTCCTGGATGGGACACATACTTTAAAGGCTATATAAGGGAGAAGAGATGTGGAAGTATTACAAGCATTTGATTTGATTGAATATCATACAAGTCTGAGAGAGAAGGAAGAGAAGAGAAGAGCATAACTTAAGAAAAGAAGTGTGAAGGTTAGATTTATTTGAATGAAGGATATCATATGAGAATTGTGAAAGAGAGGAGAGTAGAAAGTATATAAGAAAATTAGTGAGAGAAAGTGTAAGAGAATCAAATCCATCATTTGATTGAAGAAGCAATCATAGATGGTGGAATCAATTTAGCTTGGGGTTGATGCCTCATAGTCTAGAGATTGGTGTTCTTATGGGTTGGTGCTCATGAATTGGCTGGGTTGGTGCTTAGCAAAGGGGATCAGTGTCCCTAGTGGGTGGGTACTCATAAATTGACCAAGTTGGTGCTTGGTTTAGGGATTGGTGTCTCCATTAGGTTGGTTCTTGAAAACATTGTAATATATATATATATATATATATATATATATATATATATATATATAATCAATAGTGTGCCATGGTTTTCTCTCGAAAGGGTTTCCATGTAAATCATGTGTTATCTTGTGTTATTAATTGCTAAATATTAAATGTTTATGGTTGTTTTGGTTGATTAAATTTGAAAATATTAAAATATTATGTTATACTAATTCACCCCCCTTTTAGTATAAGCTTGTGCTTAACAATTGGTATAAAAGTGATTCCTTCAGAATCAGTCTAACCATTGGAAGGTAGATCCTAGGAGCACACATGGATAGTCATCAAGGTCAGGATGGTTTCTCCACAAACAAAGCACCATTATTTGATGGAATGAATTATGATTTTTTGGATTATAAGGATGAGAACATATCTTATGGATCTAGGTTTTGATATTTGGTCATCGGTAGAGAAAGGTATATAGCACCAACAAATCAGCCAATGGATCAGGCTAGAAAGAAGGCATGTGATAATATTGTTAAAGTGATGAATGACATTTTGTATGGCTTATTAGAATTGGAGTTTGTAAAAGTAATGCATTATGTGTCAGCAAAAGATATATGGGACAAACTTTAAAATATATATGAAGGTGATGACAAGGTTAAGAAGGCAAAGATTTAAATACATAGAAGGAAGTTTGAAAGTCTTAAGATGAAAGATGAAGAAAATTTTTTAGCCTATCTTCTCCATGTGGATGAGATAGTCAACATAATCAAAGGGATAGGTGAGAAAATAAAAGAATCAATTATAGTACAAAAAAATACTAAAATCATGCCCTATGGGGTATGATGCGAAAGTCTCAACTATTGAATAAATGAAGGACTCAGACACATTGAAGATGGATTAATTATATGGAATTATCATAGCATACGAAATGAGGATGGAAATAGAAAAGTCAACAAAGCATGAAGCATCTTTCAAAGTATGAAAAAAAGTGATAAAATAAAAACATGAATCAAGCTATAGAACCAATGAAGAGTTGGATAAAGAAGAAGCCCTATTTGTGAGAAATCTTAAAAAGGGATCTGGGATATATAAAGGTAAGTTAAATTTTAAGTGTTTCAATTGTGGAAAAATAGGACACTTTGCAAATAAATTTATCCATTCAAAAGAAGATATTATTAATGACAAAGAGGAAAATGATGAGAAATAAATTATCACAAGAGCAAGAAAAATTATAAATTAGATAAATGTGATAAAGAGAAGAGATTTGATAAAGAAAAGAAAAGCCTTTATTAAAAAAGGGCTAGTATCTCAGTGAGGAGATTGAAGGTGTTATGGATAGTGATGGAGGTGAATTTTTGTTTATTGGTATAGAAGATTGGGATGGTGATGACGAGATAACTAGAGGAGAATTTTGGAGTGATTCATAAGCTAGAGAAGAAAAAGTAGATCTCAAAGGAGAACTCTTAAGTTCCTTGAATGAAAACAAAATGCTTAGAAAAGAGAATCAAAAACAAAAGTGACAAATTCAAAAATATGAAGAATATGATCAAGATAGAGAAGAAGAGTTATCAAAAATTTGAGAGTCATAAATGGTCATCATGAGTCTAAATTCTCAAGTCAAAGAGACGAAGAAAATAAAGGAAGAGACTAAAATTGAACTGAAGGCAAATAAGGAAGAATGTGAGAAGCTAGAGGCTGAGATTATTTCCTTGAGAAAGGATTTAGAAAAGGTGAACACTAAATTGATAAGCAGTTTAAGATTTGAGAAGATCACAAAGGTTCTAGATGAGATTCTAGATCATCAGAGGTCACTATTCAACAAGTCAAGTCTTGGACATGGAGATGAACAAAAGGTTACCAAGGAGGATGTTAAAATTTCAAAACATGTGAAGATAGAAGAGAAGACTTCCATGAATAATGAAGTTTTTCAAGTAGAAGACAAAGGAAAGAACCATTGGCATGATAGAAGATCATTCTTACCAAAACAACCTGACATGTACCAAGGATCATTTTATGGCTATTTCCTTAATTGTAACATTTTTGGTCATAGATCAAATGAGTGTAAGGGACATGTGAGGAATGGATACACATGAAACAATGGTATAAATTTAGATATGAGGAATGGGCATGTAATAAATGAGTATGCATGGAACTATGGCACAAGTGAAGGATGTGAGAGGAATGAGCATGGTTGGAACATAAAAAAAGATTCATATGGTTTCTCAGGTAGAAATTCAATTACTCTATTATTAAAAGAAATTGTATGTTATAATTGCAATAAGTATGGACATATAGAGAGACAATGTGGAACTAATCCTATAGACCAGAATAAGAAATAGGATGCCCAAACCAAACTCAAAAGAGAATTTATGCAAGTTTGGAAGTGGATGCAACAACTAGATAATTAAGAGGAGTAATTTTTGCTTGTGAAAAAGGCATAAGGAGCAATGGCATGGAGGCCAATGATGAAGCACAAATCACAAGAAGAAATGTTAGTGAAGATCATGTTGAAGCAAGATAGATATGATGTGGACAGTGGAAAGATGTTACGAAGAGGAAAAATAAAAGATGATATTACAATAAGTGGTATAAAATAAATTCAAGATTGCAACAAAGACAATAAAAGAAGATAATATATTTTTAATCTATTGACTATGAAAGGAATCAAAAACTCAAGGAGAGCAGAGTGTACAACCCTTTACTATTGATGTCAAAGGGGGAGAATTTAAGATAGGGGGAGTTTGTACACTAATTCTTGGGGATTGCCATCAATCACAAAGGGGGAGATTGTTGGAATAATTGTCATTGATGTCAAAGGAATTGTAATGGATATGAACAGAAATGTCAAATGGAATTATTTATAGAAGCAAATGTAATTATTGTTGAAAGTGAATAGAATTGTTTTTAGAAGTTAACTAAATTGTTGCCAAAAGTGAATGGAAATGTTGACAGAAATGTCAATGATCACATCTCTTGGTGAAAAGGTACCTCTTGGATGGGACACATCCTTTAAATGCTATATAAGGGAGAATATATGTGTAATTATTATAATCATTTGATTTAATTGAAGATCATATAAGTGTGAGAGAGAAGGAAGAGAAGAGAAGAGCAGAAAATGAAATAGACTATCTCTTAAGAAAAGAAGTGTGAAGGGTAGATTTATTTGAATGAATAATATCATTTGAGAATTGTGAAAGAGAGGAGAGAAGAAAGTATATAATAAAATTAGTGAGAGAAAAAGTGTAAGATAATTAAATCCATCATTTGATTGAAGAAATAATCACAAATGGTGGAATCAATTTGTCTTGGGGGCAGTGCCTCATAGTCTAGGGGTTGGTGCTCCTATGGGTCAGTGCTCACGAATTGGCCGCGTTGGTGCTTGGTGAAGGGGATCAGTGTCCCTAGTGGGTGGGTGATCACAAATATATGAATTTTTTGGTTGGATTTGGGATTGGTGTCTCTAGTAGGTTGGTGCCTGCAAACATTGTAAAAGAGTTATATATATAAAAGCAATATTTTTTCATGGTTTAGTCTTGAAAGGGTTTCCATGTAAATCATGTGTTCTATTGTGTTATTAATTTATAAATATTGAATTTTTATGGTTGTTATGGTTGATTAAACTTGAAAATATTAAAATGTTATGTTATATTGATTCACCCCCCTCTTAGTATAAGCTTGTGTTTAACACTTCTTTCCATCAAGTTTGTAACCTCTTTTCTTCATCATGAATATATTTTTTGAGGAAAATATAAAATTAAATAAAATTAACACGATGAGTTTTACCAACACCAATAGGTTTCCCAAGACATAGTGTGTGGCATCCACCATGAATGAAAGCAATGTCCATGTTGCCACTCACACTACCAACTATGAGACTCCTCCTCATTCATCCTCAATTTGTAATCATTTATTATCACTAGAAGATGAACATGATTTATAGTACACAAATGAAATACTATTTTTCATCAATTAATTCCCTCAACATAGAGGAAAATACCCTTCAACCATTTATAATCTCATAATAGGTCCTAATATAGAAGAACCTCCTTTGCCCTCCCCTACCTTTTATCATAGATTAGGGAACCAATTTCTTGGCATCTCAACATTTTCCTTCTATTATTTATCTTTCACACACCATGACATCTTCTTTCATGACTTATTTAACCTCCATGCCAAGTATTTATACCAACATGGTAGGTTCAAATTCTAGTGGGCCTCTTCAAAAGACCCTTCTCCTTAACCATAAAACTAGTACATCTTTTTCTACCAATGTTTCTCATGCCACTTATGCATCTTTTTCTACCAATGCTTTGCATGCCATTAGTGATTATTTTGATACCAATGCTACTCATGCCACTAGTATAGTGTATACTAATACTCATAGTTTAACTCAATCTATTAATACTAACACTAATGCATCACATTTTGATCACACTAGTCAAAATGTTTCCCAAACTAACCAAATTCTATTAAAAACACAATCAAATGCATACCTTATAAACCATTAATGAAAATCAGATGATGAAAATGTAAAATCATTTGATTCATCTTCAAAACCAACCTCAATAAGGTTCATGGGTTATACAAAATCTGAATGCCCTGCCACCCCACTTTAGGGGTTCCCATGGTAACCTTATCTTGTAACCACCACTCATTAATAAAATAATCAAACATCCAAAAAATGAACCTCTGGTACCTCAAATTGCTAATATTTATATATGAGGTATGACACCCACCATCACCTATAATGGATCCACCAATCTTACATTGCATTTAAAAACATTTGGTAACCTTTATAAAGATTGGGTCAAACATAACACCTTTTTCGATAACAAACTATTAGCTAAAACATTCTAAGGAAATGTTTTATATGGATACAATCAATTAAAAACCTATTCTATCACTAACCTTGAAGACTTGGTTATCTCACTAGTCTAAAATTTTCAAATTAATGATGTTTTTAAGAACAACTTAGCCCACTTTATAAATTAAAAACAACTTGAAACTAAAATGGCACAAGCCTTCATCAAATGACAGAATAACTTGTCTAAAAAATATGAACACAATATGGCATCTAACAATATCTTCCACCTATTCATTAATTCTCTATACCCCAAATTAAAATATCAGGTTAGGACTCTCTCTTCAATAACCCTGGAAGAATCCCTCGATTAAGCTAAATAATAAGACTTCCTCATGCATAAATTTGAACCATCTCAACCTAAAATGGGCACTCATATGCCCATTAAAAATCAAATTTGTCATGTAACTAATGATGGTGTTACCAACATCTATGACACTATTTGTAGAATTTAAGTAATTATTCCAAATAATGTTATGGGGCATGTTCCCCTAAAAACAACACTCCAACTACTACATTTTTTCAACCCAACCACACTAATGTGCATAAACCATTATCCTTATCAGAGCTTCAAGAACATCTTCCAAGACCTCTACCATGAGATCTTGGCCCCACTCATCTTATGAAATCATGGTATGATCCAAACAAATTTTGTTGGTTTTATGTAAGTTGGGGACACTCTCATGAGACTTGTATATAATTATACAATCTTACTATGGATTTTATTCTTAGTCCAAACTTTGAACATGAAAAATGTATTTGAAAACATTAACAATCATATGACATAACTTTTAAATCCCATAAAAGGCAAAATATAAACCAAGTTAATGCTCATCTTGTTATTTGCAAAGATCCTCTTCCTAATTACCAAGATAACATTGACAAGCCTAGTCCTTATACAAATAATGTTAAAAGTCTTATATACATCACTACCAATGAAAAAAACATGGTTAATATGACTAACATGAGATGATTAGTTTCTTTTATTGACTCAAATCCAACACATATGCATCACACCTCTCAATTATTCCACATCATTCAGGACACTTCCCCATCCCATCTAATTGACTTGGGTCAAGAGGAACTTATAACCATTCAAACACCACTCTCAATCACACCACTTGATTATACCTCTCATACCATCTCTACCCTTACTCCAACATCCACACAACAAAACTAGATTCCCAAAACTTCCAATAGTATTTATTTAACCCCACCACAAGAAATACCTCAGCCAACCATCACATCACCTAAAGTAAATCAACCCATTTATAGTCAACCTAAACTAGCTACACCCTATCAACACAGTTTCAATTAAACCTCTAACCCTCTTTCTTATAAGCTCTTGAAATATTATGTGCCTATATTTATCAATCCTCCCATGGGTTATGATGAATGGGATCCCATTACATAACTTTCTCACCTCCCATATCAAATAACCTTATTATAATTAATGATAACTTATCCCCATCATCGAAACTATATAATGTAATTATTGTTTGAAATGAACATCCCTCATCCTCCATAGATAGGATACAAAACTACCCTATCTTGTTTTGAAGATAATATACTTTAATAATGTGAATAAATGTCCATCCATGTTGATGAAATAGTGGATACTTCTCTTTAACTTAAGTTCCCTATCACTTCCATGGGTGATATCCAAGTTAAGTGTGCCTTGATTGATGAAGGTTAAGGTACATGCATTGCCTCCCTTGACTTCATTAAGACACTTGTATATTTTGAATAAAACTTAAATCTACATGTAGAACATGTCAAGGATATGATAGAATGAAAATACCTCTTTTAAATTGTGTTTGGCTTCCCATTACCATTCCTTATATCACCATCCACATGAAAGTTATGATCTTTAACTTTTCACTTTCTTACAATAAATTACTTGTTTGACCTTGGACTCATTGTGTGAGATTATTTGCCTCTTTTGCATGCCAATGTGTCAAATTCCTCCACAATGGAGCTATTTAAAATATTTAAGGAGACACAAACCCTTAGAATGTGGCATCTTTAAAATACCTACCCTTGAAGCTTTGCCTAGTATCCCATTTCAAGAATCTCAACTCTTCAACTATCCAGTCAATTCCACTCGAGTTTATAATCATCACCCCAAAATAATTGGGAACATTCCACCTAACCTCTTAGATTTTGATGATGATGAGCCAAATGAGATAAGCTTCAATATCAAAACCTCATATTTATCCCCTTATATCATCACCTAACTTCCTCCTTATTGGTAACCTTGATCCCATCAACCAGCTACTAATGATATCCTCGTTGTATTAACTAATACTATACATTATATCCATCACATGTCTTCTGATGAAAAAATCATCCCTACATGTACTATCAACTAACATACACCTGACGATGATGATGGATATGCTTTAGACAACCTATTTTTAGTCAAAATCATCCAAGCTAGAAATGTTGAAGTTTTTTTATATCACTCTTATTTATTTCAGTCCTTTTGTTCATCTTTTAGTAATCCTTCATTTATGGTGCATAATACTAGTCTTATTACTATTTGTCATGGGGTAAAGATAGAGCACTCAAACAATAAACCTCCAGTCATAACAGCCCCTCAGAAGTATGCTCATGGGTCATGTCATGATATGTCCTTATGACTTTGATAGATACTAATACCCTTATAGTTTGCTTCCTATAGAGATGTTATCTACTATTCTTAAACAAGTTGCATGGCCAGCCTTACCTTTAGATGACCTTAGTTCAATTTCTACTCTAGCCTTACCATCAAATGAACATAGTCTAGTTTTTGTTCCAGCCCCACCTTTCCTTGGTGATGGCCTTCTTCCTTTATCATAACTTTATCCCATGCCTACCCAATTAGTAGATCAACTTTATTTTGATATCCACAAATTTGTCAATCATTGGACCAAAGATTGTTATTTATATCAACCATCCCCAGCTTCTCCTTCTACCTCTTCAGCTAGTAGTCCCCAGAATCCTACTAACAAATGTATTTATTTTTTTCATGGGATAAATAACCACTCTTCCAATCATTGTCACAAAATTAGGCAATATATCAACACATTTTTCCCAGCTACTGCTCAACCCAAAGACAAGGCCATACCTCCTCCTAAACTATTACCAAAGTATATCTCTAAATATGGGGAAGTATAATCTCTTTAGGACTAGTTTGGTACACATCATATTGATTATTACCGTATTATCCAGTATCACCTTCGTGACTTCCCCCAGTCGACACCTACATAATTCATTCCTCCTTCCATAGGTCACACACACAAAAAGGCTCCTCCTTTTCTACAATTTTCACCTCCTTCTCATCCCATCAATACTATTCCCATTCATACATACATTCCTCTCCTTGAGTATCCTATGCACAAGATCCATCCTAAGCATTAATCTTTATTAGCTATACCTACATTTTCAACTAAGGAGATATAAAAGGAAGTCTTTGCACAATTTTCTATGAAGATTGATGAGACTCTCATTGATGTTAGAATTCTACTTCATAGAGATGTTTTAGGTGTCATAAATAATACTTGTGGTCAATTTATCAATATTTATGAACATGACATGTTGTTCTTTCACATTGTTCTATTTTATGATTTGGATTGGATTTGTGATCCATTTTTTATATATCTTATACACTTAATTATGTGTTAAATTTGATTTCACTTATCTATTTTACATGGATCATTATATTATGCTTTAATTGATTCATATGGTTTCATTTACTTTCATATTTCTTATGGCTTCTTATCATTCTTTTCATGATTGCACACTTATACTTATGAGTTTAATTCTTTCATGAATTCTTTTTATTTTACAATGATTGTTTGTATTTTGTCTTTACAATATGATCAGTTATTAAACAAGACTTCTCATTGTAATACTACTATATACCCATCTACTTTGGATCTCTTTTCTTTCTTTATTTTCCTTTCACATACTAAGCATACATACAATTGATACTTGAGATTACATACTAGTTCATGGGTAAGTCTAAGTGTTTAGTCAATCATATCTTTGGATACTTATCCTCATTTAAACTGAATTCTAAATATCATTCATGCATATCCTTTATATCACTCATGTTGGTTATTCCAAATCCATATGTGGGAGGAATCATAAAAGCCATAAAAAAAAGCTAAAATACAAATCATTTAAACAAAAGGAAATTATTTAAAAAGGCAACATACAAATTCAAACTTATAATCACACCAAAAGACATGATTCATAACACATTTCCTATTTCTAATCAAAGCTCATTTTATGCATTTGGCCTCATTATAGAGTTAAGGTCCATTAAGGTGTGATAAGCCACTAGATTGGGATAGGAGAATTAAAAAAATATGTGTTACCTACATTCTCACATAAGTACCCAATATTCATAGTAGACTGATGGATCTGTAAGAGGTCTCAAGGAATAGGGAACATGTTGTGGAAGTTAGATCCATTTTAATTTTCTTATTCATATAACCTTCATGAGTTGATCTTAATATCTCACCTATTTGCCTATATATCTTTGTGCTTATTGTGAGCAGGTATCCTTTGTATTTTAATGGTTACTAGACTCTTAGTGTCTCTCCTTTATACCTAGTATGCCTAATATTTCAAAAGGTCTTCTCATAGACACCTATGTCTTAATTTTTACATTCCCTCTTTCATTACATCATTATTAATATTTCCCCTTGATAAATATTGTTTTGTTAACTCATCATTTCCCTTAGGTTTTTCTTTTGTGAGTTGCAGTATAAGACCATGGATAGGATCAAAATCTCCTCATAAATTACCATAATAAAATATTTCCTTATTTTTTACCATTATGACATTTCACCTCATTGGTGTTCCCATTGTGATTTGCAGTGTAAGACCATGGATAGGACTAGTCCCTCCTCATAAATTAATGCATTAAAACATATTTTAAATTATTCTCATAATTATTTCCACCTCATTGGTGTTTCCTTTGTGATTTGCAATGTAAGACCATGGATAAGACCAGGACCTCCTCACAAACTATTCCAATACCCAATTCATAGTATAACCAAGTCACAATAAAATTACATGTGCCAAATTTGAGATAGTTTGTGTTAGATTATGGTTTACACATCATTAACATACTTCCCATCTTTATTTGGAATGTTTTATGCTTAATTCATAATCACTTCACTTTTATATTTTTATTTTATGATTGTATTTATTTTTTCAACCATTAATTTAAATGTATCATACTTCCCATCTTGAATTAGTATGATTAATTTGATTTGCATTCCATTTTTTTTATTTTCATACTTCCTAACTTGATTTAGAATGATTGATTAACTTTATTGGTTGTGTATTTTTATACCATTGGTTTTCATGTGTCTTCCATTTTATTACAAATTTTCATACTTCCCAATTTGATATAGTATGATTTTTATTAATTTCAATTTGGTGAAAATATTTTCATGGTTTGAAAATATTTGTTACCCTTCTTACCTCTTTGGTTTATTATACTTATTCATATATTTTTTTTTACACATTTCCCACTGTGATGTAATGTGTATTACAGTTATTTTGACTAATTATAATTTTTAAAATCATTTTTGCCTTTTATTTTTGACCATGCATATGTATCACATAATTATAGAAAAGAAAACATACATCACATATTTCCCATATCCTATATAACAAAAGTAAAATGCATGTGATAGAAAGGAAATATATCCATACATCCACATACAAATCCAAGTACAACTCATAAGATAAATGAACTATCAATATAAATATATATATATATATATATATATATATATATATATATATATATATATATATATATATATATATATATATAATCATGTGTTTTATACAATACAAGTATAAAATACAATAGCTACAACACTAAAGCTATGCTCCATCCTATCTATCCTATGGCCTAGCCACACTACCCATCGATGCCTATGACTAATGCCTCTAAAAAATATACTATAAAGAGGACGTTTGAGATCTCAATCCAAAAATTAGACCATATAGGTTGGTCATCTAGGCCTATACCTATCTAAGTTGAATAGTAGTCTCCATGTGCATGGATCACTCCTATGTTAAGGCCTACCAAATATGAGAAAATATACATTAGATCACATGTATATATATTTCACATCATCTATCTATCATAAACAATGATGAAACTAGTGTTTTATATAAAAAACTTAAACTAAATCAAAACATCTCTCACTAGTGTCGATATCACCAACCATGGTCTCACCATCTGATCGCCCACTGAGCACTTATTCCATCAATTGCCTCTGCACCAATGCAAAAATAGGAGTCCAAAACCAATATCATCATGCCCCCCTCCTAATTGGACTCTATATAGACTAAGTATGTCTTGCCATCACTGCAAGATTCCCTTATATGATAGCCAACGACCTATGTCTCCTCACATTGATGGTCACACCCTTTTTATATTTACTATTTAAAATTATTTACTTGTCAAATATTTACAATCAAATTCCATTTTTAAATTATAATTATTTACATCTATGTTACTCCACTTTTTATCATAGCCAAAACATAATCCTTTTGTACATTTATCTTCAATTCGTTGAGGGGTCAATCTGGTAGGTGAAGGAAATGATGGCATCAATATGCTATGATCTCTAAAGTGATTAAATGGCTACTTCTTGTTGGCTATGAATTTTTCCTCAAACTTTCATGCCATGATGATAGAATCAAAAAACTTAAGTGGATTAGACATGCGTACCTCATGTTTAATGTGGTCCTTGAGGCCTCCCAAAAATAGGTCATTCAGGTTCTCATTAGAAATTGTCTCCACACGTAAAGATAGGCTATAAAAATTATGAATATAATCCTTGATTGAACTAGTTTGTCATAATTTTTCTAATTGACTAAAGTAGTTCTTTGTTATACTATTGTTATAGTGTAATTGTAAATCCTCTATAAAAACTTACTAGGTAACATTGAGAGTCATCTTTTTATTTTGAGCACACAACTATCGATACCAAATTACTTGTTCAGGTTATAGATACAAGGATGCCATGGTAACCTTTTGTCCACATGGGATCTGATTTATATTAAAAAAAAATTATCCATTTGGTTGATCTAATTGAGTGGATCCTTTCCATTAAATTTACACATATCTACCTTTGGTAACATGTTCTATTGTGGTAAGGTACTTGGATTTGAATTTGGCTAGTTGGGAGATGCACCTTGGTGGGGTTATGTAATAGTGATAGTTGGCTGATTTGATTGATTATTTTTTAAATCTATCATGATATTTTCCAAACTAGATTATATGAATTTTATATTATATTGTATGCCTTGTATCTCACTTTGAATGCCTTGCACATTGTAGTCAAGCTGACTCACTTTATGATCTTCTCAGAGAACTCTAGTATAAAGCATCTAGTAACTCCACCTTCTGACTCCATATATTCCTTGTGAGGAGTTTTACCTAGGGTTTTCGTACCCTTTCCTCTACCCCTAGTTTGTGGTCCTAACATAAAAGGGCTTGACAATGTCACCCTTGATTGACACTTTTAACCTAACTTTGACCAAGAGATATTGTACTTATGTAGGAATCAAATCAAAAAATATAAAGAGCATACCCCATATATATTTTTCTTAGATTTCCAAAAATGTAAACAACTCTAAAAAAATCCTTGAATTTTGCACTATAGAGCAAATTTATGAAAACAAACTAGAAATAACTTTTGAAAAATAGATCTAAGTGATCTAAAATTTGAATGGAAGCTTCCTTGAATTAGTTTTCACCTCCATTTAAAATATTACAAATAAATTCATAACCATTTTAGAGATATCGACAAATTACAAAATCTAGGGTTTTTTACCTGATTATGGCCCAAATCGATGCTTTGATACCACTTGTAATGATATTAATTAAACAAATAAGCATAATAATAGAAATATATCATAAAATATGAATAATAGATCATTTAATCCGAGGGGGAACCTCCCAAATGCTTGAAATAAGAAATGAATACTTAAATATGATAAAAAAACTACCCACAAACTCTTACACACACACACACACACACACACACACACACACACACACACACACACACACATGTTGAGATATGTTAACATTATTAATTATAAATAACACAATTATTTATATTATGTTAATAGAGTTTTATAGTTTGTTAGTTACTCAAATATATTATTAGTAACAATATATTCATATATAGTGTTTGGTTAGTAGGTTGGTTATTTGGTTGAGGGTTTATAGGGATCTTAGGATCCCCACATATAGGCTTTACACTTCTTATATAAGTGCCTTGTAACCATTCAAATATTATATACAGAGTGAAAGAATATTATGAAATACTGTGTTATTTGTTCTATGTAAATAGTATTGATCTTCTACTAATCTAAACCAAATTTATTATCTAATATCAGAGTAAGATTTTAAAATGGCTACAAAGTTTTAATTTTTCATCAAGGTGCAGCCACACTCTTCTATTTATTGCTTTGGATTGATGGGTTTTGTTTGTTGAGAGGATAAGTATAGTTGTGCATATCTGCTTAGGTGTACTACGTAGTAAGATAAAGATTCATGTGCATACTATCATTATTCCACATGTGAATCTATCTAAAGAATTCTGCCATTCATGTTCTACCTTGAAATTATTTTCTTTACATCTGAACTATCTATTATCTTGTGGGATGCTCGATTCTATTCATGTTATATTCATTTTATTATCATGCATAGTAGCTCAAGTGCAGTCATAAACCCCCACATTAGAGTCTCATTATTCTAAAATTTTTATTAAGAACTAATCTACATAAAATTTAGTGAGAGCATATAATAGTTTGGAAATGTGCGTTAAAATCTGCTATAAGATAGTTTGAATATTTCCATCTTTGTGCAGACCTATGTACATTCCTAGCATGACGGTCTAGAGTCTTGGATCTTATTTTAAACCATAGATTTATAATTTTGAACATATATCTACATAAATAGAACTCCTAATAAGGACTTATCATAATCTCCTATAGATTAAAAAATAACTCACGTGGCTATCAATCTTCCTCTAGCTGTGTGTCTATGGATCATTATCGGTCTTCCTCCTCCATACATTTTTTTTCTTGACTTATCTATCAAGTTAGAATTTCCATCATTACTTATATAGATAATAGCATATACTGTAGGATTGAATAAGTTCAATTATATATTTATCACATATTCCACATTCACAACTCAAAGTATTATGAGAGCAACCCAAGATCCCAACCTACATCAAATCTCGGCTATAGCTACTTCCACTTGTATACATTTGAATAGGTACACATGACATGTAGATCCATGAAAAATGTTTCAACATCATCTTATTCATTATTTAACACATAGATCTTATATCAACACAACATCAACATTCACTTTGCACTCAGCTAGAACTAGGATAAATTTAGTACATGTGATTTATTTATTTCGGATTCTTATAAGTCTATATTCATGCTTACTATATTTTCCCTCGTTTGACTCATATTTTGTTATGCCTTCCATCAATATCATGCAAAGTTATAACATATTCATTCTTCATAAGTCATATGCTTGCTAGATTATATCAATGTTTATTTAGTTTTAACAGTCAAATATTTAGTCTTTAAAATGTCATTAAGTATTGTTTTGATAAATTCTAAATTTTTATGATCGATATAAAGAGTAGTTTAGTTATAGATCTATTTTTTGTATTATTTAATATTTGTATAAAAAATTTAAAAGTCTCAATCTTTAATTTTGTCATTGTAAGTAATCATGTTGATTTTATGAGTCAAAATCAAAACAAAAAGAGTTGTGATTTTATATTTTTGTCAATAAAATATGTCGACATTATCAAAGTCAAAATCTATCTTGTATAGGCACATTATCAGGTTAACCTGATGTCCTAAGTCATATGTGTCAGTTATGAGTGTGAGAGAGTTTTGTCTTAAAAAATGGCATGCAAGGGTTGATATTCAAATCCATATTTTCTAAGTAGCAGGTACTAGAGGAAAGAGGAAACACATGCTAGAGTTTTCATAGCCTCTCATTAGCCCTAGTGATGAGACCACTTTCTACTTTAGTGAAGTATTTTATTTTCAGTTGTGTGGTGTGTTTTTGTATTTTGTCAACATGGTATGGTTTGAAATGAGAATAAATGATGTATGCCTATTCATATTTGTCATAAGTGAACTATTAATTCCTATTTAACTTCTCTAAAATGTGATAGTGATGAGAACTAGTAATTATACTACACATCGTGATGTGGTTTATGGTAAGCCACTTGTAAAACCATTATCTTGTGGTTTGTGCTCAACCACTTGTAAAACTACTATTTTGTGGTTTGTGGTCAGCCACTTGTAAAACTATTACTTTATGGTTTGTGTTAAGCCACTTGTAAAACCATTATTTTTCATTGTTGGTCAGCCATTTGTAAAACCATCATGTAAGGTTTGTGATTGTCCTTTGAAAATCACCAAATCATAAGTACAGGTGCAGATATGAGAGAGGTATTTTCCCCATGTTCACATTAAGTGGGTGTAGATAAGATTAATAATGTTCACAAGGGGGTGAATGTTGAGGTGTGTTAACATTATTAACTGAAAATAATGTAATTATTGATATTACATTAATAAATTTTTATAGTTTTTTAGTTACTTGAATATATTATTAGTAACAATATATTTGCATATAGTGTTTGGTTAGTAGGTTGGTTATTTGGTTGAGGGTTTATAGGGATCTCAGGATCCCCACATATAGTCTTTGCACTTCCTATATAAGTTCCTTGTAACCATCCAAATAATATATACATAGTGAAAGAATATTATGAAATACTGGGTTATTTATTGTATGTAAACAATATTGATCTTCTACTAATCTAAACTAGATCTATTAATATAGTTTATCTAGGCCATGGTTACTCCATTAGCCAACCTACTAACCCAATGACAGCATAGATAAATGTGATTTAACATCAAAGAGGAACAAGTAAGACACAAGTTAGCTATTCATATTTTGTTAGAGGCATAGCACTTTTTTCTACTAGCCCTTTTTTAATCGTAAGATGTTCTAGAATCCTAACATTATAGAGAATATTTTCACATATTACATGTGTATATATATATATATATATATATATATATATATATATATATATATATATATATATATATATATATATATATATATTTAATGATTTTTGCTAATTTCTACGGGTTCACCTAATTTTCCATACATTGGACACCTTCAAATTTCTTTCACTTCATTCCTTTTATATAGAGCTAAGGTAATTAAAGCTATGTATTTTTCAATTCTATCCTTTTCATTTATCTTATTCAGTTATTACTACAATTTATTCATCTTTAGCATTGTGTGTTGCTTTGTTCTTTTCCTAAATCACCATCTCATGTTGCACCTACATAACATGTGATGAGCTTCAAGTGGGGTATATGTATACACATAATATTTTCAAACTTTATCAATTAATGATGCTTTCTCTCTTGAGAAACTTATCGAGTTAAAATCTCTCTAAGTGCATGCATTAAAGGGTGCATTGTGAAATGGGTGAGCAGACCATTTGTGCTTATTAAAATTGTTTTTCCCTATACCACCACTTCTAATCTACACAAATATCTCCTATACACTTCAATAAAGTTTTCATCCTCCCTTACACACTCCTCGAAGCAGTTCACTGCCTTACATAGCCCCCATCTAAGTTAAATAATATTTTCAACATTTATCAAACAATGTCAACTTGGCCCAACCCTATACTTAAATTATATTTGCACATTACAAGACTCTGTTAGCTAATTAAAAATTCATTGTCTTTTAGGGCCAACACTATTTTCTAAACTTTTGAAAGGGTTTAGGGTTAGATTCAACTATATATAATAATTATCCCTAACATGTGTACCTATGGGTCAGTTCAGTAAGGTTGAAAACATTCCAAGATTAAACTATCAATGGAAAAAATCAATGTGCATGTTATTTACCTCTTTCATATCCTCAGGGGCTAAAAATGTTTTATTGAAGCTAATATTTTTTAGTTTCAGCACATAAATTTGCTCATTTGGAAGGGACATCAATTTTATTGAACATATTCTCCATGTTCTAGAGGAGAGGTACTATTGGACTAGTTGAGCATAGTTTTTCAATCAAATAACACTACATTTTCCTCTTGGTGTGAGTATGGCCCCAAAGTGGGGTTGTATTGATTGGGATATGAAATTTGTATGTTATGAAGGCAAAATGGTGGTCACCATTTGAGGCATTTGGGAAAGAGTGTATGTTTTTTTAGTGATGGAAATCATGGCTTGTTTATGATTAAGAGGATAGGATTTTGCTCTAGGTACCCCTATAGCTTGACACATAGTTGTTTGTAGCATAGAGGCACCATAAGTATATGAAATGTTCTTCTTAGTCACAATGATATATCCATCACCAATGGATCTAGTCCAATGTTTGTATGAAACACCTTTTTTTGATAAAGCTTATCAATAAGTATCCATTAAAAGGTATTATCGAATCATATGGTCCAATGATTAGTATAAAAAAAAGTATTCAAAAAATTAATTTAAATCACCCATTAAGAAATATGGGTTTCACTAATCTATATGTGAATGGTTTCCTTTAGATCCTTTGCCATGTTAATTTAAACACATACTCACTTATGTGGGTGAGGCATGTAAAATATAGGTTTTTCATGTCAAATGAATCACCCCAAGGTTTTGATGGGATACTCAATAAATCCCCAAAGGGACATAGGGACACTTAAGAACTCAGTCTAGATTTAGATTTTGAGCCTAGCATACTAAGAGACTTAGAAATCCCTAGTGTAATGAGAAAATACCACAAGAGTATTGTGAATAAACAAGGGACCATGCTTGACAATAGCCTTGAAATGGTCAACATTAGAAAATGAAAACAAGAAAAAACTTTGGTCATGTTTTCTACCCCCTCACGATTGATGCCATGGGCTTTCCAATAGGTGTGAAACCACTACTTAAGCATGCTCTCACAGGGGAATGTACCAAAAAATAACCAACAAGAGTAACAAATTCAAATCAATCTCAATCTTTGTAAAATTCAGTAAAATCAAGCACAACATCAAGTAAAGGGGTTTCTAGGTTAGAACTAGTACCTTGTGGAATATCTTCAAAACAAACTTCTTTGACTTCTTCAATGCCATGATTATTCAAATCTATTCCATATAAACTTACATAAAATAATATAATTATGGAGCAGGAAATGATTAATATATGGGTTTATTACAAACACATCCTAAGGGGTGGAATGACAACCCAACTCATTGTGATAAATACATAATAAAACATAAGAATCTTAATTAGATCTATTGAAGATCGACAATGTAACAAAAGTGTCATAAAGGTATAAAACACTAAAACATTCCTATCTCTCTAAACCCTAACCAAACATCCAAAAATATTCATGTCATTATTTTTAGTTATCCCAATGATTAACTAAAATTATCTACATGTTTATTATTACTTTTCCATCTCTCTTCTTTATTTCCTATGCAAGCATGGTCAACTTGAGTAGCATTAAGGATGAATAAAATTATTTATATTGGAGACAATATTTTCCTATCCTCAATATTATTTTATGTTTGAAAATTTTGATGAGATGTATGTAAGAATAAAGGCAACATAACTCAGTGATGATAGTTTAGCAGTGAGTGAGTTGAGTGTTAGAAGTGGAAGGTCTTAGGGTTCATTCCTAGGATGAAAATTATTTATATTGGAGACAATATTTTCCTATCCTCAATATTATTTTATGTTTGAAATTTTTGATGAGATGTATGTAGGAATAAAGGCAACAAAAATCAGTGATGATAGTTTAGCAGTGAGTGAGCTGAGTGTTAGAAGTGGAAGGTCTCAAGGTTCATTCCTAGGATGAACATTCTTTAGCACAGTTCCCACACTAAGCTACGATGGGTTATTCATGAAAAGTATTTAATGTAATGGATTAATGGCTTGGTGGTCAATGTGATGGGGATCAAAATGTGGCTTGAAACTTATGTTTAATATAGTGAGGAAAGACCACAACCCATGTCTATGAGTGCTATTCACCATTGGTTTGGGCATTCTGGTTATAAAAATTTCTACAGTTCTAGCTCAATTTAAAAAATCATGTTACCTAAATTTTAAGACCTAGTGGGGATATCCTAGTAGTGTGTAAGCTGAGTTTTATAAGTGGGATGTCTTGGGGTCCATTCCCTAGGCTGACCACCTCTATATCATCATTCCCATATTAGGCTCCAGTAGGTCAACCATAAGGGTATCAAATATATTGCACTAGTTGGCTCAATTTTCAATATAATGGGGGTTGGTAGGTGTCTTAAATATTGTATTTAATATGATGAGATAATCCACGGTCCATGGCTAGGACTAACCTTCACAACCAGTTTTGGATATATTTAAATAAATCTTGTTACCCAAAATTTTATCCAATCAGATGTGGGTGAGTTGGTTAAGTGGTTTGGTTAAATCAAGCCCCACCTAGGTTCAAATCTCAAGAAAGGTCTTTGAGGCTAGTTGTGGTCATTGGTTATACTCTCAGGGCTGTTAATAGTCACCAATTATTCTTGAGGTTGATGGTGCCCATTTTTGGAAATAGTTGGTATACATCTAGTAATATAGAGTATACTAGTTAATAAATCACATGGGGATCTGGAACCCTGATTGTGTCCTAAACCAATCCACATTTTGATTAAAATCCATCACCTAGAAAAAAATGTTAAAGGACACGTAGTGACTACAAAATCATGTAATGTGATTGGGTTACATGATTTCTTAATATAAAATTTTTAATGATCAACGACGTCTTGTAAATTTATAATTTGTAAAAGGTGTTTCTTAATCTTCATGTTAGCATAGGTATTTCTTACCTTCCCTCATACCTAATAAGGCATTTTAAAATTTGCATTTGATAGTTGACTCCAAATTCATTCAAGTGGAGAATAAAGTGATGTGCTTCCATTTACCATAAATTTTAAGAGGAGGGGCATGACGATGTTACCATTTTATTTCTACTATTTTTATTTATTGTGGTCAAGACCCTATGCAATATGCCTTTTAATATAAATATTGAGATTGGATGTTTGGATTTATTGTTATAAAATGTTTATATTCCTAATGATGACATAGAGCATTTAGAGATATGGTTGTGGCTTCATAATAATTTCCCCCTAACCAACTAGATAATTTTTAGTTATTTTAATGTCATCTCCTCAGGATAAAGAAGGAAACATTCCTATGTGGTGGTGTTTGGGATAAATTAAGCAGATTTCTATTTAAATCCCATTAAAATGAATTTACATTAAAGTGTTTGATTTTACCATGATTTCTCATGAAGAGGTTTCCAACAACACTACCATTGTACTCTCTTCAACACTTTATACTATTGTTATTTCTTGGGGGTCTAAACCCTATACATATGCCCTCAGGATAAATCTTGATATTGGATGTTGTGATTTAGGGTTATTAAATGTGTATATGCATCATGATGGCATTAAACATGTCTAATTATGATGGTGTCTTTCTAATAATGTTTTTGTTAACAACTAGCATGTTTACAATGATTTTAATATGGTCATCTCATGAGGATAAAGAAAGCACCCTTCATAATTGGTGTTGTGTGGAATAAATTTAAGCTTGGTTTTATTTATAAACCATTAGTGTTTGTGGTTAAATTTATGTGGAAGACTAATGGTTCTTGTGTTTTAACTTCCTCCATGGGTTTGACCATGTCTTCAAATGACTTGATCATGTTATGCTTACCTATCAATGTAATAAAATTACTTCAAAAATAAAGTAGAATAATAACAATAGATCATAATATGACTGAAATAGATCAAAATATATGAATAAATGACAAGTAACTTTGAGGGAAATCCTCTACAACCTTAAACTAAAAATAAAATTTTCAATATGATGATTTGTACTAACCACTACATCCTATATTTTTAGGTTGTGGAGCTAAAAGCGTCACCAGGATGCAAACAGGAGAAGTAAAGGAGGATCCAGAGTTGCGGGGAGTTGCAGAATCGGTTGCAGGGAAACCGATGTCGGTCAGATCAACCGATGTCGGTCAAATGGCAAGAGGAAGCAACCGACGTCGGTCACCAGTCGGCCGACATCGGTCATGGAGGTGCCGACATCGGCAGCCTGTGGGAGAACAGGCAGTCTGCATGACGAATTCAGGAGAGTCTATTTTTGGATTGCTAGTTTGCATGTTGAAGGCTAATCTTAGTCCTGAGTTACAAGTCTAATTATTGTAATTAGGTTGTCTAATTATTGTAAGCATGAGATCTATATATGGACTCATGGGCGGTATTGTTAGAGTGTGCTAGAAAGCCATAGAGCTTTTAGAGAGAGCTAGTGTAGCTCCTCCTAATTCCATATGGGTACTAAGAGTGTAAGATCAGTGAGAGTTGCAGGTTGTGCAAGTTCTTGGAGAAGATCCACCGGGGGTACTGGTTAAAGAATCATAAGGACTTGGTGAGGCAAGGACAAGGGTTCTTCAGGTGTGTAGAAAGGCATCTACATGGTGAGTATGATCTAGTTATTTGCAGGTAGTAGCAGAGAGCAGGGGATCTACTTGGAGTGCGTGGAGCAATGGATTACTGGCAGTGAAGGATACTGACTGGTTGGTGAGGTGAACATCAATTCTATATTGGAATTGATTGTTGTGACCAAGAGAGAGAGGGAAGGTCTTGAGGTGTGGCAAACCTTTGAGGTGGAAGAAGAAGTGGCATCTTCTTTATTGTATATTCTTCTGAGTGATTATTAATACAATTGTGTATTGTCTCTCAATTCCTGTGTTGTTTCATATTTCTAGTTACTTGTTACTTCTGGTTAAATTCTGTGTTTAGTTGCTAATACAAGTAGTAATCATATGTGCTCTAATTGGTAGAGCAAGATCCTGACTAAGTAGGGATCAGAGCATGTTTGTTGTTCTAGGGTTTTCCCTGACAAGTGGTATCAGAGCCTTGGTTGTAGGTTCAAAAGCTGATACCTGTCAATTGGTATCAGAGCTTTTGGTTAGGTTGACTAACAGGTGGTTTCAGATCTGGTAGTGTTTTTGATTACAGGTCACTCACAGGGGTTTCAGATTGAGTGGGAGTATAGCAACGGCAGAAGATAGTAAGCTACGAATGGAGAAATTGAATAGCACAAATGGTCTGATTGATGGAAAGGAGCAGGTAAAAAGAGATCGTTGGTCGGTATCAGATCAGCTGGTGGAAGCATATGTTGCAGGTAATATTGCATAGGATGTTCTGGATAAAGTGGAATCTTTGTTTACAGATTCTTTTGCCTCTTTCCATGCAGCCCAAAATAGAGCATCTTTTCACAGGTATGTCTTTGGAGACTTTGGAGAGATTTATTCAGGGGTTGGAGAGCCTTGTCAAATTATTGACGAAGGGGAAGTGAAGCTAAAATTGCAGACGGATGACACACAGTGGTTGAAGGAAGTCATGCAGGCACCAGTCTTGGAGATTAGTCTAATTTCTTTAGGAAATTTGGGTGATGAGAGATGCACTGTAACTCTCACAGCAGATGCACTTGAATTAGATGGTGGTAAGAAAGTAGGTATCCTTTATCTATCTACTTATATTATTGATTCACCTTCTATTGCAGAGATGTGGCTTCATGGGCTTAGTCACATATGTAGAAGGAGAATGCAGGTTTTGAAGCGGAAGTCAGATGTCTTTGACAAGCTAAAGAACTGGAAAGCCTTGGTGTTCATGGAGGAGACGATGGACAGAGATCAAGTGAGAAGACTAATTTATTCTGAGCAGAGCAGGGTTGACTTGATTAGGATTTTGATCCATGGAGAGCTCGCGGGTAAAAATTTATCACTCACAGACGAACACAGGTACCGGTGTCGGTCAGACAGTAACCGACATCGGTAGCAGGAAGACCGACATCGGTCATAAGGACCGACGTCGGTAGGAGGGACATCGGCGTCAGCCAGGGAAACAACATCGGCAGTCAGGTTCAGTACAGGGAGCCGACATCGGTCGAAAACAGACTGGGAGATGGCTGAGATTGGTCACTGGAACGGATAGTGGGCGAACAGCAAATCTCAAACGCTCATGTCAAGGTCAGGATTGGTAAGTGAACCTCATATTCATTGTTCACCTTCTTTATATTGCTTACTGATGGTCATGAACCAGGAAGATGGAAGAAGCAATGCAGGTAGAGTCCAGATACATTGGGAGCTTGGCATGGATGAGGAGTGAGTCTTTGGAGAAGAACCAAACAGGTATTTGTTGGTAGAGTTGCCAGCTGAAAGTAAGCACTGAGAGATGGAATGGATTCCCATTTTAAAGAAGAGAGTGGATGGATACAAGAGATAGAAGGCCAAGGCATATGGTCTTGAGGAAGCTGTAGGACAGTGGTACAGGTTTGACAGGTGGATGACTAAGCATGGCTTCAGTCAATGTCAGTGTAACTATTGTGGTTTTGTCTTACCAGGTGGATGATGAGTCATGACATCATTCTGTTGTTGTATGTGGATGGTATATTTGCTAGCAGGTTTGTACATACAGGGATTTGCTGAGCTAAAGGTAAGGTTAGTTCAGAGGCGTGTCATGAAGAATTTGGAGTAGCAAAATTCTTTGGCATAAGAGACATGGAGATTTGATCTCCAGTGGGAGCTGATGTGAAGACGGTGTAGGTGGGGTTCATGATGTAGGATGCAGAATTGGAAAGCACACCAAGGGCTGGACAGTTCAAGCTTAGCTTGAAACAGGGTTTGAAATCACATGAGGTCTAGTGTAGACCTGAGCATTTTCCCAATCAGTGGGGGTTGTCAGAGAGTATGGAGCCAATTCGGGGAAGGAGTACTGGAGGGCAGTTCAGTGGGACTAGCAGCAGGGTTTCTTGTTATGCAGGGTCAAGTTCTTCACTACATGGATATGTAGGTTCGGATATGGCAGGTTACTTGAATGACAGGTGTAGCATCACAAGTTGTGTGGTGGTTGGTCTTCAGGGTTGATCTTGAAGAGGAATACAAGCCAGGGAATAATTTAGACAGTGTACAGGTACAGGTACAGGTGCAGGATCCAGAGTTGCGGGGAGTTGTTGATTCAGTTGCAGGAAAAACAGCGTCGGTCTGATCAACCGACATCGGTCAGATGGCAAGAGGAAGCAACCAATATCGGTTACCAGTCGGCCGACATCGGTCATGGAGGTGCCGACGTCGGCAGCCTGTGCGAGAACAGGCAGTTTGCATGGCGAATCTGAGAGAGTCTATTTTTGGACTGCTGTTGTGCAAGTTCTTGGAGAAGATCCACTAGGGTACTGGTTGAAGAATCATAAGGACTTGGTGAGGCAAAGACAAGGGTTCTTCAGGTGTGTAGAAAGGCATCTACATGGTGAGTATGATCTAGTTATTTGCAGGTAGCAGCAGAGAGCAGGGGATCTACTTGGAGTGCGTGGAGCACTGGATTACTTGCAGTGAAGGATACTGACTGGTTGGTGAGGTGAACATCAATTTTGTATTGGAATTGATTGTTGTGACCAAGAGAGAGAGGTAAGAAGGTCTTGAGGTGTGGCAAACCTTTGAGGTGGAAGAAGAAGTGGCATCTTCTTTATTGTATATTCTTTTGAGTGATTATTAATACAATTGTGTATTGTCTCTCAATTCCTGTGTTGTTTCATATTTCTAGTTACTTGTTACTTCTGGTTAAATTTCATGTTTAGTTGCTAATACGAGTAGTAATCATATGTGCTCTAATTGGTAGAGCAAGATCCTGACTAAGTAGGGATCAGAGCATGTTTGTTGTTCTGGGGTTTTCCCTGACATATATATAGCCTAATTATGTTATCGACACAGACTAGGATGACCTTACCACCAATATTAATCTAAATAAATGATAGTATGATTTAATCAAAATTTATGCTTTCCATAAGTCAGCTATACATATCCCAAGGCACTTTATATGCTAATGACATAAAAAGCCTCCTCCTTCAAACAAGTATTGTCCTCAACCATGTTGATCTCTAGATATAGATATAGGAAGTCTTCTTCCTCCTATGTTTTATCTTCATTTTTAATATTCTTTCACATAATCATATACTCATTAATTACCCAGTTCCTCACCCTCTTAGTGTGCATATAAAGGATTCCATCAGGGTATAATACTTGGAATTATTTATCAAGCTTAGGTAATTCATTTTGGGTAGGAATAATTTATCCAATATCCTTATTTAAGTCAAAAACATCAGTGTATTATGACATTGGAAATTTCTCTCTAGGAAAAATTTATCCAATGTCCTTATTTAAGTCAAAAACATTAGTGTATTGCTACAGTTCAATCATTACCATTGCAGTCATAAGCATAAAGAACCATTCTATTCTTTGAAAATATGTTATTATGCTTACAACTTATAGCATCTTCCCAAATAGAGGAAAATTGTAGACACCTAAATTTGGCCAAAAATGGCTTCACATCTGAATTTAGACCAATTATTGTTAGTCATTAAATATCTAGCCCAAGAATTTCTATTAGTCTCAAATTTGAATTCATAACCTTGTATTAAATCAATTTGGCCTATTAAATCAATTAAACAAGGTAAATACATACATTAAATTAATCAAAATCAAACAAATAACCAAATTCTTAAAAAGAATTAATTAACTTGCACACCCTAATAAAAATCAATTAGCAAGTTAAATCAATTTCAAATCCTGATTGAGTTCACCCATGAGCTAATAAATCAATTAAATCAATTACTAAAAAGAAAATTCAAGAGCATCTTACCTTTGTGAGTTGTCCTTTTTTAAAAATATATAAAATAATATTCTAGGAATATGCCAAACTCAATCAAGCTTAATAAACTCAACCATGGTTGTGATTTGTCACTTTTAGAAAATATCTAAAAGAATATTCTAAGAATATGCCAAACTCAACCAAGCTTAATAAACTCAACCATGGTCAGATTTAACCCATTTCAAGGAATTTAAAAACCTATAAAAGCAATCCTAGAGCTCTTCATTTGAGAGCTCAATCAAATTAGAGTAATAATAGAGGAATAGATTCATGAAGCTAAAAGCTTAGTGTTATAATGTTGAAATTGAGCCAAGCCATCAATCAAGCCAAGCATTCAACAATAGTGAATAAAGGAGATAATGTTAGTCATATGTTATTGATGAAGTCTTCTTATGTATAATCTAAGAAATCCAAATGAATAAATAATTTGGAGCTCTCAAGAAAGATAAATATTGTTGTTCTTTGCATTTTAGTTGGGTTTTCAATTATTGTTTGTTCATTAAGCTCCTCCTAAGATCTAGGCTTAGAGATGTTAGTATGTTAGTGTGTTAATTTCATGTTATTATATACTAATAATTTATCTAACTTACTCTCTTTATCAAATTCTTTGATCACAAAAGGCACGTCTGGTGGGATTATCTTCATGAGAGCGCAACCCATAATTTTTTTTGTATTTCATAGTTTTAATTATTTTTTTGTTGTTTTTGCTTTGAGTAAAAATGGCCAATAAAGAATTCATAAAGTTTTATTTAATTAACATTTTTGTATAAATTTTTTTATAAATATTTCATTTATATTCTCTAAAACTTTCACAAAAAAAATGTTTATATTTTAGAAGTTATGGCTCTTTTAGTGACTGTCACTTTCTGTTTTTTAATTTTCTGATAAAAATGGTTAGTACAGAGCTAATAAATTTTTTATTTACTTATTTGACCTTAATTTTTTTAGAGAGGTGATCCTTGTACCTATAAATAACCTCCAAAAATTTTGTGATAAATTGATCTATATTTTAAAAGTTATGACTAAATTACTAACTATAGGTTTTAATGATTTTTGTGTTCAGTTTTCTTGGTTTTTTTTACCTTCTAACTTGTTTGCATGTTTCATGGGTTTATTTTATTTTTTTTAAAGTTTTTTTTTGAGTTTTTTTTAATTTATAATTTTTTTGACCTTTTCCTAACCTAACATGTTTGCTTTTTGAGGTTTTGCCTTCGGGTTGACAGATTTAACAGTTTGAAGTTAATTGTCTCATTTGATAAATAAGTTTCAAGGCTAAACGAAGTTCTGACCATTTCTTTGCAGGACCTATTTGGAGAAAATCATTTCTATATAAATTAATATTTTCACACTTCATTTTTATGTCTAAAACAAACTAATAATCCTTCATTTTGGTGTTTAAAGAAACTTTTTAGGGTATTTTATTAGTTAAGTTTTTGTGGTTTCTTTCAAAGTTTACAACTTAAAGCCAAAGGACTAAAAGAACACCACCACACATTTCATTTAGTGCTATAAAATTGAATACACTTCAATTTAGTGTTTTCACTATTTTTTTAGTCTAATATTTTTTATTAAATAGGGAGTTGTGCATATATGCTCTCCCATCCGTCCCCTTTAGAGAAATTTTGAGATCAAAAGCACCAACTTCTTTTTGGGTGGTTTGCAATTATTTCCATTTTCACTTCTTAAAGCCAAGGGGATATTAATGAATCTAATCAAACACTTTCAATTTAGTACAACAAAATTAACTTCACTTCAATTATTTATAAACTTATTTGTTGATTATTTTTTTTGTGAAAAGAGATGTGCGTGTATGCTCTCCCATCCATCCTTTTTAGAGAACTTTTGGGATCAAAATTACCATCTTATCACACTTTGAGTCTAGTCAAAGGCATAGAAAGAATTTTGTTTAAATACCTCCATAAAAACTTGTAGTAGTATTGGGTTATCTAAGCAACCATAAAGTCTTTATATTTTGTCATTTATTTTTATGCAAACTTAGCTTGCGAGGGGCACTTCATTACCTCCCGTAGGTTATTTAGAGAAGATTTTACCTAGGGTTTCATCTCCTGACATTGACTTCAACCACTCCCATTAAGATCAGAGTTTTGAGTGGTTAAACCACCTTCTAGTGTTGAATTTGCACATGAGACGTATATGCACTTTGAACATCACACTACACTAAGCAACCAATAGATGTAATGGTTGCACAAAGGACAAGACCTTTTTGTAACAATCCAAGTGCCACAGACACCTAATTAAAGTGCATTTCTTTTTCATCGTATAGCTTGAAAATCATTGTGTAATTGATCCATATAGAACATTTATAAAACAATTAGTTTAGTCAAACCCACATTGCCATACCCTTGTTAGGATTTAGATGATTATACTTAGTGTATTTTGGTCATTTTTTCTTGGTATGTTTTGAGACTAAAACTTATGTTTATTTGTTTATAACCATGTCAAAATCCAATTTGTTTATATGTCACTCCTTGATCTAAGAGGTGTTATGTTGGTCATTTTACACCATATTTGTGCCTTTTAATTTTTGTTAAACATGTTTGTGTATGTTACTTGTTTGATATGGGTATCATTATGTTGCCCATATCATTATCAAGTTTGAGCCTTTGAGTCTTTGAAACATAACATTGATCACATCATTAGAACATACTTACACCGTTAGGTTACTCATTTTGTTTCAAGACTTGTTTAACCTTGTATGAAAAATCATTGTTTTAAACCAACTAAACCATGTCATATATGTCATTTGGACCTTGTTCATATGCCATCATGTTGTCCAATCTTATCTAGCTTGTTTAGTCCAATAATAATTTTTGACCATTGAGTTTTCAATTAACTTTTACAAGTTCAAATTCAAATATTGATTGATTTTTATTTAGGCCTTGCTTTGTTGAGGCCAATACATATATCTTTCTTTTTTGGGTTGCATAACTTAGGTTAATTGATTGTCCAAATTTGAAAACTATCACTTGTTTACTCATTCAGTCTATCATCATCATCATTGTTTGTGCTTTTATTTAGAAAAACATGATATTTTCTCTAGATGTTTTTTGCCTTATCGCTTATACCAACTGATCATGTTTATGTTTGATTTCATGTGTCAGGTCTATGTCAAATTTTTTCTAAATTTATTAAATTAAATCAAATCACATCAGCTTTTATTTCAAAGTCTAGCTTTTGACACTGTTTGTTCAAAAGTCCTAGCAAATCATGTTTTTTTAGCCTAGATTTTGACTCCATTTTTGGATGAAAGCCCTAGCAACTCAACTTTTCCCTTTCCTAGTTTAGACATTGTTTAGAACACTTTGCCTAGAATTTGACATGTCAATTTTATTCAGATACTTGACCTTTTATGTGTATGACATTTGATGTTAGGCATTTGACTTTAGACTATTTTATGCCAAGTTCTAGCACAAACCATTTTGGATATACAACTCAATGATCAAACCATTTTTTGGAGATATAGCTCCACCCATTTTAACCAAGCTAGATCACGTTTGAACCCTTTGTCCCTTGCACATAGTTTTTTAGAGTTTGCAAAACTCTAAGCCTTTTTATTTTCTAATATTTTTTCATTGATGAAGATATGTCTAACTACACTTATGGTGGAGTCACTTACAATCCAAACTATGATAGAATGGTTGCACAAAATGGCTTTGATTTTTATGGCTTTATTTAATACCCCTTTGATGATAATATGGTTTGTGAGATAGAATTTTATCCACCTTGCACAAATCAAATTGAGGACCAAAGTCAAGACCTCAACTAGAATGATATGGTTGATGAGGAGGAATTGGGAGTACACCTCTATGATGAAGATGATTGCAAGATAAATTTGTACCCTCCTTACAATAATCCATTTAGGGACCAAAGACATAAGCTGATTTACAATCCAACTCAAGACCCTGACTCAGATGATATAGTTTATGAGGAATTGGATGTTTTGGCTCATGTGAGCAATCAAACTCTATGATGTCCTACCATTTCTATTCTAGGACCTCATCCTTTATCTTGTGTGAGAAATCAAGCTCCACAGTGTGCATCCATTATCTAACTACTAACCATTCCTCATCTAGTGCCTATCAATCCCCACTTTAGAAAACCCTAACCAATCCAACCTAAATATCAACCAATTTAATTATGATCCCAACCAATAATCCAATCATCATCATAACCTATCATTTAGCCTCAACAAATCATTCAAATAATCATTCATTCCAAACCTCAGCCCATCATTCAACCTAAACCCAAAGTAATCTAATTAGTACCTACCTAATTGAGCCAATCATTTGAAGACCAAGTTTTGATCAAATCTAGTAATTTCCAACTCATTAGAAACTAAGGCCAAGAGAACCAACTGATCCAAGATGTTTTTTTTAACCAGCCATTTGTGATAATTCAACCTATGATGAATCACCTTTCAATCCTATACCTATTATCAAGGAGTCTCACTCTGATGAGCAGGTCTTTATTGTTCACTTTTTAATAATTATAACTACCTGTAGGCAAACCATTATCTTGACCATATGATTATTTTTCAAGAGCCTCCCTTTGATAACCCAATCTCTAAGGAGTTTTCTCTTGACCTTTTCCATACTTAGAGCATTCTCACTATGATAAACTAGCCTTTGTGGAGCTCTTTATGCCATCACAGGTCTTTACTTGTCCAATACCAAACATTCAATAAAACATCATTGTAATAGAGTACCTATCAAATGAAGAATTAGAATTAGATTTAGGTTCTACTCTTAAATCAACATCAAATTTAGAATCATAAGCATAATCAACATTAATATCGACCTCAAATTCATAATTCCTTGAGTCTAAATCAAATTCAGATACATAATATGTTCATGACAAGGTTATGCATGCCTAGTAGATCAGTATGAATACATTTTTTATCCTTCCATGGTTTTTTAGGATGATTACTTTAACATTGGCACAAGTTATCCAATTATATTCTATGAGGATTGTGCAACCTCTTCCCATTTCATTATCATTTCACATACCATTACCACCAACTATCATAGACATATCATTGACATTCCATCTCCCACAAGTGTCGATTGGGACCAATAGAATCATACCTTGTTGAACTACATCCATGGTGACATATTAGATGAATAAAAGCAAGGAGGCCAAGACCACAATCATATAGTAGAAGAATAATATCTTAGTGAAAACTTTTTGAATGCACTAGGGGAAATCAAAGTCATCACTCAGCATCTTCTAGTGAAACCTTTTTAAAGGTGCTAAAGGATAATCAAAGTCAAAAGTCCATGTTATTTAGTGAAACCTTCTAAAAGGTGCTATGGGATAATCAAGATAGATTCATTAGTAGAAACCTCTTCAAGGTGTCAATAGTTAAGCATAAAATTTATTTACTACTTAATGAAGACATTATCAAAGATCAAATCAAAAAATATCTTCCACTTTACAACCTAATCAGATCATAGCTACTCTTAGAACTAAATAATAAAATAATTTGGTGGTCTGATTGATAAAATATTCAAAAATATTTGGCCTCGCCACTCTAAATTTACGTTGAATCTGAAATTAGCAACATTATGTTTGCCTAAAAATCCCAATCTTCATTTATTTCCCATCCATTATACATTCCATTATCCTCCACGATTCCATTTCACAAACAAACCTATCAACCAGAATTTATGTATATTTAACATCCATGGTTGCACTTTCCTTTGTAGAGGATATGAGGATATATTGTCTCAAAACTATAAGGAATTAGAATCAATGACCAATAAATATCACAATAACATCATTTGCATCCAAATATACAACAAGTTCTTGATAGAATAGCTATTTAAATGAGGTGTGGGCTAGTAATTTACATGATTGACTATTCTAGGTGTATCATTTGTTGATCAAGATGTGCATCTCCACTTTAAAAAGAGTAATAGAATCATTTATCATACCCAAACCAACACCAAACATGTACCATATCATATCAAGTTGTCAATCTGTTTGTCATTGTCACATATCCTATCCATTCACCCCATCACTTGGGGGCACCCCTCTTACCATTTTTATCCAATATATCAAAAACCATCATTATCTTAAAGAAAGACCATGCCATCCTCTCATTTTGACATTCTAACCAAACCATCCAACCATTCCATTCCTACTCGATCAAACATGATTTTAATCCTATCAACCTAACCCATTTGACCTTGGTTCATCCATTGGTTTCATGTTTTCAGCATACAGAATCAAACTAGTTTTAGTAGTTTTTTAAGCATTTCAATCAAAGGCAATATTTTGAAGTAGTATGATAGAAGTTTTGGGAATTTCATCTTTCATTTCTTATTCCTTTATTATCAAGTTTTTTTATGTAATATTGATTATAACACCTACTGGGGTAAATCAGTGTTCATCAGTCTTGATACTAATTATATCACCTACTAGAGAAAATTGGTATCATTGATTATTAGTTATATCCTAATTATAACTACCTATAGGCAAATTAAGGGATTTTTTTTTTATTATTACTTGAAATATCACCTAGCCATTCCTATGCCATATGATACCATCATACCAATTGTGCCTATTTTATTTGAATTAGTTGCTACGCTAGTCAGATTCCTCTATTGTGAGGTGAACTACTATGAGCTAAAGCTATTTTGGGACTATGTGGGTCACATTTGATTCATGTTGAGGTCAACTCAATCCCCCTTTAGTTGTGATCTCACCATTTCATGAGCATCGTTTCAAGTCATAATTATCTTGCCATTTTGCGAGCATGATTTCAAGTTATAATGTTCTCACAATTTTGTGAGCAACTTCAATCATGCTCTTGTCATTTTATGAGCATCATTTTAAGTTATAACGCTCTCACCATTTTACAAGATTAGACCATTTTAGTGTCTTCTCATCCTCTATTGAGTTGAGATGATTTGAAAATTCCAAAAACATTTTAAAATCATTTAGAAAAAACAAAAACATTGACCCCTTCTTTGCCTTAAGGATTCTAGGAACCCTCACTAAGTCACAAACAAACCACTTGTTCTTTAGTTTCTCAATATTTTTTGGCCTTTTATCCTACATTGTCTCTATTTTGTGAATTCATTCCTATTCTTCTATCACATTCATCATGTCTTCTATCAATCATCATTTTCTTCCCATTTCTTAGGAGAACTACATTTGACCTAAATTTTTGTTGGATTGTCATATCCATGGAACTATGTAGGCAGTGTCCACTTACCTAGCGCATATGGAGATAGGTTGGCCACCCCCTTCCTTTTCTTCTATTTCCCCATATTTTTTGTTCAGTTGTTGTCTAGATTCTATGGGAAATGTTTGCCATGTTTATACTAACATAAAGACTAACACTTATTTGTTTTGTTTGTCTTGTTTGTTTCTTTATTTGTCTATTTTGTTTTTTTGTTTTTTTTTGTGCATGTTTGTTTTCTTTCATCACTGTGGCCATGATTCAATTTATGTGTGTTCATTGGGTGATTCCTTGCACTTATTCTTTAATCTATCCATATTCAAATGTCTACATTATCATCATGGCTTTTATCATTAGTGTAATTATTTTCCATTGAGTATCAGATATCAAGAGTCAGTTCTTATGCATATTTTGGTCAAGCCCCCATGGTGTTCTATGATGAGGTCTACCATCAAATTCTCTAGTAAAAATAAACTTTGAGAGGTCTACAACATCAATGCAGCATCACCATCTCCTCGACACTGACATCATCAATAATCCCAATTCAATACCCCAATCATATCCCAAACAAAGTAATTAAGTAATGAAATAATTTCAACATTTGTTAGTTTGGATGAGAATATCCCTACTATCAATTTGTATTAATTCATCTTTATCCTCTATATCAACTTATCAATCATCAACCATCAATCATGTTTTCATAATCGAGGTATACTGCATTAACACTATACACCGTCCCACATACATTCTCAATGATTATATTTCCTAATGGAGCAAATCATTGTGTTATCACCAATTTTTATTTCTTATTTGTCTATCCTAACTTAGGTAGCTCCATCTTCTCAATGATTATATCACTTTCTAAGGAAAATTATTGTGTTATCATACCACATTACCATAATCAAGGTACAATGCTTATAACCACCTTTGGGAAAAGCATTGTACACCATCCCACTTGTATTTATAAATGATTTTGCCCAACTTTGGGTAAATCATTATGTTGTCACCCCATCATATTCATTTGTTTGGTCCCCTCATTTTGCTTCTTTCTTTCAAGGGATTGTTTACTGACCCACTTGCCAACCATTCCCTTGAGGGGGTAGCTACAATTTAATCATTACCATTATAGTCGTAAGCATAAATAACCATTTTATTCTTTGAAAAGATGTTACTATGCTCATAGTTTGTAACATCTTTCCAAATAAGGGAAAACTTTAGACACTTAAATTTGGCCACCAACGGCTTCATATCTGACTTTAGACTAATTCTTGTCAATCATTGAATATCTAGCCCAAGAATATATATTAGTCTCGAATTTGGCTTCATAACTTTGAATTAAATCAATTTGGCCTATTAAATCAATTAAAAAAATTAAATACACACATTGAATTAATCAAAATCAAACAAATTACCAAATTCTTAAAAATAATTAATTAACTTACACACCCTAATCAAAATCAATTAGCAAGTTAAATCAATTTCAAATCTTAATTGAGTTCACCTATGAGCTAATAAATTAATTAAATCAATTACTAAAAATAAAATTCAAGAGAATATTACCTTTGTGAGTTGTCACTTTTGGCAAATATCTAAAATAATATTCTAGGAATATGTCAAACTCAACCGAGCTTAATAAACTCAACCATGATTATGAGTTATCACTTTTGGAAAATATCTAAAAGAATATTCTAGGAATATGCTAAACTCAACCAAGCTTGATAAACTCAACCATTATTAGATTTAACCCATTTCAAGGGATTTGAAAGCCTATAAAATCAATCTTAGAGATCTTCATTTGAGAGCTCAATCAAAGTAAAGTTATAATACAGGAATAGATTCATGAAGCTAAAAGCCTAGTGTTATAATATTGAAATTGAGCCAAGCCATCAATCAAGCCAAGCATTCAACAATGGTGCATAGAGGAGATGATGTTAGCCATAGGTCATTGATGAATACTTCTTATGCATAATTCGAGAAAGCCAAATGAAGAAATCATTTGGATCTCTCAAGAAAGGTAAAGATTATTGTTCTTTGCATTTTAGTTGGGTTTTCAATTGTTGTTTGTTCATTAATCTCACCCTAAAATCTAGGATTAGAGATGTTAGTATGTTAGTGTGTTGATTTCATATTTTTATGGACTAACACTTGATCTAACCTCTTCTCTTTGTCAAATTCCTTGATCGCAGATAATACTTGATATCGGTGTTGAATGTGTTTTTTTACTATTTGAGCCTTTGGATAATCCTCAAGGAAGAGCTTCTAGATGATGGTAGGCCATTCAAAGAATGTTTGGAATAATTTTCTCTCACAAGTGGCTTGGCTATGGGCATATCCTCAATAATCACGGATACTTTTCTACCCTTTCCTAAAAATATTATGGTATGTGTGCAAGTGATTTTGTTTCTTCCATTAAAAATAATTTTGTTGCAAAAACCTTAAATCCTTTGTCTAGAATTGATTGTATTTAATGAAAGCTTATTATCTATGGTGACTTTGCACATAACCCTTTTAACTCAAAAATATTGCCTTCTAAATGAAAACACATGGATAATTATTGGAAGTTCATCTCAATCATGCCCAAAGCCTTGAGAAATTAGACTCCCAATACAATATCAGCTCCACCCATGGGAATGGAAAACATAAGGCCATCTAGAAGGTAATCTCCCATGGTGAGTTTAATACTATGACAATTTTTTTGAACAATTAATTGTGCTCCCATCTTCAATCATGACTTGAAATTTTAGAGCTTGGTAAATAAAATAATTCAACCATGTAGCTAGCTGATGATTAATGAAGTTATGAGTACTCCTTGAATCAATCAATACTCTCACATGATGTTCCTTTATGAAACCTATTACCTTGAGGGTTTGCAGGGAGATAACACCTAACATTTAATGGAAAGAGATGGTTGGGAATTTCCAAACCCTGGCTCATCCACAACCTCAACTAGTTTTTTCATCCTCTATTTATTCATTGATGCCCTTAATGTAAAAAAACTTATTTTTCACACATTTATGTCCTCAACTATATTTTTTTATCATAAAACATAACCCTTTTTCCATATTTTATTAAATTTGTTGAGGAGTTAACCTAGTAGGCTAAGAGATGATGGTGCAGGGGTGGTAGTATCATTAATGTTATTGATTTGATGTCCCCTCATAGTCAATAATTATTTTTATACCATATGTACCATGATAATATATTTAGGAACATTAAATGGATTAAACATTATTACCTCATGTTCAATGTGGTTCTTGAGACCACCAAGAAACATTTCATTCATATTGTCATCAATAATATTATCCACATGCAAAGATAGATCTTAGAACTATTGAATATAATCCTTGAATGATCATGTTTTTTGAAAATTTTCCAATTAACTAAATTAGTTTTCCATTGTACTACTGTTATAGTGTGTTTGCAACTCCTTTGTAAAAATTGACTATGTGCCATTGAGAGCCTTATTATATTTTGAGCACACAACCAACGATATCAAATGAATTATATAGATTATAAATATAAGGATCCCATTACCACCTTCTATCCACATAGGATCTAATGTACATCAAAAAAATCCATTTATTTGATCCAAGTGATTGGATCCTTCCCATCAAACTTACGTATTTACACATTTGGCATCATGTTCCTTGGTTACGAGGTAGTTGGATTTGGATTGGATTTGGATTTGGTTTGGTTGTGAAATGGTGATAGGTAATTGGTTTTTCTAAAAAAAAATCAAATTTTTAATGATATCTACCAAAGTAGACTATACATCTTTCATATCAGATTGTATTCATTACATATTAGATTGCAAGACTTATATATATTATACTAAAACTTACTCATGTTTTGATCTGTCACATAAACTATTGGAGAAAATGATCTAATAGTTACCCCTCCTAAATTCATATCTTATATTTTAGGAGTTTTACCTAGAGTTTAGACACCATTACCTTGTCCCCCTAGTTTATAGTCCTACCATAACAAGGCTTAATAATGCCAATCCTAATTGTCACCTTTGACCCAAATTTGACTAAGAGATTTTGTTATGATGTCAGACTCAAATCATAAAATATAAATAATATATCTAAACTATATTTTTTAAATATTTCTAAAGAGGTAAAGAAATCATCAAAAATCCTCAAAATATGGCATATAGAATGAATTTATGAAAAACCATAAATTGGTAATAAATCACTCAAAAATGATCCCAAAACCCTAATTATTTTGCTTGGGTCAATGCACAAAGTTGGGGATAAAAAGGCGATATCCCCCAACTTTGTAATTTTTTTTTTGCAAAGGGCATACGTTCTTTTTTTAAATTTTTAAGGCTCAGGCTTGTGCCTGAGCCTAAAGGGCATATGCCCTTTGATGTTTAAAAAGGGCGTATGCATTTTGAAAAGTTAAAAGGGCATATGCCCTTTTTGTTTTTTCATGTTTAATGTAGCATTTCTAAAACTTATAGCAAATTCTACAAGTTTAGAGTTTTTTTTCAATGAAGCTTTCTTTCTATTTGCCCATAAACCACATGGTTGCTTTGAATTTGTATCTCACCAATGGGATTTGACATTTTTATTGTAATCTCAGGTATGTTTATATTTAAATTTAAAATTTTCCATTTTTATTTATATTTATTTATTCATGTAGGATTTTGAAATTAAATTTTCATTAGATTATCTTGTATTGCCTTAAGAAACCTATATTTCTATAATTCTAGATACACAATTGAATGATGGACCCATTACATGAAGAAAATGTATAACAACACCATGAAAAATTTGATTTTGCATAAGAAGTTCAATTATATGAATAATACAATCTAAAATGTCAACAATTATAAATAATTATTAATGGTTTACATCACTCATCAGTTGATACTTCACGTAATTCACTTGCTAATATACTAGAGACTATTGTTAATAAAGTGAGAAATGTAACTTCACAACTTGATGAAATGTTTCATCGAAGAGAAGTCTTGTAACAATTTTATTATGATAAATTGTCATATGAATATGTTAATAAAAAAATAACAAAAGAAGATGTGTGTGCTTTTTTTGTTAATCCTATAACTAACCAACCACCACCGATGAATTAAAACCATATTAATGTTGATTGGTGTGTTCATGAGGGGATAAAAAATAACTTTGGAGATAGGTGGTGGATGTTTTTTGATGAGCCTTCATACAATAATAATGAGGTTCCATTATAATTTTTTAGAAAACTCTATTATGAGTTTGTGTTGCTAAAAATTCTAAATTATTTTCATATGAAGGCCTCCCAAGGTAGGGGAGGTGGGTATTAGTTTGATAAACCTGGTGCCAAGTGAGACCAAAATTATCCTAAGTTAAAATAAATAAAAGGATGATAACACATGATTCTATACCCAAAATTTTGCATCATAGTGTACATATGGCCACCCTTAAGGTGGTTACAAGTTTGACACAAGTTATGATTGACCATGGTATGCATTCACTAAAGACTTAAAATCCAGCTATAGGTGGTGAGACATCTAGTAGAGTTATTGGTGCTAGTGGTGTTAGTGGTAGTGGTAGTGGTAGTGGTTGTGGTTGTGGTTGTAGTGGTAGTGGTGCTTGTGGTTTTGGTGGTATTGGTATTGGTGCTAGTGTACTTCCTCATTCTACTCATGCTACAATTCATGTGCATCATTTCACATCATGTGGGAGGAAGTGTATGGGACCTCATATTTAGATTCTACATACACATACTACATTTTTGGATACTATACCTACCTTTGTGTAATGTATTAATACCCAACCAAATCATTTGGGACCTTGGGAGACTAGCATGATAGAGCATACATCACCTGTAGATGCTTCAACAATGCATGATATTAGTGTACCATACATTATGCTAGTTGCAGTACCTTCACCCACTCCTCTCATAACACATCATCCTATTATGGATGAGTTATTTACTTCACCATATATATTTGATAACATGTTTAATTTTAATTATAGTTTATTTATGTTTGTAAAAGAATATTAAGTTTATTTTCTAGTATGTGTTTACTTAATTGACTAATTTATTTAATTGAACTTTTTATTTGTTACTTGTGTATATGATTAGTGATATTTTGGATAGCTCAGTGGCCCTCAATTTTATTGTATAGATTTTAATTAACATTGGTGTACCCTATAATCAGGTTTGGAAACTTTCAAATTACATATTTATTCATGTATATTTATTGTCCCTTAATTAAAAAACTTTATTTTAAGATATATATTATAGTCATAGATTTTTTATCATGCTCATTGGATTCACACATTATTCATTTATTTGTTTTATAGATGAGGGATGTTATGTGTAGCTCCAAGAATCTAAACGGAACCACCAATGTTCAGTAGGGTGCTACATCAAACCACTAAGAGGCTAGAAGTCTCAGGGGTGCTATGGGCTACAAGAGGTCTATAGTGGCTATCTGGTTTGCCAACTTGCACCAGACTATAAATAGACTTGTAAACTAGGTTAGCACTAGCATGAAAAAGTGCACAAATCATGCAAGAACCTCTATCAAATCCAACCATAGTAAAATAAGTGGCTAAAACTACACTATTGATTGCATAAACAATATGAAAGCAACAATATTGAATGAAATGAGATAACCAATGAAATGTAAATCTAGACACTAAGGCACTTTGAGGCCAAATGAAAGATGTTTTACACAACAAATATTTTTTCAAGAAAGGGTTCAAGATCATGCCTATTCTAGATTTGAGTTATCCTTTCAAAGTAACACTACTATTTTCTAATGATGCAATGTTCTAGTTTTAGCAAGAGAGGGAGAAAATGTTCGAGTAAGTTTTCTACTATGTTTTGAGCATGTCTATCTCTATTATGCAATCAGGAAGGGTTATAAAGAGATAAATGGCATGAAAAAAAGGTATATTTCAATCAATGAAAGTATTCTTTAAACATATACAAATGCAATAAACTTTTGAAATTACTCTAAGCAATACATGAAAACAAATATTTCACTAAAATAGTTCAAACCCTAACATGTACACTACACAAAACAATGGATTTTAAATTTTTATATTAAATTTCCCTTAGATAAAGCTCATAGATGAAGTTTAGATGTTCTACCAAGCAGGAATCCAAGCAAGAAGCAATGTAGGAGGAAGACCAAGCTAGGTGCAAGCTAAAGTCCAAACCAAGAGCCAAAAGAAAAGGAGGATGTGAAGTAAGAACTTTAAATTGTGTAAGAGATACAACCAAGTTTAAAAATTAGGTAGAATTCCAAATGTATAAGCTTAGGATCAATCCATAAAGATGCAAGAATAACTGAGAGCAGTAATGGAGTCTCCAAACATGAGTGTAGTAACATATGGGATTCCCTATCCTCAATCAAGCTTAAGAGTAACAAGAATGAATCAAGAGAGGGAATAAAAATCAATATAGGATGTATTTATAAGAGAGAGAGACTCAAATTATTGATAAAGAGACATATATCCCAACCCAAATCCACCAAATGACCTAAAACTAGTCATTTTTTCGCTGTTTGACCTCATTTTGGGACTTTTTCCTATGTTATATCGAGGCCATAGCCTAGGTCATGGATTTAGTGAAGGAAAAATATGATTTAGGCCCCAATTTTTCTTCACACAAGCCATATACTAGATCAAATTTGGTCTCAGGTTGGTCAATAGGCTCTCGAAAGGCCTAGGGAGGTCTCCAAAAAGGCATGTCTTGTGTAAAAAAGGCCCAATATGAACTAGGGATGTATGTGGGGTATAAATATGATGTAAAATAGATAAAATTAGGTGGAATATTTCTTAGATTAGGATGACTAGGGTTAGTAGTCTACATGTGAGATGATGTACAATCATAGGGAGGAGTAGGGTCATGGAAGTATGATTACATATGCCCTCGAGGTACAAGCAGTCAATTTTTGAATGAACAAGGAGTGATATGTAGTACCTATAATCCACACCAAATAAAATAAAATTAATAAATTTAAAGATAAAAGGAAACATTACCTACACTTACTAAATAAGGATAGTGGAAGAAGAAGTTGGCAGCATGATCTACGAATGAGAGTGCAAATGCTGCATAATTGAAAATCCAACTCCAGCTCTAGCTCTAAATCTAGATCTAACTCCCATAAATAAGGTACATAAGTGACATCAAATCACATCATACTGTCTATAATGACATTCACTAGGGCATCAGCCCTAGTTTTATCCGTATGAGGAATATGGGTGAACTAGACATCCTTAAAGAAAGAGAGCAAATTGTGCATTACCTCGAAGGGAGTAGCAACTCAAATCTAAGAATGGCCCAAACACTGGTGAGCTGAGACATGACTAAAAGTGATTCATAGAATAACTACTCATAGAACATGCCTAAATCATGGGCATCAATCAAGTCACTAATGATTACATGATACTCGCCAATATTATTCATCTCATTAGTAAAGAAGAAACCAGTCTCAACAAGTTCATGGCCCCACTGATCATAAATAACCTAAGACATAGTTTTTGGTCCTAGGTTACCTTAACTATCACCATTGGTTTGAAACACCACTAAGATGTGTACCATAATAGGGGTCGAAGATGTAAGACTAATGACTACAGAAAGGTGATCTCTAAGTGAAGTGGTATATGCGAGTTGCACAAGGGAAATAAATAATGAAATCAAGCCACAATCATAATGGTTGATCAACACTGGCTATGGTGAGAGATAACAAGGGAAAGTGGGTAGAAGTTCAGAGAAGATGAAGACCAATTAGCAAGACTAGAGCAAGTCCCAAACTATTGTAGCTAGCTGACAACCCTACCTGTAACCACAACAAATAAGAAAGAGAGGGAGTTAGAATGGATTAACTATAGAAAAGTAGAGAAATGACTAACTAAAATAAGTACATGTAAATTTTATTATTGGGTGTCCACGAGATGGGACATGGGCTCAAGAGCTTAACAGGGACTGGAAGGGGTCCCAAAAACCAAAATGGGTCTAGAATGGGCCCAAAGAAGCCTTAGATTAAAAAATAGAGGCCATATATATGCTAAGAATGTGACAAAACCTCTAAGATGGAGGTTTCATGATCTAAAATGAAAAAATGGGTGAAAACCCCAAAAAGGGGCTAAAAAGAGGGGGAAAGAGAGAAAAGAGGTCACTTTCACTCTTATTTTCACTATGAGAGAGCCATATGAGAGCCCACAAGCAACCAAATCCAAATCAGAGCATACTAGGACATAGGAGAGCATCAGAGATGCACAGGATGGTTCAAGTAAGTCATAAAAACAAATTTTGTCAAATATATTTATTTGGGGGGGGGGGGGGGGGGGTTAGGAGGCCTTAAATGAATTTTGACTCATTCTAGGTGATTCAGCAAACAAATTAAGCATAAAAAGTAGTAAAAATGATGGGCTCAATGACATAGAGAAATCAAGCCTAATGGGGGTCCAAATGGAGCTCTATGGAAAGAGAAACAGGGAGCCCTAAGGGCTCCTAAAGCATCCCAATATAGGCCATAGCCTGGGAGTCCCAAGCCATATACTATCCTTCCAAGGCCATGGCTTTTCCCATAAATCCATGGCCTTGGGTATCAAGGGGCCAAAACAAGCCCCCAGGGATATTGAAAGAGCCTGGAAGGTCCTATAAGGGGCTGGAAGAGAAGGGAGGGAGAAAAAAGGAGTAGATACATTAAAAAAAAACACAAAAATTTACTCATTTTTTTCTTGCTCTTATTCTTTTTTCAACCAGTTGACTAATCCATTTTCCTATTTTCTTGCTTTTGTAGACACACAGAGGAGTTAACCTACCAGAGGAGGGAGGACATTCACAGGTGAGAAAGAGGCCAACACAATGAGATGGATCATGTGAGGTGACCAAATAGGAGATAATTCTTGCATGTATGTCCAAAGAGGCTGATCCTCTACCAGTGGTAGATCAAAATTGCTTTTAGAGTGAAGGAATTTGGTGACTAGTACATGTACACTCACTACATTCTTCTAGAGACCTAGTGAATGCATTAGTGACCACATGGGTACCCTAGAGGCATGTGTTCTAGCTAGGGCCCAAATAAGAGGTTGTCTTTAGCATAGAGTACATCTATAGAATCTATGTGGTAGAGCAGATAGGCAGAGAGATAAAGCTCTCACTAGTGTAGGATGTAGTAGTAATAGAGATCTACTTAGTAGGACCCCACCCATACTGAAATAATTATGGAGTACAGGTCACACAGTCATCACCAGGGGTTCCCACTCTTTAGATAGTGATATCAAAGACCATGGTTAGGAGGTTCTATGTTGGCTAGAGTACAAGTCAACTACCTCTATCATGGATAGGAGTTGTCTAATGAGCTGAGGGATGATAGAAATTTACTTAGGGCCAGTATATCCTAGGAGTATTATACTAGAAGCTAGATCACATCCTATAGACACCTAAAAATTACACATGATAGTTTTTGATGTCACATTACCTTTAGACCCTCATGGACCACCTAGTCAACTAGACTCATTTATAGATTAACCTTATCAAACTCCATCAAATGCATCATTTAATTCACCCTTTTCCCATAAATTCTCCTCTAGCCCCTCGACCATTGATGATCAGGATAATCATTGATGGTTGGCCTAAGCATCGACCATTATACCCCCAAACCTGCTTTAAAATTTAAAGCATTACCACCTTTATGCTATATTAGCATCTCGCAAAATGGCAATTTGCCTTTAAGGCAAGATTTTAAAATGATGAAGATTGGCAACTTTATCCTCTATCAAATTAGTAACTTTCCCCATTTTAATTAGCAACTTCTTCTTATAAAAGGAGAAGAGGAGGAAGTGAAAGGGGAGCAATCCATAATCTATTATCTTGCACTCAAACTTTTTTGTACGTATCCAACATCCTTATCATCAAGCGAACAATATCATTTGAGACCTAAAACTTTATCAAAATCACTTTTAAAGTCCTAAAGTACCATCACTCTTTGCATTGCTTCAAGATTCCTCCACCATGTTTCAAGTATCTTATGCTTATTTTCTTTAATCTATCTTGCTTCTAACTTCTCTGTCTTATCAAAATTAACAGTACCTCATCCTCCACCTTCCATCCTCATACCCAACCTCTATTTGAACAAATTTATAATCTATACTTTCTATTTTGATCACCTCTATATTTACATAGGTAACTGCCAATGGTCACCTAACCACTAATGGTCATCCTCAACCATCGATGGTTGTCTTACCACTGACAGTCTACCTTAATTGGTGATGGTTCTCCTAACCATCGATGGTTCACTATGGCATCATTTTCCAATAAGTCATTTCCATCCCTTTATCCCAAATCAAACACCACTTTATGTGTCTCTTTCTAACCACAGGACCCTTTTTGATTTTCTGAACCAAACCCCAACCATCCTAACATCAAATTTAATTATTTTATTTAACAATAAATTTATCTATTCTTTCTTACATATATTTACTTTCTTATCATTAAATGCAATTATCATCTTTTATCATTTCAAACTTGATTGTCATAAAATTGGATTGACAGCCTCCTAACAACCATTTTGCTTCTTGGATATGGCACATGCTAGGTAATTCACTCAACCAACCATCTAACAACCCCCTTTGAAGTATCTATGTTATTTACAGGTTATTCCTTCTTATCCAAAGAGGAGTTCCCACCTTCATCTGGATTCACACGTGCACTTTACTAGGTATTCTTCTACACACCCTATTACTAGTTTTATTTTATTTATTTTCAAAATAAAAAAATGAAGAAAATAAATTGAAACATTTTGGCACGCTCGATGGGATCTAGTTCCATTTTCTTCCTTTATTGTTTGCTCATTGAATGAAATATAAAAATTTCTTTTTGGGATCAAAATAAACCTTTTGCATCCATTGATTACTTGTTGATCTTAGTTCATCTAGTAACTTAGGAGGCAAATAAATTTATCATAGCTTTCACATTTATTATCACAGACTAAACCAAACCACAAAATAATTAATACATCAAAACATACCTAAGACAAGGCCCAACCAGGATTTCATCACCTCACAGAAACCTTACCCTTTCTCGGCTATCCTACTTGGATTTCACCACTAAGGGGAGAACCAACTCAGCTCTCTGGTTCAATATAAACTTTGAACCTGATATATTTTGGCTAAGCACCTGACACTCTTACTATTGTGGGATCATGAAGTGAGGGGGTAGGCCCCAATACCAAGCCATGTACCAAAGTTCAATATAAATTTCTCTCTTGAGTGCCTGAACTCAACTTGAAACCAACCTTAGATTTCCTCTTAGTACCTAATCTACAAGCCAAATTCCCTCTTCACACTTTCTAAGGAATAATCCAAAAGTGATCTAAAAAGAATCTTAGGTTTTAATGCACTTTTAATGTGTGCATTTTTTTCCTTGAATTATTTCATTTTGATTGCTCTTTTTTTGAGGTGTGATTTTTGTCATACTATCCCCTATTTTCTCACATGGTCTTTACTAGATAGTAGCTGAGAAACTAAACCAATCAACCACCACCTTCTTGTTCTTCCTCTATAGAGTATAATTCTAATGATGAGGGTTCGCCTCATTTTTATCCCCCTCCTACCAAAATTTTGATTCTTTATGAGGGTGATATGGACTTCATTTCTTTCCTTGATAACAATTTGTTTACCCTTCAACATTATCTTAACAACTTATCCAACCACACCTTTGTTGCTTTGGTCCCTCCAACAGATCCTCCTTATGGTATGCCTCCTCATCTTATGGTGGGTGTTACCTCAACCCAACCACACCTTTATTGCTTTGGTCCCTCTAATGGATCCTCCTTTTGGTATGCCTCCCCATCTTATGGTGGGTGTTACCTCAACCCAACCTTCGCTAACCCAAGCCTCTTCTTCTAATGTCCCATATACTACCACTACCCAAACCCAATCCAATGTTCCAACCTTTATCCAAACACCTCCTACCACATCCCATATAGGTTTGACTTTACCTCTAGTTATGTATACTCCACCTACCATGGGGTTATCTTCTACCCCTGCTTCTTCCCTTCCCTTTATCTCAACCAATCTGCCAACTTCTACCCCATTTCAGAACTTGGTGCTTTATATACCTCAAACACATCCCCCTATTAGCACTAGATTCACCACTCAACCTCGACCTACCCAACCTAAATCCACCACCTCAACCATACCTTTGAGTTAACCCACATCTATCCCCCAATAAGTACCTATTACAACCTATCAATATGTGTACATACCACCTTCCACCCAACCATTTTTGCCAATCATCTCTTATGTGGCACCATCTCAACCACTTGTCACCACTTACCAATATGTGGCCTCTTCATTTCCTTCTTCCACCTATCCTTATATAGATTCCACTCAACCCCAAAAAAATGTACCCCTTAATTATGCATCTTCCCAACCTCAGCCAAATTTGACCAAGATGCTAATGGAAAAAATGACTAACTTAGAATCATCTATTTTCAGATCTCATAAACTTTTATCCTATGACTAAATTTTCAGTGAACCTATCCATCCATCCATCCCCATCCAATCTTATCCTCCTCAATGATAATTTCCTAAATTTTCAAAATTCCAAGGCAAGGAGGATCCCCAACAACATTTGAGAGCATTCTATCATTCTTGTTACTATATCGCATATGATGTTCTCCTTCTTCAAACCTTCCCAATGTCTTTATCAGGACCTACCCTTGATTTATATAGCACTCTCCTTACACACTCCATCTTCTCCTTTTCCCAACTAGCCAAAATCTTTTTATAAAATTTATCGGTAAACATAACTAAAAAGTTTTCCATAACTGACCTCTATTCTATCTAACATTTTGATGACGAGTCAATTGTTGATTTTATGGCTAGATAGAGAGGCCTCATCAACCAAATTTCCTTCACTTTACCCCAACTCTAATTAATTAAACTTTTCTCTAGGGGTTGTGCTAAGCATATTGTACCCACTCTTCAAGTTCAAACTTTTTGAACATTTGATGAGCCATTCACCATGGCATAAAAACTTAAAAATCATGCCATTAATGAAGGTAAACTAAAATTTCTGAATAATCATTCTACTTTTAAACCCAATGAACCTCCCTCTACCAAAACCACTAACCAATCCAATACCAAACTGACCCACCTCCAACTGTTAACCAATCACATCAAAACACTTCTTCCAAATATTTTTATCAACAAAATTGAACCCAAAACCAAGCACCTCCAAGAAAATATACTCCCATTTGGGAGTCATATGCATCTATTTCGGATAAACTGCTCAAATCCAACCTTATCCAACTTCCACCAATTAACGACCCTAACAATTTGATTTTTCTCACCCCATACCTAGATGGTATAACGAAAATGACCATTATACCTTTCACCAAACTATTGGGTATGACATTAATAAATGTAATACCTTTAAAAGTATTGTCTAAAACCTAATTGATAGTGGAGATCTTGCATTTTATAACCCCAATGCACCTCCTAATCATTCCCTTGACATTTTTTATAAGCCTTTCCCAAATCATGCTCCTTCCACCCAACATCATGATAGTAAACCTGAATCATCTAACTCACATGAGGCACATATAATCAATGTTATTAGTAATGTGCCCATTATTTAAATACCATTACTTCAATCACCCAAATAGAGGAAACCGACCCATCACCTATTCCTTCAGATACCCAAACAGAGGAATCAACAACCTCTCTTTATGCATTGGATGCGACCATAGCTTTATCTACCCATCCTTTGGTTGAAACACCCAAGGAGGTAACCATTGCTTCAACCACTTCCTCCACCCCTCCAATCCAAGTTTTAGAATCACCTACTTCTTTGGGCATTTAAGTCAAGGAAGTGACCATACCTACCTCTCCAATTGTGGAACCATATATGCCCTCTTTGGAAGCCATTCCCTAAGAGACCATTACCTCATCCACCCAATCACCACCTTTGGAACCTTCCACTAATACCAAAATTGAAACCATACCTTCCACCAAAACCATTCCTTCTTCTCCACCCAATGACTTAAGCTTTGAGACCAATGATCAAGGAACTACACCCATTTATAATCCCTTCTCTAGGTTAGTCTAAATTTTAGAGTTCACATCCCAACCTAACTTTGATAGAGCCACCTTTTGGCATCGACTTGGACTTCCTCATCAAAGAAAACTTGAATCCTCAACTTTTCTTGAGTCCACACTTAAACCCATTATTACCACCCCACAAAATACCTCCTCTAAAGTCATAATTAAACCATCTCAAATACTTCCACCTAAAATTGCCAAGTCAACTTATGCTTCTTTCACCAAACCAATCAAGAACCTAGGGATTCTTCCCACACTTAGTCATACTCATCCTCCTTTGAGATTGGATTTAACTCCATCAAGCCCAAAAAATCCAAATCCAATTAAGTCTTTTAAGAATGAAGGATTACCTAAACATCTACCACAAAGTAGACCCATACCACCTCCTTGCAACATACCTTCCATTTTAGGACCCATCCTTCTACCATCCCCATTACCTATTCTTCTTCTAAGAAACCATCTCATTTTTACCTACTTATAAACACCAAACCCTCTAGTTCTTCATCATTCCTAACCAACCTATCCCCATCTACCATCCCACTTATAACCAAACCTTCATCATCAAAAACTTTTTCATCCAAGTCTCCAACCCCCAAGCCAATCATATCTAACTAAGAAAACCCAACCAAACTATCAACCAAAACCATTCCTCCAACTACTGATTCCATGAAGAAGCCTATGCCCAATAAAGTTATGACCCCTCGAATCCAAAACCCCTTACCTAAAACACCTTTTTTGGAGTCCTACACAACTATTTTGAAAATTTTATTGCAAACCTCTTCCAATAACCTACCTCCAATCAAACCTTTTGACCCATCCCATCCTAAACCAACCTAGTTCAATGATAATTTGATTTGTCTTTACCATAAGAATCCTGGACATGATACAAAGAACTACAAATCTCTCCAAACACTTGCTCATAGCCTTTTGGATGAAGATGATCTATTAGAGGAACCTTCATTAAGCCCATCATCTAATCCACTACCTAACCAACCCATCCAACAAACACCTACTCCCTCACCCCCACCTAAGAGTAAAGAGGAGGAACCAAAGCAAACATCAAGTCCCATTATCCACATCATTCATATGGTTATCCATTCTTAGGCCCAATAGAAGGATAAGGATAAATCCAAAGTAGTTATCCTATGGACTTACCCTTTGACCTCTCAACCCACCAACCAAACCCAAACATCTTCAACTTCACCCTCACAACCATCAAAACCCAAAGTTTCCATTTTGGGATCTCCACCTTCCAACCCTACTCTATTCATCGAATGGCTCGTGTTAAATCAAATTCACCAAACACCAATGAAAATGAGTGTTTATTATCTAATTAAAACCTCACGTCAATATTGCTAAGCATTAATTAAGGCTCTGCATTCCATATAAGTTCAACTAGATGATCTATAATCTCTTGCATCATTTTTTGGATCTCTTTTCCATTATACCCTCGTCACCTTTTAGGATTTAAAAATTATGCCTTTTCATACTGAAGATCTTGATCTACCCCTCTTCATCATAATATACATCAATCAAACCTATGCCAAATAGGTAATGATTAATGGGAAAGAAAACATCAAAATCATCTCTTCCCATGCATATGACCAACTTTAACTTCCTAAAAACATCATTTCAAAAAACATCATTTCAAAAAACATGGCCGCTTTTCTTCTTCAATGATACCCTAGCCACTACCTTGGGGATAGTTATCCTTCATATCCACTTGGGGATTCATACCATTCTTGAATTATTTTATGCCATAGAGGGTGAGTTTCAATATAATGTGTTACTTAGATACCCTTGGATCCATGTTATGGGTTGCATCCCTTCCACCCTACACTGATGTGTCAAATTGAGCATGAGGGATAAGTCATTACAATCAAATCAAATATGAGTCCCTTCACCTCCTATAATATGACATACCAGCCTAATGATGTTCTTATTCCCCCTTCATCTTCCTCACAACCCACTTTTAACCAAATCACCATGCCAACCCAAACCATCAACACCTATGCCCATAACAATGATGAAGCATAAACTAACTCAACCATCCCCTCCTCTCAGATTCTAGTTGAGGACCCCTTGAAATCCAATTTTTAGCATCTTTCACTAGGGGAATATCAAATTTTATCCTTAGATTCTTTCCCTACTCTTCATGAATATGGGAATCTTCAAAATCACCCTTATTATGACCCTAACATCAATGCCATTGTCCCCTTTGGGATCCCCAAAAATTGAATGAATTTTGTCTATGGGGGACTTTATTAACCACTTCTCACTCCCACCACTACTCCATATATCCAACCATTCACTTCTAACTTTTCTTACCTAAGCAACCTAGCCTTTGTCAAAGCCTATATTTATCAGTGCATTTGGAAGGGGTTTGGTCTTGGCCTCTATGAACAAGGACCTCATGAGTTCCCTGTTATCAAAACCTAGAAACCTCGTGATTTCTTTGGTATTAGGTTTAAACCACCAAAAGAACCTATATAACTAAAACCCATTACTACCACCACTGAAGAACCTCCAACCTTGTCGATCCCATCTTCTCAATTTGAGGACTCTGACATCATCCCATCTAACTTTTTTTATCCAATGCCATTAGCTTAGGCCCCCTAACATATCAAACGGAGGGCCGAACTAAAACCATTCCTCTCATCCACCCAAAAATGATTGAACATGACTCACCCATTATTAACACCATTCAACATCAAGATGGTAATTCCATTCTCACCTACCTTAGTGTAGGGGATAATTCTATCCATAAATCTATCCCTCCTAAGAATCAAATCATGTTGAATAAATCAACCATTGATGTTACTTTGGGTACTCAAGAGGACCCTTGCATCATCAAAATAGGCCAATATTTAACCCTTAAAGAGTGGCAAGACTACCTTTCTTTCCTTCATGACCATAGCATAGCATTTACCTGGTCTTATCAGGACATGCCCAAAATTGACCCTTCTATCACCCTCCATAACATCATCACCCATTTTAAGGTTAAGCTAGTTTGGAAAATAACTTCACCACATGCATCCCCACATAGCTCTTTTTGTTAAAGACTAACTTTAGTACCTATTATCCGTTAACTTCATTCAGCCCATTGACTATCCATAACATGTCTCTAACATTGTTCCCATCACCAAACCCATAGGGGGCCTTTGCCTTTGCATTGAATTTTGTGACCTTAAACTCACTTTCCGTAAAGATGACTTTCCTCTACCTAACATCAACCAACTTGTTGATCTCATAGCTGGCCATGAAATGCTATCTCTTATGGATGATTTTTTAGGATACAATCAAATATTGATTACTCCTAAAGATCAACATAAAAATTCTTTTATCACCCCATGGGGAAATTTATGCTATCAGGTTATACGCTTTGGACTAAAGAATATAGGGGCAACCTATCAGTGGGCCATGACCTATATCTTTCACAATATCATCCACAAAACTATTGAGGACTATGTAGATGATATTCTTGGGAAATATAAACATCACAAGGATAACCTTACTATTCTTGCTATCATCTTTGAATGACTAATTCACTATGATGTCAGGATCAATCCAAATAAATGCATCTTTAGGGTCTTATCGAGAAAACTTCTGGGATTTATTATTTCTCTTCATGAAATAGAAATAGATCCCACCAAAGTTAGAGCCATTTTAGAGATGCCTCCTCCCACTAACTTGAAACAGTGTTGTAGCTTGCAAGGTAAACTTTAATCAATCTGACACTTTATCTTCCAATTATTTGATCATTGTCAACCTTTTCACCACCTCTTAAAGAAATATGTGTCCTTCGAGTGGACCAAATAATACCAACAAGACTTCAATGCAATCAAGGAATATCTTCTCTCTTCACCTATCCTCATTCCTCCTAAAGATGACCAAACCTTCTATCTATATATATCCACCATAGACCATTCCTTGGGGGCCATGCTCACTCATCGTGATGAATAGAATAAAGACCAAGTTGTCTATTACATCAATCATACCTTAATAAAATATGAAACCTAGTATACCCATCCTAAAAAACTTTGTCTTTCCCTAGTCTTCGTAGCCTCCAAACTCTATCATTATCTTCTTAATCACAAAACCTATGTCATCACTAACACTGACCCTCTCATGTATATGCACTCTAAACCATATCAAAACATGCTAAGTGACTCATAATTTTAGTTGAGTTATATCTTAAGTTTCTCCCAAAAAATTCCATTAAAGGATAGGTCATCATTGACCAATTGGATGATGCTCCTTTACCGACAATCAACCTCTTCCTCTTTCTTTTCCAGATGAGTATATTCCAACTCTTTCTCTAGAGAAACCTACCTAGCAAATGACCATGTTTTTTGACAGCTTTAAATGCCAAAATGGTGGGGGTGCCAAAATAATCCTCATTACCCTTAATTGAGAACCTCTTCCCCTTTCCTTTAAACTTGGAATTGAATGCACCAATAATGTAGCTAAATACGAAGCCTTGGTCATAGTTCTTCAAACCACTCTAGCTTAGGGGATCAAAATAATCAGCATTTTTGGGGACTCCCAACTCATCATCAACCAAGTCATAGGATCTTATTAGTGAAAAAATGATGTCCTCTTTAAGTACAAATAACTTGTATATGTACTCTTGTCATCATTTGATCACTACATTATCCACTCAGTCCCTTGATCCACCAACAAATTTGTAGACACAATGGCCTCCCTTGCATCCTAAATTCCATCACAACCTACCGAATCCAAACTATTTTTCACCATCCATCACACCATCTAATATTAGCTCTAATCTTCCTACCATTTGTAGAGTGGAAACATCACCTTCCAACATTTGGTATAATAAAAAAAATTATTACCTTAACTTTGGCATTCTCCCTCTCAATCTTTCAAAGAATGCCAGTAGTGATTTTTTCTAGAGTACCTCTCATTATACCATACTAGGATGAATCCTTTACAAATAAGGCTTCAATGACCTTCTTCTTTATTGCCTTCATAGTCACGAGGCTTCTCATGTCATCAAAAAAGTGCATGATGGCATCTATGGGGGACACTTTAGTGTCCTGGCTATCACCAAATGCATTCTTCACCTAGGCTACTATTAGCCCACACTTAATCAAGACTATTGTGACTATGTCAAAAAATGCATCAAGTGTCAAAAACATGCTAATATTCATCATATAACTCCTTATAGTATTTAGGTATCTCAAGATTATTGGCCCTTTTCATTATGGGGTCTTAACCTTATTGGGGAAATCAACCCCCATTCTTCACAATGACATCAATATATCATCACTGTTACAGAATATTTCACCAAATGGGTGGAAGCCATCCATCTTATATCAACCAAAGCCAAAAATAACATTGATTTCATCAACCACCACATCATTACTTATAATGGTAAGTCCTTCAAAAATAATAAAGTCTAAGATCTTTGTGATGCTTGTGACATCGACTTAAGCTTCTTCTTACCTTATCATCTATAATCCAATGGACAGGCAAAAGTTTCTAACAAAAATCTCATCAAAATGCTCATAAAAGTGGATAGTGCTTCTAGTCAAGATCAGCACCTCCATATCTCATTCGCTTTATGGGCCTATCATACTAGTATTCAAACCGATATGATAGCTACACCTTTCTCCCTCATCTTTTAAGCCAAGGTAGTCTTACCTCTTAAAGTCCAAATTATATCACTTCACATATCTTGGCATGAGATCCTCTCTGAGTGTGACTATCATTAATAATGCCTCAATCAACTAGAACTTCTTGATGAACATCACCTTGTTGCGCTCAATCATATTTGCATTTATCAAGAGCGAATTAATCATGCATTTAACAAACATTTGAAAAAATGAAAATTCAACACCTCATCCTCAAAGAAAATAAATATGTAACTAGGAGAAGACCATGAAAGGTAAGTTTGCTTTTAATTGGCTAGGACCCTACATTATAACCCATAAGTATGGATCTGGTGCTTACCATTTATCCTCTCTTGAAGGCAAACTAGAACCTAAGCCTATTAATGCTTTACATCTAAATCCTTTCTATTGTTAAATACAATAAAACTCACTTTATGTCTAACTTAAGCTCGTACTTTGGTTCATGATAATTTTACCTCATCTCCCCTACATTTTCCTTTATCCTTTGGGAGCAATTGATTACAACATATAACCATGTGATTCATCTGTCATAAATAAAACCTAATCTTAAGTATGGGTACCATGGCTCTACCCATATCATGGTTCTCATGGATAATTTTTGTCTCTCAATAAATAGAATCCCATGATCAGTTGTCTCTCAACCCATCCTTCCATTTACCAGTAACCTTTTGTGCTAAATTCTTTGCTCCATATAAGCAAACCTTTTTTCCTAATAGACATGTCCATGTCTAATTCAAATTCCAAACTCACTCACAACTCTAGAAATCATAGACTACTCCCTTAAAGGATAGTTGTCCCATAATTCAAAGTTTCTTAAAAATAGACTACTCCCTAGAAGGGTAGCTATAAAAATCAAATTTTTGACCACTCCCTTGAAGGATGAATAAGCAATAATCATTTGAAGCTTCCCACATCAATCAACTTCAAGACCTTAATAAAATAGAAAAATCAACAAACAAAATTCTATCAAAATCAAAATAATTAAGCCTCGATCAGCTCTTAGAAGTGCCATTGGTAGACTTCCCACATCGATCAGTCTACATAGTATTGCCACAATCAACTCTTATACATGGCATAGGTAGACTTCCTGCATTGATCAGTATACATATCATAATAGGGTATGGACTTATTTATTATGGTTCTTTGGTCACCTATAGAAGTGGTAAGCTAACCCACATCAGGTTATCATTACACCCATTTAACACTCAACCTCTTACCTATCACCTACCCTCCCTTCTTACTTATTTGGATTCAAGGGAATACAAGCTTACTTGATACAAAGTGATTGAGACACCCTCTTTCTCAATCAAATCATGCTCTTGCAAAGCATTCGACAAGATTTTTTCCACTAAGTCAATACAACTATGGTTTCTTATTGATGTGTCCTTACCAACTAGAGCATCATTCCTCTTTCTTATCCATCAATTAGTTCATATGAACATATGTCTCATAATTTATTTCTTTGTATACTTTCAAAACATTCAAGGCTAAAACAATCCTAGACCATATCTTACCATAACATCAAAACCATTATCCAAAACTATAAAATCAAAACAAACACATCATACCATTACAATATTATAACCTCATCTTATCATCAGTAAAAATTCCAAACATCATCATATCCAATCTTATCTATAGATTACATTATCACATCACATCTTACCCCTAAAATAATTTTTTTATAAATAAACACAAGTCATCAAACTACTCTACCATCATCATCATAAACACCATCCTAACTACAATCATAATCATAGTCAACATCATCATCACGTAATACCCATCATAAAATATACCATGATTTGGGCAACAATTTGGATGACCATTTAGGTGACAGTTAATTCCTTGAATTTTGTATTGTTTTCATTTTGTATTATCGGTGACAGTTATTTCCTTGAGCTGTTATGTCCTCGAGTATTCCCTCGAGCCATTATGTCCTCAAGCATTGTATTGTTTTAATGTTGGGACATATGTCCTCGAGCATTGTATTATTTTAATGCTGGGATGTTAAATCATCACCCGTTAATTCCTTGAGCCACGCAATCTCCTGATGTTGTTTTCAAAAATATGTATAAATGCATTGTAACCCGAAATGGAAAGGTAGACATCTCTTCCTAGAGATAAGCCTACATTTGTATTGAAAATTTTAAGTAATACAACGTCTCTTTTCAGAGAATTCATTGTTATTTTTGTGCTATTGAAATATTCACCAACCAAAACTACTGAGTTCTGGATCAGTGGTATTATAGCAGTTTGTCTTGAGAGTGTATGATCCCAAGGACAAGGTCATGATACAGGAAAATTGGGTGGGAAGTGATAGAGCTTCCAAATGTTCCACCTATGCATCCCAAATGACTTGAAATGGTGGATGACATTGAGACATCTGATCCTTTCATGGAAATGGTGAATGAAGCCCTCTAGCAGCAATAAGCATAGATGCTCCAACAATTTGCTCAAATTCTTCAAACACTTTTGATGGGAAATTTTGGCTCTGCAGCTACACATCCTGGCTCCTCATTGAGGGAACTTCATTTTAGTGCCCCAACACCCTTTAAGGTTTAGGTAAATTTTGATATTCCCACATTTAAAGGCAAAATCAATGCTAATGCAATGGAAAATTGGTTGGATCAACTGTTTTCCTACTTCTCAGTAAATAAGTTCACTGATAGAGAAAAGATCACTTTTGCTCTTTTTAAATCATCATTGCCCATGAAAAACTAGTGGGAAGTGTACAAAAAGAGGTTCAGTATGGATATCATTAGCCTTGGGGTGGAACCTACCTGGGATGATTTTATGGAAGCAGTAAAAGAAGAATACTATCCCATCGGAGCATATGATGATCTGTACATATAGTGGCAACAACTTCACCAAGGAAAGGACCAATCTGTTCAAGATTACACAGACACTTTTCATTCTTTGTTTGCAAGACTGGGCATTCAAGAAAGTGAGAAACATAAAACTCTCAAATATCATGGTGGACTACAATGGTACATACAGGGGGAAATGGAACTCTTCAATTTGGAAACCCTAGGTGAAGCATATAAATTTGTAGTGAAGATTGAGTAGAAGCATGACAGGAATAATATGAAGAGTCAACCTTCAAAATGGAAAATTAATAAGGAAGGTCAAACATGAGGCCAAAATTGGAAGTAGAAGCAGTTTCAGGATAAGAAATCCCAGAAGGGGAAGGCTAGAAAATGGTGTGATTACCACAAAACTGGAACTCACTCTAAAGAAGAATGTCGATCCATCAAGTCACTGCTCTCTGAGTCACAATACTCAATGTCTACTAATCTACCTCATACACAACCCACAGTTGAAGAAGATGAGGAAGAAATCATAGATGCTGAGCTTGACACCATCGTCACTTCATCACATACCCGTGAGGAAAGACCAGATGACAAAGAAAGATTGTTTCACTCCAAATTATGGGTAAAAGGTAAGCCTTTGCATATCATTCTTGACAGTGGGAGTCAAAAGAATTTAATCTCTGTTAAAGTTATGAAAACTCTTGATCTATCCATGAATCCTCATCCAAATCCCTATAGTATTGGGTGGTTGAGCCCAGGGAGAGACCTTCGTGTCACCCATCAGTGTCTTCTTTCATATACTATAAAACCATTCCAAGATGAAGTCTTGTGTGATGTGGTCAATCTAGATGTTTGTGATGTACTCCTTGGTCAGCTGTTCATGTATGAGCGACATGGCATCTATAAATCCTAAACCCAAAGGATCACCCTCACTCTTGGAACATGGTGTTATAGGTTACCAGAGGTACCACCTCCCACATCTATCTCCCTGATCAGTGCTAAGCAATGCAAGAGATTGGTGGAGAAGACAAAGTAATTTGTTCTCATGGTAGTCAAACCACAAAATCCAAGGAGGCTGATGTTGCAGTCCTGACTAAAAAATCAACACAACAACAAAAGCAGATAGGATGAATCACAGGAGAATATGATGACTTATTCAAGTCACCTATAGGAGATCCACTGCATTGCCAGGTAAAACATTCTATCAAATTAATCCCAATATCACCTTTCCCTAACAATCCTGTGTATCACAGATCAGTCTTGGAGAATGATGAGATAAAAAGATAGATTCAAGAATTGATCCAAAGGGGTCACATTAGGCCAAGCTCTTCACCTTGTGGTAGCCCAATCGTCTTGGCACTGAAGAAAGATGGAACATGGAGGCTTTGCATTGACTACCAAGCCCTGAATAAAATATCTGTGAGGAATCGCTACCCTCTCCGCATAATTGATGACCTACTGGACCAGCTCTATGGTGCAAAGTTCTTCACCAAAATTGATCTCAAATTTGGTTATCACCAAATTCTCATCAATCCCATTGATGTCTGGAAAATTTCATTCAAATCTAAGGGCTCTTTGAATGGTTGGTTATGCCTTTTGGCCTAACTAACACACCTGCAACCTTCATGAGGATGATGGATGACATCCTACGACCCTTCACCAACTCATTCATGGTTGTATACTTAGATGACATACTCATCTATAGCAAAACATGGGAAGAACATTTGCAACATGTCTGTAAGGTGCTTCAAACTCTTTGAGAGCACAAGTTGTATGCAAATCTTGACAAGTGCACATTTAGAATGACAACAATTTAGTACCTTGAGTATGTTGTGAATGAGAAAGGGGTCCATGTTGATCCAGAAAAGATTTGGGTTATTTTAGAATGGCCCACACTAAGGACCCTCATAAAGCTTCACAACTTTTTGGGCCTTGCAAATTTCTATTGCATGTTTGTTCTTAGATTCTCACATGTTGCTTGGTCACTAACCCAAGTGACTAAAGGAGGAGCTAAAGCTACATTTCAGTGGGGTGAAATATAGCGAAGGCCATTTGAGAATTAGAAGAATAGACTATGCTCATCCCCTGTTCTTACCTTGCCAGATTTGCATCAACCATTTGAGTTGATGACAGATGCATCTGAATATGCCATGGGAGCTATCATCATGCAACATGGCCATCTTATTACATACCATAGTGAAAATTTCACTGATATAGTCAGGAAATATCCAACATATTATAATGAGCTCTATGCCATTATACAAGCCTAAAAACACTAGAAACACTACATCTTAGGGAAAGAGACGGTCATCCACACTGACCATAGACCATTGGAATTCATCCAGACGTAAAGAAAACTATGAAATGAGAGGCACCAAAAGTGGGCCACGTATCTTTAGCAATTCCACCTGATAATCAAACACAAAAATGGGAGCTCAAATACAACTGTAGATTGTCTGAGCTACCCACCAATTACTACACTCACAATAGTTCTTGACATGTGCGGACATGAGACTGCCACTTGGGGTGCTCTATACGAAGCAAATCCTACCTTTGTTGAAACCTATCAAGCACTCCAAAAAAGGTGAACATGTTTTTGACTTCTATCTACAAGATAATGTCCTCTGCCATATGGGGCACATATGTGTTCCTGTTGTAGAGCAACAAAAGATGATATGGGAAGCACACTTCAGTAGGACATCTGGACACTTTGGTATTGAAAAAACATTGGTAGTTCTTCAAACACACTTCTACTGGCCCCATATGTGGAAAGATGTGGAAAAATATCTAAAATCTTGCACCCCATGTGCAATAGCCAAGCCAACCAATAAGAAGCAAGGATTGTACATGCCATTGCCAAAACCAACCAGGCCTTGGGAATCCATCTCAATGGATTTTCTCTCAGGTTTTCCCACTTTCAAACATGGTAAGGACTGTATTTTTTTGGTAGTTGGTCATTTTTCAAAAATGGCTATCATGCTTGCTTGTAAGAAAAATATATCTGCTAAGGAAACTGCTCAACTATATTTTAGTCATGTATGGCTCCATTTTGGTCTCCCCAAGTCCATTATCTCAGATCGAGATAGCAGGTTCCTAAGCATCTTCTGGTCCACTCTATGGAAGATGATGGATACTAAGCTAATGAATTCCACAGCCTTCCATCCATAGACTGATGGTCAGACAAAGGTGGTAAACCGCTTGATTGTTTACATGATTCAGATGTATCACTCCAAACATCTATGCACATGGGACGAGGGACTTCCTTTCATACAACATGGATACAATCGATCACTGCACAGCTCGACCAAGCACAGTCCATTCCAAGTATGTTTTGGGTTCCAACCCATGGCACCAATTCATATAGCTGTTCCATTTTCCACCATGGAATACACACCTCATGGAAGAGCTGAGGCAGCAAAAGCAACAAAGTTTATTGAATAAATGCAACATATCCAGCAATAAGTTCACAACATCCTGGAGAATATGAATCAGAAGTATAAGCAATGCCATGACAAACATAGGATTGCACACCATTTTGATATGGGTGACAAGGTTTGGTTACGGCTTCAGAAGGAACAACTTGTAGGCCCACATAGAAATATTCAGCCTCTACAATATGGTCCATACACCATCACTATAAAAGTTGCAAAAAATGTTTTTGAGTTGAACCTACCAGCCTACCTTCGTTTGCATCTAATATTCAATGTGGAGCTCCTCAAACCATATCACCCACCTCTATTAGACACTTCAGTTGTGGCAGAACAACTAGACATTGACGAGCTTGATCCATAGAGTTTTTCTCTAGTAGAAGAGGATCAGATTGTGGATACTTGGATGAAGACAATAAGAGGACGCTCTATTCCATTGTATCAAGTGGTCAGAAGAGGCCAGCTTAGCCACCAAGGTGAGTGGCTCACAAAGAATCAAATCAAGACACAGTTACCCCACTTGATGGGGAATATTGATGCAATGGGGACCATTACTTTTCAAGGAGGGAGGAATGATCCAAGCAACAATTTGGGTGACCATTCAGGTGATAGTTAATTCCTCAAATTTTGTATTGTTTTCATTTTGTATTGTTGGTGACAATTATTTCCTTGAGCCGTTATGTCCTTGAGTATTCCCTCGAGCCATTATGTCCTTGAGCATTGTATTGTTTTAATGCTGGGACGTTAAATCATCACTCATTAATTCCTCGAGCCATGCAATCTCCTGATGTTGTTTTCAAAAATATGTATAAATGCATTGTAACCCGAAATGGAAAGGCAGACATCTCTTTCCGAAGATAAGCCTACATTTGTATTGCGATTGTTAAGTAATACAACGTCTCTTCTTAGAGAATTCAATGTTATTTTTATGCTATTGAAATATTCACCAACTAGAACTTCTGAGTTCTGGATCATACCATCACATCATCTTATCTAAACTAACAACATAAACATCATCATAAACATAATCAACAACATAAACATCATCTAATCATAATATACATAATCATAAAAAACATAATCATCATAATCCACATAATCAACATGAGCATGAAACATCACAATAAATAAACATTATAATCATAATCAACATCACATCAACATGCTCATAATTTACATAATCATCATGATCATAAACATCATCAAATAAATAATTTGCATCTAAAAATGAGACATGTCGTAATGTATGTCTCTCTCTCACAAATATATCTTACATCATCGGCACGTAGGTCGGTATCAAAATATACATATAAAAAAAATACATCATTAAAATATCATCTCTCAAGCACCTGGTGTAGACACCTAAATTTGGCTGCCAATAACCTCCAATTAGGCTTTTGGCCAATTTCAACCCAAAATGCACAATTTGGATTTAAAACACTAAAACATGGTAAATGATGTGAAAATGACATATTCAAGTTCTAATTTTTTCTAGGGTATCACTAAATGGGGTAATGCAATTTATGGGCCAACAAACTTAGATCAGATCATTCTGAGTCAAAATGCCAATTTTGCACCTAGGTGCTCTGAATTACTCTTTCCTATCAAATCTCTTGCATGAGACACGTGCCTTTGTTATTTATTTTTTGTAACATCCTAAATGGGAATATGGTTCCAATGCATCTGACATCACCTTCCAATTCTAATACAGTCAAATTTTGGACCAATAACAAGGCATTCTGATCAATTTGAGTAATTTGTACACAAAGTCCTTAATCATGCTTAAGAGATAATTAAACCAAATTAGAGCCTAATCAATAATTTCATAGAAACTTGTTATAAAAATATTTTTTTAAATGGATATTGAATATCTACATCATCAGGTGACCTCATTTCTTGGGAAGACATCCCTAGGCCATAAATGCCACAAATATCAGGATTCATGCCTCCCATGCCTCATCAATGTCTTCCATGATACCCTCCATGCCTCTTAATTGCCCCTTATTCTAATTTCATGATAAGGATAATTATAAATTTAATTGAAAATTTTGAATTAATCCTCAACCACACATCTCAATCTCAAGATGGACGGTTTAGGTTGATTCTAGATATTTGTAAAAATCTATAAATAGGGGGCCTTACCACATCATTTCTAAGACTTGATAATGCAAAGTTATAATTCGCAAATGGTTCCAAAAGCTTCAAGAAACTAGTGTTACCATGCCAAATTGATTCCAATCCAAGCCAAACCATAAGCAAAGCTGCCAAGGAGAGATGGAGGTAGCCAAGCTTCCATTGCCAAGGACTTCATGAGCACAAATTTGAGCAAGCCACCACTACAAAGTCATTTGGAGCATCCAAGGAAGGTGAAGGAATTATTGTGTTTTATTCCTTACTTTTTAGTTGTGTTTTTATTTTCTTTTTTTTTTAACTAAGCTCTCCCTAGTGTCTAGGCCTAGAGATGTTATGCTAGTTAGTGTGTTCCTTTCATTTTGTTTTCATTTTGCAACTAAAAACATACTAACCATCCTCTCTTGAGTCAAATTATTAGATCAAATAATGGCACACCTGGTGGGACTAGACACATCTCACACTTGAAGAAGATCATTTTGCAACTTCTAAATATTCATTTAGACCCTTAAAACTCTTGAAAATTGATTTTCTACCTTTATTTTTCCATTTTTATTTACCATAGTAACCAACGTCAGTAAGTGAGACTGACATCAGTTACATAGGTTAACCAACATTGGTTAGTAAAATTGACATCATTTAGATACCTTTTGAGATGATCACATTGGTATAATTGATGTTTGTTGGATAACTGACATCAGTTAGCCAAAGTAACCATTGTCAGTTGTAAATAAACGATGTCAGTCACTGTGTTTTTCTTAAAACACAAACCTGAGAGTTCTTTTTTCAAAGATCAATATTTCAAACCAAAAAGAGATTCAAATCTAAAGGACATGCTAACATTTTTGTTGTAAGACCAAGCTTGACATTTGCTCAAAACATGTTTTTGACCACCTTTGCATGCTTAAAAATCATTAGGAACCTTATTTTGGTGTCTAATAAAGAATTTTTTTAGATGTTTATGGTGAATGTTTTCAAAGTTTGCAACTAAGACTAATGGGTCAAATGAACACCACCAAATCTTTCATTTGGGCTTAAAATTAAACACACTTGTCAATTCTTCTTTTCAATAGTTGTTTATTTAAATTTTGTTTGGCAAAAAGAGGGGTGTTGTGTGTATGCTCTTCTATTTATCCCCTTTATGGAACCTTTAGAATCAAAAGCACCATTCCTATTGCAAGTATCCTAGTCCAAGGTTTAGAAAGAAAGTCATCTAAAGCACTCCCCAAAAACTTGTCAAAGTTTGGGTGACCTTGAAAATGACCCTAAAGTCTTTCTAATTTCATGTTTTCTTTATTTTCATGAAAAATTGGCTTGTGAGGGGGACATCATTACCTCCCATGAGTTATTTAGGGAAGCTTTAACCTGGGGTTTCATCTCCTGGCATTGACTTCACTTACTCCTTTGGAGTTACACATGGGATGTATATGCATTTGGACATCATACTATATTGATCGAATAGCAAGATGTAGTGGTTGTAAAAATGACTAGACCTTTTTACAACTAGCCAATGTCACGATCACCCAATTTGTGTGCTTATCTTTTCCATTATTTGACATGAAAGTCATTATGAAATTGATTCCCCTAGAAATGTTTGAAAGCTTGCTAGTTTAGTCAACTCCACATTGACATACCCTTGCTAGGATTTGGATGAGTATACTTAGTGTATTTTGATCATCTTACTTGGTGTTTTTGAGACTAAAACTTGTTTATTTGTTCATAAATCCATGTCAAAGCCAATTTGTCTATACGTCACTCTTTTGTCTAAAGAGGTGTTATGCTAGCCGTTTTACACCTCACTTGTGCTTTGAATTTTTTTCTAAACTTGTTTTTGTGTGTGTCATTTGAGTTGTAGAGGGTAGTGTTATGCTGCCCAAAACATGTTAAAAGCATTTTGCCTTTTGAGTCTTTGAAACATAACATAGATCACATCATTCGATCATGCTTACACCATTAGGCTGCTCAATTTGTTTTAAGACTAGTTTACCATTATATCAAAAACCATTTATTTCAAACCATGTCATGTATATTATTTGGACCTTTATCTTGTGTCGTCATGTTGTCCAATCTTATCTAGCTTGTTTGGTCAAATCTTAGTTTTCAACATTGAGTTTTCAATTAGCCTTATTAAGTTTAGATTCAAATATTGATTGATTTCTATTTAGGCCTCAATTCATGGGGTTGATACATAGATCTTTCTCTTTTGGGTTGCATAAATTCAGCTAATTGATTACCTAAATTTGAAAAACTATTGATGGTTTGTTTGTTCAGTACCTATCCTTCTCATTGTTTGTGCCTTTATTTGGGAAAACACAATCTTTCTTCAAAGCACCTTTTGTCTTATGCCTTATGCCAACTGATCATGTTTATGTTTAATTATGTTTGTTGGGTCTATGTCAAAGTTATTTCCAAACTTGTTATATTAAATCAAATCACATCAACCTTTGTTTCAAGCCTGGCTTTTGATGCTATTTGGACAAAAGCCCTAGCATATGTCTATTTGTTTGAGCCTAGATTTTGACTCTGCATTTGGATAAAAGACCTAGTAACTCAACTCTTCTCTTTCCTAGTTTAGACCTTGTTTGGAACACTTTAACCTAGACCTTTGACATGAGAATTTCTATTTAGACACTTAACCTTTTGTACGTATGACATTTGACATTAGACATTTTATGTTAGGCTATTTTATACCAAGTCTTAGCACAAACCATTTTGGAGATACAACTCCACTTTCAAACCATATTAGAGATATATCTCCACCTTTTGACCGATTTAGACCAAACTTGAACCATTTGTCCTTTGGAAATAGTTTTTTAGAGTTTATAAAACCCTAAGACTTTTTTTTTGAATATTTCATCATTTATGTGGATATGTATCACTACACTTATGGTGGAGTCATGTACAATCCAACTTATGATAGAATGGCCATGCAAAATCCCGCTAGGATCCCCTATAGAGAAAGATTTTCTAAGGAGTTTTATTATTCTCCCTACAATATTCCATATGGGGAACATAGTCAAAATCCACAAAATCCAAATCAAGACCTTGATTGGCATGAAGAGGCTTGTGAGGAAGACTTTGAAAACCCAACTACAGATAATGTTGTTTGGGATACAAATCCATACCCTCTTTTCAATAATTATTACATGGAACATAGTCAAGAACCAACTTATGAGCTAGCTCATGACTGGGATGATATGGTTTATGAGGAAGACTTGGATGTTTTGGCTTATGAAAGTAATTAGGATCCACCACATCATACCATTTCTATTCTAGGCCCACAATGTTTCACCTTTCCCATACCAAGACCTCATCATTTGGTTTGCACGAGCAACCAAGCTCCACAATGCCCAACCATTTCTATATTAGGACCTCATCTTTTGGTTTGTGCAAGCAACCAAGCTCCATAATGCCCCTTCATTATTTTAGTACCTAGTCCTTTGGCTTATACAAGCAATCATGCTCCACACTACCCTATCATTACCATCTCAAGACTTTATATTTTAGAACATGCAAACAATCATGATCCTCAAGTCCATATCATTATCTAATCATAGACCATTCCTCGTCCAGTACCAATCCCATCCAAACCTCAACCGATCCGCTCATTCAAAGACCAAGTTGTGTTCAAAACAAGTATTTTTCAACTCATTGGAAACCAAGGCTAAGAGAACCAACTAGTCTAAGATATTTCTATTGAACCAACCATTTGTGATAATTCAACCTATGATGAATCACCTATTGATCCTATACCAGTTGTTGAGGAGTCTCACATTGACAAGATAATCTTTGTTGAGTCACTTCTTAACGATTATAGCCACCTTTGGGAAAATTATTACCATGACCATGTGCCTATTTTTCAAGAGACTCCTATTAATAAGACAGTCTTTGAGGAGTTGTCTCTTGACCTTTTTCCCATCCTAGATGTATCCCACTCTAACAAACTAGTCTTGGTGGAACCCATTATGCCATCACAAGCTATTACTTGTCTAATACCAAATATTAAACAAGACATCATTATAATAGAGTACCCATTAGATGAAGAATCAGAGTTAGAGTCAAGTAATATTCTTGAATCAACATCAGATTTAGCATCAAAATCTGAATCAACATCAGTCTCAACATCAAATTTAGAGTCCCTTGAGTTAGAATCAGATTCAAAAGAAGAATATGTTCATGGTTGTTACAACATTGATTACACATGCCTTGTAGATTAATTTGAATACATTTATGATCCTTCTATGATTTTTGAGGATGAGTACTTTAGCTTCAACACAAGTTATCCTAGTATCTTCTATGAGGATTGTGCAACTCTCTCCATTCCATTACCATTCCACAAGCCATTACCATCAACCAAAATAGCCATATCATTGACATTCCATCTCCCATAAGTGTCAATTGGGATCGACAAAATCACACTTTGTTGAACTATATCCATGGTGACATAGCAATTGAAGAAGAGCAAGGAGGCCAAGCCCACATTCATATAGTAGAATAATACTCTCCTAGTGAAACCTTTTTGGAGGCACTAGGGGACAATCAAATTCAAAACTCATCATCTTCAAGTGAAACATTTTTAGAAGTGATAGAAGATAATCAAATTTAAAAGTCAACATTCCTTAGTGAAACCTTCTCAAAGGCACTACGGGATTATCAAGACAACTTCATTAGTGAAAACCTCTTTGAGGCACCAATAGCTAAGCACAAAGGTTCTTCATTTCTTGATGAAGACAAAATCAAAGATCAAACCAAATAAATTCCTATCTATAACCTAATAAGATGGTAGATACTCTCAAGCCCAAACAACAAAAAAATCTAATGGTATTATCAAGAGGACAAGTCTTTGGCCCCACCACAACAAAAGTTATGTTGAATCTGACAACAAAAATATTACATGTGACTGAATGTCTTGATCTTCATTTGTTTCCCCACCATTCCACATTCCATTATCATCTACCATTCCATTTAACAATCAATCCTACCATCCATTATTTTTCCTTATTTACCATCTATGGTTGCACTTCCCTTTACAGAGGCTACAAAGGTACCTTGTCTTGACGTTTGAAGGAATCAAAATCAATGACCAATGAATACCACAAAAGCATTCTTGACAACCAAATCTGCATTGAGTTCTTGATAGATTAGTTATTTAGATGAGGTGTGGGTTAGCTATTAACATAATCAAGTATTCTATTTGTATCATTTGTTGATTAGGATGTATATCTCCCCATCAGTAGGAATAATAGAATCAAAAACCACACTCAAGCCAAAAACATGTACCATACCATTGCTATTGTTACATATCCATTTGCTATTATTATAGACCCCAACCATTCACCCCATCACTTGGGGGCAACCCTCTTACCATTTTATCCAAATTATCAAACCATCATTATCCTAAGTAAGACCATACCATCCTATCATTCCATTCCTATCTAGACCAAAGCCTATTTTTAGTCATCCTACCCAATCCTATTTTGATCTTGGTTCATTTGGTTCTTCCCACACCTTCATTTGGGGGGATTCCAATCAATTTTCAGCAATAGATCTAGTTTATGTTTAAATGATAGTCTATGAAAGTATTTTGATAGTTGATTTGGAAAGATATATTTCATCCTATCAAGTTTGTTTATGTGATCTTGATTATAATCACCTATGGGCAAATCAGTGTTTCACCAGTCTTGCTACTAATTATAACTACCTATGGGAAAATAGTATCATTGACCTATGTCATTATATCCTAATTATAACCACCTATGGGTAAAATAGGGGAAATACTTGTTTATCATGCATTACCACATCACCTTGCCATCGTTGTTTTCATTTGATTGGCCATTTTCTAGATTTGAGAACTTATTAGGACCTAGTTAGTTTTTCTTCACCTTTTGTGTGGATGGAATTACTATGACTTTAGGTCATTTTAGGACTATGTGGGTCATGTTCCATTCATGTTGAGGTCACCTCAATCCCCCCTTCCATATGCTCTCATCATTTTGTGAGAAACCTAAGCCAAATGCTCTCATCATTTTGTGAGCAAGTATCTTGTCATTCTCTAACAAGTTAAGATACCTCAAAATGCCAAAAACATTCATAACATTTCAAAAATTCAAAAATGTTTGTCCTATCTAAACCTAGTCAATTATCCTTGATCTACCTTACTAGGGTATGGTCATTGTTAGGATACTTTATTTTGCTTTTATTTTCAAGCTTTTTATTTGTTTGTTTATTTCAATTTGTTTGTTTATTTGATTGGCTATTTATTTGCTTTCATTGTTGTTTCCTTGACTCGGTTTATATACATTCATTAGGTGATTCCTCGAGCACATTATTCTTGAGTCCATCCATATTCATACGTCAAAATTTTCATCATGGTTTTTATCATTGGTGCATTGTTTTTAAGTGTCTATTGGATATTGGGAGTTAGTCCTTATGCATATTTTGTCCAAGTCTTCATGGTGTTCTATCATGATGCCTACAGTCACATGCTATAGTGAAAATCAGCTTCAAGAAGGTCTAAAATCAATGGAGCCACAAAATTTTCTCCTTGGCACCTTATTAAATCCTTCCATCCCACCCTTGATCAAATTAACCCATTAACCATTCTAGTTGTATCATTTCTAATAAGGACGAGCATCTCATCATTAGTAGGTACAACTAAATCATTCACACTAATCAATTGTATTCCTCTATCCATCTTTTTTATCACTAATCACCCACTCATATTTTAGTCTATATTCCAGGATATATCCTTGAGTTATGCTTGCTAATCATCCCTAACTAAGGCACAATCATCTTTAACTAATCTAGGTCCTCTTAATGATTATAACCGCCTATGGGTAAATCATTATTTTGACTTTTATTCCTAATTATAACCACATTTAGGTAAATTAGCATCCTTTTTACATCAATGCATGCAAGCATTTTCTCATTTGGATTAATCTTAACCATGGGTTAATTCCACCTTTATTCTTATTCTTTTCAAGGGACCATCCATCAACAAAGGTGATGGCCACTCCCTCGAGGGGGCATCATCATAGGCTTCCCAAAACCATTTGGAGCTTTGTTCTTCAACCATCATCTTCTTTTTGTCAAAGAGGCCATCTCTCATTATTTGAGAAGACATTACTTAGCCTATGGTTTGCAACATATTCCCAAATAGGGGCAAACTATAGACACCTAAATCTAGCCACCAATAACCTCCAATCAGGCTTTTGGCCAATTTCCACCCAAAATGCACAATTTGGCTTTAAAACACTAAAATGCACTAAATGATTTGAAACTAACATATTCAAGTGTCTATTTTGGCTAGGGTATCACTAAATGGGGCAATGCAATTTATGGGCTAGCTAACTTTGATCAAATCATTTTTTAGTTAAAATGTTAATTTTGTACCTAGGTGCTTTGAATTGATTTTTCCTATCAAATATCTTGCACGAGACACGTATCTTTATTAGTTTTTTTTGGTAACATCCTAATTGGGAATATAGTTCTAATGCATCTAGCATCACCTTCCAATTCCAATCCAGTCAAATTTTGGACCAATAACAAGGCATTGTGCTCAATTTGAGTAATTTGTGCATAAAGTGCTTAATCATGCTTAAGAGATAATTAAACCAAATTAAATCCTAATCAATAATTTCATAGAAACTTGTTGAAAACTTTTTTTTTGAAATGGATATTGAATATCCACATCATCAGGTGACTTCATTTTTTGGGAAGACATCCCTAAGCCATAATTACCATAAATATCAGGATGCATGCCTCCCATGCCTCATCAATGCCTTCCATGATGCCCTCCATGCCTCTTAATTTCTCCTTTTTCAAATTTCATGATGAGGATAATTATAAACTTAATTACAAAAATTGAATTAATCCTTAACCACACATCTCAATCTCAGGATGGATGGTTCAGGTTGATTCTAGATATTTGGAAAAATCTATAAATAGGAGGCCTTACCACATCATTTCTAAGATTTGATAATGCAAATTTATAATGCACAAATGGTTCTAAAATCTTCAAGAGACTAGTGTTAACATGCCAAATTGATTCCAAACCAAGCCAAACCACAATACAAAGGTGCCAAGGAGAGATAGAGGTAGTCAAGCTTCCATTGCCAAGGACTTCATGAGCACAAAGCCGAGAAAGCCACCACTACAAAGGCATTTGGAGCATCCAATGAAGGTGAAGGAATTATTGTGTTTTATTCTTTAATTTTTATTTGTGTTTTTCATTTGTTTTTGTTAACTAAGCTCTCCCTAGTATCTAGACCTAGAGATGTTATGTTAGTTAGTGTGTTCCTTTCATTTTGTTTTCATTTTGGAACTAACACCATTCTAACCATCCTCTCTTGAGTCAAATTTCTAGATCACACCTGAAACACCAAAACCACTTGCACCTACCCTACCATATGGTGGTGGACCACCTAATGTACCTACCTATACCACTATTGATACTCACTGACTTATAGTAGCTACTGCTAGATGCCTAGCTAGGCTATCCCTATACTCCCCATATCTCATTGCATCTAACAACTAGGATAGTACCATAACCTCATAATATCTAAGCTCCTCAATCGTGGCTAATTATCATGTCCTTGCAATTGAATCAATTGGTCCCCCTACCCCTACTATGGCCACACCTACTCTTTATCTCAATGAATCTCACTTTTGCATGACTAACCCAAGGGTGGTTCTTGATTGATCATACTCACTAGTCAAAGTATCAACCTATACCTATAAGGTAACTTGTTACACCTACAATGTACTCACCTGTCCCAGTAAACCTATCACCTAGGCCTATGTTGTTATAATGGCTACTACTATCTAACCATCCATCCCTCCATCCTATACCTATGTAGGGTTTACATCCATGGGTTATTATCCCCCATCTCCCCATCTAAAATTTGTGGCTACATACCTAGTCTGATACCATCCCATGTATATGTCTATAACCCCAGCATTATCTATAGGAGCTCTCACTAGAATATCCTCATAATCTAACATAGTCACATCGAGTTTTGGCTCTAGTAGTGGGTACTTTACATCCTCCCTCGTATATCAAGGGACATCTGATGGAATTTCCTATACTAGTTTGAGTTACCTCTATACTCGATCTACTAGAATGTGCTCAGTCTTGTCATCCTATCTACCATACACCCACCACTAACTCTATAATGATAGAGTGTGGTACTTATAACCTGTCTATAGGGGCCAACTAACATAAGGCCTCCATATTGTTGGGTGAATATTTTTTCACCAACTAACTGATGAAAAAATAGGTATATCAACCTCAGCATAAGGAGATTTATACAGCAAATCATGCAGGTTTACCATAGCAAAATGAGATAAATCTCTCCTCTCATCAAGGTGAGGTTCCCTTAGGGGTGGGATGACACCATCCTTCTCTCTTTTTTTAGAGATGATGTTCACACGGACAAGGAGAAATCTTGGGTAATTGTTGAAGGCATTTCTCTTCTTTCAAAAATGATGTTTAGAAAACCAGAGGAAGACTTCTTGGATAGCATTGGTAACCACAATAAATCCATGAAAGCACAGTCTTTCATTGCTTCTCTCACTGATCAAGACATAGGAACACAGTAGGATGAATTGTAGCACAAATTCTCCACCTTAATTACAAGAAAGTGAAAGATTACGAAGGGTAAGGGGAGCCCAAAGTCTCACCAATATCCTTTACACTGAAACATAAAACAAACAGACTGAAGACAATGATGGTAGCACAAAGTCTCCCATAGTTGGCTTCTAGACACCTTCCAGATTACTTCCACTAAGTCTACTTATTTGGTTAAATGAACAGGATTGTATTTAGGAAACAGACATAAGAACAAATTCCTAGATGACACAAGCTATTTCAACACAAAGTCTAAAAGGTCACTTGCTTTCTCATTCAAATAACAAAATATGATTAACAGTCTGAGCTCAAAGTCTCAGGAATGTCTTTCAATTTGGGCAGAGTTTCACTTCTGATAACTGAGAGATCCCTCTTCTACAAAATGGGAGATTATAATATATAGCATTTCAAGAAAGACTTGGGCACTTGTTTTCATGAAAACAGCCCATGTTGAACTAAATGCCTTGAATATTTTGTAAAAATGCCATGTTGGAATAGGTCATCAACCTTGACTTCGGTGTTCTGAATCATCTCAAATGTCTCCTCCTAAGCATGGGTTGTCTGGTCTTCTTTATGATGCTTACACAGCTGTCCATTCACCTTTAATTAATGTAAAAAAATAGGCCACACCTTTGAATGTTCACGCTCTCTGATGTCCACCTAGTGGACTATTCCACCAACTAGAAATAACTCCCATGTAGATATTTCTAAATTTCCTATAGCTTTCCCTCTTTCCTGTTGCATTTTGTCTTTCTTGGCAATCTGAGCTTCTCAAGCTAACTTCTCACTTTCTGATGGCTCCTTCTTTGGCTAGTCATTGAGTTTGTTCTCAGGTCTGCATCTTTGAAAATCAATGGAAATTTAATTACTCTAAATTTGATGTCTACGGGGATGTCATTGGTCACTTGGTCGCTTGAACTACTTTGAACCTTGAACCTTTGAACCATTTCAGTTCAAAGTTCAATGGTTCAAAGTGGTTTAATGGTCGGTGGTTCAATGTTTAGTAAAGGGCCATGTTCACTCTCTTTTTCTTCTATTGAACCATTTGGTTGAATTTATTTCTAAAATCTTCCACTTCTTTTATTCACTTGAATCTTCTTTTCGAACTTTGAACTTCTTTGAACCTTTGAACTATTTTGGTTCAAGGTTCATCGGTTCATTGGTTCAATTTATTTCTTTGAATCCTTCAAAGCTTCAAACTTTCAGGATCCTTTGAAAATTTTAATCTTTTAACCTTTGAAAGTTCAAGGTTCAATGGTTCAATAGTTCAATCTTCAAATCCTTTTATTCTTTTAAGTCTGTCGAAACCGTTGAACCTTTGAACTTGCCAAAGTCTTCGAATTCATTGAGCTCTTTGAAGCACTTAACTCTTTTTGAACCTTTGAACCTTCTTGAACTCTTTTTGTTTCAAGGTTCAATGGTTCAAAGGTTAAATCTTCACTCTTTGAAGCCTTCTTTTCTTTAAGTCCACCGAAGTCATTGAACCTTTGAACATGTGGAGATGGAGTTCAATGGTTCAACAGTTCAAAGTGGTTCATTCCAATGGTTTGGAGCCTGCTATCAAGTATTTTGATCAAACCTTTGCATTGAAACATCCTCAAAACACTAAGGAAAAGCCTCAAGTGTTTTGAACTTCCTTTTAAGAAATCCCACTTGTTGAACCTGCGAGCTCCTTAGCTGAAAAAGCTTGAATATTTGAAAAACTTAACTGCTCAAAATATTTTTGAGAAAGAAAAGAGAGAGTTTTGGTCTGTAGGACCACAATGGTCGATATGTTGTCCACAAATGCAAGTGATAGATTTTGGGAACAACACATATAATTTATGTTACCACCAATCCTTCTAGGGCATCTCAAAAATAATCTATATCTCTGGCTCCACCACTAGCTCTTGAAGTACATAATCACCTCACCACCTCATGAAACCAACCCTATAATCATTTGGTGCATATCCATCCCAAAGTATCATAAGTGGTCTTAATACCATTATATGATGATATTGGAGTATGATGTTGATGTTAATCCCATATCATCTCTGTATTCTAAATGCCCAGAGCTCTTTATAGATTTGCACCAACAACATCGGGGCCCATCCAAAAAAAATTCTTCCTAGAAACATCTCTACTAGCACTCCCAAAAACAATCATATAAAATAACTACTCAAATCTATAACTATAAAATAGGATATACTCATCATCATCATGGTCAAAAAGCATCTATCCTATAGGGCCCTTTGGTATAATGGCCCATAGCAAACTCCACCAGTATGGTATCTAGCTTGGACCTGATCTGCACCATATATCAAGTCCATGAAATAATCATGCTCATCACTCTCAACATGGTAGATCAGCTGCCCCTAAATTAGAATTCAAGTGATCCTATGGATGTCCTCCAATAGTATCAACATCTCCCCAGTTGATAATAGGAATGCATTTGTGGTAGGATCTCATCTCTCGATGAGTGCCATAATTATCACCACATCTCATGGTAGGTGTTGGTAATGCCTCATAGCCCCTAGGATAACTTCCTCTATCTACCTCCACTCAGCATCTATCATCCCATCTTGAACCTCCATGAATATCTTATGGACTTAGTCCCTCATCTGGATCTACTCATGACCCTAAAAAATAATCACATTAGTGTTAATATTTCCTATCTTACCTTTACTACTCAACACACACTCTTTACCTTTGTTTTCACATATTTTGACCATCTCAAATACTTATACCCACTTTAACCTATAACTTCTTCCTATTCTACACTCTTTCACCTTTCTAACTTCTTCTACACATTCTACAAACTTAACTTAAACATACTTCTTACCCCCAACACCAATCAATCCCCTTCACCTAGAAAAACACCAAAATATTTATAAAAAAATTCCAATTCCTAAACATTTATAAACTTTTAAGACATTTTAAACCAACTTAATTACATTAAAACTTACCATTTTAACATCTTTTCCCCTTTTCCTTGTCAATCACCCATGGTTCATGGCACTATTGATGGTCCCTAGGCCCTTTTTCCCCTCAAGGTCAACCATCGATGATCGAGTCAAACCATCGATGGTCACTGTGTGTGATCATCGATGACAAAGCCCTTTCACCTCCATCCCCAAAATACCCAACAAAACTTCACAACACCAACTTTTATTAAAACAAACCTATCCTATTCCTCCTTTTAAAACTACCCCAACCCTCTAATTTCATTTTAACTAAACATTTTACCCATACCTAAAATTAGGGCATCAAGGCTTGAACTTGTTATTTTAAACACCTCTATCTCCTTCACCCTACCCACAATCTCCTCTATCACTCTCATATCCCTCAAATACACCTATTCTATCAAATTTAAGATAACCCTTACCTCATTCTATGATCGATGGCATGGTCAAATCCCTTGCACTACTGCTCGATTGCATCCTCATCCTCCTTTTATCTAGTGAATGCTAAAACACACACACTAACCCAATAAAACATCTCCACCTCAACAAGCTCAACACTCCACACACTAGACAAAAACATCCAAATTACCCAATCACCAAAATTCAAATGGTAAAAAATAATTACCCTTTTACTTTTTATCATTCAAATTTTTAGGGTTTACCCTAACCATCAATGGTCAAGATAATCATTGATGGTCAACCCTCATGGAAAACCTAACTATTGACAATTAGGTCCCTTAATCTTTTGCCCACTTTTCTAACATAACCATTCTTACACTTTAAACCTTGGCTAGAACTATATTTGGTCTAAAGTTCTTCTTGGATATTTGTATCCATGGAACTATGTAGGTAGCATTTAATTTCCTTGTACAGTTGGAGTCAACTCGGCTCCCTCCCTCCCCAACCACTCCCCCCCACCTATGAACTATCATACCACATCCACCTCACTATTAGTTATTTTTTACTTGATCTCTTTGCATATTTTGTACTAATTTTGTGTGGTCCTTTTACCGTACCAAAATTTTTTGCCAAGTTGACCATTTAAACTTTTATACCATGTCATGCATGATCTCACCACTTGTGTTAGTTCATGGGAACACTTCCTAACCTATATACATATGCATAACATTAACCCTATGTAGATGGCTTGATAGCCATGACTTGATCAGCTATGACCAACATTATAGACCAGTTACCCTACCTTATCCTTCTAGAACCCGACCCTCTTTTGACCAACATTAGTAACTTTAGTCTTTACATGATCTCAACTATAGCTCTTAGTCATATTTTTTGCATGAGTTTGAATTTCAAATACCCAAACTTTATATATCACCCACTTTTTGACTTACCATTTACCATTTATTAAACCCTGACCTAATTTTGCTTTCACCTCAATCATCTCCCAATTTGAGGGGGAAAACCTCCACCCATACTTGGCGAAACCAGACCTAGATCTTGACTAAACCTTTTATTTTTGTTTTATATCTTACTTAAAGCTACATAATAAAAAGGGTCAAAATGTAGACACCTAAAAACTGCACATGACAGTTTTTGATGTCACATTACCTTTAGACCCTTATGGACCACCTAGTCAACTATACTTGTTTACAACTTAACCTTATCAAACCCCCTTAAATGCATCATTTAATTCACCTTTTTCCCACTAATTCTCCTCAATCCCCTCAACCACTGACAGTTAGGATAACCATCAATAGTTGTCTTAACCATTGATAATTATGCCCCCAAACATGCTTTAAACTTTAAAGCATTACCAGCTTTATGCGAGATTATCATCTCCCAAAATTGTAATTTACTTTTAAAGTAAGATTTTAAAATGATGAGGATTGGAAACTTTATCCTCCATCAAATTAGTAACTTCCCCCATTTTAAATAGCAACTTCTTATAAAAGGAAAAGAGGAGGAAGTGAAAGGGAAACAATCCATAATTTGTTATCTTACACTCAAGCTTTCTTGTAGGTATCCAAAATCATTATCAACAAGTGATAATATCATTGAAGACTCAAAACTCTGTCAGAATCACTTTTAAAGGCCTAAAGTATCATCACTCTAGCTGTATTAATTCAAGATTCTTCCACTAATGTTTAGGTATCTTATGCTTATTTTCTTTAATCTATCTTGCTTCTAACTTATCTATCTTATCAAAATTACTAGTACCTCATCCTCCACCTTCCAGTCATTTACCCAACCTATATTTGCCCAAATTTATAATCTATACTTTCTATTCGAATCACCTCCATATTTTCATAGGTAACCATCGATAGTCACATAACCATCGATGGTCATCCTAAATTGTTGATGGTTATCCAACCATCGACGGTCTACCTTAACTATCGATGCTTATCCTAACCATCGATGTTTTACCATGGAATTATTTTCTATCAATTCATTTCCAACCCTTTACCCCAAATTAAACCCCACTTTCTATGTCTCCCTCTGACCATAAGACCCTTTCTAATTTTTTAAACCAGACCCCAACCATTCTAACATCAAATTTAATCATTTTTTTTAACAAGCAATTTATCTATTTTTTCTTGCATATATTTACTTTCTTATCCTTGAATACAAGTATCTTCTTTTATCATTTTAGACTTGATTGTCATAAAAGTGGATTAACAACCTCCTAGTAAGCATTGTGTTTCTTTGATCTAGCACATGCTAGGCAATCCACTCAACCACCATATAACAACCCCCTTTTAATTATCTATGTTATTATAGGTTATTCCTTCCTATCCAAAGAGGAGTTCCCACATTCATCTATATTCACACACGTACTTGACCAAGTATTCTTCTACACACCCTATTACTAGTTTTCTTTTATTTATTTTCAAAATTAAGAAATGAGGAAAATAAATTGAACCACATCCAATGCACAAGGTTTAGTAGATTGACATAGCCTAATATACTAATGTCTTGGGCCTAAAAAAGGCTCCCACTGACATGGCCAAGGATGTCATATGATAGTAAGGCATACCCTACACTAGAGGAGGACATAGCACTATTTACATGGTTTGTAGAGAGGGTGGGGCCCATGTGAACCACCTTGGATCCAGACATATTATTGAGTTACATCAAAGATCCCTATAGGTCTATAAAATGGCTAAAGGATGTTGGGGTAAATCCCTACTTGGGATAAGAGGAGCTTTGAGGTCCATAAGGATCATACCATCGTCTGGGGAAGTAGGCTATGCAAGGGAGATGAGCATATCCAGGCTAGTTGGGGGTGATCCTAATTGATAGTCAAGGTAGAATGAGGGGGCAATGGTAGAGAGAGGCCACCATGACAAGGACCACCACTACAAGGAGGAGTATTACTATTAGGAGGGTTATAAGGCCATCAGTACTACCAAGTAACACAAGTGTATTTACTCGATACCACTTCATCTTGATACTCATCCTTGGTAAGAGTAGATATGTGACTAACATATGTGTTATGTGTGTGTAAGAGACTAGCCTAGTTGGACTAGACCCCAAGTGGACCTCTTACTCAGGGAGGTATTCCCTAATGTGGTAGGGACACCACTGATAGATTATGTACCACATCTATCAATAAGGGAAGAGCCACATACTTAGTTCTAGTGTAGGGTACATGATCCTCACTCAAGCTAGTGAGGGCAGAACATAGGATTCTATAGATAGATACCAACTCAGCAAACCACAGGGTGACTATAATGGAGACCAAGGTGAGACTAGCAAGAGTAGAGGTTGATATTGATTAACTACAAGCTGAGCTATCTTGAGAGTAAACCAAATGAGTTGAGGCACTTGAAGTGAGGGAAAATTGACTAGTTATACTAGAGGAGATTGTAGCTCAACTAGTCAAGAGGTAAAGATCGATATCTCCACCTAGAACATGACTATCATAGATATTTCCTAGTCATAGGCTGATTGGGTATATATATGTAGCCATGTATGTGGTAGTTTTTAGGGATTATGAACCCATATGATGTATCTAGAGAAAAACATGTATTTTTTGTGATATATATAGTGGTTTACTCATTATTAGCACATGCATGTATATGATTTTGTGTGGATGTGTAAGTTTCATCTAATATAGACTACTAGATACATGTGATTAGACAGTAAAGACTTCTAATAAATAATCCATGTACACACACATATACCAATGGCATGGAAGTTAGTGGTGATATAAGAGAGTAAAGGTTTACCTTACCACCATAGATTAATTTCCTAGAGGACCACACAGTCCCTAAAAATGAAATGTCTTAAGGGTGAACCCATTAATCAAGTGCTGTAAGGGTTCACCTTCGAGGGTCGATAGATGAAAATCCCTATTTTATAGAGATTCAATGATGACAAAAGGGCTAAACCACTTATGTGTGAGTTTTCCCTTTGTACAGTGATCCTTATTAAAAATAAGGACTATATTGCCCACCTTGAACTAATGAGGGTGCACCAACTTCTTGATTTGGTGGCATTTATGACATTGGTAAGCATGGTTTTACTCAAAAATAATCAGGGGTCACTCATCTAACTACTCAAGTTCAATGAGGTGAGTGATGCCTTCTCATTAGAAATAGAAATGAACATCTTAACCTACATTAAAGGGATTAAAACCTCTAAAGGAATAATATCCTCAAACCCATACATGGGAGAGTATGGGGTTACCCCCATGGCCATTTGGAAGTTAGTTCCATAGGCCCAAAGGGCAAGATAGAGCATGAGATGCTAGTCTCTCTTAGATTGCACAATAGTACATAGAAGCATCTTACTCAAAGTTTTATTTGATGATTTGACTTGCCCATGTCCCTAAGGGTAATAGGTAGAGAAGAAATGGAGCTTGAACCCAAAATTCTCAGTGATCTTATGCATCTTGAGGATTTAGAACCCTAGGCCATTATCAGCCATAATCATAGTGGGAACCCTAAATATATAAATAATTTATTTTAAGACAAACTTGGCAATGGTCTTCCCACACATGCCACTAAAAAGCATGGCCTCAACTTGCTTCATAAAATAGTCAGTGTTGTTGATGAACCAATGATGGCCATCAGAAGAGGTGGGTTTGAACTCATCAATGAAGTTGACAACCCAAATTAAGAAGGCCCAAATAGCTAAAACAAAGTTTAAAAAGTTAGCTATGGTATTGATAGCATCCCCTATGACTTGAAATATTGTACACTTCTTATCATATTGGATTGCATCCCTAACAAGAGTAGTCTAGTAGTGGCCCATCCTGATAATACACTGAGTGGTAGCCTACCCTCCTAGGTGGCCACTACAAACACTCTCGTAGGACTCCTCAAGTGTGAAATGGATATCCTTAGGGGAGAGTCACTTCATCAACACACCATTGAGACCCCTCTTGAATAAGATGCCACCAATAATGACATAGTTAATGGTGAGCTTATAGATCTGATAGCATACTTGTGAAGATGTAGTATCAGGATAAGATTTGTTTCTAATGTAATAGATCATGTCCCAATACCAATCACACTTGGAGACCTCAACATGATCGATCGTATAGACCATCTCATCAAAAAAGACATCATCAACTAGCTCCACATTTGGGTTGGGTAACAAACACTCAATGAGTTGGTCAACCACAACCAAGCCCTTAGTAGACTTTTAGTTAATGATGTAAATGTTAAACTCCTAAAGAAGCATGATCCACCTCATAGTCTTTCCAACAAGATGTGTCTTACTTAGCAAGTAGCAAAGTGGATCAGACTAGACAATCACATTGGTAGTCTGAACTAATATGTAATGTCGTAACTTATTCATGGAAAAGATAAGAGAGAGGCATTAATATTCAATAAGAGAATATTTGAGTTCAAGGCTAACTAGTGTGTGAGAGATGTAATAAATAACTCTCTCCTTATTGGTGTCATCCTTTAGCACAGCATGCCCCTAATGGGAAAATTATTGATAGAGGTGTATAAGATGAAATCACACCCCTTAATGGGTGCCATCAGGATGGGAGGATTAGGAAGTATATGCTTTAATTCCTTGAAATCCATTTGGATTTCAATAGACCAAAAGAATAGAGTGTCTTTGTGCAAGAGACATGTGAGGGTTGTGGATTTGTGAGCATACTCCTCTAGGAAAAATCTAAGAAAGTTGAGTCTTCTTAGGAAGGACTATAATTGGACAAGGTTTTGTGGAGGAGGCATCTTAAGGATTACCTTGATTTTGTCAGGATCCACTTCAATGTTGCTTTGTGAGATGAGGAAGCTAATAATATTTCTAGCTAAAATGCCAAAAATGCATTTCTCAAGGTTGAGACTGATGTGATATTCTCAGATATGCTCAATGATGATTTTGAGGTCTCACACATGTTCATCCCAATTACAGGGTTTGCTAAGTAGATCATCGACATAGCACTTAACTATCTTGTGGATAAGGTCATGGATAATGTTAGGCATGGCACATTGATACATGGCCCCAGTGTTGTTTATACATGATAGTGTAGTATAAGGTACCCCATGGGGTATTGAAAGTCATATTGTGCTAGTCTTTAGGTGTAGTCTAGACTTGGTTATACCTAGAGAAACCATCTATGAGGTACATGATCTCAAAACCAATGATAGAATCAATAATATGTGTATCAAAGGAGTAGGAAAGTTATCCTTTGGGTAGGCCATATTGATATCCTGAAAGTTGATGCAAATCCAAAATATCCCCATTATTTTTTAATATAGGGACAATGTTGGATATCCATTGGGGATAGTCAACAACTTTGGATAAAGCCAACTCAAATGAGTTTATCCATTTTTGCTTTGACCAATTAGGAGACTTTAAGATCTATGGGCCATTGATTTTAGTGAATAGGTTGGGTCTTGCTATCCATAATGAGGTTATGTATAACTATGTGACGATACATGCCCTTCAGATTAGTGTATTCCTAACCAAATATGTCTAAAATTTTATGCAAAAAGGTGACTAAACATCCCATTCCTTAGGATCAAGGCTAGTGTTAATCTTAACAATCTTAGGCCTTGTTGAAGTGCCAAGGTTGACATCTATGGATCCTTAATCATTCATAGTGTTACCTTCCTCAAAACACTCAGGTGTGGGAGAGAGTGACTCATCTGACACTTCAATTTCAATCCCTTGGACACTCATCATAGGAAGTCTTTGGTTTGGTCCATCTTTGAGATAAATATCCAAACCAAGGTAATCAAGGGGATAATGATACTTAAGGTAAGCTCACATGAGCTTGGTGTAATCCTTTCTATATTTGAATAGGTTTTGTGTCATAACATGAATGAAATATAACTAAATATTGGATTCAACCAATCTAATGATCTCAATGGGAGATGTATGGAAAGAGCCTACACTCTAATTGGAAAATAATGACATAAGGGGGAACTCAACATTTAAATAGACATTTTGGAAGAGATTTGAAAAGAGATGGGTAGGCCTGGTATTGTGGAGTGTGAGAGGGATTTAGATGATGTGTTCTAAACTTTGAAGGAATAAACATTGATTGGTATTCAATGAGATTGAAACATTCATCCTTAAGAAAATGAGACTTAAAAATGGGGGGGTATGAGAATATATAGACCCACATGAGGAGACATTTAAAGCCTCACCTAAGGGATTTATATTTGCATAGAGTAACACCTAGGGATCTGGGTCAGTCTCTAAGGTGTGAATCTTACCTACGTACACAAACTATACCATGAAAAATGTGGCCAATGTGATAGCCTGCATGGCAGCAGTCCAAGGATAACCAAGAATCATGTTGTATGAAATATCAAGGTCTAACACACAAAACTTGATTTTGATAATCTTGGGGCCAAACTTGACCTAGAGCTTTATGTTCCCCAATGGTGTAACCATGTCATTATTTAAACTGGCATAGTTATGTAAATGATTAGAGAGATTCTTTTGACTGATCTCGAGCTTGTTGAACACACATAGGGGCATGATGTTCAACCCATATCCTTCATAGATAATGCACCTCTTGATGTAGTAATAATATATATATAAGTCTCAATGTAGAGAGGGAAACAATCCCTATATATAAGAACTAAATCATCTAGCAAAGAGGTTGGGTCAAAAGATAAGATGAGAGGATGAGGGTGCTCATGTATATCAGAGTTAAACAAAACTTCAACATCATCATGTGTAGAGCCTCATGAGGGAGACCAAGCTGATCAAATATAAGACCCCTTTGCTCAGGGCAAAGGAGAAGAAGGTCCCAAATGGAGATCCCAATCGAAAGGCCCTATAACTCCTCTATGATGGAGTAAGGATGTTGTTTAGCCTGGGGAGGAATGTTACACCTCAAGTCAAATCTAACCTTAGTATTTCTTGGGTTGGACTAGGGGTCCATCACCATTAGTCTCTCCAACAAGGTTGGTATCCCAACTAGATCACATGTTGATAAAGCACTCGTACCTAGTAGAGGCTATATTGATAGCAGTAACAAGCTTGCTACTCTTGCGCTTAGCTTTCCCTCTTGGGTCATCTTAAGAAGAGGATCTAGAAGAGGTGGAAGATAAATAATGGGAATGTGGGACATTAGCCTTTGATTTCTTCTTTTTCTTCTTCTTCTTCTCCATGTTGTGTCTAGGTAGAGGTTCCTTGAAAACATTCAACTTCTAGTTGGGTTCTGCAAGAGGAGAACTCTGAGATGGAGGTAAGGCTTGTGCATCAGACTTCTAGGTGATATAATTTTTATCATCATGCCCATTATCTAATAGAAGTTACAAAACTTGGTAGGGTCATAAGGAAAAACCATCTATTGTTTTATTGTGCTTGAGTCAAAATCCTTCTTTTCAACTGACTTTTTGCTAAAGTATTGACCTCATGGATGTCTTTCTTGTCATTCTTATCAGTAGGATAATTAGTGATGCCATTACCAATCATATTATAGTTATGATCATGTGAAGAGGATGAATTTTGGGAAGGTACGGCCCACATACCTACACACACCTTAAATACTTTGATATTCAAACAATCATTAATAGCTTCATCATAAGAGGTGGGTTCATGCTTGAGGACCTCAAGATGAACCTCCTACATCAATACTCATGTGAACATATCATAAGGTTGGTTATCCAAGAACTGAGTCTTGCACATATGAATAGCTGAGTACCATCTACACACAAAACCAAAGTTTGACTTACCCTTGGCCTATGCCATATAAGTGAGTGATTGGATGTCAAGGTTAAAGGGTCTATAAATATTGAAATATTGGAGGAAGTCATCCAAAAGGAGATGGAAACTAAAGAGATAATCTAGAAGTAGATTCTAGAAAGAAACAAGAGATTTATCTCATAGAGAATGAGTAAAGAGCTTCAACATCATGCCTTCATCCTATTTCCAATCCATACACACCATCATGAATGTCGTGATATGCTCTATAGAACTAGAGTCTCACATCCCATTAAACTTAGGTAGTTTAGGGATAAGAGTAGGAAGGGGAATAACATGCACCCAATGGGATATATGATTCCAAAGGAGATCCTCATAATCACGTTTTATAATAGGTTGGTGATGAACTCTAAGAGGGGTATTTTGATGGTGATGATGTTGCCTATGCCCATAGGCATCGCCATGACCATTACCATAGGTAATATGATGTCAAGGAGGTTCCTAACAAGGAAGAAACTCATGAAAAAAATCATCTCTACCATAGGGTGGAGATTGACCATGGGTAGTGTGACGGTCCCCACAGGTGTGATGGAAAGATGTTGTATACTCCTAGAAATGGTCATGATGAATAAGATATCCATGGTGCTAATCATGTGTCATCATGTGAGGATTAACTAGTGTCCATTGATGATCTTGATACACATCCCACAAATTTATTGTCTGTAAATGGTGATTAAAATCAACATGCTCATCAAAAACTCTAAAAAAAGGACTAGGATGATGGGAAAAAACCCTAGGCTAGGGATACCTCATCGAGTTAGAATACCAATGACCCATATCATGTATATGAGGGTGTTCTTACTCTAGATTATTTAGCTATAAAATAGGTGGGGAACTCATGCAAGAACTAGTCGAGGCACTCGACATTAAAGGAGTGTGAGATATATTTCTAGAGGAAGCATGCTACCAAATCCTAGGGGAAAAGGAATCACTTCATTCACATGCAGATGTTTATGAAAATCATTAATGATTACATGTAACTCCTTAGGCCCTAGCTGTGTAAGGATATCCTCATCACCTTGAATGGGTGAATGAGGTATGAGATGAGGCTGAGATAAAATGTCTTTGGATAAATAAAGCTTAGACTGGTGAAAAGGAGACTGAGTCCATTGGTTATAATCTTGCCAATCTTGTTCCCTTTAGAACATGAGAGGGTGTAGACTACCATGTTAGGTTGAGGGAAGCTCTTGGGTCCTATGGTGTCTTTGGCATACCATTTCAAGTGTGGCTTGTTCAGTAGTGAGCTCAAGGATGAGACCTTAAATCTATCAAGATTGGCGTCTTAAAGGTGGGAGATCGGTAATGGATGCAATGAAGCATGAATAACATGGGGAATAACAAGAAAGGCAAATTTATGGAGAGCCAACTGGGAGAAAGACATAAAAACAAATTTGGATAAAACAACTAACGTAAGAGATGAAACACAATTGAAAGCAAAGTCAAATAGCTAACAAAGGGGAGTTGGCTAAGAGAGCTGTAAATAAGATATAACTAATGTGAAATTGTATGTGAGGTCCCACCAAGCATGCCAAAATGTAGCTCTAAGAATTTGAATGGAACCACCAATGTTTGGTAGGTATTCAATCAAACCACTAAGAGGCTAGAAGGCTTAGGGGTTATATGGGCTACATGAGGTCTATAGTGGCCATCTGATTTATCAGCTTATACTAGGATATAAAAAAACTTATAAACCAGGTTGGGGCTAGCACAAACAAATGTACAAAGTATGTAAGTACCTATAACATATCCAACCATAGTAAATTAGGTGGCTAAAACTATACTATTGGTTTTATAAACAATATGAAAGCAATAATACTAAATGGAATGAGATAACTAACTAAATGTAAATGTAGCCACTAAGGCATTTTGAGGCCAAATGAAAGATAATTTGTGCAACAAAGATTTTTTCAAGTAAGGGTTGAATATCTTGCCTATTATATATTTGATTTATCCTTTCAAAGTAACACTATTATTTTTTAATGATGCAATGTTCTAGTTTTAGCAAGAGAGGGAGAGAATGTTTGAGCAAGTATTCTAGTATGTTTTGAGAACGTATATCTCTACTATGCAATGAGGAAGGGTTAAAAAGATAGAAATGGTATGAAATAAATGAATATTTCAAACAATTAAAGTATTATTTAAACATATACAAATGCAATAAACTTTGGAAATTACTCTAAGCAATACATAAAAAAAAGTATTTCACTAAAACAGTTCAAATCCTAGCATGTATACTATAGACAACAATGGAGTTTCACTTTTCATAATAAAGTGCCCTCAAATCAAGCTCAAATATGAAGTGTAGATGTTCTACCAGCTAGGAATCTAAGCAAGGAAGTAATGTAGGATGAAGACCAAGCTAGGTGCAAGCTGAAGTCTAAACCAAGAGCCAAGAGCAAAGGAGGAGGTGAAGTGATAACTTGAAATGGTGTAATAGCTCTAACTAAGTGAATAAATTAGGGTTAATGTCAAATGTAAAAGCTTTAGATCAATCCATAAGGAATCAATAACAACTAAGAATAGCAATGGAGTCTCCAAGAAAGAGTGTAGTAGCATATGGGATTCCCTATCCCCAATCAAGCTCAAGAGTATCAATAATGAATCAAGAGAGATTCAAGAAGGCATGAGAATAAAAAGAGGGAAGAAGAATCAAGAGAGGATCTAATGAGAAGAGAGAGAGACTCAAATGAATGATAAAAAGACAAATTTCCCCACCTAAATCCACTAAATGACTTAAAACTAGCCTTTTTTTTGTTGTTTGACTTCATTTTGGGGATTCTGCTACATTCTACCCAGATAATGGCCTAGGTTGGATATTTTATGAAGGAAAAATGTGGCCTAGGCTATGGGTTTCTTTCACACAATCCATGACCTGGGTCAAACTTGGTCCTGGGTTGGTCAATAGGCTCCCAAGAGGCCCCAGGAGGTCTCCAAAAAGGCATGTCTTGTGTGTAAAATGCCTAGTATGAACTAGGGATGTATGGGGGGTAGGAATATGATGTGAGAGATTTATAACTAGGTGTTGTATTTCTTAGATTAGGATGACTAGGGTCAGTAGTTTACAAATGAGATGACGTACAACCATAGGGAAGGGTACAGTCATGGGAAGTACGATTACACTATGGGCACCCCTCATGGATGACAAGAAGGTTTTCTTGATGTTGGGGTTACATCTGAGGATCCACTTTATCCATATCAATTCATGATTCAAGGATGCATACTAGTGAAAACACATAGTAAAATTTTTTTTAGCTTTAGGCAATGATATTCTATGGCATATTTACATAAATATATGCACATATATATCTAATGATATATGTATGCTCCATAAGATTATCCTTCATGATTGTATATATGTTATCTCATCCCTATAAAACCATTTATACAAAATATCATGAGTCTAAAATCATCTTTTAAATTTTTTTTCTTGAAAAGTTATCATTTCAATATATAATATTTCATATGTTGTGCAGACATGATAATTTTCAGAGGTTTTGGATCAAATATTTGATGACTCAAATGTTGAGAGGAGAGTCTCTCCTAGTATTAAGGAATCCAACACCATTGGATCTACATCTATGTAAATAAATCATAATTTTTTTGGAGGAAATGAGGAGTAGGAGAACTAGTTTTGTGCTAGGGGTCTAGTTGTAGGCATTATCTATTTTGCATGTTGATATGGCCCATATTGTATGTTGACATAGCCCATATTATATGCCTATATTGTGCATATATACATGTTATAGTCTACATTTTTTATTTATATATGTCTAATTTTTTATGTTTAATTATTACATAGAACTTTGTATATACACATTATATTATTCGACAAATGAGCTTCCTCTATCTATATGTATTTTCTATTTTGATCCTTTAATTTGTTTACACATATTATGATTAGTGATAATCATTACTTCATATGGAGCTTTAAAAAAATCCACATGTTTCTCTAAGTTAGGTTATTCATCATTATGTATATTTTATATTTACTTGCACGATATTCAAACTATTATAACTTTGACACAACTCCTTCTATGTCAAATCTTATCCAAAAACATTGTTTGTGGGTTTACAAGTCAGGATTCTTGACTCAACTATAATTATTATAATTTTTAAAAAAAAACCTTTATAAACTTATTTTATCCTTAACATGCATAACTAAACCATATTAAGTGATATAAATCAGCTTCTAAAAGCAAATGTCCTTAAATCTCAATTTGGCTAATAGGCCAAGAAGGTCTAATTAGCTTTGCTAACTTATTTTATTGAATATTTTCTTGTTTAAATATTTTTATAATGGTTATATTACATTTTTATAGTATTTTTAAATATTTTCCATGCATAAACAACATTCAACAACCTTTGTTTTGATCTAAAATCACTTGAAGCTCATATTGAGGTTTTCAGACTGTTTTCCATAATATAGTTAGACTAAGTTTTTAGATTTTATCCATTTTTAGGTATAAAAATTACAAAAAATTAGATTATTATGAAATATATATACCTCCTTTAACTCTCTTCAAAGTTTCAAAACTTAACCATGAGCCAATTTTGAGATATACCAATTTTAGTGTTGCCCCATGAGGGTTTTAGCCTAATTGTAAGACTACAGGTCTGTATTTTGAGGTTTTGAATGACCAGAACGTATCATAATGACTTTGAATGTCTTACACACCCTTATTATACTTCTATTAATTTTCTCTAAAACTTTCAAAATTTTCCTGTGGCTAAATTTTGTGATAAGCCAATGTTTTTGATCAAATCCTAAAGAGGGTTTCCTCAAGGCCAAGAGATATACGAATCACTTTTTGAGATTTATACTTTGTTTCAATAATTATAAAATATTTTTTAGAGTATTATAACACATATTACACCCCCTAAAACTCATAAAACTCTTTAAATCTTTATATTTTCTGCAAACTTGATCATTTTCACTTTCACAAAACCCTGATTCTTAACACAATCATCTAAATTTCTAAGTTGAAACTTAATTATTTTCCTTCCATAGATCTTTAGGATCATTAATATCTTACCTAAATATATTTTTAATTCATTTTAATCCTCCCATGATGGAATATACCTTTAAAATAATGTAAACTTCAATCTCGTCACCGTAAACGCTTGAAAATACTCCACTTTCTCTTAATTCAAACCTGCAACTTCAAATTAGAAGCCTCTTTATTCACTTTTAAAAATTAAATAACTAAAAAATGTTTATTTAAACATTTATACAATTTCCATACCCTTTAAACTCAAATAAATATTTAACTTTTTTCATTCATGGCTTATCTCAAGCACAAATTATGTCCTTTCTAAGCTTCACAAATCTCACACAATCTTAATAACAACTGAAGATCAAAGAAACATAATAAACATTGTGAATAATTAAAAAAAATATTAATTAAGGATAATTAAATCATTTAATAACTTAAAATCCATTCATATATTTATTCAAAATTCATATAGAACTTCTTAAGGCCATACAACACCTTATTACCTTGAGACCACACAAAGTCTACATTATGGGATGTTTTTATGTGTTAGGTACTAACTAAAGATTGGAAAATGTTTGTAATGGGTTACAAGTGGTCCTAATAAATATTTTATAATGTCTTATATGTACAAGTCATCAAAAATACAATGTAATCTAAGAATTTATCAAACTTGTAACTGCCCTTCGTGTATGGAGATGGCCTTGTGAGAAGTTGTTTTGCATGTTTTTGTATGTTTAAAATATAAAAATGCATGTGAGTCAGAGGTATTATTGTGTAAAATGGTATAATTTTTAGATAAAGGATAAGAAATCTCAAGTAGATAAAAAAAGAGAATAATATGATAACTTCTACCAAGTTGGAAATGGACTGTGTTGATGTGGGTTTTATGCACACCACAGTTGAACAAGGTAGCCTCTAACATTTTAAGATCTCAATATATGTAGACTCCACTCTAGGGAATGAGTTTTAGGTATGTATCCTATTAAAACCTATTGATGTAATATTGGGTAGGGCATGCAAGTAGTTGACAAGGTTTTTGGATGGACGTGTGGTTCTTAATAAGGGTAGTGAATCGTTATGTGAGTTGGATGGGAAACTGGTTGCTAATCTAGAGTGGGAAGGTCTCAAAACAAACTCAAAAAGGTGGGGGGAGTAAGGAAAAAAATAAGGCTCTTTGGTTTTTAGGAATCACTTCCCTTGTTAGTTTCTAAAAGTACAAATACTCTTAAAACCTACATCTATTGCTAGCAACAATACCGCACACATAGTCAGACATGGTTAAGAAGTCTAAGAACATAAAGATGCAATTAATTCATAGGCCTTAGACAAGTACTTCTCCTTTTAGAGTAGCTATTGCAAACCCTTAATTAGGGGATTATGACTCAGGTTAATGAAGTATCTAAGGCAGTTGTTGTACACACATACAAAACCACATCCAAGAAAACACTCATGCACAATAAGAATTATGAATAAATTTGAACTTGACTACCTTAACCAATATATTTACCAATATTTTTATGCACATCTACAGATCGGTCCATCAATCAAAATAATCAAGAATCCATTCATAGTTTTTTCACACTAAAGATTATTGAAACACAACCAAATAAAGTAACAACTAATTATACATAAATTGGAAATAAAATACACAAACACATTCGCTGATGATCAAAATTGATGTTGCTCCTATATTCAAAAATTCTCTAACCAAAATCCAAGTTGGATTACAATTTTTTATATAGACTTGGGAAAGGAGTCACCTCATCCTCCAAGTTCATACAAGGTCGTTATATGTGATAGTCATGACATGAGTTCTAACTGTGGTCTAAAACTGTATAAAAGTCTACTTGCAGTTATCCATTTAAATAGCCTTTACAAAAGCTATGAAACATGTGTATGTGTATAAAGATAGAGGTAATTTTTTAAAATTATAGATTGAACTATATGTAAACTGCAAATATATGTGCCATTTTACAAAACTATAAATGCCTCCTTTATATGTTGTGAGAACAACCTATTAGACATTTTAAATTAGCCACCTTCAAATAGAACTTTACATGCATCAAAGACAAGTATCATTGTATCAATCCTTTAGGACTAGTGATGTTGTTTAACTATGACTAATCTAACATGATTGTGTGTTACATGTTGCATGTGCCTCTCACTGAGTCTGAACCTTTGAAAAGTGCATGTCAATCTCATGTCATTGATCTTGATGTACTAAGCTCCCACACATCATTAGATCTATAGGTACTATGCTCCCGTAATGTTACCAGTTGTCATTCTCATGGAGCTTTTTGAAAAAAAAAACTTTGTTTAAATGTTCCCATGAGGGTGATACTTGTCATTGTCATGCTCGCTCTGGATAGCCCTTTGTTGTCTTGCTTGATTTCGTGCCATTGATCTATAATATACGAGTTAACACACACCATAGATCTTGGTGATTGACTTTTTTTACTCCCCATGAGTTTGACATGTGTCTTTTTTAGATTTTCTCCAACAAAACATAAACACAAAAGTGATTTAGCATATATACATAATAAAGTGCCTGATTGTAAGGGTGATACTTAGAACTTTTGTAAGGACTTTGGTCTATTATCATTGGTAGTAGGGTATTATTTTTGGCCATTTTGTGTAGGATAATTTATTACAGGCCTTTTTTCTAGGTCATGTATGTCATCAGGGAAATTATTTTAGATAAAATGTTTGAAGTAATTATCTTGAAGGGTATGTCTTGTTTCATCTGGGAAAACGTTTGGGACACAAATCTTGAAGGGAGTACATTTTCATCAAAAAAATGTTTGAGATGCAAAGTCTAAAGGAATTGGCTCAAAGGATAAAGGCCCGAGACAAAAGTCTTGAAGGGTAAGTCTTAAAGGGCAAAGGCTGAAGGGTAAAGCCTATCAAAAAAAGTGTTTGAAGAATTGGGTCAAAAGTCAAAATCTCTCAAACAAAATATTTGTAGGAATTTTCCAAAAGATAAAGTCCCAGGATAAAAGTCCTAAAAGGTTGGTGCAAAAGGAAAAAGGGGCCAAGACAAAAGTCCTGAAGGATAAGTCCTAAAGGGATAAGGGGCCAAGACAAAAACCCAAAGGGTAGGTGGCTATTTAAAAAAGGGTAGAAGGGTCACTCAAAATGTTTGAAGGGTCAATTCAAGAAATTCAAAGGGTGGGTACAAAAGGTTTGAAGGATCTACTTCATGGCAAAAATTCCTAAAAGGTCTACTTCATAAGGTAAAGTTTTAGTAGGGAAAAGGTCTGGGATAAAAGTCTCAAAGGGTAGATTACACAAAGCCCAAAGGGTATGTGCCCTTGGGCTTATTATTTTGATAAAATTATATTGGCAAGATTGTTGTGGGGAATTATTTTGGGCATTTTTCGTTAGATAAAAAAATTTATGAGAAAAAGTCCAAAGGGTCATTTTCATCGAGCAAAGGGCCTGGGACAAAATTGCCAAAGGATATTTTCAAAAGGACAAAGGGTAATTTCAAAAAGGTTGAAGGGTAAGTTCATAAGGCTAAAGGAGATCTATCAAATGATTTGTTTCGGATAAAATATCTAAAGGAATTAGCTTGAAGGGCAAAAAGGGCCCGAGACAACAGTTTTAAAGGATTTTTTTGTTTTTAAAAGGTCGAAGGGTCATTTATGAAGGGGAATAAATCTGAAGGGTATTCTTTGTAAGGCATTTCATCTAGGACAAAAGTATCAAAGGATCTACTTCATAAATATCAAATGGATATTCAAAAGGGCCGAAGGGAAAATCTATAGGGAAAAATACCCATGACAATTATCCTAAAGGGTAAGTGCAAAAGTTTTAAAGCATAGGTTTCAGAGGGAAAAGGCCGAAGGGCATGATGTCTCAGACAAAATCTCCAAAACAATGTTTCTAAGGGATGATCTCAAAAAGGCTAAAGGAATGATCTATTATACAAAATTTCCAAAGTAAAATTCTCACAGACCCAATTCCATCAGAAGAAATGTTTTAGATAGGCTACCTACAATAATGTCCCCAAAAAAGATAAGTTTGTGGGCCAAAAACCCACAACAATAAGTCTAAAACACAAAGGCTAAAGAAATTCAGAGAATGGACAAAATAATTGACAAAGAAAAACTTCATAAGTATAATAAATAAAAGCTCGAAGACATAAGCATAATAGAATAAGCTTGATAGAATAAAAGAGTTTAGCCTATGAAAACACAATATCAATCAGTTTTTTCCCAGAATTCATATAAACACATAATAGAGGGGATCAACATTAAGACCATAATATAAAAAAGTGGGTCCCCATTTCTCCTTAAAGAAAAGGGGATGTTAGGTACAATAAATGGTGACTTATAGGGGGAATACTCCTGAGTATTCAAGAACCCAGAACTCTAGTTTTCAATCTCAAATCACTCATGAAGTTTACCATAGAAGAATACTTGAATAAAAAACATGAGACTCCTAAGGTCATTCAAACAACATACTTGCCTTCTAATTTCTTAGTTCTGTGTGTGTCAAATGTGTAGTTTATATAAACCTTATTGTGATGATTTTTTCAAAATCTTGATGAAGTTGTAGGTTTCATTCCAATATCTATTAAAGCTCAAAATGAAGGGAAGCTTAGGCATTGCTCTACTACCATCCAATCATTCATAGACCTGATAGAGATACCTTGGGCTCCTTCTCTTCTCTCTCCAATATTTTCTCTTAATCATGATGTGTGGTGCATTGACCTTATTCATCATGTGAGCCTTTTGAATATTTTTAGATTTTCTTTTGCTCTTTTGAATCCATTGGTTTTTTCTTCTTTTTTTTATTTTTTTTCTCTTCTTTTGTTCTTGACTAGGAAAGAGAAGCATTGTAACCCCAATGAGTTGGTATAATTATAAAATAAATCATTACTAGAACATCCTTGCTAGTTACACCTATACCCAGAATTATCACTTCTAACAAGTATTTAATGTGATAAGTGCATTTGACCCAATAAAATAAGAAAAACTTTCTAAATCTGTATGAAGTACTCTAAGAGCAATTTCCACATGCCTAGTATAAGTATTCAATTGTGACACCATTTAGAATAATCCATGATTACCTACCTTCATCTTAAAGACTCAAAAACATAGAAATACACCTAATCTGTAAACTAGTCCCAAAGTGTCAATATTTTAATTTTCCCCTTTTCTAAAAGTCATAAACTCAGTTGGTTTGTATTTTTTATCCTATTTATATGCATATCAAACACATTTTAATTGTAAGAGAATGCAAAGAATAAACAATCTAAGAAAGCAAGGGGCTAATCTAAGAAAGAAGGAAATCTAATCGAAGAAAGTAAAATATTGAAAGCAGAAAAGAGTAATCTAAAAAATAGGAAACTAGTCTATGAAAGCAAGAAATATAATTTTTGAAAGCAAATAACTATTATAAGAAAGCAATAAATCTAATCTAATCATAAAACTACATTCATTCATCCTTCATCAATCAGTAATATCCATAGATGGCACAGCCCTGAATTAGAGTTTCAAGAACTATCCATTGACTAGATATGTAAGTTGGTTACCTTAGAGGTCTTTAAGACAAAACACATTATTTCCCATGATATTTTAAATTTGGTATGGTCCAATCCATAGTGGGAAAAACTTGTCATGTTGTCCTTTCTTTTCATGGGATTTATCTTAAATTAGTACTAGATCTAAAATATTGAATGCTTTGACATTTCTTCTCCTATCAAACCACCTTTTGACCACATCCTGGTATTTTTTAAATGTTTATAAGGCCTTAGTCTTTGAATATTCCATTTCTATTATGTCTAGTAGTCTTGATTTTGTTTTATCATTCAGTTCCATGTAGTCCTACATGAATTGATAAGTGGGTAACTTTAACATAATTGGCAATACAAGCTTGCCTTCATACACCAGTAGGTAAGGTGAATCTTTAAGGGATTACTTGTGTATAATCTGGTCTACCCAAAGAGCATACTTCAATAAATGGTGCTGCCCCTAAGCTTGTTTTCAACTGATTTCTTAATTATATTGATCAAATTTTTGTTCATTGATTATACTAGTCCATTTCCCTGAGGGTAATGGTAAAAATCTAACCTGATAATAATTTGGTTGTCGTGTACCCACTCAACAAATTATACCAATATGAAATTTAGTCCATTATCACAAACTAGAGAAATAGGCATGCCAAATCTAGTTTTTATATGTTCCTCCAAGAAGCAAATCACATATTGTGCTCTGTAATTTTTTGTGGTTATGGCTTTGATCCATTTGGTGTAATAGTCTATAGCAGTACGTAAAAATTTATGATCTATTAAATAATTTGGGTTGATGACACCAATGAAGTCGAAACCTCATTAGGAAAAAGGCCTTCCTTTAATAACTAGATGTAAAGGCATTGTTGAGTGTACTTCTCTCTTGACTAGAGTTTTGCATTCATAACATGTTATCAAATGAGCGTGAGCATATTTTAAATTTTTTGGCCAGTAGTAGCCCATTCTTAAGATCCTATGGGATGTGGTATTCTTGGAAGGATGACCACTACCTATCTTCTGATGCAAGTTCTCTAATATTTATTTAATTTCATTTATAGATACACCCCTAAGGTAAATATATTCATAATTTCTTCTATAGATGACTCCCTTCTTGATCATAAAATGAGTAGTTTTGAGACTCAAATCTCTCTTCCTCTCTCTATTGAGCTTGGAGTAACAAGTTCCGATAAGTAAATATTGTATTATATCAGTATACAATTCTCCTTTAGATGCTTGAGCTTCACATACCTCTTTAATTATGATGTGAATATCTACTTTAGTCATAAGTTGAACAATGCCTTACCCTCAAATAATCTTTTCAGGCTTGATCTATATGTCAAATTCTTACAATTTGGCCATCCATTTGCCTTGTCATTCTCCTAGCTCATTTTTTGATAGAGTAAGCTTAACAGTAGGATCAGGCACCATGGAAATTAATTTATTCCTCATTATGTAATGCTAAAACTTTTTCATCACTTTGACAAGGGTGAAAATCTATTTTTTAATCATAGAGTACCAGAGTTTTGCATCTTTCAAATTTATGCTCATAAACGTGATTATATGCTCAGTCTCATCCTTCTTTTGCATGATGATAGTAGTAATCATATAATCTGAAGTAAATGAGTATAAGTGTAGAGATGATTACAAATAAATTCAAACATTTGTCAAAAAATCATGAAAATTATATTAAAGACACAATAAAACTTAGCCTATCTATTCATGTGCGGTTTGCTAAAAATAATAAGATACAAATGAAAGAAAGTAAACCATTACCTTCTCAAGTGAATCTATTGATTAAAATAATCTCACAAGCATGTTCTCCCCTTGATCAATATCTCTTGTCTTTGTCAACAATGGTGGCCAAACTCCTCCAATGCCTCAAGAATTCTTTGCGTAACCTAGGCTCAAAATAGATGAAATCTCTAATTTAGCCTATCAAATGAAGCTTGATAATAAAACACAATGATAAACATAAAGGGTTTTGTAGACAATTGAGCATTATAAAATTGCATAAATCAAGCTTAAAAATGATGTTCATAGCCCTTCTATTTATATATTTTCAAAATGGTTCAAGATCAATCATTACTGTCTATCTCAAGATTGAGATGTGTGGCCATGAATAAATCCAATTATGTAATTAAATATATAAATATCCCCATAAATATTTTGGATAAGGAGGCATTAAAGAGGCATGGGAGGTATTAAAGAGGTATGGAAGACCCATAATCCTGATATTTTATGCATTTGTGGCCTAGAGATGCCTTCCCAAGAAATGATGTCACTAGGTGATGCAAATATTAAAAATCAATTTCCAATATTGAGATATTCAATAAGTTCCATGGAATTCTTACTTAAGCTCTTGATTTGGATTAATGATCTTTAAAAATTTTAATCAATTTTAGTCCAATGCTTTGGAAATTGGCCCTCAATTAATCAAAATGGTTAGAAAGTCATATTATTGGGTCATTATTTGACTCGATAAGAATTAGAAGGTGATGTTAGATGCGTTGAAACCATATGACTATTTAAGATGTTTCCAACACAAAATAACAATGGTACATGACGTGTACTAACAAATTAGAAGAAGAGAGTGATCCAAAACACAAAAAGGTGAAATAATCATTTTGACTCAAAATGAATTGATCAAAGTTAGGTATTTCATAAAATGAATTGCCTTATTTAGGGATACATTGACCTAAATCATCACTTGTAAATGAAAAAGTTTAAACTATTTATGGTGTTTTAATAATTTTGACCTAAAATGTGTATTTGAGTGCAATTCAAGTAGGATTGAGAATTTTAACATAAATGATGTTAGGAATTAGATTTCTACATTTTGCCCCTATTTGATAAGGCATAACAAGACATTCAGGCGAAGCAACATCTTTTCAAAGAAAAGAATTGTCAAGAAGAAAATGGAAATTAGCCATGATTCCCCCTCGAGAGGATGAAAGAGAAGGATGGACTCTTGAAAAGAGAGGGAAAGTGAGAGATTAACCCATGGAATAAATAGCATCCAGATGAGTTAATTCTTGCACATGTGGTCATCATCAATGATCAAAATATAATTAAAGGTATAATGGGCCCTAAAGATGAGGTGAATGGGAAGGATTCAATCAAAACATGTAAGGGACACGCTTGAAATGCACCCAATTTGAGATTATAAGCTACACACTTACAACATTGATCAATCCTGAGACAAGTTGCATACTAAAACATTGCCATCATGGGCAAAAGTGTTGAGAGCTTAGAATTAGTGGAAAAAAGAGAATGTGGTTTCCATAAAGATGCTAACAAAAAGTGTTGCAGTAGGGTATATTTGATCATGATGAAGTAGTTGTGCCCTAATAGGGCTAATTTTGATCAATGATAAAGAATAAATAATGGTTTGCCCCTGTAGGGCAGATTTGATTATGACATTGTTTAGATGTTGTGCCCTAGCATGGGCAATTGGAAAGAAAAATAGCTCAAGGAAATAACCTATTTCATAGATTAAAATTATTGGGTACAAACATACATGTGATGGTAGAATGGCTTGGAAAGCCACAAGAAACCAAGCATATGAGAATGCACAAAGTGATGAAAGAGATGAAAAGAAGAAGGGAGTTGGCCAAGCTAACTCTAGATGTGCTATAAAAGTGGATGCTACCTACATAGTTCCATGGACTCATGTTCCAACATGAACTTCAAGTCAATGTAGTTCACCCAATTTTGGGAGAGAATCAAATGAGGGATGATGAAAATTGACCAAGAATTGATTAGACTCATAATGTATGTGAAGAGATACAAATCTAAGCATAGAGTTTAGTGCTAAAATGCATGATACCTAGATGCCTATTTTCATTTTATGAGCCTATATTATGCATATTTTTCTTGAAAATTGTTCATTAGAGTAGTGTTGACATTAAGATTTTGAAACCTGAGCATAATGTGCTTGTTATACCAAAATAAATTAGGCATCATAAGTATGAATAACTTAGAATGACATAATATTCCAATTGCACTAAGTCAGTTTAAATGTGAATACCTATAACTAAGTATAATGGCAAAATAATTACCAAAACTAGATTTATAGCTATTTACATTTTAAAAAAATGCAAAGACAAAGAAAAAGAAAATAAGACATCTTAACAACATGAGATCAAGATAAAAATAATCAAGATCTATGTGGAGCATCAAGATGTACATGGAAAATAAAATAAAGAAGTAATACCAAATAGGAAAACAAAAGTCCATGCATAACAATAATCAAATAACCAAATGTTTTTAGAATTTTAAAATGTTTTATGAATGTTTTTAGAATTATTCTAGGTATCTCAACTTGATTAAGAATGAAGAGATACAGAACGGTCCAACTCATGAAATGATGAGAGTGAGCCAACTTAAAATGCTCACAATACAATGAGATTATATGATAAGAAGGACTAAGCTGACCTCGACATGAATTGAGCGCATCCTACATAATCCCAAAATAATCCCAAGTCATAGTAATTCTTCCCACACTGTTAGGGTGTGGAGCCTAAAAGCTTCACCTATAAGTGCATTTAACAGTTTCGGGTCTACACAGTCACCGGCGTCGGTCAGGAGCGACCGACATCGGTCAGGAGCAGTGCAGGAGATGCCGATGTCGATAGGTATCAGCTGACGTCGGTCATAGGTAAATAGGTAGGAACTGACGTCGGTTACCTGTGCATCCAGAATCTATTTCTGAGGACAGCACTGAGTGTTTGCATGATGAGTTTAAGTCTTAGTCTTAAATCCGCGTCTCTATTATTAGCAAGATTGTATTTAGAGCCCTTGTTCAAGAGGCACAACTGTTGGTTGTAAGTGCATGCTTATGTTTACTAATTCTATATGTAGGATTAGATCTTCTTAGCTAAGCAGACAATTGTAATGTTGAAGAACAGTACAGAGTGTTGAATCAATCCAGGCTTGTTGGAGTTGATTGTACTTGAGAGAGATAGCTCTTGAGGGAAAGAGATCTAGTGTGAGATCTATACATCTGAGAGAGGTGTGGAAGAAAGAAGTTTCTTCAATTGTATTCCTTCTGTAAAGAGTTTAATACAAGTTTTTAGGGTGGTTTCTTGTATCTCTTGTTCTTGCTATTATTTGATTCTAGTTACTTGTCTATCTGATTTATTTCTGCGTTTATTGCTCTCATAAGTGTAATCATTGTTGGTTGATCCCCAACAAGTGGTATCAGAGCACAGGTTCACTAATAGGTGGTTCAGATCTATGTAGTGTGTATTGATTATAGGTTACTCACAGGGGTTTCTGCAGGGATTTTTGTTTGAGTGGGAGAAGCAATGGCAGAAGAAAGTAAGCTGAGAATGGAGAAGTTTAATGGCAAAAATTACCAACATTGGAGAATGCAGATAGAGGATTATCTGTATCAGAAAGATTTATACTTACCGTTAAGTGGAATTATAAAGAAGCCCAAAGACATGGATGATGAAGATTGGGAAGTTCTTGATAGAAAGGCTCTGGGGTCAATAAGACTGAGTCTAGCATCTACTGTGATATCTAATTTATCATAGGCAAAAACTACGGTAGAGTTGATGACTACTTTAGCAAATTTGTATGAAAAACCCTCAGCTTCTAATAAGGTATATCTTATGAAGCAGTTATTTAATTTGCATATGATAGAAGGTGGATCTGTGTCTACTCATCTGAATGATTTCAATGGAATTGTAAATCAATTAAGTTCAGTCAGTATTGTATTTGATGGTGAAATAAAAGCTCTTTTAATATTATGTTCTTTGCCTAAAAGCTGGCACAACTTAGTAATGGCAGTTAGTAATACTGCATCTGCATCACATATTTTGAAAGTAGAGGATGTTGTTAGTGTTATCTTGAATGAGGAAATTCACAGGAAAAGCACAGAAGAGACATCTGGGAATGCTTTGAGTTTTGAGAGCAGGGGGAGGCAGAAAGACAAGATCAAAAGGAGATCAAGATCTAAGTCTAAGTGAGAGGAAGATCCAAATCCAGGAATGGCAGGAAGCCACAATGCTGGAATTGTGGAAAGATGGGGCACATAAGTAGAGATTGCTGGTCAAAGCCTAAGGAGGACAATCAGCACGAAGGAAAGGAAGAAGCAAAGGTTACAGGTATTGCACAAGATGCTTTAATATTCTCTTTGCATAATAATATAGAATCTTGGGTTTTAGATTTTGGTGCATCTTTTCATGCTACCCCTAACAGAGAATACTTTAGTGACTATGTCCAAGGAGATTTTGGAATAGTGTATTTAGGGGATGATGAGCCTTGTAAAATAATTGGCAAAGGTAAAGTGCAGTTGAAAATGCAGAATGGCAACACATGGGTGTTGAGAGATGTGATGCATGTTCCTAGCTTGAAGAGGAATTTGATTTCTGCAGGAAAGTTAGGGGATGAGGGTTGTACTATAACTCTCACAGCAGAATCTTAGAAGGTGACCAAGGGTGCACTTGTAATGGCCAGAGGTAAGAGAGTAGGTACTCTCTATTTGTGTAATTGTGTTACTAACATTTCTCCTTCTGTATTATCTACTACACATGTGGATACAAATTTGTGGCACTCAAGGCTTGGCCACATGAGTGAAAAGGGGATGTCAATTCTTAAGTCCAAAGGTATGCTTTCAGATTTAAAAGGCATAGATCTAGATTTTTGTGAGCACTGTGTATTTGGAAAATAGAAAAAGGTTAGTTTTCTCAAGACTGGGTCTACTAGGAAGAGGCATAAGTTGCAGCTTGTTCACACAGATGTGTGGGGACCGGCTCAAGTTGCTTCCATTGGAGGATCATAGTACTATGTTTCGTTCATAGATGATGCTACAAGGAAGGTATGGATCTATTGTATTAGAAAAAAATCTGATGTATTTGAGACTTTTAAGATATGGAAAGCTATGGTTGAGAATGAAATAGACAATAGATTGAAGTGCCTGAGATATGACAATGGTGGTGAGTACTGTAGCCACAAGTTTAGAGATTATTGTTATATGCATGGAATCCGCAGGCAAAGGATGGTTCCAAGGACACCTCAGCAGAATGGAATTGCTAAAAGGATGAATAGGACAATAATGGAGTGTGCAAGGTGTGTGAGATTGCATGCTGGTTTTCCCTTATAGTTTTGGGCACAAGCTGTTGACACTGCAGTGTACCTGATTAATAGAGGACCCTCTACAACTCTGGATGGTGGAATTCTAGAAGAGGCATGGATAGGTAAAAAGGTAGATCTCTCATATCTCAAAGTTTTTGGTTGTGAAGCCTTTGTGCATATTGATAAGGAAAATAGAAAAAAGTTGGATGCTAAGTCTATGAGATGCACGTTTATTGGCTATGGCTCAAATGATTTTGGTTTTAGACTATGGAATCTAGAAACTAACAAAGTAATTAGGAGCCGTGATGTTGTTTTCAATGAAAGAGTGATGTATAGTGATCAGCTGAGGAAGCTGAATCAATCTGGGCAGAGCAATGGAGAATTGGACGAGGTGATGGTCCAAAATGAGCTCACGGGAAAAAGAAATAATCATTTGTAGGAAAACACAGAGACCGACGTCGGCAGGGTAGGAACCGACGTCGGCAGAACAAGAACCGATGTCGGTCATACAGAGACCGACATCGGCAAGTCAAGAACTGACATCGGTCAAGCAGAACCAACGTCAGCCAGTAACAGACCTGGAAGTGACTGAAGTCGGTCACTGTCAGAGAAGTTTGGGTGGACAGCGTGTTGTGGACGAGTCTCAGACGCCCATCAGGAGGTCAGAAAGAGTAAGTAATCCTCCAATTCGATATTCTCCTTCATTATTTTATTTATTGCTAACTGATGGTGGAGAACTAGAGAGTTTTGAAGAAGCAATACAGGTGGAGTCCAAGGATCAGTGGGAGCTAGGCATGAAAGAGGAAATGGAGTCCTTAAGAGAGAACCAGACATGGGATTTGGTTGAGTTGCCAGCAGGAAAGAGGACACTGAAGAATAGATGGACTTACAGATTGAAAGAAGGTGAGAATGGAAAGATGAGATATAAGGCCAGGTTAGTAGTGAAAGGATTTGCATAGAAACCAGGTATTGACTTTGGTGAGATTTTTTCTCCTATTGTTAAAATGACTTCTATACGGATTGTACTGTCTTTGGTTGCTTTGAGGATTTGCATCTTGAGCAGCTAGATGTTAAGACAACATTTCTTCATGGAGATTTGGATGAAGAAATTTATATGGAACAGCTGGAAGGATTCGAGGTCAAAGGTAAGGAGAAGTTAGTGTGCAGATTGAAGAAAAGCTTGTATGGCCTCAAGCAAGCTCCTAGGCAATGGTATTTAAAATTTGACAGGTTTATGACTGAGCATGGCTACAGTAGGTGTCAATCTGACCATTGTGTGTATTTCAAGAGATTGGATAATGGTAGATATATTATTCTATTGTTGTATGTAGATGACATGCTGGTTGTAGGATCACACATGCAGGATATCTCTGAGCTTAAGGTGAAATTAGCTCAAACATTTGCTATGAAGGATTTGGGAGCAGCAAAGAAAATCCTTGGCATGAGCATCAAGAGAGATAAGAAAAATCACAGGTTGATATTGTCTCAAGAGGATTATGTGGACAAGGTGTTGAAACGGTTCAATATGCAGGATGCTAAACCGGTAAGCACACTTTTGGCTGGACATTTTAAGTTGAGTAAAGAATAATGTCCTAATTCACATGATGAGGTAGAGTACATGAGTAAAGTTCCATATTCTTCCACAGTAGGGAGTTTAATGTATGGAATGGTTTGTACTAGACCGGATATTGCCCAAGTAGTGGGAGTTGTAAGTAAGTATATGGCCAATCCAGGTAAGGAACATTGGAAAGCAGTTCAATGGATCCTTAGATATCTGAGAGGAACCAGCAGTAAGCATTTGTGCTATGGAGGCTCAGATACTTCTCTACATGGTTATGTAGATTCAGATATGGCAAGTGATTTGGATGGCAGGAGGAGCACTATAGGATATGTTTTCACTGTAGGTGGAATGATGGTTAGCTGGATATCTAAGTTGCAGAAGGTTGTTGCCTTGTCAACTACAGAAGTAGAGTATATTGCAGTCACGGAGGCTAGCAAAGAGATGATATGGATGACACGGTTCATGGATGAGCTTGGAAGGGAGCATGAGAGTTGTAGATTGTATAGTGACAATCAGAGTGCAATCCATTTGGCTAAGAATTCGGCCTTTCATTCAATAACAAAGCACATACAGCTAAGGTACCATTTCATATGGCAGGTATTGGAAGATGGTGAGTTGAAGCTGGAGAAGATCCATACAGATAGGAATCCTACAGATATGTTAACCAAGCCGGTTACTAAGGAGAAGTTGAATCTTCATTCAACTTCTGTTGGTCTTCATGATTGAGTAGAAGATGGAGGAGCTAGAAGATGTTGTACAGGTACTGGTGCAGCTGTTTATCTCCAAGTGGGAGATTGTTAGGGTGTGGAGCCTAAAAGCTTCACCTATGAGTGCATTTAATAGTTTCAGGTCTACACAGTCACCAGCATCAGTCAAGAGCGACCGACGTCGGTCAGGAGCAGTGCAGGAGATGCTGATGTCGACAGGTATCGGCTGACGTCGGTCATAGGCAAATAGGCAGGAACCGACGTCGGTTACCTGTGCGTCTAGAATCTATTTTCGAGGATAGCACTGAGTGTTTGCATGATGAGTTTAAGTCTTAGTCTTAAATCTACATCTCTATTATTAGCAAGATTGTATTTAGAGCCCTTGTTCAAGAGGCACAACTGTTGGTTGTAAGTGCATGCTTATGTTTACTAATTCTATATGTAGGATTAGATCTTCTTAGCTAAGTAGACAATTGTAATGTTGAAGAACAGTACAGAGTGTTGAATCAATCTAGGCTTGTTGGAGTTGATTGTACTTGAGAGAGATGGCTCTTGAGGGAAAGAGATCTAGTGTGAGATCTGTACATCTGAGAGAGGTGTGGAAGAAAGAAGTTTCTTCAATTATATTCCTTCTGTAAAGAGTTTAATACAAGTTTTCAGGGTGGTTTCTTGTATCTCTTGTTCTTGCTATTATTTGATTCTAGTTACTTGTCTATCTGATTTATTTCTGCGTTTATTGCTCTCATAAGTGTAATCATTGTTGGTTGATCCCCAACACACACAAAAGGTGATGAAAATTTGACTAGGTCATAACAAGTTAACAAACAAAGGTAAATGATAAGACAAATGATAATAGTAATGAATAGATGATATGGCAATGCATGATAAAAAGGCATTGTACCTAATTTGACCATAGGTGGTTATAATTAGGAAACAATGTCATAATTTTGATTTACCCAAAGGCAGTTATAATCATGGGTACAAAAATAATATTAACTTTCCCATAGGTGGTTATAATCAGGGATACAAAATAAGATGATAGATGAAAGATAACTTACTAGATCAAATGTCACACTACTGCCATATACTATCATTCAACATGAAATTCTAAAATTATCGAAACTAGATTGAAATCCCCCCATAGAAAGTGTAGGATGAACCAAAGGAACCAAGATTAAAATGGGATCGGTAAGAAGACTAAAATCAAGCCTTGGTCAATAGTAAAGAAATGGTATAATAAAAATGGTATGATGAAATGATCATAAGACAATTGGATATAGTTACCCCCAAGCGATGATTGGCTTAGATTGCTCACAAAATGGCAAGAGTGTTCAAACTTAACAATTGCTTTAAAAATGGCAAGAGCATGGAAAAAGGGTGACCGAACTGACCTCAATAGAAATTGAACATTGCCTACATAGTTCTTAAGGACCTTAAGTCAATGTAGTTCAAATAACATGGTTCATGGATCACAATGGTACAATAATGCTTATAATAAAATGGTCTATGGGGTTGACCCCAAGAGACTAGGTAAGGACAATATTCAATGGGTAAATGGTAAATTAAAAATGGTTATGTTGCTCTTTATGACATGGAGATGCTTGTCCTAGTTAACAAATGAGACAATCAAAATGATCATTTTATAAAAATTGTTACCCAACTCCTTGTTGGAAAAGTTAATAAAGAACTTTTTGCCGATCTGAACTTGAATAATGTTGTTGTGATCCCCATTGGTAATTGATTCTACTTTCTTCAAATATCGAGACAAGATATCCTTATAGCCTTGACAAAGGAAAGTACTACCAGTGATAGATGATATAAGTGGGTAATAAATGGGTGGGTCATAATGGAATGTATAATGAATGGAAAAAAAATCAAGATCAAGACTTTTAGTCACATGTCATGTTGTTGATGCTAGATTTGACATAATTTTGTTTGTCATGGGGTTGAATAATTTTGAAGATGCTCTCAATAGGACCACTAGATTTTTATGTTGTTTGATCTTGAGAGTAGATACCATCTGATTATGTTGTAGATTGGAAGTTGTTTTGATTTGATCTTGAATAATATATTTATTAAATAGTGAAGAACTTTTGTGCTCAGCTATTGGTGCCTCAATGAGGTTTTTACCAATGAAGTTGTCCTGATTATCCCATAGTGCCTCTTAGAAGGTTTCATGAATAGATGTTAACATTTGACTTTGATTATCTTCTAGAAACTTCGAAAGGGTTTCACTAAAAGATGTTGAGTTTGATCTTTGTTTATCCTCTAACACCTCCAAAAAGGTTTCACTAAGAGATCATTCTTTTAAATGAATGAATGGAGTCTTCTTCCTAATGATATTCTGCAAATGATATGTCACCATGGATGAAATTAAACAAAGTTTTATTATGTCAATTCCAATCAATGTTTGCGGGAGGTAGAATGTCAATATAATGGCTATGTTGGTTGGTGGTAACGGTAGGATGATGATAGGTATAATAATCCTTGTATAAGATACTAGGAGAACTTGTGTTGATGTTAAAGTAATCATTCTAAAAAAATTTAGAAGGATCACAAATATATTCAAATTGATCCATAAGGTAATTGTAACCAATGTTGTAATAACCATGACTATAATCTATTTCTAAATATGATTCTAACGCAAGGGAATCTAAATTTGATGTTATAATTGATATTGATTTTATTTTTGATGCTAAATCCAATGTTGATTCAAAAATGGAACCTAACTCTAATTTTGATTCTTCATCTGATGTGGTTGTTTCTTTAATGTTCTATTAAATGATAAATGTTTGACAAGTAATGGCCTATGATGGCATAATGGACTCAATAAAAAGTGATTCATCTTGGAAGGGTTCAACATAGAATGGCTCATCTAAGTGAAGCCCCTCAAAGAGAGGGAATCACACAAGGGACATCTCAACAAAATTGTGTCTATCAAAGTGAGAATCCTTAATGAGTGGATAAAGATAAAGAGATAACTCTTTAGAGACTAGCTTATCAAGGAGATGAGGCTCTTTAAAAATAGGTTAAATATGAATAGGTAACTTATCACAAGTTGACTTGTCACAAATGGGTGTTTCAAAAATAACATTATGGTTTTGATTCATAATTGTTTAAAAAAAATAAATTTTGAACGCATTTTTATCCTCATAAGATGGATCTTGAAGAGGTAATGGTTCATGTTTTCATTTGAAGATCAGCACAAAATTTCTAAAGTGGGTAAAATTTGGTTTAGTGGGAACAATGGTTTTTGGCTCAATAATGGGCTCTCCAAAGATTAGACTATTGAAGAAGAAATAAAAAATAATTGATTCATCAAATGATTATTCTTCAACAATAGGTTCATCAAAAATTGGTGATGGGCCAAGAATGGTAAAAATGGGATGCTTTGTACTTTGGTTTCTCGTGCAAACCAAAAGAGGAGGTCCTAAAATGGTAACCTTCATACATGCTTGATTATGGAGCTTGATTGCTCATATGAGCTTAGTTGTTTGTGTGTGAAAATCAAATGAGATAGAGGACATACTAAAATGGTAACCTTCATGCATTGCAAAGCTTTCTTGTTCACATAAGTTGAAGGAGAAGAAAGATACCCTAAAATAGTAACCTTTGAGTGTGGAGTGTAAATCAAAGGGGAAGGATGAGGATGACATATGACAACTGGCATGGATGTGATTGGTTTTTAATAGATAGGCCCAAAGAGGGAAACATCCAAAGATTAGACTATTGAAGAAGAAATAAAAAATAATTGATTCATCAAATGAATATTCTTCAACAATAGGTTCATCAAAAATTGGTGATGGGCCAAGAATGGTAAAAATGGGATGCTTTGTACTTTGGTTGCTCTTGCAAACCAAAAGAGGAGGTCCTAAAATGGTAACCTTCATACATGCTTGATTATGGAGCTTGATTGCTCATATGAGCTTAGTTGTTTATGTGTGAAAATCAAATGAGACAGAGGACATACTAAAATGGTAACCTTCATGCATTGCAAAGCTTTCTTGTTCACGTAAGTTGAAGGAGAAGAAAGATACCCAAAAATAGTAACTTTCGAGTGTGGAGTGTAAATCAAAGGGGAAGGATGAGGATGACATATGACAACTGGCATGGATGTGATTGGTTTTTAATAGATAGGCCCAAAGAGGGAAACATCCTCAAATAAGATGGAGTGCTCATGTCCATCATAAAAATGCTTTACCTTACAACTAGGGCCATAAGAAATCCTATTACAAGTGTACCTTAGTGTCATTATTTAAAAAAAGTGTTATCAATGTTTGGAAAGATTTGGACAATGTTTTGTAAATGTTTAAATAAGATATGATGTTTGTTCTTCTTTTTCAACAAATGACTAGGGTACCAAAGAGAGTATAAAAATGAGGGTGGCTTGGAATCACACACAATTAGAATAATGTGTTAATGAATTTACTCAACTTTTGGTAAAGTTTAAATCATATAGATTGGAAGAGGGTATGATAACTCAAAAATCCAAGGTGAAAACTAGTACACTAATCTAGAGGTCAATGTATAAAAGGTTCTGAAGTAGATCAAAACCTACACCATTGTGTAGGTCCCATTGAGACCTTTCCACTGGCATGTAGAATGTAGAAAATGGAGCTCATATGCTCCTTGTGTAGCTAGTCAAAGTTCTAATCAAACTGGTCAAAGTAGGTCAAAGTTGGTCAAACTATAGAAAATGACCATTATGAAATAATTTGAAAATAGTTCCACTATGAAGATATCATCATGATATTTTCAACATAATTTATGGTTTGTGAAATGGATTTCATATGTGAAAGATATGGCTGGTCAAAGTTGTGGTCAAACTTGGTTAACAAGTTGATGTGGCAAAATGTGGTCAGTAAGAATTTGACACATGGCATGAGGTGAAATAGTCATCTTCAACAGGTGTATAAAAATTGGGGTTTGGATGGAACATCTAGTTGGATGTTGACAAGTGATGTAGTGAGAGGTCGATAAGTAGTGAGAGGAGATTGGACCATGTGGTGGGTCCTCAAGCCACCACATGGCTTGCCACCAATTAATTACCATAGTCTAATTTTATTATCTAAATCTTCTAAACAAACCAATTAATTACCATTTCCATGTGACCCATCCATGTCACTAGTCTAACATCCATGTACATGCCACATTCACCACATTCCATTCACAAACCCACAAAATAATCCACATGCTAAGTCCAAATTTCCATGCCAAACCCATAAGCCTCCATGTGAAACCCAACATTCCTTCCACATCTACCACATATTCCCACAAAATGCCAAACTTACCACATATTCCATATGCCAATACCATGCTCACCAAAAAACAAGCTAATACTAATAACTTGGCATTATAAACCTTCAAGTTCGTAGTATTTACTTATCCACGAAGTCACCCATTTTCTAAATGTGGGATAAAAGGATGTGTATTAAATGCCAAGACTATGCCACGAGTTTTGAACCCTTATCCTCATAGATAAAAGGATAAGTACCCCACCATCAAACCTGTGCTTAGGAACACTATATAAAGTGTCGAGAACTTGTATTTAAAATCATTCAAAAAGCTAAACAACATAGCTAAAGACTATAGCTTTAGATCTTGTGTGGCCTGTAAAACGAGTTTAGAGCAGAATTGGGGAAAAGTCCAAAAAGGGATGGATATTATTTTTCTCCAAGGAACAACTTTTTAGTTGGTCATTTTCCATTTTGATGACTTCTAAAGAAATGGTAAGCCTCAGAAGCAATCTATTGTGATAAGGCATATGGACCTACTTCTACTCTTCCTCCAATCTGAGGCATCTAGAGTCATTTCTAAACTTCAAGGTATACTAGTATGATATTCTAGTTTTCAATATAGTTCTAGCTATATGCTGATTGTCTAGATTTGAGGCTTTTTGTTGCCATTTTTAATGCTTGGAATTGATAATTTTGAATAAAAGACATGTAGAGGTGTGTTTTGGGAAGGCGAAGAATCTGTCCATAGATTCTGAGATTATTCAAAAGTCTGTAACACTTGGATTCATTATTTTTCTATAAGGGTTGTCATTTATTTATAGATGTTTTATAATGAATCGGTTCATCTAGTTAGTGAACCTAGAGACGTAGGCATTGTCAAACTCTGTAATCAACTCTTATGTAGTGTGGTGTGTATTTTTTTGCATTACTTTTCTTTAAGTTGATAGTTTTATGGAATAATTTTTGGTATTTAATTAATTGCCTATAAATAATCCAAAGTAAACTTTTTGCACAAAAATTAGTGCCAATTTACAGATCAGTTTAGTATCAAAATGGTTAGTATGTTGAGCTAATTTCTATGTAGATATTGCTCTGAAACATCAAGTTTGATATCAAAACTAAATTTGTGAGTGAATTTTTGATTTTGTTATTTTAACAAAAATTAGATATTATAGAACAATGGATTCAATGCTAGCCTAGATTTAGTTATTATTGAATTCCATTATCACTATAATAATTCCATTCCTAAAATCCCAAGAGCAAAGTCTGTAAGTGACAGAGCAATGATAGGAGCAAAAAATTGAAAGGCTCCAACAAATCATTGATGTACTATGAACAAAATTAAAATAGGAACATCGATAGAAGAAGAGGACGTGTGGAGATTCAAAGACTTGCAGACATTGTGCCCATCGAGGTCCTACTACCAAGTAATGTTGGATACTGCATCCCAATCAGGCTCCATTATGGTTTAAGAAGCATAACGATTAGAGATGCAAATCAAAGGGGAAGGCACCTATCAAAAAAGATGCAAAGCCCAGTTCTCCTAAGCATCAAGCAGCGTATGAAGGAATTATCCAAGAGATTTTTCCAAGCTATACTACAAAGGTACATTCTGGTCATAAGAGTGATTCTTTTAATTCATATATTCTTGTTAGTCTTATTAATGAGAATGATGTTGGAAGTTCAGAAGAAAATAATGCTCTGATTATTAATGTATCTTCTGATGTACATATTAAAGATGAAAATAATGAAATCAACTCTTCTATCTATATTAATAATGTTAGGTAAACTAAATGTACTAACCCTAAACATTCATCAAGTTCATATGTTGCTACATTTGAGAATCACATGAAGGGAATAAGTTCTAAGCTGTTAGCGAAAATGGGATTCAAAGGAAAAGGACTTGGCATTAATTGTCAAGGAATTGTCTAGCCTATCCAAGTGGAAAAGGGACCACTCCATGTCAGATTAGGTTATGGAGGCAAAGGACAAATATCTCAAGAAGCTACGTTGGAAAGTTACTCAAGTAGCAAATCAGAACACCTTGAAGATTTGAAGGAAGCATTCTCAGAAGATGAAGTAGTTAAATCTGACAAGACATATTTAGATGACTTATCAAGGTATGAAAATAATAAATACTCAAATGTATCTTATAATTATGCCTCAGAAATCCTTACAAATATGTTTAAGAGAAATGTCAAGAATAAGATTGACAAAACATAATTTCCTAAAGAACACATGAAGTTGGTTTTTTACTTTAATGCTAAGGGGAAAATGTTGAAATAAGATAAGCAGAATCATCCACAACCTAAGGAAAATGTTGTAACTACATCTTTAGTAAAGCATAAGATAGAACCTCCTCAGACAGAATCTAGTTAATCAGAACCAGAGACAACATCAGTGAGGGAGATGACAGTCAATGAGACACTGACAGTTTAGAAATTGTCACCCTGAAAAGGTAAGAAAAAATTATTCAAAAGAATAATTGTCAAACATAATAAGATAGATGCTATTTTTTATAATAATTATCAAAGGAATTTAATATCTGAAGATGTTATAAAAAACCTAAGTTTGAAAACTAGGCCACATCTCAAACCCTATTCTCTAGATAAATAGATGATGGTAATGGCGTATATGTAAATAAAACATGTAAACTAGGATTTAAAATCACCACCAACTTCCTAGATGAATTTGAATTAGACGTAGTTCCACTTCAATTTAGTAGCATTATCCTAGGTAAACCATACTTGTCTTTGAGAAAAATAACTTACTCCAAGAAGGAAAATTAGTACAAAATTGTAAAAGATGGGATAGAATATCTCATGTGAGAAAATCGACAGTAACCATTATAGGTAAATGGTACCTTCAGTGTTATTTTACTCATCTATATTGTAGACAAGAACACTGCAAGGTAACAAAAAGAGGTCATCAAAAAAAGCATCAGGTATAGCCCAGAAAATAGGTTGTATATTTTAATTTGTATAGAGTGTGCAAACATGCATACATATTTTCCATATGTTTGAATATAGGAATTGGTTATAAATGTATAAGACCCAAGTATGGGCAATATTTGTAATCATTACAATGTTTGTAAAGACCCAAAAAGGGTAATGTTTGTAAACTATGTGGCTAGGTAAGACCCTAAGAGGGTAATTGAAAAATGGTGATTGTTATAACACCAGGTGACATTTTCACAAACTCAGATCTGAAAACCTAAAACCAAGTAAAATTCAGGGGATCATTCGAGCCAAAGCCAAGAGCTATATCCATGCAAAGATCCTCACATGGAGTACCAGGTCCAATAATAGCTTTTTGAGGATAAAAAGCCTTCTTAGTGAGTACGATTGATCCAGAGGTCAATGCAAAAAAGGTTTTAAAGTAGATAAAAACCTACACCATTGCATAGGGCTCATTGAGACCTTTCCAATAACATGTATAATGTATAAAATGGAGCTTGTATTCTCCTTGTGCAGTGAGTTAAAGTTTCAATCAAATTGGTCGAAACAAGTCAAAGTTGGTCAAACTACTGAAAATGACCATTATGGAACAATTTGAAAATAGCTCCACTATGAATAGCTCATCATGAGATTTTTGGCATAATTTATGGTTCATGAAATGGAGTTTTTATATGCAAAATATATTTCCAATCAAAGTAGTGTTCAAACTTGGTTAACAGGTTGACACGACAAAATGTGGACTAGTAAGAATGTGACTTGTGGCACGAGGCAAAATAGTCATCTTTGATAGGCATAAAAAAATTAGGGTTTGGATGGAAAATATATTTATATGTCGACAAATGGTGTGGTGAGAAGTCAACAAGTGGTGAGAGGATATTGGACCATGTGGTGGGTCCTCAAGCCACCACGTGGCTTGCCACCAGTTAACTACCATAGTCCAATTTTATTATCTGAATGTTCCAAAAAAAAACAATTTTAATTACCATTTCCACGTGACCCATCTATTTCAATACTCCAACATCCACGTACATGCCACATTCACCACATTCCAATCACAAACCCACGAAATAATCCACATGCCAAGTCCAAATTTCCATGCCAAACGCATAAGCCTCCACGTGAAACCCAACATTCCTTCCACATGCTACAATATAATCCCAAAAAATGCCAAACTTACCACATATTCCATATGCCAATACCATACCCACCTAAAATAAAACTAATGCCAATAAATTGGCATTATAAACCATCAAGTTTGTGGTATTTACTTATCCACAAAGTCACCCATTTTCTAAATGTGGGATAAAAGGATGTGTATTAAATGTCAAGACTATGCCACGGGTTTTGAACCCTTATCCTCATGGATAAAAGGATAAGTTCCCCACCATCAAACCCATGCTTAGGAATACTATATATAGTGTTAAAAACTTGTATTTAAAATCATTCAAAAAGTTAAGCAGCATAGTTAAAGACTATAGCTTCAAAGTTTGTGTGGCCTGTAGAAGGAGTTTAGTGCAGAATTGGGGAAAAGTCCAAAAAGGGACTAATATTATTTTTCTCCAAGGAACAAATTTTTAGTTGATTATTTTTCATTTTGAGGAATTTTTAAGAAATTGTAAAGCCTCAGAAGTAGTCCATTGTGGTAAGGCATAAGGACCTACTTCTACTCTTCCTTCAATTTGAGGCATCTAGAGTCATTTTTGTACTTCAAGGTAAACTAGTAAAATATTTTAGTTTTGGAGATAGTTCTATCTATATGCTGAGTGTCTAGATTTGAGGTCTTTTGTTGCCATTTTTGATGCTCTAAATTGACAATTTTGATTAGAAGACATACAGAGGTATGTTTTGAGAAGGTGAAGAATCTATATGTGGACTTTGAGATTATTCAAAGGTTCATAACACTTGGATTCATTATTGTTCTTTAAGGGTTGTCATTTACTTATTGTTCTTTAAGGGTTGTCATTTACTTACAGATACTTTAAAATGAATTGGTTCAGCTAGTTAGTGAACCTGGAGACGTAGGCATTGCCGAACTCCATAATCAACTCTTGTGCAGTGTGGTGTGTATTTTATTGCATTACTTTTCCTTAAGTTGATTATTTTAAAGAATAATTTTTAGTATTTAATTAATTGCCTTAAAAAAATCCAAAGTAAACTTTTTACATAAAAATCAATGCCAATTTATGGATCATACACCAAATCCTAAATTTTTGTGATACATCAATACTGTAAAAGCTAGTTCAAATTTGATGAGTTAACACTAGAAAACTATAAGAAAGATCTTCAAGTCATGAAGGATACAATGTGAACCAAAAAACTCATGATGTGAAAACATGCAAGAATTCTTAAGTATAAAACTAAAACCAAATGGATAGCACAATGTTGCCACATGGTGATAGTAAGGATAGTATAAAATGTGTTCTAGGACTCAAATTGCAAGCGATGCACAAGATGACTTAAGTCTACCAAATATGGTAATGTGATGATGAGTATATAAAATGGACCTCAATTCCAAAAATAGAAAATTGAACCCAAGTTAAAACAAGTTTAATATGCAAATGGCGAACCAATTTAACAGATCAACCCTTAGAACTTAGAAAGGTTAAATTTTAAATATCAATTATCAATGAGGGACTTTAGATAATTTGAAAAATGATTTAGACTCAAATGGGTAGCATAACTACACCAATTAAACCAATGATGACATAATGTTTATGATGACAATTTTGAAAAAGGAAAATATGATTTTCGTTTGGATAGCGTAACACCTCCATGTTCAAAAAAATTGGGGATAATGTGTTTTGGTTTATGATGTTTATGTTAACAAGAATTTCTAACCCAAAACAAAACTAGATAATCTATGATAAAGACAAATCAACTAACTAATCATCTTAAATTTTAAACTGACAAGGTATGACAAAGTGGGGTTAACTAAACTAATTTTTGTTTAACATTCTAGATGGATCAATTACACAAGACTTTCACATCCAATGTGTCAAAAGAATCTCATGTCATTTGGGTCCATGTTACTTGGATTGTTGTAAAAATGTCTTTTCCTTTTTAAAACTAGTACATTTTTTGCTCGCTTAGTGTAGTGTGAGGCAATGTATATAACTAGTTCTAATTGAATGTTAAGACATTCTACCTTGCATGTGGAATTGTTCAACATGGGAAAGCCATTGTGGATGTTGGACATAGTGGGCACCTGAGGATTGAGATGTCTATTGATATCAATGTCTTTTGTGAATGCTCATGCTAAATTATTAGCTACAATATCTCTCCTTATGAACACTATGCTAATGCTTCCTCTAGTTTATACTATTGGGTTAACTAGTTGTACATATTTTGAAATATCACATTGAAAGTATGGATAGGCTTGTTATGTTCTCTCTTTATATTAGTGAAGAGTTGGTATATTATGCTTATATTTGTAACCTATCCAAATTATGAAATAAAAGCAGCTTGACACTCATCCTAAGAAGTGATGGAGTTATCCATTAGATTTAAATACCAATCATAAGTAAAATCCATTAATGTAAAAGGAAATAATCTATATGCAACATCTTCATTGATAACATTCATTAATCTCAAAGCAGCTTTGAAAGATTTGATATGTTCTTTCATTATCCTTACTCCTGAAGGAGAAAAGGATAGTAGATACTTCTCAGGATTCCAAGGTAAATCATGCACATCTCCAAAGATGGTAATAGTAGATCCAAACAACTAGGGTGGTTATTGAGACATTGGTTGATTAACAAGTAAAATGTTCCCTACGGGTAAAGGATTCCTTATTATAGGAGGTGGATTATTCTAAATTGGGACTATTAGCACACTTTTAGGTCTCCTATGATTTGATAAGGGTGAGACTAATAAACCAGCTTATGAATTAGATCTAGTCACTCTCCTAGGTGACTTCAGTGCAACTCTATGTAAAGGATAACTACTAATATTGTGGGTGTTATCTCTCCTAACACTAGTGGAACTATTGATGTGGGTTTTATGCACACCATAGTCAAATGAGGTAGCCTCTAACATTATAGGATCTCAATGGAGGTAGACTCCACTCCAAGGCACAAGTTGCAGGTATGTGGTCTATTACAACTTATTGATGGAGTAATAGGTAGGGCATGCAGGTAGTTGACAAGGTTTTTGAATGGAGGTGTGGTTCCTAATAAGGATAGTGAATCACTATGTGAGTTGGATGGGAGACTGGTTGCTAATCTAAAATGGGTAGGTCTCAAAAAAACTCAAAAAGGAGGGGAGTGTAAGGTAGAAAAGAAGGCTCTCTAGTTTTTAGGAATCACTTCCCTAATTGGTTTCTAAAAGGACAAGTACTCTCAGAATCTACATTTATTTGTAGAAACAATTACACACACATAGTCAAACATAGCTAAAAATTCTAAAGAGATAAAAATATAAGAAATTCACAAGCCTCAAATAAATATCACTCCTTTTAGATAAATTATTGCACACGCTTAATTAGGAGATTATGGTTTGGGCTAGTGAAGTATCTGAGGTAGTTGTTCTACACACATAGAAAACTACATCCAAGATAGCAATCATGAAAAATCAAAATTATGAATCAATTTAATCTTGACTATCTTAACTAATGTATTTACCAATATTTCAATAGTTGTTACACATCTACATATCACTACACTAATCAAAATAATCAAGATTCCATTCATAGATTTTGCACACTAGAGATTATTGAAACACACAACCAAAGAAAGTAACAACTAATTAAACAAAAATTGGAAAGAAAATATACAAACACATTCACGGATGATCAAAACTGATGCTACTCTTATATTCAAAAATTCTCTGACCAAAATCCAAGTTGGATTAAAATTGCTTATATAGACTTTGGAAAGGGGTCACCTCATCCTCCAAGTTCATGTAAGGTCATTATATGTGATAGTCAAAACATGAGTTCTAAATGTGGTCTAAAACTGTATAAAATTCTTCTTGCAATTATCCATTTAAAATAGCCTTTACAAAATCTATGCAACATGTGCATGTGTATAAAGATAGAGGCAATTCTTTACAATTATAGATTGAATTATATGCAAACTAAAAATATATGTGTCATTTTAAAAAATTGTACATGCCTCCTTTATAGGTTATGAGAACAACCTGTTAGATATTTTAGATCAGCCACCTTCAAATAGAACTCAGACATGTGTCAAAGACAAGTATCATTGTATTAATCCTTTAGGACCAGTGACACTATTTAACTATGACTAATCTAACATGACTATGCATTGCATGTTGTATGTGCCTCTCATTAAGTTTGAATCTTTGAAAAGTGCCTATTCAACTCATGTCGTTGATCTTGATGTACTAGGCTCTCATGCATCATTGGATCTCTAGGTATTGGGATCCCAAAATGTTACCACTTGGCATTCTTGTAGAGATTTTTGAAAAAAAAAAAAAACCTTTTTTTAAACATTCTTGTGAGGGCAACATTTGTCACTACCACACTCGCTCTAGACAACCCTTTGTTGTCATGCTTGATTTCACACTATCGATCTTCATTATGCGAGTCAACGTGCACCATAAATATTGGTGATTGAGTTTTTTACTCCCTATGAGTTTGACACTTGTATTTTCTAGATTTTCTCCTAAAAAACATAAACACAAAAGTGATTTATCATATATACATAATAAAGTGTCTGACTGTAGGGGTGACACTTGGCAATTTTGTGAGGACTTTAGTCTATTATCATTAGTAGTAGGGTATTATTTTTGACCATTTTGTGTGGGGGAATTTGTTGTGGGCCTTTTTTTGGGTCATGTACATTGTTGAGGAAAAAATTTCAAACAAAATGTCCAAAACAATTATCCCAAAGGCTATGTCTTATTTCATTGGGAAAAATGTCTGAGACACAAAGCCCAAAGGGTCTACATTTTCATCAGACAAAATGTCTAAGATGCAAATTTTAAAGGAATTGGCTCAAAGGATAAAAGGCCTAGGATAAAAGTCTTGAAGGGTAAATCTTAGAGGGAAAAAGCTGAATGGTAAAGCCTATAAAATAAAATATCCAAAGGAATGGGTCAAAGGGCAAAATCTCTTAAACAAAATGTTTGAAGGAATTAGCTGAAGGACAAAGCCCTGAGATAAAATTCTTGAAAGGTTAGTGTGAAGGGAAAAAGGGGCTGGGACAAAAGTTCCAAAGGGATAAGGGGTCGGGACAAAGTCCCAAAGGGTAGGTGGCTATTTCAAAAAGGGCCGAAGGGTCACTCAAAATGTTCAAAGGGTCATTTCAAGAAATATAAAGGGTAAGTGCAAAAGGTTTGAAGGATCTACTTCATGGTAAAAATTACGAAAGGGTCAACCTCATAAGGTAAAGTTTCAGTGGGGAAAGGGTCCATGACAAAAGTCCCGAAGGATAGGTTGCATAAAGCCTGAAGGGTATGTGCCCTTAGGGTCATTATTTTAGAAAAAAAATTATTGGAAAGTGTTTAATGTAAATTTTTGCTTAAGTTTTGAAGAAAGAGAGAAAAGAAACTTGATATGGATAAGGTTGAAAAACTTGTTTGTTTGTGCATATGTTGAATTATAAGATTGTGAAAAGCTCCTCTTTGGTTTGGGAGGAAGACCTATAGATAAAAAAGCACTAAAGCAAACTTTTTTCTTAGATAGATAGTTGGGTGGATTGCCTAGCAATAGTTCAATTCTGAAAGTGAGAGCTTCCTTAGGGGTTGTCAATCCACACATTTCAAACAATAAAGTTCACAAAATTGTAAAGAAGGTACTTGCATCAGTTAAAGAAGATTACTAAAATTGAACACAAGAATTCTTGTCAAGAAAATAGACTATAAATGATCAAATTAGTGATAAACTAATTAATATTAGTGATAAGGGGTTAGGGTATGCTTCAAAAAATCTAAAAAGGGACTGTGAGTGGTCAAAAACACTAAAAAGTGGATTTGATTAGGTGTGGGTAGGTGAAATCAGCATGCTAGTTTTTATACCATAGGTGACTCTCAGTGGTTGGGGTAACCATCGGCATTTATGCCCGACCGTTAATGGTTGAGGTGCAACTATCAATGGTTGACTATATATTTATAGGTTTGATCAATAGAAGATGATGGGATTCCACAAATGGATTTTGAGAATTGGGTAAGGGATAAATTGATTATGAAATGGAGTAAAAGCAAGTGAATATTGACAAATAAGCACTTGTCTTACTAAATGTCACTTGGGTGGGTGGTTGGCATAGTTAGCCTATGGGTGAAATCTAGCTTGATTCTAGTAGAGTAATGGTACTTGGGAGCTTGGTTGAGAGGTTACGATCAATTGGATCTCAATAAGAATGTTGATGTTTGATAATGTTGATAATGCTAATAACATTGATTGACCTACAAAATAAAACTCTTGGATACCTGAGTTCCTGATAATTATTGCAGATGGATTTAACCTCCTAGGCCTCTCTCTCTTATAGGCACAAGCAAGAGGTGGAAGTGAAGGTGTAAGTGGGTCATCTAAATATAATATGTGCATATAAAGGCTCATAACACAAATTAGATAAGGTTATATTTAGAAAAGGGTCAATAGATCTTACATGCTCTTGGCTAAAAGGTGGACCCTGACCATCAATGGTCAGGGATTCCAAAGGATGACCATCGATGGTCACCCTAATCATCGATGATCAGGGTCCAAAGGGATAGGTTCTGAAGACTAGGGTTATTGAGTTAGGTTAAATTGAGTGCATATTGGTTGGTTTTAATCCTAATAAGTATAGGTTGGTACCAAGGGGGTCCTAAGGTAGGTCTAAGGGGGATTTTGACATTTGGAAATGTAGGTGTGTGGATTTTTAGTGTCTACATTTTTCCCCTTTTTGTTGTGTAGCTTGCGTGAATGAGCTATAAAATAAAAAAAGAGTATGGATCAAGGGTTTGGTTGCCCTGAGAGAAGGAGGTGTTCCCAATCAAACTGAGAGTCGATGAAGTGAAGCTAAAATGGGTATGGGTTTGATAAGTGGTAGATGGTGAGTCATGAGGTAGTGACATGAAGTCCAGTATTTGAGACATAAACTTGCACATAGAATGCACCAAATAGGTATGATAGCTAAGATCATGCAAAGACTAAAATTACCAATGTTTGTAAAAATAAGGGTTGGTGTTAAGTAGGAAAATGACAAGTGAACCACATGACCATATATAGGTGTGATGACTGGGAACACTCATAAACACAACTCTCTAAAGTTATTTTCATGTTTTTGGTGGGTATCCAAGGCATGAAGTGATCTCGTAGAAAACATGAGGGGGTCACATGTCATAGGTATCTGAGGTAGGAAGTGCTCTCGATGAGACATGAGTGGGTTAGTATACGTGAGGTGGCATAAAATGAAAAAGTGTTCAATGTGGAAATATTGTCACTATAATCAAAGGACTAGATAATAAGTGTCAAAAAATTGCATGCTAGATGGGCCAAAATAGACCAATAGTGAGGTAACAAGGTGGTTGGGTTGGGGTGGGAGAAAGGCATCTCTAAAGTAGGCAAGAGCCTAATGTAAATTTATTGATATGCGTATAATGCTGATGAAAATTTAGAATTAGGGATGACAGGGTTTTCTAATCATTGATGGTTAGGGTCCATAAAAGGTGACCATCAATGATCACCCTGACCATCAATGGTCAGGGGAAACCCTAAAAGGCTAGAGGGTAAAAGTAAAAAAACAAAAGTAACTCTTTCTCATTATTACTATTGTCAGTTGTTGACTTTTATCTAGTCATTTTGGTGTGTTATGAGGAGGTTTTAGGCTAAAGTTAGTGTTGCTCATTGGCTAGAGGTGTGTGGTAGACTATCGGCCCAAGATGCAGGGAGCACAAGGACATGGCCAGGTACCTACTCAAGGGATCAGACCATAGAAGAGGTCATGAAATGAGGTAGGGGGTACACTAAATTGGTAGATAGATTTGAGTTTGTTGTATCTGGTGTTTTCATGGGGGGATAGGTCTACAAATTTGTTGTTTGAGCTTACATGCCCTAGGTATGCTTTTGGGTAAATGGGGTGGGTAGAGCATCAAATTGATAGGATAGTTAATTGAAATGGGTAGTAAGTGAGTTAGGGATGTTATGTAGGGTAGTATTTTTTTGAATTTGTTTTCTATTTAATACCATGGTAGGTTTGGGCATTCCATCCCAAGAACAACCATAGGGGACTATCGAGGGTTAGGTCTGACCATCGATGGTCAACACCCTAAGAATTAGGGGTCCCCAACCATCAATGATCATCATGACTACTATTGTCTAGCTAGGATAAGCTAGCCTTTGGTAAAAAATGATTGTGTTGAGGGATTTTTTGGTGATAGTACAAGGTGAACTGCTTAATGATTAGGGTTGGGGTAGGGGATTAAGTTCAAAATTTAGTCAAATAGGTTGGTTATTAGGGTTAGGTCCAAGAGGTTAAGATTAGGGGCACATTTTAAAAGATAAGGTAGATGAGACCAATTAAGATCTAAGCCAAGCATTTTGATTTGGTGTAGGCTTTAGAGCAAGTATAAATGCATGACCATGTGCCACAGATCTTTCCTACAATACATGAGGGGATGGTTGTTGATGATTGGGCATATATGGAGGTAGTAGGGCTAAGAAGGATGAGGCACTACCAACATGTGCCTAGGGATGTGTCCATGATAGTAGCACTCATTAAGAGATGGGATCATGCTACTAATACCTTCTTGTTATTGATCAGGGAAATGACTATTCTCCTAGAGGATCTCCATAAGATCACTCGGCTCCTAATATATAACAAGGTGATCTACTAGATTGAGTAGGAGTGAGATGAGTATGTTGAGTATATATATAGAGATGATAGTGACCAAGTCCACTATCACTTTGGAGGATTTAGTTATATAGCACTATAAGAGAGGGATCCTGAGGAGAGGAGACTTATGATGATGTTGATGATCGTAGTTACTTGCTTTAGGGTCCCAAATTCCAGTAGTGGGAGATTCCTTATGTATTACTGGCTATTTTGGTTGAGCTATTACTTGGGAGGATAGTATTTAGGTGGGTCATAGTGTTGTTGGTCTAGATTTATAGAGTTGTGGGGATTCAAACACCATAAGAGGTATGGCATCAGCATGTGCATGGTTCTGCACTATTGGGCTTATGAGCACATCTAGGTTCTGAGGCCTATAAGATTGCTATGGATGGAGTACACATAACTAGAGTTCTTTATTGGCTTTATGAGGTAGAGAGATGATTATGTTGTATCAAGGGCTAGAGGTGGAGCACATGAAATCGAGTGGTTTAGGGTTGTGCTAGGTGTATTAGCAGTTATAGACATCACATGGAGACTATACCTATAGTTCCCTATCTGGCTAAGCTATAAGAGGGAGACCCTCAGTATATAGAGCTACAGGTGGATTATGGGCCACCAAGAGGGTGAGGTTGAGTTGATTCCCTTCGACTGAGTGTGGTGATAATTTGGATTTTTATAGGGTGTAACATTTCCACATCCATAGTATAGGAGGTAGGACTCTAAGGTTTAGTTACAGGTACCCTAGCCTGTTTAGACAGTTTTGGCTGGTGGTTTTGAGGATCTTCTTGTTAGGTCTCTCATAGATGATTTAGGGTATACAGATGGATACATGGCTTGGTAAAAACCTATCTGTGTAACTACATATGTGGGTGGACATGATGGAGGGGTGACACCAATGGCTATAGATCCATCCAGTCAGGGTAGATAGGCAGGGGTAGCATTAGTTATAAACCAAGTTTAGGTGCAAGCTCTATAGGGATAGGTGGCCACATTATAGGGCTAGACTCAAGAATTAAAGGGTTAGGTCACCATTGTTATAGGTGAGAGAGACCTACTCAGTTAGAGGATTGGGGTAGGTGTACCATTAATAGGAAGGCCATCGAATAAAGTGCCTCAAGCATGCTATCTAGCTACCATGGCAGAGCTTAGATATTATGAGGTGATGTTATTAGACATACTACCCCAATCTATGAGGTATGTAGAGTATAGATTTATTTTAGCCAGTGAGCCATCGATAACTACTCTAAGTCAGTGGGCTTATATAGTAGGTTAGGTAGGGGTCCCAAGGGGACCATCACCAGGTATAGGTGTAGGCATATATGGGGCTAGTGGTAGTGGTAGAGGCCCATGATTATGGTTAGATATGTTATTATGATGTATTATTTTGATACCAGCCTACACACTAATGTAGCAAAAAAAAATTTGAGAAAGCTGATACATTGTTACATGTATTATGTTTTGATGATTCGATGTGTATGATGTATAGTTTTTGATGGCATATATGATGGATGCTTATGGTTTATGATAATGGTTATGCCTTATGATTCTTGACTTGTGGTTTATGATGTTAGTGTTACAGTTAGTATCTTAGGCATGTGATGCTTGAAAGATAGTTATGATGTTGTGTTTTTATTCATGGATATGATATGATGTGTCATTGATGGTTTTATGTTATATGATAATGTAATTGTTTTATTTATGGACACATAGATGAAATAGTAAATGGTATATTCTATGATGTCTCACTCATTGATTTGGTTTATGCTCATATTGGTGTAATGATATGCTTATAGGCTCATATGATGTGATAATTGTAAATGGATAGGTTAATGTTTATGGTCTATTGTGATATGTTTACATTATGCTTGGCACATAGAGAGATAGATGGTGTTGTTGGTTGACATAATTGATAATGTCCATGCTTTTGATGTGATGTTTATGGTCATGATCAAAGGGTTAGAAGTTGAATATGATTAAAGATGAAAACACATGAAGGAAGTAGGTAACAAACTAGACGTGTAGGAAAGTGATCAGAATTATGAGGGGTATATCCACATGAACTAATAAAAGATAAGAAAAGGAACACAATGCCCTTTCATTGGTAAATATTGGCATGAAACCCAAAGCTATATTGGCTTAGTGAAAATAAACCTTTCCAATGCTTCGTATTAGCATGCTTAGGTTGATAGACAGGGATCCTAATTACATTGTGTCAATTAAGCTCATAGTCCCATGCATATGACATCTGGAGGGAGAATAGGTGAAACTAGAAACTTTAGTGAGATTAGTATGCCTTTTTTGTAGGTGTCTAAAGAGGTAGTATAAACAAGTCTATGTCCATATATAAAGTGTAAACTGATCAATGTGGGAAGTCTAATAAGGAGAGTCGATTGTGGCTTTCCAAGATTATTGATTTTATGAGAGCCGATTTTAGCTTTCTAAATTATTTTGCTCTTGATTTTTCTTTTGCTAGAGGGTCGAGGAAGTTAATCAATGAGGGAATATTCCAATAATTTGCTAGATTTGACTAATGGTTTACTCAGCCATCCTTCAAGGGAATGGTCTAAGTTTATATGCTTAGTTCAAATGCTTTTGATAGCTATCCTTCAAGGGAGCAATCCACCTTACGTTTGGAAATTTTAGAATAATTTTCAATAGATGTCCTTCAAGGGAGTAGTATGTGAATACTAAGGATGACCCATGATTTTTTTTTTTCTATTTGATATTACTTTTGCTAAATTTTGTTTGGCATAGACTTGCTCATACATGCTCAATAGATTACCTTTATGAAGGTAAAACTAAGTTGACATGAAGGTTCAGTAGGTGAAAAAGAGGTATAGGTGATAATGACCATAGGAACTAATCTAAAAGATATGGGAAGTACTATGAGAATCATGCCATGGATAGAGCCATGGTATCCACAGTTCAAGATTAGGCTATAATTATGATGGATAATCATATGATCTAATTTTAGTCGGTTACCCCTAAAAAGAGGGAAATGAATGTGGTTGCAAGAGATGAGCTTAAGTTATAAAAATGATGATTATGATCCCTATTTAATAATAAAAAGGGACATAAATGTGAAGCATTGAGAGGCTCAGGTTTTGGTTTGCCTTCGAGAGAGGAAAAATGATAAGCCCCTGATCCATACTTATGGTTAATGATGTAGGGTCCTAGCCAATTGAAAGCAAATTTACCCCTTTTTCGTTTCTTCATATTAGTCACATATTGGTTTTCCTTGAGGACAAGATCTCTAATATTGAAATCGTGAACTTTTAGATGTTTTTAATAAGTGCATTTAATTCATTTTTGATAGACATGAATATGGGAAAGGGTGGCCAAATGACGCTCATCAAGTAGCTCAAGTTGAGTTAAACATTCTTGTCAATAATCATCTTCTGAGATTAGATCGTGCAAAGATATACTAAGAGAAGGTATTTAGACTTCAAGAGTCAATACAACCTCGAATCTAAACACAAGAGAAAAAGGTGTAGCCCCTGTAGGGGTTTGAATGTTAGTATGATATGCCCATAAAGTGAAAGCATTGTGCAAGTGCCAATCCTAACCTGAGGCATTGACCATTTTGGTAAACAAGTTGTTAAGGGTTTTGTTAGAGGCTTATGCTTGTCCATTTGATTTTGGGTGATAAGGTGATGAAAAAATAATTTTAATTCCAAATACATCATAAAGACCTTAAAATTGTTTATTTTTGAAGGATTTGTCATTATCGGTGATGATCTTATGGGGAACACCAAAATGATAGATGATGTGATGGGTAATAAATTTGACAATCTTTTCATCTTTTATCGAGATAAGGGGAATATCTTCCACCTATTTGGTAAAACATTTAGTTGTGGTAATGATAAAATGATGTCATTGTGAAGAGTGGGGGTTGATTTCATCGATAAGGTCAAGACCCTATTATGAAAAGGGCCAAAAGTCTATAGAAATGTGAAGACCATTTCTAGGTGCATGATGTAAATTAGAATGTTGTTGACACTTGACACACTTTTTCACATAATCACAACAATCTTGGTTAGGGGTGGGCCAATAATAGCCTAGGTGGAGGATGAACTTAGCCACAATGAGTCCACTAAAGTGCCCTCCATAGATAACCTCATGTGTCTCCTTGATAGTGTGAGCGGCTTATGGACCATGAAGGCAATGGAATAAGAGGCCATCAAAACCATGGTTGTAAAGAATTCCTCCCATAATGGTGTAACAAGAGGTGATCTAAATAAATACTCAATGGGCATTCTTAGAGAGGCCATAGGGAACTATACCAAGGTGAAGGTAGTCAAAGGTTTGTTGATACCAAAGGTCAGGGAAAATCTCTTCCACACTAAAGATGGTTGGAGTGTTTGATTTGGTGTAGGAAGGTTTGGTGAGGTGATAGACAATGACTGATAGTTTATAATCTAAGGGTGTTGATGGGATTTGAGAGGCAAGAGAAGCAATGGTATCAATAAACTTATTGGTGAATCATGGGGTGGTTTGGATATGGTAGTGTTTGAATGAGGCTAGGAATTATATAACTAGTTATATATATAATTGCATCATTTCATTTTTAAACTAGTAAATGTTGTTGACTTGGTTGACCACAAGTTAAGAGTCACCAAAGATATTGATTATTCTAACTCTTAAGGTGAAGGTAGTTTGGAGACCTATTACTAGGGCTTCATACTTAGCCACATTATTGGTACATTCTAAGTCAAGTTTAAATGACAAAGGAATTGGTTCACCGATATGGGGGATAAAGATGATATCGAACCCTCCCCCACACTGACATTTGGAACCATCAAAAATCATGGTCACCTGATTGGTGAAATCCACTTGAGATAGGCTTGTAATAGACTCATCTTAAAACTCAAGAAGAGGAGATTAGTTGTTTGTTAGGGGTACCTCAGCCATTTGGTTGACAATGACCTACCCCTTTATCAATTTTTGTTGGAGGAGCTCAAGGTCAAATTCAATTAGAAGCATGAGAAACTTATCTATATGTTAATTCTAGTATGGTTTAGAGTGCATGTACTTGAGTGAATCAGTATTAGTTAGGACAAATGTTTTATGGTTAAGAAGGTAGTGGCAAAGTTTGGTGGCCACAAAGATTAGATCCAAGCACAGTCTCTCGGTATGTGTGTATCGAGTCTCATAATCTATAAATGTGTATCTAATGTAATAGATAGATTATTCTTTATGTTTTTTGTCCTGATGGGCAAGCAATGCCCCTAAGGAATGGTCAGAGATATAAAGGTAAAAAGGTTGGTCATCCTTAGGAGGTGTGAGGATAGGTGGAGATAAAAGGTACCCTTTGAGTGCATCAAAAGCCTTTTGATAATCAACATTCCACTTGAAAGAGATGTAATGTTTCAAGAGGTGATGGAAGGGTTGACACAAATCAAAGAGCTGAGAGATGAAGCAACAAATGGATTGAAGCTTCCTTTGCAAACTATGGATTTATTTAAGATTGGTTAGAGGTAGCATCTCAAGGATGGCTTTAATTTTGTCTGAATCAACCTTGATTCCTCGAAAGGAAAGGATGAATCCAAGAAGTGTGCCTAAAAAGACCCCAAAAATACATTTCTTGGGATTGAGGTAGATGTGATAGTGGATAAGTCACTCAAAGATAATCTTGAGAATGGCTAAGTTGTCTTTGCAAAGTTTGGACTTTCTAATAAGGTCATCCACATAGTATTTGATGATTATATGGATAAGATCATGGAAAATATAGGTCATGGCACGTTGATAGGTTACACCAATATTTTTAAGACCAAAGGGCATGACTCTATAATAGAAAGTCCCCCATGGGGTAATAAAGGTAGTTTTGTACTAATCTTTAGGGACAATCAAAATCTGATTATAATCTAAGAATTTATCCATGAGAGACAACACCTTTTGGCCTACTGTAAGATCAATAAGTTGGTTAATGATAGGTAGAAAAAAGTCATCCTTTGGGCAAGTGAAGTTGAGGTCACAAAAGTCCACATAGATACATATTCCCCCTATGGATTTTGTGATAGGCATGATGTTTGAAACCCACTAAGGATAATCAATAGGGTGAATAAAGTTGACAAAAAGGAGGCATTAGAGATCTTCTTTGACAAGGAGAGCTATGTGAGGATGCATGTGATAGAGTTTATATCTACTAGGCTTGAAATCATGATTAGCCATGATGTTTTGGGTGGAAATGGTAAGGTCAATATCGAGCATATCATCATATGACCAGGTGAATGCAATATTGTGGTCCTAGAGGAAGGTAGAGAAGTCCTATAGTTCTGAAGGGGTGAGATTTTGGCCTAGTTTGACAACATAGTGGTAATCTGGAGTGCCTATGTCAATAGATATGGTGGGCTCATTTAACATGGATGAGGTTTATGGATGTATGGATTTATGGATGGAGGAATCTAGTTCACCAAGGTAGGTGAGAATAGCATCATCATTCTAACACTGAACAGTGTTAATGGTAGGAAAGTCTTCTCCCATGAGTTCAAGATGGATATGGGTGTCCCTTTCTTTTGATAAGTTAGGGGGCTGAGGGTAATCATTTTGACAAAAAAAAATTAGGTGGGATGATGTCCTCATCCTCACACTCATGTTGAGTGGGTGTTGGTGGGGAAGGGGTCTCTTCTTAAACAATGGTAGTGGTAGGTTGTGTGGATTTCTTTTTGTTAACTAAAATAAAGCCAAGGTTGTGCTTTTCATGAGCCTTTCGGGTCTTAATCAAGGTCAACATGTGTGGGTCGTGCTCATATTTTCCTAAACTTAATCCCTTCCAAGCATACCTATGAAGGTATAGTTTGGTGAAGTTTGGGTTGTCCAAATAAGAGAAGGTGAAGGTGAATGGTTGAGGTGGAGAGGGAGTGGTGGCAATGTTAAGTGGCTTATATATTACCCCATAGATAAAGTTGGTTTGATAGCTTGAAGCCCCCAAGGGGGTAATGGCTCCAATGTTGGGGTCATAACGTGATTGGTGGTTGAGCATTTTGTACTCTTGGGGAGTCTAGAAGGTGTCAAGGGGGAGGAGGTAGTATTCTCCAAGGGTAAGGCATTGAAAGGTGGGTTACAAAGGATCTGTGATGGGTATCTATCTAAGGGGATAGATAAACTGGTAGATGCCTCAATGGAAGGGGAAGCAATGACTTCAACTTCTATCAATGAGGGATTGGTAATGTTTATTTGTAGTGTTTTGGATAGAGGGAGGAGAATGGCATTAGGTTAATAGGTTATATTGCATGCTTCAAAAGGGCTAGGGTCAGCTTATATGGTAAAAACATGAATGTCATGTTTAAACATGACACAACAATGAAGGGTGGAAAATATACAACCTATAGCCCAGATCTAAGGTCTCCCTAGTAAAACATTGTACTAGAATTTACATTTGACCACATAAAAGAGTTCAAGGAATGTGTGAGGTCCTAGCTAAATGTGAAGGATGATAGTTTCTAAGGTAGTGGTCATAGTGTCATTAAAGGATCTAAGGATAGTTGAAGTTTTAGATATGACATTTTTGGATAGCTTGAGTTGTTCATAGGTATGGGAAGAGATGATGTTGATGTTGGCTCCCCCATCAATCATAACTCATTTGATGCGGGTTTAGTTGATGTGGGTTGTAATAAAAAGAGGGGGATTTGAGTCTTCGATATGGATAGAATGTATCTCTAAGTCTTTGAAGGTAATGAGGGTGGAGAGTTAGAGAGCACCTACGAAGGATTTTATAGGTTAAGAAACCCATAATTTAACTTCAATGGCTTGCATAGCCTTGATCATGGCTTGATGATGGTGAGGTGAGGTCAAAATGAGATCATAGAGGCTCATCTTAGCTGGGGTTTAGTGAATTTATTTAAGAATGACCCTCCTAATGGATTTAGAGGGGTTAGACTTTGAGGTGCCTAATATGGTAACTTTGGGCTTAGCTACAAATGTGGAGGTTTAGATCTGGTTTGGTTTAGGGTGAGCTAGTGGGTATGTCCATGGAATGGAAACTTTGGCTTTCCCTTTATCCTTTTATTATGATCATGTGACCATATTAATGGTATGGATAGAGGGTCAAGGTGTGATGGGGGGTTGGGTAGATTCTCTATCACTCTAAGGTGAGAGTGGGGGATTAGGAATGTGTTGGTGATTAGTTATTGGTGTATTGGTGGAGGAATGGATGGAAGGTCATCTACTAAAAGATCATCCTCATCATAAACTTGGTGGATAATGGCCTGGAGAGATTTATAATTTTTTTTGTCATGCCCAGGTGTCTTATGATAAGAGATGATTTGATGGTCATCATATCAGGCCAGCTTTAGATCAAGAGGATCGAAAGGTCTGATAGGAGGTAATGTGAGGTAGGAGGTCTATAATAATATTTGAAGAATGATTGTATAGGATTCTACTATAGGTAAGAAAGGTTTAGGGATCAAGGTTTGGATTGGTCAGATGGGAATGTTAGTGGTAATAGGTTTGGTGATAGATGGTTTAGGTAAGTTGGTGTTTCTAGTTAATGGTTTTGGTCTGGGCATGTTGGTAGTTAGGGTGGCCAAGTTTGATGGTCTGACTATTGGTCAAAATGAGCTTATAGAGGCTCATCTTAGCTGGGGTCTAGTGAATTTTTTTAATAATGACCCCCCTAATGGATTTAGAGGGGTTAGCCTCTGAGGTGCCTAATATGCTAACTTTGGGCTTAGCTACCAACATGGAGGTTTAGATCTAGTTTGGTTTAGGGTGAGTTGGTGGATATGTCCATAGAATGGAAACTTTGGTTTTCCATTTATCCTTTTATTGTGATTATGTGACCACATTAATGGTATGGATAGAGGGGCAAGGTGTGATGGGGGGTTGGGTAGATTCTCTATCACTTTAAGGTGAGAGTGGGGGATTAGGAATGTGTTGGTGATTAGCTATTGGGTGTATTAATGGAGGAATACATAGAAGGTCATCTACTAAAAGACCATCCTCATCATAGAGTTGGTGGATAATGTCTTGGAGAGATTTATAATTTTCTATGTCATGCCCAAGTGTCTTATGATAGGAGCAAATTTGGCATGCATCGTACCAGGCTAGCTTTAGACCAAGAGGATCAAAAGGTCTGATAGGAGGTAACGTGAGGTAGGAGGTCTATAATAATATTTGAATAATGGTCATATAGGATTATAATAGAGGTAAGAAAGGTTTAGGGATCATGGTTTGGGTTGGTAAGATGGGAATGTTAGTGGCAATAAGTCTAGTGAGAGATGGTTTAGGTAAGGTGGTGTTTCTAGTTAATGGTTTTGGTCTAGGCATGTTAGTAGTTAGGGTGGCCGAGTTTGATGGTTTTATTATTGGTAATTTGGGAAGGGCCAGTGCATCAAATAATAAGTGGTCTGGTGTAATCAATGATAATGGGTGATATATGTTAAAAGGGGGTTGATTTTTAAGCAAAGTGGAAGGGCGAGGCCTTAAGATAGAGGGAAAGGTAGAGGGAGGTAGAGTCTTAGTCATGTGGCCCTTCAATATTTTCATCCTCTTTGTTGGTGTGGGTCGAGACTTGTGTCTAGGCTTGGGTGAAGTTAAGTCCACTTTCAAGGATGGGTGAACCAAACTCTGAGTAGGGAAGGTACCAAGAGTTTTGAAAGGTTTGGTTGGTAATGTGGTGGTTGTTTTGGTTAACTAAGAAGGTGAGGGGTTGGTAGAATTTTGGATTGGTTTAAGAGGTGATGGATAGATGATGGATTGGTTGGTTAGAGACATGATAGAAGGTTCAAGTTTTTTGATGTAGGGAAGCCCTAACTATTTCCAAAAAATGGTTTGATCCATGTCTAGTTTTGTAGCCATACCTAACTTTTGAATGAGTTTTGAAAAAGGTTTTTATACTGGTCTGGCCTCCTAGGTAGCGGGTATCGAGGAAACACCTATGGGTTGAGGAGGAGGGTTTATAGTATCATCCATTTCCTTAAGCAAGGGAGGTAATTTTGGGTTGGGTAGCCACTCCATGAGGGTTGTTTGTAAAAAAGTTACTTCCCTGGGCATGATGTCCATAGTTATGGATTGGTCTATAGTTAAGGGAGATGGTGGTCTAGGAATGGTTGTTTTTTAAGGTTGTATATCTAAAAGGGTGTTTGATGATTCCAAATCCTCTATGATCAAAGCTAAGGAAAAAGGAACCTCCTTGATTTTGGCCTCTGAAGGAAGGGAAAGTGATTTCGCTACCTTGGTAGATGAAGTGGGAGAACAATAGGTAGGTTGGATGATAGGAATATCAAGGACCATATTGATCATGTGGGCATCATGATAATATTCATCTTGTGTGTCCTCAAATTTGATAGGGGCATTGTTGGGAAAAGGTTTCCTGAAGATGTCAACAACTTAATTTTTAGGGGCATTGGGATTGTCCAACACAAGTTCCCCTTCATTGATAAGACTCTGAACAACATTCTTGAAAGAATTACATCGGTTGGCATCATGTCCAATTACCTGATGAAAATCATAGAGGTAATTTGCATTATACCAATCAGGTGCTAGATGAGAAGAAAAAAATTACTAGGGAGGTTTGATGGGTGTAAGTTGTGTACGGTTAGCTTTTAGTAACTTCTCAAGAACAGAGGTATAAGATTCTCCAAGTGGAATGAATTATTTTTTGTTGCTTTAGTTTGGGTTCCTTGTATTTTCGTTGGAGGTAATGGGAGAATTTTTTGATTGAGATTGGGTGGAGGGGAAATTTTAAGGACAATGACATTCATAGATCCCCTGGCTTAGTTTTGGTGTTGGCTTGGTTACCTGGTATGGAGGAAGTGGTTTCATTGGTCTTGAAGGTAGAGTTCATGTTTCATAACTTTAGTTTTCCCTCATCTATGGCCCAATTTTATAGATTACATGCCATGGTAAAAGCCTCATCAAAATTTCTAAATATTTAGACACGTAGTGTAGAAGATATATGTTTGGCACATGATCAAGCAAAAATTTATATAAGTTTAGGTTGAGGCAGGGAAAATGAAAGCTAATTAATCAAGCTTCTCCAATGGGTGACAAAATAAGTAATGGACTCATCATCAAATTACTTGATAGAATAGAGGTCCATGATAGAGACCTTATTATAAATGTTAATGGAAAAGTGATCTAAGAAGACTTGTTCTAGTTGGGTGAAAGAAAATATGGAATGTTTGGTAAGGGCACTATACCATTCAAATGTTGGGTCAGATAAAGACATGGGGAAGGTTTGAAGGAGAACGGAATCATCGTAAGCAATCATGTAACATGCATGATTGAAAGCTCTAAGGTGTTTTTGGGGGTCCTCCTTGCTTTAAAATCTGGTAAATTTTAAAAGCTCCCATTGAGAAGGGTAAGGTCTGATGGGGACATAAGGATGAATGCATTCATTACAAATATAATCATAGAATAAGATGTTATGAGCACTTGAAATGGATGACTCAAGGTTGGTCATCTTGTCCATGAGCATTTTCATTAGGTCAATTTCAGGCGTTGCACCAAAAGGATTGTAAGGCTGATATTGTGGTTGAGGTTGGGAAACATATTGGTAATTGTTTGGAAGTTTAGAGGCTACCACATATTGGAATGTGGATGATAGAGGTTGGGTAAGGTAGGTGGATGATGTTGGTTGGGTAGTGGGTACATACACTTGTGGGTTAGTGATGTATCCCAAATTGGGTGCAACATGTAACTATTGAGGAGTCCCTATGGATTAGGCATCAGTGGTAGTTGGGTTGGTGACAAGAGATAAGGTAGTGACCTTTGTGTTAATGGGTGGTGAAGTAGAGGGGATAGTTACCCCTAATCTTGGTAAAGGGGTATCAACTAATGGGTTAGGTTTGATAGAGGGGAGGTTGGTAGTGCTAGTGGTGGGTGTTCCAGCAATAAGTGGAGCATGATGGCTTAATGGTTGGGTTGTCCCTAAGGTAGAGGATTCATTAGTAAGGGCAGAAGGTGTAAGGGTAATGGTTGGCTAGATAGGTTGGTTTTTAGCTATGGCATCAAAGGGGTTAGTATATGAAGATGCCTATATGGTCAAAGGTTGGGCAGTGATCATGGCAATAGGGGTACCCTTCATAAGGTGGGATGGCATGCCATAAGGAGGACCCTGAGGTAGGGATGAAATTGAGATATGGTGAGAAGAGGTGTTAATATAGTGTTGAAGGGCAACTAGATTGTTGTCTATAAAAGTGGTAAAATCCATGTATCCTTGGGTAAATACCTAAAAACAATTAGGGCTTCCCAATGGATAAGGTGAATCTTTTGCCTCAAAGACATACTCCATAGATGAAGAGGTAGAAGAGGTTGATTCAAGTGATGGGTTTTTTTCTACTAGTTCTCTTCATCGTTGATGAGTGAGAACCATACAAGAAAAAGGGGAGAGAAAACAAGAACAAACTCACTACTCAAATAAGAAGAAGATAAGAAAATGATCAAGGAAAGCAATACACACACACTATGAAGTATGTTAAGCTTAGAGGTTAGTTTTAATCTCACTTTTGGCTTATGCCTTAGTTTATGAGAATGTGTGATAGAAGTTGGCTTGTAGATCAGGTAGTATAGAAATAGTCTATAGTTGGTTTTAGGTTGTTTAGGTGCTCAAAATAATTTATATTATAATCAATACATGGATTGGTATTAGGGCTTACCCCCTCACTTCACAGTCTTGTAACGATAAGAGTGTTGGGTGCTTAGCCAATATATATTGATATCTAGAGTTTATACTCAACCAAAGAGCTGAGTTGGTTCTCCCCTTGGTAATGACCTTTAAGTAGGATCATCGAGAATGGGTAAGGTGACCGATATGTGATGAATCCCAATAGGGCCTTGTCTCAAATTATTTTGATGTTTGATTGATGAAAGTGGTCTGGCTAGTGTGTGCAACAAAAGTAATGCTACAATAAGATTATTGTGCTTTAATGCAAAGTGAACTAATGCTAAAGGAAAGAAATGGATGCAATTAGTTTTATGCCCAAAATAAATTTCAATTTCAATTATAATCATAGATAAAAAGGAGAGCATACAAATGCAAAGAAAATATGAGTAAAGACTCTAGGTCCCACCGGGTGTGCCAGAATGTTTCATGTAAATTTTTGCTTAAGTTCTAAAGAAAGAGAAAAAATAAACTCGATACGGGTATGGTTGAAAAACCTATTTATTTTTTCACATGTTGAATAATAATATTGTGAAGAGATCCTCTTTGGATTGGGAGGAAGACCTATAGATAAGAAAGTACTAAAGCAAACTTGTTTGTTAGATAGATAGTTGGGTGGATTACCTAGAGATAGCTAGATCCTAGAAGCAAGAGCTTCCTTAGGGGTTATCAATCCACACATTTCAAAAAATAAATTTCACAAAACTTGAAAGAAGATACTTGCATCAATTAAAGAAGATTATTAAAACTGAACACAAGAATGTTTATTAAGAAAATAGACTAGAAATGATCAAATTAGTGATAAACTAATTAATACTAGTGCTAAGGGGTTGGGGTATGCTTTAGAAAATATAAAAATGGTTTGTGAGTGATAAAAAACAGAAAAAAAGTGGATTTGATTGGGTGTGGGTGGGTGAAATCAGGTTTTTGGTTTTTCTACCGTAGGTGACCATTAGCGGTTGGGGTAACCGTCGATGGTTATGCCTGACTATCGATGGTTGGGGTATGACCGTCGGTGGTTGATTTTGTATTTTTGGGTTTGATCTATAGAAGATGATGAGTTTCCACAAATGGATTATAGGAATTGGGTAAGGGCTAGATTAATTGTGAAATGGAGTAAAAGCACGTGAATATTGACAAACAAGCACTTATCTTACCAGAAGTCAGTTGCATGGGTGGTTAGCATAGTTAACTTTAGGTGAAATATGGTTTGATTATAGTAGAGTAATAGTACCTGGAATCTTGGTTGAGAGGTGATGATGAGTTGGCTCTCAATAAAATGGTTGATTCTTGATAATGTTGATAAAATTAATTGACCTACAAAATAAAACTCATGGAAACCTGAGCTCCTGATAATTATTGTAGATGGATTTAACCTCTCAAGACTCTCTCTCTTATAGGCAAAAGCAAGAGGTGAAAATGAAGGTGTAAGTGGGTCATCTAAATATAATGTGTGCATGCAAAGGCTTACAACACAAAATAGATAAGGTTATATTTAGAAAAGGGTCGATAGAGCTTGCATGCCCTTGGCTAAAAGATGGATCCTGACCATTGACAGTTAGGGGTTTCAAAGGATCACCATCGATGGTCACCCTAACAATCGAATGTCAGGGGATATAGGTATAGGTCCTGAAGACCAAGGTTATTTAGTTAGGTGAAACTAAGTACAAATTGGTTAGATTTAAGCCTGATAGGTGTAGGTTAGTCCCAAGGGGGTCATAGGGTAGGTCCAAGGGGATTTTTGACATTCAAAAACATAGGTGTGTAGATTTCTAATGTCTACAAAAATATTATTGTGGGAAATTATTTTAATATTTTTTTCATCGGATAAAATGTTCAACGATAAAAAGTCTAAAGAGTCATTTTCATCAGGCAAAAGACCTGGGATAAAAGTCTTGAAGGATATTTTAAAAAGGCTAAAGGGCACTTTCAAAAAGGCTGAAGGGTAAGTCTGCAGGGCTAAAGGAGATTTGTCAGAGGATTTGTTTCAGACAAAATATCTGAAGGAATTGACTCAAAGGGTAAAAAGGCCCCAAGATAAAAGTACCAAAGGAATTTTTTTTAGAAGGTCGAAGGGTCATTTTCAAAGAGGAAAAAATATGAAGGGTATACTTCATAGGGAATATAGTCTATGACAAAAGTCCTAAAGGATCTACTCAAAAGGGCCGAAGGGCTACTCAAAAGGGCTGAAGGGCTACTCAAAAGGGCTGAAGGGCTACTCAAAAGGGCCGAAGGGCTACTCAAAATGGCCGAAGGGCTACTCAAAAGGGCCGAAGGGCAAGTCTTAGGGTAAAATGCCCATGACAATTATCCCAAAGGGTAAGTATAAAAGGTCTAAAGGGTAGGTTTTAGAGGGTAAAGGTCAAAGGTCATGACGTCTCAAACAAAATGTTCAAAGGAATGTTTCGAAGGGATGGTCTCAAAAATGCTGAAGGAATGATGTCTCAGATAAAATGTCCAAAGGAAAAGTCTCGCAAACCCAATTCTGTTGGGGGAATTATTTTGGACAAATTATTTGTAACAATGTCCTTGATAAATATAAGTCCATGGGCCAAAATCCCACAAAAATAAGTCTAAAACACAAAGACTGAAGGAATTCAGATAATGGACAAAATACCTGACAAAGATAAATTGCATAGGTTTGATAAAGAAAAGTCCAAAGGCATAACCATAATAAAATAACCCTGATAGAATAAAATAGTTTAGCATATGAAAACACAATAGCAATCAGTATTTTTCCCATAATTTGTATAAACATATATCACAGGGGCTCAACATTAAGACCATAATATAAAAAAGTGGGACCTTGTTTCTCCTTAAAGAAAAGGGAATGTTGGGTATAACAGACTGTGTCCAAAAATTGTAAAAATCTAATAAAGAATGAATGTTTTGTGTCTTTTTATGTTGAATGATACACTATAATTCTTAGGAATGTTATTAAATGTTTTATCAATAGTGTATAAGGTGGAAATATCCCAATAATAGCTCTTAAGATCCCAATAATGTCTAACTTGTATGCCTCAGGTCTTGAAAGTCAAATATAATCCTTCAGTCCAAGATTAATTTGGTATGTTTCATCTTAATTAAGATTGTTTACTGAGAAAGATTGTTGAAATAGATGGAGGGTGATTAGAACCTTTCCTAAGTATTAACAAGTTTTGAACATGCTATAAAAATAAGATGATGGATTTTTAAAGCTCTTAGCCTGTGCAATTATGTGTTACCAGCCTAGAGTTTAGCATGACTAAAAGTTTTATAAGTGGATTTTTATTTGGTCAAGTGAGCCAAAACTTTTCATAGAGTTTATAAAGAGTGTTTAGAAGGTGATATAAATTTATCTACATGGGCACATCCATAGGGGAATTTTAAGGCTAGAATGACCATTGTTTTGTCGTTGTTAGGCCCCAAAAATGAAGGTTGCAGTTGATCGGATGCATCCCTAAAGAATATCTTAACATCCCTGAGTGTGTAAACTAAGAAAAAAAATTCACACATTTTATGAGAAGCATGAGGGATATAGATGATCTATCATCTCCCATACTTGTATAGATTAGTCCTCTAAGAAATCTCAAGAGAATTTTCTCTAATTTGAGGTGAGTGAGATGCAGCAACAAGTTTTATCTTACAGCCAAATATCTTTTAAAAGGCCAAAAGATGGTCAATAGGGGGTATATATTAAAAATCATTAGACTAATTAATGAAACATATTTACAAGCATATCTGGATGGACATTTTAAGTCTAGAAAAATTGTTGTCTATTCTTCATCAGGCCCTAGGAGCGAAGGTTGCAGTTGATCAGACACATCCCTGAAGCATCCTTAAGTGTAAAAACTAAGTGAAATTCATTTTCACATAAGAAAATAATCATGAGGGATAGATACAATCTTTCATCTCCCACACTTGCATGGATGGGTCCTCTAATAAATCCCTAGAGGATATTTTCCAACTTGATGTGAGTGAGACTTGACAACAATTTTTCTCTCATAACTAAATCTCTCTTAAAGGGCCAAAAGTTGGTCAGTAAGGTCATATATTCTGACTGATTATCGCAATAAACAAATCATCTTTAACAGCATGTCTATATGGGTTTTTTAAGGATATAATGACTATTTTTTAGTCTCTGTTACGCCCCTAGAGTGAAGGTTGTAGTTGATTAGATGCATCCTTTAAGAGAAACTTGACATCTTTGAGTGTGCAAACAAATCCAACTTTCATCACTCATTTTAGGAGAACTGTGAGTTATATATATGAGATGTTAACTCTCACAATTGCATATATGAGTCCTATAATAAAGCCCAGGAAGATTTTTTCTAACCTGAGGTGAGTGAGATGCGGCAACAAGTTTTCTCTCACATCTAAATCTATATTAAAGGGCCAAAAGTTGGTTAGGGGGGTGTATATGCTAACTTGTTAGCCTAATAGATGAATTGTCTATGTAGGCACATCTAAATGGGTGTTTTAATGATATAATGACTATTATTTGGTATCTTTCAAGCCCTAAGATTGAAGGTTGTAGTTGATCAAATACATCCCTAAATAGAATCTCACAATCCCTTAGTGTGGAAATTGAGCAAGATTATATTGCGAGTTACAGGAGAATCATGAGGACTAGATACAATATGTTAGTTCTCAAAATTGCATGGATGGGTCCTCTAAGAAAAATTAGGAGGATTTTCTCTAACTCGAGATGAGTGAGATGCAGTAATGAATTTTCTCTCACAACAAAATCTCTCTTAAAGGGCTAAAAGTTGGTCAGTGAGGGTCATATATTCTGAATCATTAGCCCAATCAATGAACTATCTTTGTGAGCACATCCAAATGGGCATTTTAAGGCTAGACAACCATTTTCTAGTCTCTATCATGCCCTAGGAGTGAAGGTTGAAGTTGATCAGATGAATCCCTAAAAAGAATCTCAACATCCTTGATTGTGGAAATTAAGCCAACTTCCATTGCACATTATAACAGAACTGTGAGGGATAGAGACAATAAGTTATCTCATATACTTACATGGATTAGTCCTCTAATAAATCCTAAGAGTATTTTATCTAACTCAAGGTGAGTGATATGGGCAACAAGTTTTCTCTCTTAGCCAAATCTCTCTTAAAGGGCTAAAATTTGCTTAGTAAGAGCAGTATATTCTGATTCATTAGCCCAATCAATGAACCATCTTCATGGGCATGTTTAGATGGATGTTTTAAGTCTATAATTACCATTATTTGATCTTCATCACACCCTAAAAGTGAAGGTTTTATTTCATTGGATTCATCCCTGAAGAGTGTTGGGGAAATAAGAACCCAACTCCAGAAGCACACAATTGATTACCAACTTCAAGCAACTTAATATGCGGAAATAACCAGAATCAACAAGTAACTAGAATTCAGAATGACACAGAATATGAGAGACAATACACAACTTGTATTAATACTCATACAAAAAAGAATACAATAAAGAAGATGCCACTTCTTCTCCACCACCTCTTCAGAGGTTTCCCACACCTCAAGTGAACAGTAATTCTTTCCTCAAAGCTCTCTCTACTAGGTCCCAACACCCAACTCAAACACAGAGTTGGTGTTCACCTTACACCTGTGCTCCACACACTCCACAAGTGCTCCACGCACTCCACAAGTACACACCTGTACTCCACAAGTACTCCACGTACTCCAAGTAGATCTCTCCTGATACTGCTCCCTGTTGTGTTGCTGTCCTATCGATCTCCAAACTATAGATCATGCTGGTTCTGCACACCTGTGAACCTTGACCTTGCACACACATACACCTACATATCAATGATCTTACTTACCATGTAGATCTCTTATAGAAGCCATGCACACCTGATGACTAAGATCATACACTCCTGAAGAACCTTGTTGATTCTCCAATCCAGCACCCACCTTGGTACTGTGGCACTAGGAGGAACACACCATTGCTCTACTTCACACACCGAAGGAGCTTATAATTATGCTCTCTTACTCCTTAGCTACAGTTTTACAATACAACCATGAGTCTATTATATAGAACTCATCCAAACAATAATTAGACACTCAGTACAATAATTAGATCTGCAGCTCTTAGTCTATAATTAGCACTAAGCATGCAAACACTTGGTTCGACAACCAACTGCCCGTAATAAGCTCACAGTTGAACTACACAAGTGATCGACGCCAGTCCCTGTCCACCTGGGGGTCGCTGATGCTGGCCGATCTCTGACCGACGTCGGTTGCTCTCCTGCCCTATCCTGCCGACGCCGATTGGCCTGACTGATGCCGGTGTCTTTGGCACTCCAGCAACGCTTCTGCACCCTCCTCCGTGTCTGCACCCTCCTCCGTGTTTGCATCAGTGAAGCTTTTAGCTCCACAACCTAACAATCTCCCACTTGGAGATAAACAATTGCACTGTACCTGTACCTGTACCCCATCTAATCTATTTCCTGGTTTGTATCCCTCTTCAAGCTCAACCCTGAAGACCACCCACCACACAACCTGTGATGTACCACCTGTCATCTGAGTACCCTGCCGCATCCGTTCCTACAATCCCATGTAGTGAAGTCTTGACCCCTAAATAGCATGAATCCCTACTGCCGGTCTCTCTCAAATACCTGAGAATCCACTTCTCTGAATCGGCTCCTAACTCTCTGACAGCTCCCACTGCTTGGGAAAACTTAGGTCTATGCTAGACCTCATGTGATTTCAGAAACTGAACTGTCCAGCCCTTGGTGCACTCTGATTCTGCATCCTGCATCTTGCCAACACTTGATTCACATCAGCTCTCACTGGAAACAAAATCACCCTGTGATCTCCCATGTCTCCCATGCCGAAGAATTTCGCTGCTCCAAATTCTCCATAGCAAACCACTGAACTAATCTTACCCTTAGCTCAACAAAACCCTATATGTACACCCCTGCTAGCTAGCATACTATCCACATACAGAAATATAATGATGTCATGACTCATCATCCACCTGGTAAGGCAAACCACAGTAGTAACCCTGACATTGACTAGAGTCATGCTCTGTCCTCCACCTGTCAAAACCTGTACCACTGTCCTGCAGCTCTTCAAGACCACATGCCTTGGCCTTCCGTCTCACGTGTCCGTTCTCTCTATTCTTCAACTAAGGAATCCATTTGTCTCTCAGTGCTAACATACCAGCTGGCAACCCTACCAAATCTCCCATCTGGTTCTGCAACCTCTCCATGCCACGCTCCCACTGTTTCCTGGATCCTTCCTGCTCTGCAGTCAGCAACAAGTATAAAGAAGAGGAACAACAAATTTGAGGCTTACTTACGTCTTCAGTCCTCCATATGGGTGTTTGAGACTCCTTGACAGCTCGCTGTCCACCCAAAATCCGTTACAGTGACCGACCTCAGCCACCCCACAGTCTGCATCCAACTGACCTCGATTCCTGCGCCTGTCTTGACTACCAACCTGCCGATGTCGGTGTCCTCCTGCTGCTGACCTCGGTCCTTGTGACCGACATCAGTCTTACCTGCTGTCGACATCAGTTTTTCTGCCGACGCCGGTACCTGTGTTTCCTGTGAGTGATGACTTTTTACCCGCGAGCTCTTTTGAATCAATCTCCATGTCCAAACTGCCCTGCTCAGAAGTATTCAGCCCCATCCACTGATCTTTTTCTGCCATCTCCTCCAAGAACACCAAGGCTTTCCAGTTCTTAAGCCTGTCAAATATATCTGTCTTCTGCTTAAGAACATGCATCTCCTTCCTGCTCATGTGACCAAGCCTACGAAGCCACGTCTCTGCAACAAAAGAAGAATCAGTAATATAAACAAGTAGATAAAGAGTACCTATTTTCTTACCACCAGCTGAATCAAGTGTATCCGCTGTGAGAGTTCTAGTACACCTCCCATCACCCAACTCTTCTAAAGAAATTAGCCAACTCTCCAAACCTGGGACCTGCATGACCTTCATCAACACCTGTGTGTTGGCCGCCTACAATTTCAGCTTCACTTCCCCTTTGCCAATTCTTTGGCAAGGCTCACCAGCTCCTCTACTTGGGGCTGCATGGAAAGAGGCAACCGAATCTTTTATCCAAGATTAAACTTTATCCAAGAAACCTCCCAGAGCATCCTGTGCCACATCACCTGCAACATCTGCTTCTTCAGTTCCTCCTTGCTGATCTTCTACAAACCAACAATTTCCTTTTACCTGCTCTTTCTTTCCATTGGACCATAAGTACCCATCTGTGCTTTTCAACTCCTCCATCCTTAGCTTACTGTGATCTGCCGTTGCTATACTCCCACTCAATCAGAAACCCCTGAGAGTAACCTGTAACCAAACACAAAACCTGCTTCCTGCAACCTTAGCTCTGATACCACTTGTTGGGGAAATAAGAACCCAACTCCAGAAGCACACAATTGATTACCAACTTCAAGCAACTTAATATGCGGAAATAACCAGAATCAACAAGTAACTAGAATTCAGAATGACACAGAATATGAGAGACAATACACAACTTGTATTAATACTCATACAGAAAAGAATACAATAAAGAAGATGCCACTTCTTCTCCACCACCTCTTCAGAGGTTTCCCACACCTCAAGTGAACAGTAATTCTTTCCTCAAAGCTCTCTCTACTAGGTCCCAACACCCAACTCAAACACAGAGTTGGTGTTCACCTTACACCTGTGCTCCACGCACTCCATAAGTGCTCCACGCACTCCACAAGTACACACCTGTACTCCACAAGTACTCCATGTACTCCAAGTAGATCTCTCCTGATACTGCTCCCTGTTGTGTTGCTGTCCTATCGATCTCCAAACTACAGATCATGCTGGTTCTACACACCTGTGAACCTTGACCTTGCACACACATACACCTACATATCAATGATCTTACTTACCATGTAGATCTCCTATAGAAGCCATGCACACCTGATGACTAAGATCATACACTCCTGAAGAACCCTGTTGATTCTCTAATCCAGCACCCACCTTGGTACTGTGGCACTAGGAGGAACACACCATTGCTCTACTTCACACACCGAAGGAGCTTATAATTATGCTCTCTTACTCCCTAGCTACACTTTTACAATACAACCATGAGTCTATTATATAGAACTCATCCAAACAATAATTAGACACTCAGTACAATAATTAGATCCACAGCTCTTAGTCTATAATTAGCACTAAGCATGCAAACACTTGGTTCGACAACCAACTGCCCGTAATAAGCTTGCAATTGAACTACACAGGTGACCGACGCCGGTCCCTGTCCACCTGGGGGTCGCCGACGCCATCCGATCTCTGACCGATGTCGGTTGCTCTCCTGCCCTATCCTGCTGATGTCGGTTGGCCTGATTGACGCCGGTGTCTCTGGCACTCCAGCAACGCTTTTGCACCCTCCTCCGTGTCTGCACCCTCCTCCGTGTCTGCATCAGTGAAGCTTTTAGCTCCACAACCTAACAAAGAGAATCTCATCATTCCTAAGTGTGGAAACTAATCCAACTTCTATCATGCATTGTAAGAGAACCATGAGGGCTACAAATGATATATCAGTGCCTAAAATTACATGGACAATTCTTATAAAAAATCCTTAGAGGATTTTATCTAACTCAAGGTGAGTGAGACATGGAAATAAGTTTTCTCTCATAGATAAATCTCTCTTAAATGGCCAAAAATTGGTCAATGAGGGTTGTATATTCTGACTTATTATCCCAATAGATGAACCATCTTTGAGGACACATCGAAAAGGGAATTTTAAGGCAATAAAAACCATTATATTTTATTTTTTAGGCCCTGGGATTAAAGGTTGTAGTTGATCAGATGCATTCCTTAAGAGAATCTCAGTGTCCCTGAGTGTGTAAATTGAACCAAATTATATCACTCATTGTAGGATAATCGTAAGGGCTAGAGATGAGATTTCATCTCCCACATGAATGAGTCTTATAAAAAACTCAAGAGTATTTTATCTAACTTGAGGTAAGTGAGATGAGGCAACAAGTTTTCTTTCACATCTAAATCTCTCTTAAAGTGCCAAAAGTTGGTCAGTGGGGGCCATATATTCTGACTCGTTAGCCTAATTGATTAACCATCTTCACAGGTACATCTAGATGGGTGTTTTAAGGCTAGAATTACCATTTTTTGATCTCCTTCACTCTTATAGAATGAATATTTTTATTGATTAGACACATCCTTGAAGAGAATCTCAGTGTCCTTGAGTGCAGAAACTGAGCCAACTTCTATCATGCATTACATAAGAACCATGAGGGCTAGAGATGAGACATTAGATCCCACACTTGAAGGAGTGAGTCCTATAATAAATCCTATGATTATTTTATCTAAGTTAAGTTGAGTGAGATGCAACAACAATTTTTCTCTCATATACAAATCTCTCTTAAGGGGTCAAATGATGGTCAATGAGGGTTGTATAGTCTAACTTATTAGCCCAAGAAATAAATTATCTTCACAAGCACATTTATATGGGTGTTTTAAGGCTATAACTACCATTTTTTGGTTGGCTTCATGCTATTGGAGTGAAGTTTACAGTTGATTAGACGCATCCCTTAAGATAATGTCAATGTCCTTGAGTGTGCAAATTAAGCCAACATTCATCCCATGTTTCAAGTAAATAGTGAGGGATAGATATGAGTTATCAACTCTCACACTTGCATGTAGGGGTCCTCTAAGAAATCCCAAGAGGATTTTCTCTAACTCAAGGTGAGTGAGACATGGAAAGAAGTTTTTTATCATAGACAAATCTCTCTTGAAGGGCTAAAAGTTTGTTAGTGGGGGCCATATATTTTGATTCATTATCCCAATCGATGAACCATATTCATGGTCACATCTAGAAGGTAATTTTAAGGCTATAATGACCATTGTTAGATATCCATCATTCTTGGCAGAGAAGGTTGCAGTTGATCAAACATATCCCTTAAGAGAATCTCAATGTTCCTTAGTGTGCAAACTGAGCCAACCTATGTCATGCATTACAGGAGAACTATGAGGGCTAGAGATGAGTTGTCAACTCCCAAAATTTTATGGATGAGTCCTCTAAAAAATCATAAGATTATTTTATTTAACTCAAAGTGAGCAAGATGTAGCAACAAGTTTTCTATTATAGCTAAATCTCTCTTAAAGGGCCAAAATTTGGTTAGTGGGGACATATATTCTGAATCATTAGCCCAATAAATGAACCACCTTCATTTGTATATTTAGATGGGAATTTTAAGGCTAGAACAATTATTTTCTAGTCTTTATCACACCCCAATAACAAAGGTTACAATTGATCAGACATATCACTTAAGAGAATCTCAATGTCCCTAAGTATGCAAACTAAGCTATCTTATATCATACATTGCAAGAGAATTGTGAGGGATAGAGACAAGTCATCAACTCCCACACTTTCATGGATGAGTCCTCTAATAAATTCTATGAGTATTTTATCTAACTCAAGGTGAGAAAGATGTGACAATAAGTTTTCTCTTGCATCCAAATCTTTATTAAAGGGCCAAAAGTTAGTCAGTGGGGGTCATTTATTCTAACACATTATCCCAATTGATGAACCATATCCATGATCACATTCAGATGGAAATGTTAAGGCTAGAATGACTATTGCCTGGTATCTATTTTGCCCAATGAGTGAAGGTTATACTTGATCGAATGCATCCCTTAAGAGAATCTCAGAGTCCCTGAGTGTGTAAACTGATCTAACTTATAGCATGCATTATAGGGGAACCATGAGGGATAAATATGAGATGATATCTCCTACACTTGCATGAATGATTCCTATAAGAAATACTAGAAGGATTTTCTCTAACTTGAGGTGAGTGAGATGTTGCAAAAGTTTTCTCTCATAGTTAAATCTCTCTTAAAGGGCCAAAAGTTGGTCAAGTGGGGTCGTATATTCTGAATCATTAGCCCAATCAATGAACCATTTTTGTGGTCATGTCTAGGTAGGAATTTTAATGCTATATTGACCATTTTTTATTCTTTATCACACCCTACGAGTGAAGGTTTCATTTGATCAAATGCATCCCTTAAGAAAATCTCAACGTCCTTGAGTATGTAAACTACGTCAACTTATGTTGCATGTTATAGGATAACCATGAGGGATAGAGATGAGTCACCAGCTCTTAAAATTGCATTAATGAGTCCTATAAAAAACCCTAAGAGTATTTTTTATAAATATATGTGAGTGATAACACTAATTGTGTTTGTGTTTCTTATAAGTGTCTGACAAGAAACTTAAAGGAAAGATAATAATTGATTGTTTAACCTTTTTCTCTAGCTTGAAACATTGTATGAAGGTTTATTAAGGTAGTATGATCACTTTATTACACATCAAAAAGGTATTTTAAACTATTTTTTGATTGCATAGGGTCAGACCAAGTATGAAGGCTAAACTACGCCTACAAGACAAGTGTAGACACCACAAATGTGTCTGCACCTTGGTTCTCCCCCCTTGTCCACCTCAAACCCCTATCCTAACCCTTGGCCTTAGTCCTCTCCATTCATTTGATTAAAATAACTTAAATATTTTAATTAAGTGGCCCCCTTTCCACCTCACCCTTGCCACCTTGGATCCTCCCTTGAATCCCTCCACCTTCCTCCTAGCATTTATTATGCCAAATATCCTCATTATCTTCCCCCCATGCCCATTTAAGCATCCTCATGACCGTTCTTCCCACAATCCCTCACCCGGCGGCGTGCAAGAATGCGCAGAGGCTATTTTTAGCCTCTGTCCCCATTCTGCCACCGCTGATGTCGGCGACCCTTCGGCCGACGTCGGCAAAACTGCCGGTGTCGGTAGCCTTCAATACCCCTTTCTGCATCCGTTGCAGCCCCCTAGACCCTTGAGCTCACAAACTGAATTCTCTTGGCGTTCTGGCATTCGACTCTCTTCTCTCTGGACCTCGTGTAACAACAGCAACAGGGGCAGGGACTCTTGATCAGGGATTTCCTCTTGCAACAGGCCTTCACATCCGGCATCACCAGCAACAAGGTCAACACCTTCTTCAGCAGGGCATAGGTAAGTACCCTGTTTGTTTTCTTTATGCTTTCTAATCATCTGCTTTTAAACTAGATTGAGCTCTTCTATCCCCCCAGACTGCTAACCAAACCAGGCAGACCCAGATTCTTATCTCCCTGATTGGTCTCCTTTCTCTCTCTGTCCCTTTTTGACATTTTGTCTGCTATCCTAAGACCTCTGCACAGACCTTCAACTAAAACCAGACTCTCCCAGACCATTTTGTACGTCCACAGACCCGTCCACAAACCAAGCCCAGCCCAGACTCTGTCCCGACTCGACCAGAACCTGCCTAAAACCCCGTCCAAGTCTATTGCCCCGACCGACGCCGGTCATTACCCCCACCGACGTCGGCAGACTAACCGACATCGGCAGACCCGACAACCGACGCCGGTAAGACCACCGACGCCGGCGACTGCAACCAATTTGACAGCTTCTTCTAGGTAAGCCTTTGCTCCCTTTTCTCTTTCAGTTTGCTATCATTTCAGTCTATTTTAGCATTCTGTCATTTATCAGTCATTTATCTCTTGTCAAATAATGGGTTGACCTCCCTTGAGGAAGTTCTCATACTTCTGGGAACAGGCTTTTGCCTGGCAACCCACCATCTACCTATTTAACGCCTTTCTGTCCAAGTTTTCTTCTCTGCAGGTGTCATTCCTCCACAGCCAAAGAGGAGTGCTCACAAGCGTCTGGATTACGGTGCGCAGTCTATATCCAGGTACTTCATGCCTTGTCCATTATTTCTTTAGTTTCTTCTCTCTCTTAAATCTGAAAAGTGAATTAGCGATAGAAACATTCTGGCACACCCGGTGGGACCCTAGGTTCCTCCTGGGTTCCTTTTCTTCTTCATTCATTTAGGAGCATTAGGTTCTTACCTTTTCTCCTCCTTCTTTTCTTCTCAATGACACTATAAGCAGGAATTAAAAAGAATCTTTCTTTTCTTTCTTTCACTTTCTAGACTAGTCTAAACATCATACTCTCAACCCTTTCTCAAACTTGTCTTCATAACAAACATCACATTTCGACTTGGGCATTAAAACACTTTGCATTCATTTTTGCTTGTGCTTGCATCTTCTTAGTCCCATCTAGTAACTTAAACCTGCATATTGAATAAATCGTAGACACTTGATGTTACACTACCAAACCACATGCACTAAAATGAACATAAAACTTACTTGAGATAAGGCCCGACTGGGATTTCATCCCCCAGCGGATACCTTACCCGTCCTGGTGACCCTACTTGGATTTCATCACCAAGGGGGAAGCCCACTCCGATCTCTGGTGGAGGATAAACTCTAGGCGAGGTATATCTTGGCTAAGCGAGACCAGCTAACCACTGGAATCGTGAAGTGAGGGGAGCTTGCTCCTTAGCACCAGGCCACATACCAGACCTAACACAGACTTTGCGCACCTTAACAAAACCTGAAACCATCTTTAGACCACCTTCTTCTAGGACCCTTCTTACAGCCAATCTCCCCAAACATTCATCTAAGGCATAAGCCATAAGATTCTAAAGTTAATTCCTAGGATTTATCACTTAGGCTTGTCTGTCTCTATCTATTTTCCTCTTCTCATCTGTTTGTTTGAGTGAGTGAGGACGCTTTCTTCATTGTTTTTCCAAGAATCTCCAAATCTTTTGGTTCTCTAGAAAACACAGTCACCGGCATCGGTTCTGCCACCGACGTCGGCTTTCCCATGTTACCGGCATCGGTTCTGCCACCGACGTCGGCTTTCCCCTGTTACCGGCATCGGTTATCTGACCGACGCCAGCCATATTTCTTATCGACATCAGTTTTTCAATCGATGTCGGTCTCTGTCACTGTCCTTTTCTTTCAAAACCAGTAGCCTAAAACCTGACCACTCCATTCTAAGTTTCTGGAACTGCAAGAACACAGTTTCTGGAACCTGACCCTCCTTTTTTGACCAAGCTCCCTCGTCCCTAACCAGTCCTATCATGGAGTTCCACTCAGAGACTGAAAGAACTCCTACAGGACCGACCCCGACCCTGACCCCGACTCAAATTCCCATCATCCCTGAAGGGGACCAGGATTTCGAGAGATTCTTGGACCTCAATGCCGCAGCCCTCCAAAACTATCTCGCGAGAAACCCAACGCGAGACCTTTCGAGTGACGTGGCGACGACATCCACACCATTCGCCGCCCAACCCTTTTTGACTCAGCCTTTCGCCTCAACTATTAACTCAACCATCGCCAATACGCAAAGTTTGGCCCCCCCATCTATTTTTAGACCGACCTCCATCGGGGTTTTATTACCCCCTCAACCACCTATAATTCAACCAAGTTATACATCATATCAGAACTTGATTGTCTCGACCCCTCATACTCTTGCACCCACAAATGTAGGAGTGCCAACCTATCTTTCTACCAGTGCCGCCATTCAATCACCTTTGGCGACGCCCAGTCAACTTATACCTTTGACCTTCATAACGCAACCACCTTTAGCCTCCACTTCTGCCCCTGCGACTAGTCATCCATACATTGTACAACTGACTATGTCGCACGCCTCCTCTAGCCTCTTACAAGCGCCTTACAACCTAGGGGGCGCTCAACCTGCCAATCTGTCAGTAGACATCATTAAGATGCTGATAGATAAAATGTCCAGTCTCGAAGCCTCCATTTTTGGTTCAAGCAATACTTTGTCATATGAGGAAATTTGCAACGAGCCCATCCATCCTTCCATCCCTATTCGACCATACCCTAACCAATGGGAGCTTCCTAAATTCACTCACTTTTAGAGTAAGGAAGACCCTCAACAACATCTACGGGCATTTAGACATGCCTGTTATCTTATCGCCCATGATGATGCGTTGCTTTTACGCACGTTCCCTATGTCGCTTTCTGGCCCAGCCCTTGACTGGTATAGTTCTCTTACCAGACACTCTATCTTTTCATTCATTCAACTCGCCCAAATATTTCTCGACCATTTCTCAATCAACATCACCAAACAAGTCTCAATCACAGACCTTTACTCCATCAGGCAATTTGACGATGAATCTGTAGTCGATTTTGTCGCTCGTTGGAGGGGCCTGATTAACCAGCTCTCCTTCTCTTTGCCTCAACCTGAGCTCATCGAGCTCTTCTCTCAAGCATGTGCCAGACACATCTCTTCTACCTTGCAGATTCAGACATTTCGCACTTTTGACGAAGCTTTCATCATGGCTCGAAAGCTCAAACTCCGCGCCCTTGAAGAAGATAAGGTCAAATTGCGTCATACCAATGCAAAATCTAATGGCCATTCTTCTTCCAGACCTTCTTCTTATGCCAATTCTGAATCTAAAGGAGTGGCCAATACTGTGGTCATTAGATCACCATCCTCGATAACAACGAATCAATCTCAACCTTCTACATCTTCTAGCATCACCAAACAATTCCAACAATGGTACATTCAGCATTTTTACACTCCACTTGGAGAACCATACGCTTCTGTTTTGGAAAAACTACTCAAGCAGGGGGTCCTCAATCTCCCTCCAATCTGACCACCTCAATTCGACCCTTCAAAAGCCATCCCTACATGGTATAGGGAGGCCGACTTCTGTCCCTTTCATCGCGTCTAAGGCCATGACATCGACAACTGCCGAACCTTCAAAAACATCGTCCAAGACATGATTGACAAGGGGGATCTTATTTTAGATAACCCGAACGCCCCACCTAACCAACATATTGACATTTTCAAACAACCATTTCTGAATCATCCGCCTACTCAAAAAAACGTCCAGACTTCAACCAATGACCCTCAAGACCATGACATTCACTCAATTAACACTATCTTGCCTATTGTCCTTAACCAACCTCTTCCATTAAAGGGTGAAGAACCTTCTTCTCCTGCTAGTCCTCCATCTACCTCTCTTGTATTGGAGGACGCTTTGACCACATCAACGCCGTTAAGCCCACCTTCATCCGAAGACCCTACCTTGCCTACTCCTCAACTGCAAATAGAAGGCACGATCATCCCTGCCATCTACCCTCTTGAGGAGCTGCCCTCTCCTATTTCTTCTCCACCAAGAGAAGAACCAGTCTCTCCACCTGTTTCAACTGAGGAAGACCCAGTCATGGTTTCCTCTTGCCCTTTGCGTGAGATTTTTACATCTCACTCACCTCCGTCCACATCCAAACCCAAACCTATATCTAACCTCACCTCACACAATAGTGGCCCTCAACCCAAACACACGAAAGCTACTGGACCTCACCGGGGAACTCCTCCCCCACCTTCGTCATTACCCTCTATCTTGGGCCCGCATCCATCCACTTTAATAGGAGTGCTTCCCACTCCCATCCTTCACAGAGGCAAGTTGCCTCTATTACTCTCTCAACCCATCAGACATACATCTCCTTCAAATTTCAACCTTTGCCTCTCACACCGCTCAAACCAACGTCACCAACCCCCACTACAATAAAACATCTCGACCCGTTAGCAGGTTCATATGCCTTGCTCTTACGGTGACTATTGCAGTCATCTCGTATCGACCTTCTGCCTCTTAGACAATATCAATCTCTCAGACCTAAACCACCTTGGTTCGACCACACTTGCATTTGTGCGTATCATCGCACGCCTAGACACGACACGGAATATTGTTGTGCCCTCAAGGTTGCCATTCGCCAATGTTTGGAGAATGACACCTCTCTTTTCTACCACTTTATCAACAAACTCTCAACACCACTCCACTCATCAACTCTCGGATCAAGACCCTCTTGGTTCGACAACTCTAAATTCTGCCATTATCATCACATTCCGAGACATGACACTGAGCGTTGTTGCGCTCTCAAAGCTGTCATTCGTCAGCACCGGAAATAGGATTCCTTTCTCATCAAGGATCCTCTTGACCACCTCTTCGACAAAACATCAACCTTGACTCATGCCTCTCCAACCTCATCACCTAAATCAGGATCCCCACGCCAGACTGTGGTCCCTTTGCCACCTTTGACCCCCTTATTCGACATTAATACCATCCATCTGACCACTAAACCTCAACCGACCTTAACCACTCTTTCAAACATTCTCCCTACCCGTTGGGGGAACTCATCCTTCATCCAAACCTCGACCAACTTTTCAACCCAGTCTCTACCATATATCAATCACTCATTTAATCTTAAACCTCGACCAAGTGTCCATCAACCCAACCCCCGACCAATTATTCGACCAGTCTCAGCCAAACTTCAACCAAATATCAATCAACCAGACCTCTCGACCAAACATTCAACCTTTTTCAACCAACCAACGACAATGTCAACCAACTTCACATCCATCAATCAACACCTGACCAATCTGAAAAGAGGCAAATCGGGGCAAGTTTTCTCCTAATTGACTCAGACCTTAACGCACTAGCATGGCCCAGGGACTTATTAGACCTTGAGCCCCACTTTCTGTCTTGCATCTTCGACCATTTCTACTATTAGTTGAGTGCTCGATCACTTGACGTTTTACTTGAGCTCATCCCTTGAGCAACCCCTTGTCATTGTCATTCCTTTTCCTATCAACCCTGCTTCCTACGACTTGTCAACCCTTTTTTGTCAAGCAGTAATGCTTTGTCCTAATAAAAGGGAACCCTTAAACCTCTACAGGCTCGTCCATGGCTAAACTTCAGTCAATAATATTATATCATACCAGGTCATAAAACACTTTAAATGTAGACTGCTCCCTCGAAGGACAGCTACATAATTGCTGTATTACTAGACTGATCCCTTGAAGGATAGCTAGGCCAACTTATCAAACATTTAAAGCAAAGTATAGACCACTCCCTCGAAGGATGGCTATGACTAATCTTGCTACAGACAGCACCTACATTTGAAGCTTCCCGCATTGATCAGCTTCGCAACATGACCACCAAGCAAACAACATCATTATGTGGACTTCCCGCATCGATCAGTTCACCGTCAAAAAAAAAAAGAAAGACTGACACGCTATCAAGTCATGGACACGCCTATAGTCGTTCTTGGGTCACCTATAAAAGGGGCAAGGTTCTTCCTGCCACCAAAAAAGGGTTACCCCATCCTCTCGTATCACATAACTCATCCTATCACCCCAACACACTCAAGGGACTTCGAGCTCACTTAACGTCAAGTGATTCGACTATTTCTCTAGCACAGCACTGGTCCACGACGCAACGCATACACGGGGCTTTTGTTCTAACAACCCCTATCCATGCCATCTTTTTTGGTCTTTGTCAATGAAAGAGCAATTTGCCTTTCACTTATCTTTCACTTTGGTCACATTAAACCAAACAAACTTCAACATTTTCAAACCAACCTCAACATTTTCAACATGACATCAGGCATCGCCTTGTCCTTTTCACATAGTTTCCATGGACACCAATACACATGGAAACTATCGACCAGACCCAATTTATGTTAAGCATAAACCAATACTTGTTGAAGCATAAATAGACCTCCATTCATTTTTAGCATACATCCATCACGACTATGGAAAATTGCTAGGGATGAAAGACCTTTCGACCAATGTTGCAGAATACACCATTTGGAAAAGGCTACAGCATCATCTTCTCCTCATCATTCCATCATTTCGTCCAATCGACCAAACTCATCATCGACCATTTTGACCCTCGCAGTCTGAACTACATTGGTCTGAGGCCCTATGACCAGGGCTATGTAGGCAGCACTCAGATACCATGTCCTCTGAGGTTAGCTCGACCACCCCCATTTGTTCGTCTCTTTGATGGACAAACCTTCTCTTCTATGACGTTGACCAAGACCAATCAATCTCTTTGACCCTTCCTCCCTTTTAGGGAGAACTACATTGGCCTGAGGCCCTTCACACAAGGGCTATGTAGGCAGCACTCAGATCACACGACGTCTTCTGGGGTTAGCTCGGCCACATCCTTTCGTCCATCCATTCCCTTGACCAATGACCATTGGAGATCATGCCCATCTCCTCAGACCCTGACCACTTCTGAGACAACTCTGTCTTGGTTTTGTTTGCACGCATGCTACCTCATGACTGGTTAGCAAAATTGTTCGCAGACCTATTTTTGACCCCTCACAAGTATAGGATCGCAAGCCGGTTGATCTGCACTACTTGTGACTTTTTCGTGTTTCTGGGAGCACTTCCTGAGCCCTGGATACCTAGAACACGATGACCATTTGGAGCTTCAGCTTAGATTGAGTGACCCGATCAGCAGACGACTAAATGCTGAGGCTCGGTTACTTTGATTTTGGCACTCCTCGACCCTTTTGCCTGCGACCATTTGACCTACCTGTCCCGTGACGTGGTATACGCGCAATCACAACTTTTGCAGCGTTTTCACTCACTTTTCATCTTTCTCATCCACCTTTTGTCAAATCAGCACCCGACATCAGGTTCCTTCCCTCGACTCTTACTTTGAGGGGGAATACCTCATCCATACTTCAGGGCAATCCGCATCATCATCCCTCATCCTTTTTCTGGGGCAACTAACTCCTATTTTTGTCTTGCAGTTCGTCTAGAACAACCAACAAGACAAAAAGGGGCAAATGTAGACACCACAAATGTGTCTGCACCTTGGTTCTCCCCCCTTGTCCACCTCAAACCCCTATCCTAACCCTTGGCCTTAGTCCTCTCCATTCATTTGATTAAAATAACTTAAATATTTTAATTAAGTGGCCCCCTTTCCACCTCACCCTTGCCACCTTGGATCCTCCCTTGAATCCCTCCACCTTCCTCCTAGCATTTATTATGCCAAATATCCTCATTATCTTCCCCCCACACCCATTTAAGCATCCTCATGACCGTTCTTCCCACAATCTCTCGCCCGGCGGCGTGCAAGAATGTGCAGAGGCTATTTTTAGCCTCTGTCCCCATTCTGCCACCACCGACGTCCCTGAAGCATCCTTAAGTTCCAGCATCGGTAACCGACATCGGTCAGGCCAACCGACATTAGTCATATTCAGCTACATAGTAACCGACATCAATTATGGTTGGCTAACATCGGTCAGACAGGAACTGATGTCGGTCACCTGTGTGTTTCCAGAGCTGGTCTGATTTTAGACAGACAATTAGTTTGCATGTAAAGACTAATTTTAGTCTTGAGTTTGCATTTCTAATTATTGTTTGGTTTGGGATCTATTTAATAGACCCATGGGGCTGTATTGTAATTGTAGGACTAAAGGATTAGATCCTCAAGTGTAAGATCTAGAAGGAGGTTTGCAAGAGTGCAAGACCAGGAATATCTACAGGAGCAAGATCAGGATTAGATCTGCAAGGGTACAAGATTAGGGAGATCTGCTTGGTAAGCAAGATCAGTTAGATCTACAAGTGTGCAAGATCAAGGAGATATACTATTGTAAGGTAGGAAAAATAACCATTGAGTTGATTGTCACCGGTGTGATCAATGACTGGTGGAGGGAACAACAACTCGGTGTTGAGTTGATTGTTGATTGTAATTGATTGAGAGAGAGAACTCTTGAGGGAGAGAAGCTTTTAGCTCCACAACTTAACAGAGGATGAAAATCAGATCCAGCTGCCTTACTGAAGGGGATGACAATACAAAATTCTTTCATAGACAAGCTTCAGCTAGGAGGGCAAGAAACACTATTTGGAACATTCGGGATAAAAATGGGGTTATTTATTCTAATTTTTCTACTATTTCTCAAGGAGCTGTCCAACATTATAAATCCATCTATACGGAGCCACCTAAGAAAAATATTAGAGATATCATGGTTGTAGCCACTTTCTTTGATGGATGGGTTAGTGAGCAACAAAACAAAGACCTCTTAAGCCCTATCACACTGGAGGAGCTACACAAAATACTACTCTTTTTAGTTGGGGAAGGCCCATGTTCTACATTGGTTTTTGGGATCTCATTACAAATGATATACTCTTAGCAGTAGAGAAATCTCATTCCACCAGTAGGATATATTCCCCTTTGTCCTCCACCTTCATAGCTAATATCCCAAAACATGATAACCTATCTAGATTTGAGCACTATCGACCCATCTCTTTATGCAATTGCACCTACAAGATCATCTCAAAGATCATTGTTGTTTGCCTAAAACCCATCTTGTATGCACATATCTCTCCTTAGCAGTTTGGTTTTCTTAATAATTGGCTCATTCATGACGCTATTGGCACAGCCCAGGTGGCTTTGCATACTATCAAATCCAAGACCCGCTCTGCTTTCCTTCTCAAAATTGACTTCTCCAAAGCATTTGACAGAGTTAATTGGTTATATATCAGACTTATTCTCACTCAGGTTGGTTTTGCTCCACCTTTTATAAATTGTATTGAGGACTAATTTCAATCTATTTTATATGTTGCACTGATCAATGGCTCTCCTTCACATTTTTACACCCCATTTTGTGGGCTTCACCAAGGCTGCCCCCTCTCTCCCCTCCTTTTCCTTGTCATTGTTGAAGCACTGTGCTGTCACATTACTCATGAAAGATCTGTTGGTTGCATTTAGGGGGTAAAAATCAGTTTGGATTCCTACATTACTCACATTATGTTTGTTGATGATATACTCATCTTTAGGAATGGCACATTACAAGAAGCAAAGTGTTTCGATCGTATACTAAAACTCTTTACTTCAGCCACTGGGATGGAGATAAATATGCACAAATCAGTGATTTACTTCTTCAACACAACCCTTGCTACTAGAAATATGATTCTCAAATTGTTGCCATTTAAAATTCTTCTTACAGATGCAAGTATAAAATACCTGGGTTTCTTCCTAAAAAAAATGATTACCGTATAAAGGATTGGAATTGGCTCATCGATAAGCTAAAGAGGTGCATCTTCCTTTGGTGCAACCATTAGATTTCTTTGGCTGGGCGACTGACCTTGATCAAAAGTGTACTTGAGGCCATTCTAGTATACTAGATGTCTTTGGCTCTCCTTCCTCGTTTGATCACAAACAACATTCAGAAAATGTGCTTACATTTTTTAGGACTGGGAACAAAGACCACAATAGCATTCCTTTGATAAAATGGAGCATTATATCACAACCCAAGTTTGATGGTGGCTGGGGTATTAAGGATTTAACACTCTTCTCAAAGGCTTTGGCTGTAAAAAGCACATGGCATTTAATCTTAAAATAGGGTCTCTGGTAGCGAATTCTACATCATAAGTATATACAACCTCTTTCCATTATGGAGTGGATCAAAATGAGGTGTAAAAAATATGCTAGAGCTTCTCTCTTTTGGAAAGCTATTGTACTGAGTTTTGACCATATTGATTAGTAACTTACTTGGGACCCAGGGGATGGTACCTCTATCTACCTCAAAAAAGACATGGTTATTGGTATACCACCTGAACTACAATTCCCACCTGATATGAAGGATCAATTACTATAGTGTTTTATAAATACTCTTGTTGATGCATATGACTATACCTCTGGACTAATGGCATTCTGGATGGAAATCTGCAGATGTGTTAGGACTGACCGATCAACATGCACAACTTTGGGAAAGGTATTGGCAATGCCTCATCTCACATGCAGTGGTCCTCACCAATCAAGTAGATAGACTATGTTGGGATTTTAATATGGTTGATGGTTCATACACAATCAAATTAGGCTATTTAGCTCTCAGGGCACCTAGGCAAAATGTCCACATTCCTTAGTGGTGGAAAGAATGTGGAAACTACAGACCTCAACAAAGACAAAGCTTATATTCTAGCTCACTCTCCATAATCGCATTCTTACATGGGATAACTTAATGCATAGGGGATGGAATGGACCTAATATTTGTGTTTTGTGTTGGGCAGACTCAGAATCCATTTCACACATATTCATCTCTTGCAATTTTTTCAAGACTATTTGGGATTCTGCAACCACTTCATAGGTATGAGGGATGTGTTGCTTCAACATCCCTATCAACATTCATGAGTTGGTCTACCTTGATCAAGCAAATGGTTATCTTTCTTTGCACAGTGATTTGAGTGAATGTGAGTTTAAACTGTCGAAGTGGTGAAAAGCGAATGATTGTGAAGCACTCTGTGTCAGTCCCAAGTTTATGTGGACCGTGGGCATGTGTTTGTGAATAGTTCTATTGGTCTCAAATTTTGTGAAGCAGGGGTTGGGTTGTCCTAGGTAGAGATTAATCAGAGATTGGGAGGGAATTGTTCATTGTAATCATTTGAGTGGTTCCAAGCATTATCGACTGAGCTCGACTCAGTGGTTGTTGTGTATGCTGGCTAGTTGGCCTGTTTATTGTACTTTAGATCAGATTTTCCTGAAGAGTTAATAAAATACATATTACTCCCATTTATCTTGCATTTTTCAAATGCTCATGTGTGTTTGAGTCAATTTCCTGATCTTTGCAAGTGTGTGTTTTTCTTTCTGCTACCAATCCTTTACTATACAAGTTGTCCATTATGTTTGTGGGTGTACTTGTGTCGAGAAACACTAAAGGCATAGTCCATAGTTCTTGTAGAGTCCCATCACAATGAGGGATTCAAGTTAGGATAAGCGGTGTCATACAGCTGGTCAGCTCCAAAGAGCTGGCCTCGTGACAATTGGTATCAGAGCACATGGTTTGTGTTTTTTAGGATTGTGTTTGCCTAAGTTAAACAGTCTTGTGCCTTCCCCTATTGAGTCAGTCCAGTGTTGTGCCTAGTTGTGTCTGAGTCAGTATGGTAGGAGATCTATCCAAGATGTTTCTCAAGAAGGTGGCTAGCATGGGTTGAGAGCAGGGTCAGGGCAAAGGTGAAGTTGGTGGTAGTTGCCACAATAGTAAGTCAAAAGTTGTTGCAGTGGGTGAAGGCCTTGTTAAGCGAGTTGGTGCCCAGTTACAATTGATGGGGGACCATGTGGGTATGAGATTCAATGAGCTTGAGGAGAAGGTGACTACCATGGGGTAGACAATCGTGGAACTTACTAGAAGGTTGGAGAAGAGTTTGGTGTTCCAGACAAAGTTACAGGATGAAGTGGCTTTGTACCGATCAGCGGTATCGGGTTTGGTGAAAGAATTAGGGTTTAATTATTCTATAGTCTTGAAGCTCCCCAAGTTGAAGGAACCAAAGTGTTATGATGGTGAGCGAGATGACCATCTTTTAGAGAATTTATTTTGGGACATGGAGGAGTATCTGGCAGGGTTAAGGGGTATGTCAGGCGCACATGAGGTGCATGCTGCAACAAGGTACCTTACGGGTATGGTAAAGGTTTGGTATAGAACCTTAGCTAATGACATTGCATCAAAGAGTTCTACAAGGAGGTTGGACTCTTGGGAGGATCTAAAGGAATCCCTTAAGGATCGATTTTGACTTAGGAATGCAGCATGGTTGGCTAGGACCAAGTTGAGTCAGTTGAAGCAAGTGGGGGAGATGAGAGAGTATATCGATTCTTTCCAAATCCTTTTGTTGGAGGCCATCGACATGTCAGAGGTGGATAAGTTATTTTAGTTTACTCATGGTCTTGAGTCATGGGCTTAGGTGGAGCTCCATCGCCATGAAATGTCTGATGTTAACGAAGCAATTGCTATAGCAAACCGTCTCTTGGATTTAAGAGAGGGTTTTTCTTCCAGAAACACCTTGGGCCCTTGCGCATCCATGGGTAAAAGTGTTTGTAAGGGGTTGAGCAAGTCTTCAGGGAAGCCAGTGGGTGACCAGGGAAGGAAGGATACTTTGGATTCGTCAGTGGCATCTTGAAAGTCTTGGAGCACTTCCATGGGTGGCAAGAAGAAGTCACTAGTTGGAGAGTCAAGCAGGAAGCAGTTTCATTTGAAGTGTTGGATGTGTGGTGGGAATCACTACAATCAGGATTTTCCAAAGCAACAAGGTGTGTTTGCAGTTTAGATGGAGTCAGATGAACTATGTGAGTAGATTATGTGTGTGCTCAGGGGAGCTCAATGCTAGGTAAGGCTTGGGTTTGAAGGTGGCTATTGTGACTTGTTGGGGTTGATTATTGTGGGGGGGGCGATCTGTGTTTGAAAACCTCTTACTTTCTCATGGACTTGGGTGGTCCTACAATTGGAAGTCAACCATTTTAGCCTTGGAAACTTGGCCTCCAGACCTTCGGGGGTTCAAGTAGGCTTAGAGTAGTTACAAGTCATTCATTTTGTGCTGAGACAGAGTTTACCTAGGATGGGTAAGGTGACAGTTTTTCCCCATCTTGGAGTTCTTTTGTGTCGTATCCATTGCAGATGTGTGTGGTGAAGATTTTACAGAGGAATGGGATTGGGAAGATGAAAGGTGTGTTGGGTTGAATATGCATAAGAGTGCAAGAATTGGTGAGAAGTTAGTGTATCTTGTATTGCTCGGTGGCAGTTGGGATGTTGAAGGGGAGCAACAGGTTCCTTTTTCCCATTGATGTGAGGTGGGTTCTTCACAGCCATGGAGTATGCTCAAGGAAACATCATCTTGTTGTGTCATAGAGAATATAATTGATCAAGTGCATCAAGTTGGTTCCAGAGGAGAGTTCTTGGGTGAGGACTCCATTCCTATTGTTGGGCATGGGGTGTTTGATCTGAAGAGTTGTCTTCACCTATTATACTCTTGTTTTGGGGGAAAGTTCAATGGGGTCACTTAGGCCTTGCTAGGTTTACAGAGTCTTAAAGAGGTGGGTCATCAGGAACCATTTTCCTCCACCCCAAGTTTGGGGGTTGACAAGATCAAGGTGATTTTGCAAAGTTGCATTGGTTTGGTGTGGCTTGTGTAGGCAAGCTTGTCTATGTGTTGAAGTTGCCAGAGATTTAGTTTGTTCTCATTTTTTGACCAGTTGGATACCTTAGTCACTGGTGAAGCTGAATCAGTGATGGTTCCCACCTAAGCATCCTTCTGTGTATGTGATGGGTTAAATCAGAGTGACAGTTGGAACAATTTTTTGAGGTGAAGACAGTGGGTTACTTGGCAATCTGAAGCGGAGGGAGTTTCTAGTGGTGTTGGAATGGTAGTTTTTCAGTAAGTTGGGAGTAGGTAGAAACCCTCAAAGTTAAGGTCATGGCGTTTGGCCTTGGTCTCTTAACTCTGGATGGAGCCTGAATAGGGGAAGTGTTTATCTCTTGGCTTTGGGTTTGAAAAGGAGATTTGTTAATCTCTTGACTCTGAATGGAGCCCGAATAGGGGAAGTGTTTATCTCTTGGCTTTGGGTTTGAAAAGGAGATGTGTTAATCTCTTGACTCTGAATGGAGCTTGAAAAGGGGATGTGTTTATCTCTTAGCTTTGGGTCTGAAAAGGGGATGTGCTGGTATCTTGACTCTAAAGGGAGCTTGAAAATGGGATGTGTTTATCTCTTAGCTTTGGGTCTGAAAAGGGGGCATGTTGGTCTCTTGACTCTGGATTCTGGATAGAGCCTAGAAATGGAACTGTTTGCCTCTTGGCTTGGATTGGGTCTGAAGAAGGGACGTGTTAATATTTTGGCTCTGGGTTGAGTCTGAATAGAAGAATGCCTCATGGGTTCCTTCCAGTGGAGTCATGCTGGCACCGAGGACATCGTCAATTTTTAAGTGGGGGAGTCTATGAGGGATGTGTTGCTTCAACATCCCTATCTACATTCACGAGTTGGTCTGCATTAATCAAGTGAATGGTTAGCTTTTTTTGCATAGTGATTTGAGTGAATGCAACTCTGATCTGTCAAAGTGGTGAAAATTGAATCATTATGAAGCAGTTTGTGTCAGTCCCAAGTTTATGTGGACTATGGGCATGTGTCCGTGCAAGCATCATGCGGGTGTTTATGAGCAGTTATGTTGGTATCAGATTTTGTGAAGCAGGGGCTAGGTTATCCTAGTTAGAGAGTAATCAGACCTTGGGAGGGAATTGTTCATTTTAATCATTTGAGTGGTTTCGAGCATTATCCACTGAGCCTGACTTGGTGGTTGTTGTGTATGTTGGCTAGTTGGCCTGTTTATTGTACTTTGGACTGGATTGGCCTGAAGAGTTAATAAAATACATGTTATTCCCATTTTTCTTGCATTATGTGAATGCTCATGTGTGATTGAGTCAATTTCTTGATCTTTGCAAGTGTGTGTTTTTATTTCCATTGCTAATCCTTTATTATACAAGTTGTCTACTGTGTTTGTGGGTGTACTTGTGCAGGTAAACACTGAAGGCATAGTTTATATTTCTTGTAGAGTCCCATCGCAATGAGGGATTCAAGTTAGGAAAAACAGTGCCACATGGGTGGTTAGCTTTAGAGAGCTGGCCCCGTGACAATAGGTTTGCCCAACTTAGAAGGGGGACACTTTGATGGAGGCATGGGATGATTAGCACGCTCAGGGTGGTCTCAATGATCATTTGAAGACACTTCCACTCTAAATTTATTGGAGCCTCTGGATTACCAAGAACGAGGCCATCTTCTCTGGCATTCATCCATCTACCATCTCTATGCTATACAAATTTAAATATTCTATCTGCCCTGCTCTTTCTACTTCCTGATCTATACAATGTATCATCACTCCTCTGGTGGTTGATTTTTCTACGCCATAATATTTTTGTAATGGAGCATCACAAGGTAATTCAGGGCTTAGTGGTGATGGGGCATTACTCATAAACCACAATAGGAGAATCTCTTTCAATCAAGGCACTGGATTACAAACTAAAAACTTTACTCAGTTATAGGTGGTCATTGCTACCATGACTATAACACTTGATCAAGGTTATACTTCATTGACAATTTTCTCGGACTCTAAGATGGCATGCGACTAGTTGAATGTAAAGGCTTACTACAAACACATCTATTTATCCCACCTCATTTGCAGGGTTATGGATCTTGCCAAGCTAGTAAATCCTATTATTTTCAACCATATCTATTGGGAACACAACACCAAAGCAGATGAGCTGGCCAAAGGAGCATGCAACCTCAAGCTAGGTAATGTATACTTGCAAGTAATGGAGGCCAATAGAACTGCCACTGAGTGCTATTTCAAAATTAATTTTTATGGCCTAGCACCAACTAGAGTTGTATTTTATATTTTGACATTATTGGTTCCTACTACAAGTTGAGGCATTTGCTTCCCTGGGAACTCTATATTTGGACTGGCCTTTGCTTATCTGTTGGCTTGACTCTGTCCTTTGGACACCCTTTGGCTTGCCATTTAACATATGATAATTGCAAGATGTATCTTCTTCAACATTTTCAATAATAGATACCAACATATTTCTTTTGAAAGAATACACACACACACACACACACACACACACACACACACACACACACACACACACACACACACACACACACACACACACACACATAGTCATGTTTTCTCAAGAACCATGATTATAAGCTTTGGGGGGTTTTGTTGGGTGGGATTTTTTGACCCTCCTTTATGTCCCTTAAGGATTTTGAGTTATTTTATCATTTCTTGTTTGTTGTGTGGTGGCTTAGGTATTATTAGGGTTACAACTTGAATTCAAGAAGTCTATAGATACATAGGTGTACTAACACATTTATGACATAAAAGGAAGAACATATAGAGATACATACAATTTAAGAGAGATTTTTTTTTAATTCAAAATATTTAGAGAAGGAACATATATGAAGCATTTATTTATCTATTAAGCATATATTTTAGCATGAAAGTTCATATAAAATAGACATTGCATTACATTAGACTTTATAGTTGAAACATTATGTTATACATGATATATTATTTTCGATAAAGTTCGATCTTCCATTCCATATGTAAGAAACTTGCTTAACCCCAATAGGTCATGGAGATGACAAATCTATATAATAATTTATCCATGAGCCTAACTAGTTCAAGTTTATATATATATATATATATATATATATATATATATATATATATATATATATATCCCAACAGTTTTTCTAATCGAGATTGGTTGTTTCTATTTGAAATATTATATATTGCTCAATCCCTATCCATATATAGGGCCCAACCAGTCCAAGTCTATCCATTTATAGTTGATAAAAGGCACTTATAAATCTTCGTGTTAGGGTAAGCATGAGTATTTAACATTAAAAATAAAATCCACGTAGTGATTACGTAATCCTTATGGTGTGAAACAATGTAAAAGTGTTTGTGAATATTAGTGCTAGTGACTCTGAAAATATTATATTTGTTAGGTTGTGGAGCTAAAAGCTTCACTGATGCAAATGGTGGAGGTTTTGAGTTACAGAGTAACTGACGTCAATCAGGCCAACCGACGTCGGTCATATTCAGTGTACAGAGCAACCGGCATCGATTAGGGGTCGGTCGGCATCAGTCAGATAGGAACCAACATCGGTCATCTCCAGACAAACAGAGACCGACGTCGGTCATCTGTACATTCCATAACTGGTCTAATTTTAGACAAACAGTTAGTTTGCATGTAAAGACTAATTTTAGTCTTGAGTCTGCATTTCTAATTATTGTAATTGGGAAGTCTAATTATTATTTATATGGGATCTATTTAAGACACCCATGGGACTGTATTGTAATTAAGGACTAAAGGATTAGATCCTCAACTTGAAGGCAAGAACAACAATTGGGTTGGTTGTCTCAAGGAGTGTAAGATCAGTTGATCTGCAGGTAGCAAGATCAGGGAGATCTACATGGTAAGTAAGATCAGTTAGATCTGCAGGTGTGCAAGATCAAGGAGATCAACTTGGAGTACTTGGAGTACTTGGTGGACTAGAAGTAGGCAACAACGGTTGAGTTGATTGTCACTTTCTGGTGGAGGGAACAACTCTGTGTTTGAGTTGGTTGTAATTGATTAAGAGAGAGAACTCTTGAGGGAGAATTATTGTACACCCAAGAGGTGTGGGAAGAGTGTTAATACAAGATTGTATTATCTCTCATATTCTGTGTTGTTTTTGAATTCTAGTTACATATTACTTCTGGTTTAATTCCATGTTTAGTTGCTTATACAAAGGTAATCAAGTGTGCTCTTAAGGAGTTGGATCCTGGTAGTTGGTATCAGAGCTTGGTTCAGAGCTTGGTTCACTAACACCTTGGTTTCAGAGTGTGTTAAGTGTTTGTTGATTATAGGGCACTCACAGGGGTTTCTGTTTGAGTGGGAGTAAAGCAATGGCAGAAGAAAGTAAACTAAGAATGGAGAAATTCATTGGCAAGAATTATCAATTATGGAATTATGGAAAGAAAGGGCATGTAAAGAAAGATTGTTGGTTGGTAGAAGATCAGCATGAAGGAAATAAAGAAGCAAATGATGTAGGTATTGTTACACGGGATGCTCTTATATGTTCCTTGGATAAATTAGAATCTTGGGTTTTAGATTCTGATGCCTCTTTCCAGGCAACCCCAAATAGAGTATTTTTCCATGATTATGTCCATGGAGACTTTGGAAAGATTTATTTAGGGGTTGGTGAGCCTTGTCAAATTGTTGGCAAAGGGAAAGTGCAGCTGAAATTGTAGACTGGCAACATATGGGTGTTGAAGGATGTCATGCATGTCCCAGTCTTGAAGAGGAGTCTAATTTCTACAGGAAATTTGGGTGATGAGGGTTGTACAGTTACTCTAACAGCGGAATCTTGGAAAGTTTCCAAGGGTGCACTTGTATTAGCAAGAGGTAAGAAAGTAGGTACTCTTTATCTATCTACTTGTATTACTGATTCTCCTTCTGGTTTATCTACTTCAAATGTAGATGCAAAGATGTGGCTTTGTAGGCTTGGTCACATGAGTGAGAAGGGAATGGATGTTCTTAAGTCAAAAGGTAAGAGTTCAAATTTGAAAAGCATAGATCGAGATTTCTATAAGCATTGTATGTTTGGGAAACAAGTGAAAGTGTGGTTTCTCACAATTGGGTCAACAAAGAAGAAGCACAAGTTGGAGCTTGTTCACACAAGTGTGTGGAGACTAGCTCAGGGAGCTTCTATTGGAGGATCACAATGTTATGTTTCTGATGATGCTACAAGAAAGGATTGGGTTTATTGCATAAAGAGGAAATTTGATATTTTTGACATATTTAAGAACTGGAAAGCCTTGGTTTTCAAGGAGAAGATGATGGACATATATTAGCTCAAGAGGCTGAATAATTCTAAGTAGGGCAATGTTGATTTGGACAAGTTTATGATCCAAAATGAGCTCATGGGTAAAAATAATCACTCACAGGAAAACACAGTTACCGACGTCGATCAAGTCAGAACTGACGTCGAACAGGCAAGAACTGACGTCAGTCTGGTGGAGACCAAAGTCGATGATGTCAGGCAGGTGGACACTGATGTCGGTCAGGGAACTGACGTTGGAGATCAGGTGGACACTAATGTCAGGTAGAGAACTGACATCGACAGTCAAGTCGGTCACATGGAACTGATGTCGGTCGGATGCAGACTGAGAGATGATCGGGATCGGTCATTGTTAGAATGAATTTTGGGTGGACAGCAAGCTGTCAAGGAGTCTCAAATGCCCATGTGGAGGTTTGAAGGGGTAAGTAAGCCTCAAATTAATTATTCCCCTTCTTTATACTACTTGTTGCTCACTGATGGTGGAAAACTAGGAAGTTTTGAAGAGGTAATGCAAGTAAAATCCAAGAAACAGTGGGAGCATGGCATGAATGAGGAAATTGATTCCTTGGAAGAGAACCAAACATGGGATTTGGTAGAGTTGCCAGCCAGGATGAAAGCACTGAAAGATGAATGGATTTATAGGTTAAAGAAAGGAGAGAATGGACAGGTGAGACAAAAGGCCAGGTTATATGGTCTTGAGCAAGCTACAGGACAATGGTGTTTAAGGTTTGACAGGTGTATGACAAAGCATGGCTTTAGTCAATGTCAATGTGACCATTGTGTTTATTTTACTAGGTTGGATAATATTAGTTACATTATCCTGTTACTGTATGTAATGTATATGCTTGTTGTAGGGTCACACATCCAGGAAATTGTTGAGCTAAAGGTAAAATTAGCTCACATGTTTGCCATGAAGGATTTAGGTGCAGCAAAGAAAATCCTTGGCATGAGTATTTATAGAGACAGGGAAAGTCACAGGTTGATTTTGTCTCCAGAGGATTATGTGAATAAGGTAGTGGAGAGGTTCAATATGTAGGATGCAGAACCGGTTAGCACACCTATGGTTGGATAGTTCACAGAATAGTGTCTTAAATCACATGATGAGGTTGAGTACATGAGTACTAGACCTGATATTGCCCAAGCAGTGGGAGTTGTCAGCAAGTTTATGGTCAATCCAGGAAAGGAGCACTGGAAAGTAGTTCAGTGGATTCTCAGGTATTTGAGAGGGACCAGTAGCAGGTGTTCATGCTATGCAAGGTCAAGCACTTCTCTACATGGGTATGTAGATTTAGATATGGCAGGTTACTTGGATGATAGGAAAAGCACCACAGGATATGTGTTCACTGTTGTTGGAACGGTGGTTAGCTAGATTTCAGAGTTGCATAAGGTTGTTGCAGTCACAGAGGCTAGCAAGGAAATGATATGGATGACTTGGTTCATGGAAGAGTTGGGAAAAGAGCAAGAGAGTTGCAGATTGTACAGTGATAGTCAAAGAGCAATTCATTTTGCAAAGGATTCAACCTTTCATTCAAGAACCATACAACTTAGGTACCACTTCATTAAACAGGTATTGGAGGATGGTGAGTTGAAGCTAGAATAGATCCATACAGATAAGAACCCTCCATATATGTTAACAAAGCCGGGAACAAAGGAGAAGTTGAATCTTCATTCAACTTATGTTGGTCTTCAAGATTAAACTTGAAGAGGGATACAAGCCAAGAAACAAAATTAGATGATGTACAGGTGCAGTTGTTTATCTCCAAGTAGGAGATTGTTAGGTTGTGGAGCTAAAAGCTTCACTGATGCAAATGGTGGAGGTTGCTGAGTTATAGAGTAACTGACGTCAGCCAGGCCAACCGACATCGGTCATATTCAGTGTACAGAGCAACCGTCATCGATTAGGGGTCGGCCGGCATCGGTCAAATAGGAATCAACGTCGGTCATCTCCAGATAGACAGAGATCGACGTCGATCGTCTGTGTGTTCTAGAACTGGTCTAATTTTAGAAAGACAATCAGTTTGCATGTAAAGACTAATTTTAGTCTTGAGTCTGCATTTCTAATTATTTTAATTGGTAAGTCTAATTATTGTTTGTATGGGATCTATTTAAGAGACCCATGGAGCTGTATTGTAATTAAGGACTAAAGGATTAGATCCTCAACTTGAAGGCAAGAACAATAATTGGGTTGGTTGTCTCAAGGAGTGTAAGATCAGTTGATCTACAGGTAGCAAGATTAGGGAGATCTATATGGTAAGTAAGATCAATTAGATCTGTAGGTGTGCAAGATCAAGGAGATCTACTTGGAGTACTTGGAGTACTTGGTGGACTGGAAGTAGGCAACAACGGTTGAGTTGATTGTCACTTACTGGTGGAGGGACCAAATATGTGTTTGAGTTGGTTGTAATTGATTGAGAGAGAAATCTTGAGGGAGAATTACTATACGCCCAAGAGGTGTGGGAAGAGTATGATTTCTTCATTGTATTTCCTTCTGGAAGAGTGTTAATACAAGATTGTATTGTCTCTCATATTCTGTGTTGTTTCTGAATTCTAGTTACATATTACTTATGGTTTAATTATGTGTTTAGTTTCTTATACAAAGGTAATCAAGTGTGCTCTTAAGGAGTTGGATCCTAACAATATTTTATCATGGCCATGATTTTGTTGGAGAAAGTGTCATTGGATAGTTTTGGAGTCAAAAAAGGTTGAAAACATGGGGAATCACCGGTGGCCCAAAATGGTGGTGAACAAGGTGTTAGATTGGAGGAAGAAGACGTGGATGAAGCAAAACATCAAGTAGCTGGGAAAATGGGACATTAAGTTACATGAGTGCCCTAACTCCAAAGAGGAAATAAAAAAGTTTGTGTTAGAAAAATTTAGGACTGCCATGTGGACAAATCAAATTGGGCGTAAAAAAATGCATTATATCAAAGAGTTCAATCCCACCTGGGAGCATGGGGATAAAGCATACCTAAGTGCCGAACTTAAAGGTAAAGCTAGGCTCTTAGTGGCACAATTGAGGACTGGTTCACACCATCTTAGGTGTGAAACTAGTAGATGGACAGTTCCCAAGGAAAGATGGGAAGATAGGACTTGCATTTTTTGCAGTGATAGAGTCATTGAAACTGAACGACACTTCATTAGGGAGTGTGATGCGTACAATGATATCCATATGCAACAGGATAACAATGTGAATGTGGGCAGTTTTAGTAAGTTATTTGAGGAAGAGAGGCTACACAACACGACCTGACTATTGGTAAAGATTCATAGGAGGCGAGATGACATCAAAAGGAATTTGAAGAACTTCTAATGGTCTTGACACTTGGTCCCATAGACTATTTGGTCTCATGGATATTATTAAAACTCATTCATTCATTCATTCAAAATAGTCTTTTCCATGAAAGTATTTCTATGTGTAGCTATTCAAGGATGATTTCTTGTATGCCTTATACACGTGGCAGCTTCTATCATGTTTTTTTGGGATAAAGGAGGCGAGGATAGCTAAATGTCTGCTCAAAGGAGACAATGGAGGGTAAGGGGCCCCACACTAAATGATAAGTATTCAGATTCTTTGGTAGTGCCACAACGTGTAGATTGATAATTTATAATAAAGAAATCAAAATCAATGTAACTAAATGATAATGGGTATTTGGAACAATGGAAGGTAAAGGGTCCCGTAATAAATGATAGTATTCATATTCTTTATTTTAGTATGATACTGCATAGATTGATACATTTTTTATAATTTTAATGGACTTTCAAATTTGTCAATCATTGTTCACACACTTTAGCGTGTAGGATATTTTATGGTCATTAAGATTTTATAAATTAATGATGTGTAATTCTATTGTCAAAGTCTGATTTGTGTTTTTCAATTCATATTTATGCTAACTATCAAAATCTTAAAGAATTCTTATCCATAAATTATTGAAGTTCTTTTTACCATAGTTTTAATTTTGAAAGTTAGTGATTTAGGGTCCAACATTATATTAATGAAACAATCCACTACTATATTGGTGAAATGACAACTTGACCAACATATCTTGAAAGTTAGATCATCCCACTACCATATCTTTGATTCTCTATATTCAAGATTGTACTTTGACAAATTCAAAAAGTAATATAAATTTAAGAGAAAATTAATTTAACTTGTTCTTAATGATAGGTAATTTTCAATATCATTATTTATATAATTGTAAGTTTCATGGTGAGGGTTAAAGGCATTTTTAGTTTGAAATGAGATAATAACTTCCAATTTTTCTTAGCATATTTAGTTATGCAATTTTAATATTCTTCATCTAAACATAATACTAGAAAAAACCTACACATTTATAATCCCAATTCCCTTCTCCATGCTCCTCATTCATTTCTTTTGCAAGGGATGGTTGATATTCGACCTTGTTCAATATAAATATTATATTAGAATAATTATTTTAACTACATCAATATGCACTATGCTAGAAAATAAATTGTGTACAAGAGAGGAATTAATTTTAGCAATTTAATTGTAAAATTGGAGAAGATTGAAGTTTATTTTATTAAGTTTGTATTTATGTATGGGTATAATGTTTATTAGGGTTTTATTTATGTGTATGGTTTTAATTTTTACCGCCTTGTTTGTAGATGCCTATCTCACTACATTTATGATGATTTTTGGATATATTTAACATTAATAGCCTTAATTTTGTCTCGTTATTAGGGTGGCTTAGCCTTAAAGTATGGTTTAAATCTCACATAATGCAATTATTGTTATAGAAGGTGGAGAGCATGGTATTGAAATAAGCACAAGAATTTGTTCTAAAAGTGTACGTCGAGGTAATAAATATAAACATTCCCATCAATTTGTTGATGTTCTCGTAGCATTCAATGTTGTAGATTCTATTTGTAACTGGGATGAAAACATTAGTCTGATAGCTTAATTTATTGGATATTATATCTTATATGAGCAATTTATTACAACTTGGGTTAAATATGCATAGCAACCTTTCTTAATTAAGATTTTCAAGGTCAGAAATATAACCAATGGGGTTTTTCCTTTTTTGTTTAAATCACAATGTGTCCAAGTATTGCATACAATTCTAGTTGTTGTTTGATGGTGTTATCTTTCTAGGCACATGACTTTGTCATATCAGAACAAGGCACTCATAAAGTTATCATGGGGGTTGAATTTCTCGACATGTTAGTTACGGGCCCTTTTAAAAGAAATTTATAAATCCTTGAATCATCTTTTCTATCATGAGATACACCGATTTGACTCGACCTAACCCATAAGATGCCTTCCATTAAGATTGATCTCACCAAAGATCTAAAGGTGACAATTGGCATTCTAGTCAATAGACATCAATTTTCCCATTTAATAGTTTACATCAATTTTTGAAATACATGTTTCCATTCCTATTCTTTATACCTCAAGTTACATGATGTTCCTTTATTGGTTCTTCTAAATAACATTCCAGTTTTGACACCTAAAATAACATTCGAGAAGTAAAATAGTTGCACCACCATCAGTTGAAAAAATATTGCAGTAATAAATAAAAAGCCCAAACCTAGGGTAACATTCGATATCACTAAACTACTACAACAAGTTTAAAATTCATTTGAAAATGTATCATCTCTGACCTAGTCGATGCAACAAATCCAAACTTTGGTTGCTATGAATACTCAAAATATTATTCCAACATAGAGAAAAGAAACAATGTAATTTCCATATGATCATTCCTTTCATTTACTTAGAGGCCTTGTATCCCATCTCATATTGATGATGAATCTCCTTGGGGGGAATAATGGCCTAGAAAAACAATGACTAGTCCATTTCTCTCAACAATGTTTTGTAGGCTAGTCAATATAATACAAACTTAGTAATTAGTTTGTAGATCTAACTAAGTCTATGGATGATCAAGGGGAAATTTCATGGAGGATTCCTCTACATGGATTTCCTCTCATGGAATGTGTGTGCCTTAATATAACTTTAAATAAAAAATTCATTTAGATCTGCTTTCTAATGGTTTAGTGCTTTTGATGTGACTTTTCCACAAGCCTAAATTAGATTCTCTGGCTTCATGCTTGAAGCTATATTCATGCTTGAATATATATTAAAATGATTTTTTCTTAATGTGTTTCATTTTAACATAAATTCCAATGAGGAGGGCCAAGACAATATTACCGTTTTACTCTCTTCAGCTCAAACTACTATTTTTATTTATTGGGGTCAAGACCTTATGCAAAATGACTTGGGGGATAAATCTTGATATTGGATGTTAGGATTTAGGGTTATAAAATGTTTATATGCCGAATGATGACATCAAGCATGTAGAGTTATGGTTATGGGTTCTTGATAATCTTCCCCCTACCAACTAGATTATTTGTAGTTATTTATGAGAAGAAAATTAAAAATTGCATAAATTTTGGAAGTAAGATGGGAAACCCTAATGGTACACTAGGGTTTATAGTCAAAATGTTTGACGTAAGTGAGGTTCACCAAATGATTTAGCTTTTAATGGGATTAAGGAATATAAAACCCTAGTTTGCTAAAGTGTTTGAATAATAAATGAGGGAATATTGTGCAATAATTACACTCTTTGATTTGTAAAATAATTGACTTTTTTTATTATTCTATAAATAGAAAATGAACTATAAGATATGTACCTAGCTATAAATTGAATGACAGGTATGAGTGACAGGTTGTAATTTGGTACTAAAGCTATGTAGAGTGTCTTGAACTATAAACAAGATTCAAAAACCCTCTTAGATAATAGCACAGTTTTTTGGACAATAGTGCATCATGCCAGTGTCCTCTAGGGCATGGTAGAATCCTTTTGTAATAAGGGACAATGACTTTCTAGATGTACCTTCCCCTAGTTTTGGGGAGTTTATGCATGTGTGCATGGATGTTGGTTCATTATATGTTCCCCGTTTTGACTGATTTTAATGCCAAACCCTAGGTCTCCATGTTTGTTAGGGTCTTTGAGGAGCACAAGTAAAAAAAGAGTGGTGTTAGTAGGGTAGGTTAGACATGACCTCAACACTCCATGTGTTGAGCATCACCTTCATACCAATACCTCAAAAGGGGATCAAGCATGATGTAGTTCTCTCAATTATAAGTGCTAGTACAAGTGCAGGTGAATACCAATATGAGTGTCAGTTTGAGTACTTTGAGTGTGAATTCAGACTGTAAATCTAAGTAATCTAAGCTCTAGGCTATTCTAGATTGGTGTATGCAAAAGTATGGTAGAATAGGGATCAATGACCTTGATTTGCACCACTATTGTTGAGTTTGTTTATGAGTGTTTTCATCTAATTTCTATCTAGTGAATAAGTGAATGAAAGTGGTCTATATATAGTGTTTTCAAGTCTGTCAAGATGTGAAATTGGTCTAGGCTGACCCTAGAATTTCTTTGAGAAATGGAAAGATATACGCTGGATGAGTAAGGAGCTAAGGGACACTAACATAGTCCCTATATTAATAGCATTGTGTGCTAGTGTCCAGAGGGTTGTGCTAATGTACATGTGGTAGAAGTTGGTGAATAGAGGGCATGGATGCCTATGGGATGGCTTAGTGCTACTTTTAGTATGTCTAGGAATGGTTTAGACCTACACAATAGCTGGAAAAAGATCAAAAGGGGCCCTAAGATAGGTTTAGGGATAAGCTAAGGATAGGGTGGTCTCAAATGACACTCATTGCACTAAAATAAAAATTTAGATGACTACACATATCAAACTAATTTTTATTAACATTAGTTCTAATTTTTTAACAAAGTTACATACCATATCAAACTAGTTTTTACTAATATTAGTTATATTTTTAACAATGTTACATAGCAGACTATTTTTTATTTTAAAAAAATATTGAATTACAATGTTATTGTAGTTTGGAAAGGCATGGAATGGGCTCAAACTTATAGACACAGGGTTATTTTTTCTCCATATTTATTTGAGAATTCCTATAATATAATTTACATTAGTAAATTAACTCTAATTTATGTCACCTTTTACATCAAAAATATGCTGAATAATAATAATAATAATAATAATAATAATAATAATAATAATAATAATAATAATAATAATAATAATAATAATAACTTCTCCAACTAATGTTTTAGGTGATACGAATTGTGCCAATTTTTTTTATGCTAACCAATAATGCATTTTTAGCTATAATTTTCAATGAATTATTTTGAAAAAAAAAATGACACAATGTGCATCATACATTGTAAAATATTTTCCAAAAAAAAATCATTTTATTTTATTTTATTAGTGGTAGAAATTCTACATCATGATAAGTGTTGGAATGTGCCACCATTGTTTATGTAAGCTTCGATAATTTCATTAAACCCACATGGTTAACATTATGTCAAAGGTTATTTTTTATTTTCAATAGATTTAATATTTCAATCAATTTATTTTTATTAATATATATATATATATATATATATATATATATATATATATATATATATATATATATATTCGTAAAATAGACAATAATACCAAATTATATAAAGAATACAATTATATTGGATGATATTTGTTTTAAATATTTAACACTTTAAAAATAATTGTATAATAAGTTTTTTTAATCAAAATTATTAAATAAAATCAATAATTACGTATTACAAAATAAGTTATAAAAGATAAAATATTTGTTTTTATGACTTATCAAATTAGTTATTTTAAAATCCATTGTGAACAATAAAAAATAGTAAATATATAAAATATTCACATCTATCCTCATACAAATAGATGGAAAATCATTAAACATTATTATATAATTTTTTTTGAAAGTGTACATACCACAACAACAAAATAATATAATCTTATTGGTCCATTCCGTGTTGGTCTGATTTCTCATGCCTTGATTGTTGATTATCATATATATATCCTAATCGATTTTAAAACATATAACACAATACATAACAAAAGTCATGGCCCTCATCTACAAAATAAGAATTTTTTATATTGAATCTTCTTTTACAGATGAGGATCCTTGTGTGTGTGTGTGTGTGTGTGTGTGAATGTGAGTGAGAGAGAGAGAGTAACATCCCCATTGGGATCCACTTAGAAACATGTGAATTTAATTAATTTATTTAAACAACATATCATTTTATTAGACTTCACCATGAGAATTAAATTAGTGATCCAAATAAAACATTCAAAATAAGCTAACTATAAAATAAGCATGTGACATCTATCTATCACTAATAATATCATCATGTGAACACATCATAATTGAATATAAAAAGTAATTATAGATATCCATCCACAATTGGTATAAACATACAACCACTAATTTTAATGTACAATAAGTAAATAATTACATCTCATCAAAATAATGTCTCAATATTAATAAATACAATATAATGTACAAGATACAATATTCCATGGAGCATGAGTTCCCCGAACTCCAGTATCTATGGTAATCTCAAGTGTCATCTCCAATGAAGTACTATTGTGAGGAGGGAGAGCATCATTCAAGTGCTTTTTTACACCAACCATGGATCATCAATCTCCCACACAATCCCCCATCAGGGAATGGCCCTCCCTTCACAGATGAGTAGATAGTGACGGTGTGAGAATATAAAGATATAAGATAGTACTTATATGATGTATGATTTCTAAGAACATGCAGTGTACCATAAAAAAATTCATTCTAACATGATATCGTACAAACATGTAAATCATACACATGAAATTATAATGTCTAACTAACATTACTTTGACCAAAATTTTCAATAGTTATTGATCTCTAGGATCAGTCAATTTCATATACACCACTTGATCGGATTACCTTCATCTGGTATTGTGATTTTAGTAAGCTAATGAATTTCATCTTACTACTTTCTCAGTACTAGCAATGTGAGATTTGATTAACATAAATATAACCAACATATTCATACAAATTATTTTCTACTAGCAAGAGTAAAACATGCTAAACACATGAATAATCAAAATGCATACATTTAGTCCATCAAATATGTAAATGAATATTTACAGTATCATTTATCACATAAATAATAAGCAAACAAATATAGTTTATACCAACTAGGTATAATCTATGTTTAGACTACATAATCTAATCTCTATAAGTAGATTCCAATATATAGTACAAGTAGTAATAGTTCACAGTCCACCATTTTTATGGATACACTACTTACTTTTAAGCAGCTAGTCATAATATTTATAGAGAATCAGATACTCATAAACTAATTATAACATAATCTTTTATTTAAATAACTCATTCCATTTCTAAGAGACTATGTTTATATAGTTATAGTTTCTGATCCCTCAAAAACCTTATGGCAGTTTATTTTAACCATCCATTTAGCTGCAAGTATAGTCATAAGAACCAATACACTTATATATGTAATATTTTCGTATGACTACTTAATTCTATGTATAAATATGTTTCTTATATATAAATAGTTTTACAACATAATATGTATCATATATAAGCATACAAATGATATATAAATACTATATCAATGGTTATTTATATTTCTTAATTAAGAACTCCATATGATTTCAACAATCATTATAACTTTCATGTTCACAAAATATATTGATGATCTTTATAAGATAAGGGTTTCAATAACATAATTCTCCTTCATATTTTTTATCCCTAACTAAATAGATTTTCATCTTGATATATTCACTATATATATATATATATCATAAGTTCTCAAGACAACATGATCTTTCATATTATGGTTTTCATATATAAGTATTCGAAAACATACAAATTGATCTTATATGATACACAAAAGTTCCATCAAGTATACAAATATACATACCACTAAAATTATATGACATAATACTAGTCTGAATCTATGTTTATTGGAATACATCCATATATGTATGTATGTATGTATGTATGTATGTATAAACCCTTGTACATATTAGTATACTCATGGTATGTATCACACACAAGTTTAAAATGGAACAATATACAATATTCAAACCAATAATTCTCAATAAGTATCTATGGTTTATGCTACAGTATGCTAATCATTTACAATACATATAGTCCATAAATTTACTAACTATTAATGAAAAAATCATAGCGTCTACCAACCATTAACCACTAGATCAATATTTAGTAATATATTGAGAGTTACATTATCTAGTAATACTAGTATACTTATGAACGAAGAGTTTATATTTAGCATATCAAGTTGAGAGGATACAATCAATGTGGTATTTAATATAGCCCTTATTACAAACGAATTCATATATATATATATATATATATATATATTATCATAGGTATTTATGTTAATGTCATTATAGTGTTACATGTTATATGAAGGAATAACTATGTAGTAATACAACGATGGAGTTACTATATATATATTAGTCATTGTACTTATTAATACCACTATGCATACCAAAAATCTTCATATATATGTGTGTGTGTGTGTACACACACACACACACACAAACCCCATAATCCCATATATATGCGACTAATATATGCTCCTAGATAATACCAAAAGTTTTCTTTTATTTTTTTGGTCAGTTATATATGATAACTAAAAGTCAATTTGCTATAATATACATACTCAAATCGCCCTCCCTTACTATGTTTATATAAATATTCTATTTTCAAAAGGTTTATAAGTTGTAGATCGTTGTGTGTACATATTCATGGTTTAGTAAATTTATATACAGATAATTGTATATACATATAGTTAATTTATATACATATTCTACCATCCTCTCTTATGTATGAATCATTGTTTTCTATGCATGAGAAAACATGAAGTAGATCGTTGTATATATCTATCAAATTTGTTGCTAGTTTTTTGCTCGCTCATGGTTTAAATAGATTCATTGCTAGTTGGAACACAGTTCTAGTTCGTTGTTTTTCCCCTTAAATGGATTTGCTCATAGATTAAATAGACCAAACCTAGTGTGATAATTACATAATTCACTGCTAGTTCGTTGTGTATTAATGAAGATAATGAGATAGTTCGTTGCTCATTCATAGTTATTTGGTTGGTTTGTCATTCATTTGTATTATATGGATCAATAGTATATATATCAGATCGTTTATATTATATCCCTAGTTTACCATATATATATTCAATTCATTATAACTTATGTAGTGAGAAAATATATATATATATATATATATATATATATATATATATATATATATATATATATATATATATATATATATATATTTCTCACTACATAAGTAGATCGCCACACTTGTATATCACCACATATATATTATTTAATTTGAAAGTTTATGTAAATTGATGTAATTAACATGCTAAACAATCTGAATAACATTGTATGCTCTGCTTAATATGTAAGTAATAGGCTTAACCGATTTGAATAATATGAAAATCTATGTAAAGAGTGTGGATAGACACATACCCATGATTCTCAAATTTGTGCACTCTTTTTTTTGTCACTCTCTTCTCTTTGCTCTCCTCCCTTCTTCTCCCCTTAATCTTCATGTATACTACACCTTTTCTTTGTCACACTCCTTTTTTTTTTCCTTCTCCCCTTTCATGAAAAAGATTATCTCTTTAAAGCTTGTTCCTTTCTTTTTAAAGTTTACCCTTCTCCATTAATGCTTGCCTTTCTTTCTTTTTTTTTCCTTTTATTCACTGATTTTTCTTTTTTTCCAAAATATATATTTACTAATTATAAAAAAAAGGTTTTTATTTATTTATTTTATTTTTTTGTTTTCTTTCCTAATTATATTTTTCAAATAACTTAATAATAATATGTCTTAATAATCATAGGGACTTGACCAATTTAAGGTCAATTATTATCTTTTTTAAATCAAATGGTAAATAACATGTTATTATCCAAATCTGAATTATAACAATGTATTCATTGTTATCACTATGTTATCTAGGTAATCTATGTCCTTTTATTATCTAGACCTATTAAGGCATTTAAGCCAAATAATGATATTTTTTAATATCATAAAGATAACTGGTTAATCATTTCAGAGACATGTGGGTTAGTTCACATATGACTATTAAAATGAACTAACACACACACATATATAATTATTTAAATGCAAATAACATAAATAACGTACTAATGTTATGTTCAACTCAATCAATGCATAAACTATTATCTAAATTTAACATCATAAAAAATGCACTCATGCTAACAATTTAAACCATACATCTGATATGTACTATTTAATGTAATGTATGTAGGGTTCTAGCCATTCTTCTGTCATTCCCTAACATATCCATCTATGCCACACTCTCTGATGATGCTCTCCCTTCATCATGCTTTGAGGGATGAATCTCTCTTGCATCTAACTCACGACAAGTAGGTAGTTAGTCCATAACATCATGAGATGTATATCACAAAATACTACTGAATAACAAATCAAAATAATCATAACATAAAAATATACCATACAACTAAACTCATAGTAATGCAATCATGTAATCCAAGCAACATTCAACTATCCCATAACAACATATAACTCATAGCTTAGTTAATAATGACCAAATCAAACTACTAACTATAAATATCCATGGATAATCAAGTAACTGCTTAGTGAGGAATTAGGATGTAACACACACACACACACACACACACACACACACACACACACACATGTGTGTGTGTGTGTGTGCGTGATTTATTTTCTACTTAGAAAGGATATATGTAATGTTTTTTTTTTACTTATTTTTTACACATACCTCAATATTACTATGATCACTTGTTAAGAAAACATTATTGCTACAATTTAGTTTTCAAAAATTCTAATTAGAAGTCCACAAATAATAATTCCTAATATAGAAATAAAAACCAATGTAAATTGGTTGTTATTGTTTATATTATGTGTAGTAGAATGTTAATTCGACCATTGCCTACCACTTTGTCATTACGGTCAACCCAGGAATTTAAAGTTAACCTTGTCTATCAAAAAAAATTGTTGATGATTAATTATTATAGGGACCTATCAATTATAATTTTTTTATACAAATTTTCATGTTAAGAGTGATTTTTTGATTCTGGCAACAATTCTGGTGATAATTCGGGTGACGGTTCTACCCCAATTTATGATGGAACTTTCGGGAGCCATAAAATTTGCACCATATCTCCGATTGACTCCCCGTTTGAATCGTTGGAAAGATAATAATGCGATGAGATGGAATTAGATCTTCTATATAGGTTTTAACCCTCAAAAACTCAATAGAAGTGCCCCAAATTTTAATTTTAGTAGTGCAATCTAAAAATAGTAAGTTTTTAAAAATAATAATTTCTCGAATTATGTATTGTTGTAAATCATGGAAGTCAAACCACTTAATCTCCCTCAAGATTGGTGACCTTTCACATCCTCCTCTTACCTTCAAAATGTGCATAAATGAAGATGTAAATTGAAATGAAAATCAGACATCTCTTCCTAGAGATAAGCATATGGTTGTATTTGCAATATTGAGTAATAAAACATCTCTTCTCAAAGAAATCATTGTTATTATGTTCTTGAAATATATGTCAATCAAAACTTCTAAGTTTTGGATCATTTTTATTCTCATAAATATTTACATTCGTTATATTTCTATATATTTAAATGAATAGATACTCGAAAAATCTATGGTTTACTAATTTTTAAGCCTATAAAATATATGGTCGATTACCAATCATATACAATCCAAAACAAAAAAAGGTTACATCCTGTTGATTTCCATGCTTGATTACATAAGCATGAATATTTGATAAGGTTAACTCAAATATATGCTTAGAAAGGGAAGTGACTTTTCTTGGTAGGTGTAAAAAGTGTTATATCAAAGTTGTAATGTTTATAATAAAAATTACATCCAGAGCTACAAATGAAACTTGTATTGTATACATAGTCACCTTATGTTGGTATAGGGGCATTTATTAGTCCTCAAATTATATTATTTTAAGTTGTTCAACTGTCTTTGTTGATTATTAGTTCATATTAGGAATTTATTAGTTTTAGCTTTTCTAGTTGTTTCTTGTTGTGTTTTCATTATTTTTAACTCTCCTCTATTTTACTCTCTTCCCCATTTTCCCCTTATATTTTGGTGTTTTGCCAAAACCATATGTATGTATGTATGTATGTATGTATGTATGTATGTATGTATGTATGTATGTATGGTCGTATTTTCCTAGAACCACGACTGTAAGGGTTTGGGGGCTTTTGTTGGGTGGGCCCTTTTGATCCTCCTTTATGCCCCCCAAATTTTTTGAGTCATTTTATCATTTCTTTTGCTTATTGTGTGGTGGCTTAGGTTTCATTACAGTTATAATTTAAATTCAAGAAATCTATAGATACATAGGTGAAATAGTATATTTGGGACATGAAATGAAGAACATATAGAGATACATACTGTTTAAGAGAGCTTCTTTGTGAATTCAAAATATCTAGAGAAGGAAAATATTGGAAACATTTATTTATTTATTTACGCAACATCTATTCTAGCAGGAAAGTTCATATAAAGTAGAGATTGCATTACATTGGACTTTCTAGTTCAAGCATTGCATTATACATGGTATGTTATTTTCGATAAAGTTGGATCTTCCATTCCATATGTAGGAAACTTGTTTAACCCCAATGGATCCTAGATGGGACAAATTTATAGAGTATTTTATTTGTGAGCCTAGCTTGTCGAAGTCTATATATATCTCCCAACAGTTCTTTCAGCTGAGACTAGGTTTTTTTGTTTGAAATAATATATATTGTGTAGTTTCTATCCATGTATATAGGGCCTAGCCTGTCCAAGTCTATATAGTTCCAACATAGAATAGATATGGGTCCCCATCTAATGTAGAAATGGTCTTAGGTATATGGGTTGGGTTGGGGTCCCATTCGACATAATTTAAATTCTTTTCCAGATGACTTTCACAATTTAATAGCCTTGGTTCCTTTGAGATTATATCATTTTTATCATTCAGAATATTGGAACTTGAGAAAACCCAAACTATTGAGGGGTTAAATTTTAATAAATATTTATTTATCAATTGAATATAAAAAATATTTTTTAATTGAATATGAAAGTGTCTTATTTGAATTTTAAATACATGATACGTTGTAGGTCATAATTAAAAATGTGAAGTTTTTTATCTAAATTTTAAATAGTTACAAATATGTTATGACAAGAGCAAGAGCAAGTGGAAGATATTTTTTTAATCCCACCTTATCGTAAGAATAAATATACTTAAATATGCTAATCTCTTCTTGTAAAAGCATCTCATAATAGAATGTTTGTTGCACTTATGTTTCTCTTATACCATTCAATTCATATATAACATTACTTTTTTTTTTCTTCCTATTTTCTTTTTGATAAAATAGAGTTTATGATTTTATTATAAATACAACATATATAAGACTATAAAAAGAAGGTGGTAGCAGAGAACACACTAACAAGACCAAGATTAAAGTCAAAAAGACCCAAAACTACAACAACAATTTTATGCAATATACAATATCTTCAATTTATTATTTGGTTACATCTCTTGAGTCTATACAAGCATAGTCAACTTGAGTAAGATTAATGATGAAGAAAATTATTTATAACAAAGTAAATATTTTTATTTATGTTTGAAATTTTGAATGGGATGTATGTAAGAACAAAGGCCACATACTGATTTCGTAATCCTTTGATATTATCTTAATGGTATGAAACCATGTAAAAGTGGTCATAACTCTCGAGAATATCATAAGTCTTCCAAGGAAAATATTATCTGGCTTGTACAATGAAACAAAATTTCTTTGGATTTGTATTTTATTCCATTGTGATTGTGTTAAGTGGGTGTGGGCCACAGAATGAGATACGCGAAAGAGACAGACAGAGAGTGGCCTTCTCTCTTCTATGGAAAATAGATCATGGAGTGCACAGTTAGCGACGTTACTACATCTGATGTAAATTTAGGGATTACAGACTAGAGCTGTTCTTACTGTGCAAAAGGATGATTTACTGTATGTATTATACACATGTCAGCTTCAACCGTGCTTTTTGGATAAAGGCTATTGGTTAAATGGGAAAAAAGTGAGGATAACAAAATGTTCACTGTAGTAAGGGGCCTCGTAATATAAGATAGTTTTTAGATTCTTTTCCCTCTGGTTGTATGACAACATGTAGATTGATACATTTTTAATAATTCTAATGTAGCTTCAAATTTTCCAACCACTATTCACACACTTTAATATGTGGGATATTTTATGGTCAACAAGATTTTATAAATTAATGTCGTGTAATCTTGCTATCAAAGTCTGATTTATGTTTTCAAGCATGGGATGGCTTTCAATTCATATTCATGCCTTTCCTACTACGCAATAAGGTCTTTTAACATTTTCTCTTGACTCACAAATGATTGATTGAGACATGGTAAGTCAAGATGGTGATGGTCAAGATCTTGAAGAATTCTTCTCTACAATTTTTTGGCATTCTTTTCACTATGATTATTAAAATTTTGAAGAATCCCTGTCCATAAGCTATTGGAATTCTTTTCATCATAACTTCTTTTTTGAATTGGTGAAATGACAACAATCCACTAGCATATTAATGAAATGACAACTTGAGTATCATATTTTAAAAGTTCAAACTATTCTATTACCATATCTTTGATTGTGTTTTATTCAAGATTGTTCTTTGACAAATTCAAAAAGTAATAAGTTCAAGAGAAAATTAATAGCTTGTTTTTAATGATATATAATTTTCAATATTACTATATATGCAATTTTAAGACTCATGGTGAGGGTTACAACATTTTTAGTTTGAAACGAGACTATAAATTTCAATTTTTTCTAGCATCTTTAGTTGTGCAAAGAAATTTTTCTAATATTTTTTTATCTAAACACAATACTTAAAAAAACCTACAAATTTACAATTCTAATTGCCTTCTCCATGCTCATAATTTACTTATTTTATAAGGGTTTATATTCGACCTTGTTCAATATAAATATTATATTAAAATAGGTTTTTTAACTACTTCAATATGCGATATGCTAAAAAACAAATTGTGTACAAGAGGGGAATCAATTTTAAAATAGGAGAAGATTGAAGTTCAATTTATTAGGGTTTTATTTATGTATGGTTATAATGTTTATTAGGATTTTATTTATATGTATGGTTATAATGTTTATTGCCTTGTTTGTAGTTGCCTATCCCACTACATTTATGATGATTTTTAGATCTATTTAATATTAATAGCCTTAATATTATCTTGTTATTAGGGTAGCTTAGCATTAAAGTATGGTTAAATCTCACATAATGTAATTATTATTTTACAATGTGGAGAGCATGTTGTTAAATTAAACACCCAAATTCATTCTAAAAGTGTATGTCGAGGTAAGAAATATAAACATTCTTATCAATTTATTAATGTGCTTGTAGCATTCAATGTTTTAGATTTTATTTGTAAATGGTATGAAAACACTAGTTTGATATCTTACATTATTGGAGCCTATTTATATCTTATATGATCAATTTGTTACAACTCGGGTTAAGTATGCATATCAACCTTTTTTAATTAAGATTTTGATGTCAAAAATATAACAAATGAGGTTTTTCCTTTATTTTTTTTGTTTAATCACAATATGTCCAAGCATTGCATCCAATTCTAGTTGTTGGTTCATACATAATGCATTGATGGTGTTATCTTTCTAGACTTGTGACTTTGTCGAATCTGAATAGGATACTCACAAAGTTCTCATGGGGGTTGGATTCCTCAGCATATTAGTTCTATTGTGGGCCCTTTTGGATGAAATTTCTAAACCCTTGGGTCATCTTTTCTATCATGAGCTAAACTAATTTGACTTTTCTTGGCCTATAAGATAACCTCCATTGAGATTAATCTCACCAAAGATCTAAAGGTGACAATTGGAATTCTAGTCAACATACATCAATTTTCTCATTTAATAATTTACATAAATTTTTGAAATACATATTTCCATTCCTAGTCTTTAGATCTCAAGTTACATGATTTTCCTTTATTGGTTCTTCTAGATAACACTCCAATTTTGACCCTAAATTAGCATTCGGGAAGTAAAATAGTTGTACCACCATTAGTTGAAAAAATCTTGCGCTAATGAATAAAAACCCAAATCTTGGGGAAACATTCCCTATACCTAAAATACTACAACAAGTCTACAATTAATTTGAAAATGTTTCTTTTCCAACTCAGTCAATCCATTAAATCTGAACTCTGGTCACTATGAATACTCAAAATATTCTTCCAACATAGAAAATATAAAGAGTGTAATTTCCACGTGATCATTCCTTTCATTTACTTAGAGGTCTTGTATCCCATCTCATAATGATGATGAATCTCCTTGGGGGGAATAATGGCCCAAAAAATAATGACTAGTCCATTTCTCTCGATAATGTTTTGTAGCCTAGTCAACATACTATGAACTTAGTAATTAGTTTGTAGCTCTAAGTATATAGATGATCAAGGGGGGACTTTCATAGAGGATTCATCTACATGAATTTACTCTCATAGAATGTGTGTGCCTTAATATAAATTTAAAGAAAATTTTCATTTAGATCTGTGCTCCAATGGCTTAGTGCCTTTGATGTGACTTTTGCATAAGCCTAAATTAATTTTTTTGGCTTCATGATTGAAGCTATATTAAAATGATTTTTCCTAATGTGTTTCATTTTAACTTAACTACCAATGAGGAGGGGCATGGCAACATTAATCTCTTTAGCTCAATTTACTATCCATTTCATGAGATCTTTTGGGCTCTCTCTACCACAAAACAAAAGTATACTACTAGCGGGCTTACCTGTTTCTTTCACCATGACCTCTAATGGCCACTTTCCTCTACTAGGATATTCTCCTCTTATCTCTACAAGCTTATTTTTCTCAACAAGTATATTTCCTTTACTTGTTGGCACTCTTTACAAGGCATCCAATTTAGACACTATTTCTTCCAACATCCTCTCTATTACTACAATATGTGACTTTGAGGCACATTTATTCTCTTTCTTGAAGATTTTATAAGCCACATATTCCATTCTTGATTCTCTACTCATCGACACATGATGGAGAACAAAATCATTTTCTCTTGCATGTGTGGGATACCTCACATTCAACATTTTGCCTACACTTTCCTCTACATATTTATTATCAACAGTAGCATCTTTCCCTCCTTTAGTTCTTCATTTTACCATATTTTTAACTAGCTCTTCATTTTGAACTTTAGGTGCTTCAACTTCATCTTCTCTCACATCTTTCACAATTCCTCTTTTTATGTAATCTCCATAACATCTAATATTTCTTGGAATCCTCTCAATATCTTTTCCAATTTTATAACTCCAAATGTTCTACCTACTTTGTGTGCATTTTAACAACTCTATGTTCTCTACCCATCTTATTAAGATGGAGAACACTCAAATTCTCACATCTCTCTATAATTTTTATACCTTCTCACACCTGTAACAAACTCACTAGAGCCTCACAAGAATCAACCCAACAAGGAAACCCTTGCTCCGATAGCAATTGACATAGTATAGGTCAGGATTAAAATGAATGGAAATCAAGTCTTAGCAGCCCAAACACAACTTCTCTATTTTTATCTCACCCAATTCATGTGATCCCACCCCTTTTGATGTTTGTTTGCATGAAAATTGAATTTTTTGTCTTCTAGTAGAAGATTTCAACTAAGTAAATAAAATTTCATTGAGCTCAAAATATAAATGAATGAGAGAGGAGATAAGGGTTATGAGTACTCAATATGAATCTCACAACCTATTTTAACACATTCCCAACCTCATATGGAACCTACATAGAACCTAGACTATTATTTACACTGAAATACAAATTTTTAGGCCTTCCCAAGGCACACCCACATATCCAAATCACAAAAAAAAATTATGAAATGAATTTAATCATATTATTACATGTAATATAAAGGCCATAAATACTTCAAAATTTTCTAACACATACTCAACAATTCATTTCATCAATTACAATAGTCCAAATATGCTCTTAGTCATTTTATCAAACATTTACAAAGAATTTCAGAGCTGAAATTATCACTACTGAAGAGGAACTACCCCATGATGTTTTTCCCTACATAATGTATGTGAAACATCCACCTCAAATATAGTTTTACATTTCAGAATGGATGCACTATTCACACCAATTTGCACCCCCCTAAAAACACCCATTTTCTTCTTTATTTTTAATTACTTTCCTATTTTTCTCGTTGTTACTCTTGAAGCTCTTTTGTCCTAAAATTTTACCATAGGATTATGAACCCTTTAGACTCCTCTAATCATGGAATATGAAAAAATGGTTAAAAATGTTTTTTACTTCTTTTTTATCTTTTTTGAAAGATTTGTTTGTGTTTGAAACTCTCAATTTGCTCTATATTACTCCAAATGAATCTTGCCACAACATCTCCATATAAACCAAAAAAATACATATAATTTGTTTTAAATGAAGTGGCTTGAGGACTTCCAACCAACACTTTACATATAGTAAGTGTTTGACGAAATGCTTACAAGAATAATTGAAAATAAATTTTGAAATAACTATTTTTGGGGATGCAAAATTGTAATTGGATCTAGGATGCTCCTACATCATACTGGTACTCACCCATTCATGTGTATAAAAATATAAGATGTTCTTGTAATATTAAAAAATATATTAGAGTTTTCTTCAAGAGTTTCGAGGGCACAAAATATTGTTTTTATACCATGTTTTTTTACTTTGATATGTATTCACACACACACACACACACACATCAAAGTGGATAAAAATGTAGACACCTAAAAATGGTCCATATGCATTTATTAATCATTAAATTATATAATTAGAAGGTATATATGTATTTATTGGTTATTGACCTAAATTAAATGTTATTGGCATGTTTTGTAATTTTCATTGTCTTCCTTCTTTTCTCTCCTCCCTTTCTCTCTACTCACAATTTCATGGTCTTATGGTGGTCTTCCTAGAAACATACTCAATATGGTTCTAGGGCCCCAAAAAATGGACTCAATATGGTTCTATGTCCCAGAAAACTTAATATGTTTATGGGGTTTTATGTGATCTCAGTCAATTATGGTGCACCTATGATTTTGGTCTAGTTTTTATTTTTTGTTTTCAATAATTTGTATTGGTTTTATGCGCTAATAGGGTCCTAATTCGAATTTAAGCCATCTATAAATACACATGCATCATAGTGTATTTAACCATATGAATATCATCTAAAATTCTTCTAGCATTTATTGTTCACATGAATCTATTAAGCATCTACATGAATTTTAGATAAGATAATCATTTATAGAGCATTCACTGCAGCACCAAAGTTCATATTAGTGACAAATTGCATTGGATTAGTTTTCTTGGCTAATGAATTACAACAATTATTATAGTGTTATTTTTGATATCATACAAATTTATAAAAAAATATTTGCACATACTTGACACTTCCTGTAACCATATTCACTATGGTTTTGGCACCCATAAACATCCTCAAGACTATTTGGACAAGGTCCTTCGTTCAACACAAGTTTTGTGGTTTTCATTTTTTTATCATAAAAACTTGATTTTCACTATCAATCTTTGACAACTATCTCCATATCTCCTAATATTCAATGCACATTTCTAAACCCTGCTTTCATCTTTATTTCTCTAGTTTTATAAAATTAATTATGATTTATTGTTTTATGTCAATTTTAAGCCTGGTTAAATGTTTATGAATATTTGTGGAGTGATTTGATTCAAACCCTTTTATTTATAATAGTCATTTAATTTAAATTTTAATATGCACGTGTCATCTTCTAATAACCCTTCTTAAAAAAATTACAATTAAAATATATATTTGTGGATTGAAAGTATGTATTGTAATTCTAAAGAAATAAAATGTATTACACACTTGATAAAAAATGTGGGTGACATGAGATCACATCCCAAGAAAAAAACACATCAAAGTTACATCGAGACTAACCCTGGGATTGAAATAAAGTTAATGCCTTGGGTCCAAAGATAACATCATTAAAAAATTACATGGCACATGTCAACATTATTCCCTGCGTCTGTCTTTACTTCACTGCACTAAAATACTTTTGTTCATATGTTTACTTCGAAGATGAGATCTTGGAGAAAGCATTGCTTCCCATATGAAGAAAATGAAATATCTCTTGCTGGAGCCCTGTAATTTTCATTACATATACCTACATTCTTACTATTATGGGTACTTTCTCCAATATATTTCACACGTTATTGAATTTTTATTTGGATAAACACAGTTTTCCCATTAGGAAATAAAAAAATGCTAGGCCACTAGCACAACCAACCCCACTAAGGGAGGAGGAGGCAACATGCTATCTAGCTTATCTCCCCAACCACCACCATGGGGGTGTGTATTATCAAATACGGTTCCTAGCTATCATGTTCTTTGCATTTTCTTCATTATCTTCCTTAGTCTGGTAATGAGGGAGTGAAAAAATGAGATAAAATAAGAATTTTTCTTTACCCATACCAACTAGAAGAAAACACACTAGAATGTCTATAATCACCCTAGGGTGAAGTCCACCCTCTATGGTCCCCTAACAATGAGAACCTTTGGCAAGGAGGAGGAGGAGGAGTGGAAAATGTAGAGTGACTACACGATCTGCATTGCCTCCTAGCTCACTACCTCTGTCTTAGGTCCCTTCATGGAGGGTCTTATTGAAGGGAGATGTAGGCACAATCTGTGAATAGTACAAGGGGCATTTCCACAATGGCCAATAAGGGTGCATAGGTTAACCACCACCAATGCCACTTTTTCTACTTGCACTTGGATTTGTAGCGTTGTAATTATGTTAGTAATAGAAAAGTCTTTGTCTAAATGTTTTGTATTAAAAATAGCAAAATTTCTATCTTTTCAAAGTTGAAAGGAAATCTCAATTCAAAAAATATGTTAGATTTGCGGGAAATTTTTACGAATCATAGTAAAATCTCCTAATAGGACCATGCGCTAAGCAAAAAATTCTAGTTTGAAGGGCTGAAGGGAGTAAATCCACTTCCACGTTTGTTGACCACTCACACAAAACAAAGAAATGTGCTTGAGAGACTTGGTTTTTCCATAGACATGGCACTTGGGAGAGGGAATCCCCATATGAAGTAATATATCACCTACTGATAATTTTTATAAAAATTGCATAAGAAAAAAGAAGCTTTTTAAGCTCATCTACAACAAACTAGATGCTTTGGAATCTTCTACTTTAACAGAATGAGTTGTTAAGATTCCATTGTTTTGTTGAGCCTCTCCCACATAAAAGTATTGGGAGTTAACCATTGATAACTAAGTTGGGATTTATATCTAAGCAAAGGAGTAGAGATGCTCCAATTCCAATCTTTCCACTATTTATGGGGGCTTGAATCCCAATTTTATGCGAGACATAGTCAAGGACCGCCATATGAATCTCAACAATAAATTCAAAATCCCAATTATTAAGATTAAATTAATTTCTAAAATAAATCAAATAACCCATAATTTTATCTTATTATTAAAAACACCATCAATACGACAAATACCTTTTAAGAATAATAAAAAAGTTTTAACCTTAAAAACTTCTACCAAAAACTCGCTATTAATTATTTTAACTTAAAATCAATATAAAAAGTGAAAGTTGATAAATAACCAAAACTTAAAGTTATCCACTTCCAAAGCAAACTATGGCTTAATCGTTTCCGAAGACTTCCAAAATACTCTTAGCCATAAACTTCCCTCTAATTTTGATAGAAACATGAATAAATACTAAAACTTTTCTCATTGAAAAACGTTACATAAAACATCTATTTGCACTTAAATTTTTCTTGGTCAACCTAATCTCTCTGCTCTCGAGTCACTCGACATCTCTGGTAATGCCCTTCACGGACAGATTCCACCCACGCTATGCGGTTTCCGCAATTTAGTTGAATTGGACCTCTCTTTCAACCAACTGGAGGGTAGTATTCCTGCAGAGCTCGGGCTGTTGCCACATCTGAAGATCCTTCAATTGGCAGCAACCTATCTCACAGGTACACTTCCCTCCTCTCTTGGAAACCTTTCTGCCTTGATTGATTTCCATGTGTCAACAAATAATCTCACAGGCCCCATTCCTTCTGAATTCGGCAAGCTCACCCAACTACAGACGCTCTACCTTTATGCAAATTAGTTGTCAGGCATCCCCTCCTTTATAGGAAACCTCTACTCCTTGACTGACTTGGAGTTGGAAAAAAAACAATTTCACTGGCCCCATTCCTGCCGAATTGGGCAGGCTCACCCAGCTACAGGCGCTCTACCTTTTTGATAACCACCTCACGGTACCTATCCCAACTTCCCTCCTGAACTGTACTGCTCTCACAATCCTAGCTTTGAGCCAGAATCAGTTAACTGGACATATTCCATGGGAACTTGGTTCCAAGCTCACCAATTTGCAATTGCTCCATCTATGGGGAAATAGGCTTAGTGGAAAAATACCAAATTCCATTGGACATTGTTCCAAACTCCAGATGCTTTCTCTAAATGAAAACCAGCTGGGTGGAATGGTGCCTACCGAGTTGGGTAAGTTGCTCCTCCTTGAAAAGATTTACTTACAACGTAATCAACTTGTTAGTGGCAGTCAAAGCTCGTTTGCTTATCTCACTGCTCTTAGAAATTGCCCCCAGCTGAAAGAACTAGCAATTTCACATAATCATGTCTGGTGTTTTGCCTCCATCCGTAGGCCAACTTTCTTCCAAGCTCTCTAAATTAGATTTAGCATACAACAACATAAGTGGACAAATACCTGAGGAGATTACCAATCTTTTCAACTTGACCTACTTGCGGTTTAGCCATAATATTTTAAGGGGCTACATTCCACATGGAATTAAAAGATTGCGTAAGTTGGAAAGATTAGATTTGAGTGGCAACAGATTAGAAGGAAGCATTCCAGATGAGATTGGTCAGCTGCAAAGTCTCGGATTCTTAAATTGTAGTCACAACAAGCTGTCAGGAAGAATTCCTGCTTCTCTTGGTAAACTTCAACAGCTAAGGAGACTTTTTCTTCATCACAACCATTTCTCAGGGGAGATACCTGCCAGTTTAGGGGGATGTAGGGGGATGTCCCAATTTAGAATTGCGTGACTTCTCTCACAATGAATTGAGGGGCAACATACCTGGAGAAGTTATGTCCAGTCTTAAAAGCATCCAATTCTATGTGAATTTGTCATGGAATTTCTTACATGGACCCTTACCGGGAGAGATAAGTAAGATTGTAAGTGCTCAAGCAATAGACATTTCTAGAAATCAGCTTGATGGAGAGATTCCAAGCGTACTAGCAAACTGCCTAGCATTAGAGTATCTTAATCTCTCTCACAATGCTTTTGCAGGTCTAGTACCAGATGCACTTAGCAAATTACAAAATATAGAGAGTATTGATCTCTCTTCCAATTTACTATCAGGTGCAATACCCATTTCCCTTAGACAATTACAAGCCCTTCACTACATTAATCTCAGTTTCAACAATTTGACAGGTCCAATTCCAGAACAAGGATTGTTTCCGAATAAAAGTGTCATTGTATTGTTGATGGGAAATTCGGGACTCTGTGGCCCAAAAAAATACTTGTTACCTGCATGTCAAAAAAAGGGACAAGGAAGGCATTCAATGCTTACAAAAGTAATTCTATCAGCTGCTGGAGTCACTGCATTTGTACTATGTTGTTTAATCTTGGGAATACTGTGGAGGCAGAAATTTTTGAGACATCACTTTGATCTCTCAAAAATTATGTTTAGAAGATTGGGGTATACAGAGTCTGCGTATCAGGATCTTTTCAATGCAACAAATGGATTTGATGAGACAAATTTGCTTGGAATGGGTAACTTTGGATCAGTCTATAAAGGGATTTTAAAGGATGGCAAGGCAGTTGCTATCAAAGTTCTCAATTCACCGAACGAAGAAGGTCAAAAAAGTTTTAAAACAGAATGCAAAGTCTTGGGGAGGATTCGACACCCCAATCTGATTAAAGTCATAAGTGTTTGTTCATACCTAAACTTCAAAGGTTTGGTTCTTCAATTTGCATCTAATGGGAGCTTGGAAAAGTATTTGTATCCTGATAAAATTGAAGAGAATGTTTGTAGATTGGGATTAAGTGAATGTTTGAACATTGCCATAGATGTGGCCCATGTCATGGAATATCTGCATTATGATTGTTCTGTTCAAGTTGTGCACTGTGATTTGAAACCTAGCAATGTGTTTTTGGATGCCAACATGGCAGCCCTTGTAACTGATTTCGGTATATCAAGATTAACTAGTTTTACAAACTCCATGGATTCCTTGAATACAACATTTCTGCTTAGAGGATCTATTGGCTACATTGCACCAAGTATACTTATTTTTTTAAATAAAAGTTATTTTGGATATTTTTATATTATTTGAAACAAAATATAATCATTAACTCTAGCTAACTTGATTGCAGAATATGGAGTGGGCGGGCAAGTTTCTATAAAGGGGGATGTTTATAGTTATGGTATTTTGTTGTTAGAGATGGTTACAAGGAAGAGGCCAATTGATTCCATGTTTGTAGGAGACTTGAACATGCGAAATTGGGTGAGCTCAGCGTTTCCAAATAGGCTAGAGGACATTGTTGACAGCTGGTTGTTGAGGAATGTGAACATAAAACAAAATAGATGCATACTTTCTTTCTTACATGTTGGCCTCCTTTGTACGAATGAATCTCCCAAAGAACGACCAACAATGAGAGAAGTGGGAAGGGCATTGGAGAATCTCAAAACTACTTTAATAGGCAGTGCAACATCAACTTCCACTTGAACAACTACTATATAAAATTTAGTACACAATACCAATACTGGTTCAAGAACAAATATAGTTCGTGACAGCCAACATTCTACATTGTAGCTGTTGATAAGAAAATGGCCAAAGGATTTGCAAGTATATGCTTCTACAAGGATCTTTATTGTGGTATTCTAGTCATGTGATGCTAATGCATGTGGAGATAATGGTGAGACTAATTGAGTAATAAAGTAAAGTGATATTACAAAGTGTATAATGAGAAAAAGAAGATTAAGATAGAGTAAAAATAACTATAAAAATGGCATATTACTTGGTATGGTGAATCTAAAAATGGCTTATTACTTGGTATGGTAAATATTTAGATTTGGGTTCGAATGAAATTTAATTAGCTAATTATCAATTTATTTATATTTTTTAAATATTCTTTAATTAATTTAAAATTTAATTGTCTAACTTAGGGGGGCTCTAAGGACATATATTTGAAGGACAAGGTTGATGATACAAAGGAGGATGACTATATCACTGGTAGTGAGAAGAAGGTAAGTTAACATATTCAATTCAAATTTTATATTTTATATAGAGATTCAATCCATTTGTTATATAAAATTGTCTATTATTTTTAATTTGATTGCAGGTGTTTGATGACTCAAGCAGCCCTCGGTATTATACGCATAGATATTATCACAAGCTACATGCAAGTCTAGATGATGGAAATCGTAGTAGTCATCAAGATATCACCAATGTGCATTATCTTCCTCTTGGTAGTGGTGATAGTGCTCAATATATATATCTACCTAATAGTTGTAGTCAAAGGAGAAGCATATTAGTATTTTCCATACTAGTTGCATTATTTACACTAATAATGGTGTTCATCAATGACCGCCTTTTGGGTGAAAGCATGGTAATGTGAAACACTTTTATATAGCATAGGAGCACCTCTTTCTCCAAAATTTGATGTTAAATAGCTTTGAATGTTGATAAGTGATACATTTGTTTTGAATTTTACATAGCTTTGAATGTTGATAAGTGATAGCATGGTAATTGCTTTGAATGTTATATTATATTATATTCGAGTGCAAGACTACAATCCAATATGATCCTTGTTGAAAACCAAATAAGTTTTGATTGAATATCTTTGAAAACAAGCCATCCATTTTTTTGCGGGGGGGATTGCCATCCCCTGCAATAAAAGTTTATTAGACTATTTAGTTATGATACGATGATGTCTTAAAAATGTGCCCCTAAGTTTTGGTTGAATATCTTTGAAATAAGAGGTGGTTTTTTTTGAGAACAAGCCACCCATTTTTCTTGTGGGGGGGATTGCCATCCCCTGCAATAAAAGTTTATTAGACTATTTAGTTATGATAAGATGATGTCTAAAAAATGTGCTCCTATACTTCACAAAAATAAATGGCTTACAAAAACTATGAAGAGCAATTTAGGACATCTCCCACTTGAAGAATCAGCCTTAAAAATCCATTCACCCAATGAATCTTGCAAGATATTAATTCTCAAGAAGGCACCAAAAAAACTCTTTTTCAGAAGATGAAATATTTTGCTCTTTTGGCTTCTTGTTCCCTTCATCATTTATCTCAATGTTAAGGGTTCCATCATCAGAAATATCCTCAACAGAATGTTCATTAACATCACGTTCCACATCAACATTGTCTTCGACACAGTTTTCATTGGTGCCTGTCATTTTGTAGTGTGTTTTCCACCTGCTAATTAGCTGCAAGAACAAAGCAAAGTCAACTTCAGTAGTTTTTCACTAACAGATGTTGTGCCCTGGCAAATAACTAATAAACACCATCTCCATTGAAGCCCGATTCAGATGAAATTAAAAATGTACAACATGGGTAAAGCAGAACATCTTCAGTAGAGAATGATTTTTCAGTTTCCGAGAAGTGATTCAAACATCTTCAAAAGAAAATTTGTGCATTGAACCCACACACAGCAGAACTTCAACAATTCAGTTTTCCCATTTCTTAAATCTTAGATGCAAATAGGCAAGCATGTCTGTGTGGACACAAATCTTGCCTGTCAAATGCTGAATTTTCTTGGGTGTCTGTTATCTCTTCGTCTTTTTTCAAGATGGAATCTATAAAGGCAAACACATGCAGATATTCACCAGAGGCCTTGACCTAGTTTTTTCCACAAAGCACCAGTTCGATTGTCTTGGAACTCAAAGCTATATTATATCAAAGCTGGTTTTGACCTTTTCATCGGTGAAAAGCAGTTGCCATCCAACATTGACAATTTGCAAGCTGGTAGCATAAGCTCTAACCATCTATGAGAGACCAAGCAGTCTATGAGAAAGTATAGAGGAGGAAAAAAAAAAAAAAAACTAAGCTTCCAATCACCATAGGGAAGGTATACTGACATAAAAGCAGAACTTAAACCAACACATAATAAAAGATAAAATGCAAATTCTCGTCCTGCCCTTTCCATTTCAATATATGAAACAAGGTATCAAATGTGGCAAATCCTAACAACTCTTTGGCAAGATGAATATATTACAGATACACATAAATGATACCAAAGATCTGACAGTAGTTCATTGGGATGTGGTCTAGGGCTAAGATGGTGTTTGCATGCCTTATCTATACTTCTGTATTTTGCATACATGTACACTAGGGCACTTGCAACTGCAACATCTGACACAGATCTGCTTTCAATTATGCTTTGATGGATGCCAATGCCCTGTTCCAACAAATTATTTGATTTTGAAATAGCCTGGGAATATTCTAGCAAAGTTGAACTGGTCAGATTAGACACGTGTTTGTTGCACACTATTGAAATAGTGTCAATGCCTTGTGAGGATACCAATAGTTTAGGAATATCAACTAAACCATCCTCAGAAATAATTATTGTTTTCTGTGTTAAACAATATTACAATGCTTCCATTGAATCCAAAGTTAATTGCCTGGTTGAAAGCTAATATTAGTCTAACTAATTTCTATGGTTTAGATGGTGCAAGCTACAGAAAGGAATGTTGAAACTAGATCTCTCAAAGTAATATTGTCCTGGTCCCTGCTATTGGATCGTTGGAGGGGCCTTCAATGTCTCATTGGAAAAATCCAAAACGCAAGGAGGGAGCCGAAATCCTACTCAAGTAATTGCATCATATGAGATGACATTTTTGAGACATTTGGTCAAACAGTTGACATGCATTGTGTATGCTCCATATTTTGCATTCATGTCTTCCAGGGCACTTGCAACTACAACATATGACAAAGATTTGCTTTCGATTACTCTTTGATGGATTTCCATGCCTTGTTCCAAGCTCTTGTTTTGGCACAGGCTGGGAGGATGTTGCAAAAGGTTGTGGAGTCTGGATTTACACCTGTCACTGTATTTGCTTAAAATTTTCTAAGGCCTTTTCAACAAACCCATTTTCGTGCACAAGCTGCAATCATTGCATTCCATTAGACGACATCTCTGAGTCATTTCACCGAAAAGTTCACGTGGCTTGGGTATGTTTTTGCCTTTTGCATACATATCTACCAGGTCACTTGCAACTACAGCATCTTACAAAAATCCACTTTTAATTATATGCTTTGATGGATGCCCATGCCATGTTCCAAAGCTCACATTTTTGTACAGGCTGGGAAGATGCTGGTAAAGGTTGTGGATTTTGGCTTTACAACTGCCAATTGCATTTGCTTAGAATTTTCTAAAGCCTTCTCAATAATCTTATTATGTGTATATCCTGCAATCATTGCATTCCATGAGACCACATCCCTTTGAGGCTTTTTGTCAAAAAGTTCTTTTGCCTTGCACATGCTTCCACATTTTACATATGTCTATCAGGGCACTTGCAACTATAGTATCTGAGAGAAAATCTGCTTTCAATTATACTTTGATTGGTACCAATGCCCTGTTCCAAAGCTCCCATTCTGGGACATGCTGGGATGACGTTGGCAAGGGTTGTAGAGTCTGGCTTTACACCTCTCAATTGCATTTGTTTTAAAGTTTCCAAGACCTTTTTCGACAAACTATTGTTGTGCATATTCAGCAATCATTCCAGTCCATAAAACCACATGTTTTAGCCATTATGTCATATAGTTCATGTGCTTTGTTTATGCTTTCACATTTTGCATACATGTCCACCAGGGCACTTGCAACTACAACATCTGACACAAATCTGCTTTGAATTATGCTTTGATGGATGCCAATGCCCATATCCAAAAAATCTTTGATTTTGGAACAACCTAAGAATACTCTAGCAAAGTTGAACTGGTCAGGTTAGACACATGTTCGTTGTACACTATTAAAATAGTGTCAACACCTTGTAAGGATACCAATAGTTTAGGAATATCAACTAAATAATGCTCAGCTGGAAATAATTTTGGTTTTCTTTGTTAAACAATATTACAATGTTTCCATTGAATTTGAAGTTAACTGACTTATTGCGAATCTAGGATTAGTCTTTCTCACTATTTTTTATGGTCTAGTTAGAGCAAGCTAAAGAAAGGAATGTTGTAACTAGATCTCTCAAAGTAACATTGTGCTATCCATGTTATTGGATCGTTGGAGGGGGCTTCAATGTCTTATTGGAAAAAGACAAAAAGCAAGGAGGGAGTCGACATCTTAGCATTATATGAGATGACATTTTTTTTAGGCATTTTATCAAACAGTCGACATGCCTTGTGCATGCTACCATATTTTGAATACATGTATACCAGGGCACTTGCAACCATGATGAATGACAAAGATCTGCTTTCGATTATGATTTAATGGATGTCAATGCCTTGTTACAAACATCCCATTTTAGTGCAGGCTGGGAGGATATTGCATAAGGTTGTGGAGTCTGAATTTACACTTATCAACTGCATTTGCTTAAAAGTTTCTAAGGCCTTTTCAAACAACCCATTTTTGTGCATAACCTGAAAACATTGAATTCCATCAGACCACATCTCTGAGTCATTTTGTCAAAAAGTTCACGTGCCTTGGGTAAGTTTTTGCATTTTGCATACACGTCTACCAGGGCAGTTGCAACTACAACATATGATGAAATTCCTCTTTCTATTATGCTTTGATGGATAGTGGATACCTGTGCTATTTTCCAAAGCTCACATTTTTGTTCAGGCTGGGAGGATGCTGGTAAAGATTGTGGAGTCTGGGTTTAGAACTGCCACTTGCATTTGCTTGAAATTTTCTAAAGCCTTTTCAACAAACCTATTTTGTGTAAATCCTGCACTCATTGCATTCCAGGAGACCATATCCCTTTGAGGCATTTCGTCAAACACTTCTTGGGCTTTGTGTATGCTTCCACATTTTGCATGTCTTATTACGGCCCTTGCAACTATAATATCTGACAAAAAATTTCTTTCAATTATGCTTTGATCGGTGCCATGCCCTCTTCCAAAGCTCCAATTTTGGCATATGCTGGGAGGATGTTGGCAAAGGTTGTGGAGTCTGGCTTTACACCTGCCAATTGCATTTGTTTAGAAGTTTATAAGGCCTTTTCAACAAAGTATTTTTGAGTATTTTTGTGCATATTCTGCAATCATTGCAGTCAATGAAACTACATTTGTTTTAGGTATTTGTCTAACAGTTTGTGTGCCTTTTGTATGCTTCCACATTTTACATGCATGTCTATCAGGGCACTCACAATTATAACATCCGAAAAAAAATCCACTTTCAATTAGTTTTTTATGGATTGCCTTACCCTGTTGCAAAGCTCCGTGTTTAGCACAAGCTGGTAGGATACTGGTGAATGTTGATGAGTTTGGATTTATAACTGCCAATCGCATTTGCCTAAAATCCTCCAAGGCTTTATCAACAAGCCCATTTTGTACATATCCATTAATGATTTAGTTCAGGAGATCACGTCACATTTTTGTGCATATCCTGTAATGATTGCAGTCCAAGAGACTACAAAATTTATAGTGATATCCATTCCTGGATGATTTGCGTTAGGCTCACTTTACATTTGCCTCTAAATGTTTTTCCTTCAAATTATGCATATAATTTTGGTTTTTTTTTTTTTTAATAAATATATTGTTATACTATGTATTTGTGTTAATTTTCTTCGCATATCTATGTAACTTTTCTTCTATACATCATGTTGCATGTAATGGATTTGACGACCATGGATATCGATACTTAAGCACAAGGAAAATTATTAAAAACTTTCTATCTCTATTACCAATGATTTGAATTCAAATACTAAATGCAAATCTATCTCATTTGCGCAGACCTTGAATAATGTGCATATTGTTCTATTTTAATGAGACATTTTTCTATTATGATACTCGGCATTTGATCTAATCTGTATTTACTTTATGAGTTTATATTTCAATATTTCAGTTCATACCGTAGTTGGCTATCTTTCATTCAATGTTTGATTTTATGATGATTATACAGACCCGGTATTGTTGATGTCATTTGTGATTGCAGCTAACAACCAGAGGATTGAGCTAGGTTTGGGGCTAGATGATTTCATCAAAGGGACACATCAATGCTATACATGTAAATGATAGTAAGGTAAAAAGGAAGAGATCAATTGTTTGTCCACCATTCCCTTCTGTAACATCTTGTACTTTGTTAACCAATGTTGTGCATAATCGTTATCACTGACTATTCAAAGGCCATCATTGGCTTATAACCAATTGTGCCCACTATGTTTCCATGAATGTTTAATAATAAAGTGATGCCCATTGAGTTGCTAGCTTGAGCAACATAAGCCTGTGACTGCTGCTAAGATCCATAAGCTTTCATTGGTTGTTTATAAAAGCTTATAAGCTTTGATAATGCTTTGGCATGTTTTAATAAGAGCTTATTGATTGTTTGAAGGTCTTGATGACTTGGTGGGGAAAAGGTTAGTGAATATTCTTGTGGCATGTTTCCTTGTTTGTAAAAAGGTCTTTTGACCCATGATGGGGTCACGAGTTTGTCAAGGCATTAAACTTTAGTTTTGAGACAAAATCATTTGATTTTAGGATTTTTGCTTGGATAGTGTCTGATTGGCTATCACTTTGGGTCATCACTCCATTTGTTTACTTCAAAGGGAAAAAATAAATGAGGAGAGTATGAAGAGAATATAGGGGTTTTAGGCTTGTGTTTTGGCTACAACCATGATGGTTGTGGAATCTATTTTTAGAATCCATATTGTGGATGCATTAATGTTTTGGTGGTGGCCATGGAATTCAGTGGAAGGACATATGGCAGTTTGGTACTTTACCCAAGCATGCATAGAAGAACATGGTGGGGGTGGAAAAATTTAAAAAAAGAAGTAAATAAACATAAAAGGAGGGCATTTTTCAGCTAAGTCTGTTTCTTGTTTATTTCAAATCTATGCATGTTTAGCTGCTACTATTTTATTCCTTGGAGGAAACCCTAGGAAAATGCATGGGTTACATGGAAGACCCTCACTGTTCCAAAAACTCACACATTTTCCTTATCAATGTTTCTAGGCTGTAGTAATTGCTATTGCATTTTGATTTGAGTAAGGTTGTTTTTGAGATGGTAGTGTGAGTTAGTTTGTTAAACCCTAGTTAACAAGATTTGGCCTAGTTCATCTCGCCCTTAGATGGCGTATGGATGAAATGAATACTACTAATACAACCATGAGTACTTTTTATGTTTATTTGGTATGATGCCTTGGGAATCTTTGTTTGTTGGTCTGTGTTACTTAGTTCTTGTTATATGTTGACCTTGTGTGGAAACCCTAACTATGGTGGACATTTGATCTCTTTCTGAACCCTTGCTTTCATTTGCTTTTGTGACATTAGGTATACGTTCAGTGGCATATTTCAACCTCAAACTGATGGTTGGGGTGGGTAGGGCTTACCACCATATGGATGGACTCAACTTTCACATTGTTTTTATGTTTGTACTTAAAGAATGCTAATATGAGCGCATATGCATTTAATGATCTCTATTTCTTAGATGTTGGAATGGTCTTCTAGTCGTGTCAATGATCTTTGAGGCACTAGACAACTTGTAGACCTTCTTATCATTGTATTGTAGTTTGTATAGAAGAATATTTATTATGGTTTGAGATACTAGTTGTTGTTATTCAATAAGGATTTTGTAGTTTAGTTGATAACTATGGGAACATGTTTTAACATTGCAATGTATTGATATTAGCTATTGTATACCTCTACCATGTATTACTTAAATCATTGCATAGTGTTCTTGCTTGGCATACTATCACTTGGAAAACTTATTTTTAATTAATTGTTCAAGTTGTAAATACACTATTCTTGATTCCCAGAGTTATTGAAGGGTTATCTTTATTGGTATAAATGATTTTATGATCTTAAGTTCATTTGATTATGCAATTCTGTGTTGAAGTTATTGAATTGTGTAAATGACTGATCAAGGAACCTTGACTTGGGTATTTTTTAGCAATCTTGTTTAGATTGAGATACATTTAAGCATGGTTGTAGCACATTGTAGATACCCATATTTGGTACAAGCCTTGTTGTATATTGTACTTTTGTGTAGTTTTAGATGTATAGGCCTTTTGACAGAAGATTAAATACTTAGTGGCCCGGTCTCGCATGGGGCCCTTGGGATTCATGAATGTTTATTCCAATATATTGTTTGTTGATACTTTCTAATTATTGTGTTGCACTTTAGCCACATTGTGGTAGGGATCCCTATGTTTTTGTCATGTGTTTTATATTTTGAGATCTTGGACACTTGCATTCACTATTGGACACTAGCGTCAACGCTAGTGTTTGAACACTGACGCAAGTGTCTATCCTTGTCTTATTTTCTATTTTCATTCTTGTCACTTTGTGACCGTTTTAACGGGCCCATATGTTTTGTTCCATTGTCAACTTTTACACACCACTAGGTTTTTAATTCAAATTCAAAAGGATATATATATAGACACACACACACACACACACACACACACACACACAGTTAGGACATATTATTTGTTATCAATTAAGTTTATAAATTAGCATATATATTGTTATTCAAAAGCTATTGAATTGGACCTTACACTTAATTGTATAACGTTGTACTCTAAAGTATTACAAAAAGTCAAATCACACTTGCATTGCTTGTATTAAGGGTTGCAGTAGGAGAAAGAACATAGATTTACACAATCACCATTACATACACACAACTAGGAGGGAGAACTATATTCGAGTCTAAGGCCCTCCTTAGAGTATATGGCTATGCAGTCAACACTTCGCAACAACATGTTGTTAGGATTAGCTTGAATCATGTGTTAGCCCATTTTTATTGAGTCACAGGTGGTCAAAGACAAAGATTTAGGGTTTTGAGCCACATTTTGATATCGAGAGCCTATGTGTGTGATTTGAACATAATTCGAAAGGTGAAAAAACCTAGAAAGGCCTAGGTGGGATTCTCAGGAAAGAACACATATTATGTATATGATAGATGCATTGAAACTCAGACAATAGTGTCAATGCAAGTGTCCTCTTAGTGTGACACAAGTGTCTTGATGTGAAGAAGTAGTAACACCCTAAAAGAACAAAACACAAAGTTGGGAAGTGACCCTGAGATGAACCTTGATAGTTGTGATAGTCCAGAATAGATCATCAAATAAGATATGCTCTCTCATAACCCTTAATCCCCTAGTTTTACAGTTATTGATATATTTATTGCATATGATTTTATTATCAAATATTATTTAATATTGTCTGAATTTGAATCTTACATTGATGCATTCAAACATTTTATTTTCATATGGTATTTGTTTATAATCCTGTTTTAGATAAAACATTCTGGTGAACCCATCATCTGAGCTAACATTGACTCAAAATCCTAATTTACCCTAGGGTTCCATATTTATGAAGTTTCAAATTGTTGATTTTTTTTCTAGATCTCATTTTTCTATGGGTGTAGCATGAGTGATGTTTATTCTCATTTTTTCTCTTGCTTTTGTGTTTCTCCTTTTGGGTGTGTTTGGATTTAAAAATTTCAAGATGTATCCCAATAGTGAGAAGCCTCGAGAGCCTCATCCTTTAGATGCAATATTCAACCTTCCTGAGGATCAATACATTGCTTATGAAGATCTAATAGTGAATAAGGAATGTGATAAAAATACTACTTTTTCTTATGGTTATGATATTGAATGGACAAATGATATAGTTCATGTCAATTCAACTAATGATGATTACGTAGAGAATCTTAGCAAAACCTATGACTAGGATTATCATAGTTATTCTACATATTTCAAAAGTGAGTGTGAGGAGACTAACTATCCTATGTCATCCATATTTATTGATCTACAATCTAATGATGCATTGTTTACCCAAGAACTTAGTTTTTATTTACAATTTACTGATACATTGCATCAAATTCAATCTTATAAAATAGACATGCTTACAAATAGAAAGACACAACTTTTTCAAAATGTCATTTTTTCATGCATAAACCCTTCTCATGATGTGTAATGCATGTTTCCTTTATCAAATGATGCATATGTTGAATGTCTTCCTTCTTTACCAAATGTTGATCACATTACTAAAATTGATGACTCTTTTCCATTCATAGAAAATGCAAAAAGTGAAGATGTTTTTGTCTCTCAAATTCCCAATAATACAAATGTGTGCAAACTTTCTTACCCTCTCCTTCTAGAATGGAAGCATGAAAATGTTAGCACTAGTCAATGTAGTATACACGATGCATTTGAAAGTGAATCAAATGATTATGATAGTGTTGATTGGAATTATAATGATTACAATATTCATAGTGATGAATAATAGTATTCCAACTCACCTCATGCTTATTTTATCCTTTTCATGCATAGTGAACAAAAAAGTGAAATAACATTTCTTTCAGTTAATGAAGATTCAAGTAGTCAAAATCAACACAATATGTATGATATGTCAATTGAAATTATATGTAATGGTTCTTTACATAGTAGTTATACAAACTTTGGTGATGTTAAAAATGATATAATTGATTTATTACACACATCAAGTGTTGTGAGCACTCCTTTATGCAATAATTACAGCACTTTAGAACACTTACAAATCCTAAAGAAACAAAATGACGAGACTTTTCAAAATTATGCTATTAGGTTCAAAGATGCGTTATCTTCTTTGACATATAAACCTTAGGATTTAGAGGTACAATTCATATTTGGCAGGGTTATTCTTTTTCCATTAAAAGAGAGAGGCTTGCATCAACATTACACTTCATTTGATAACCTATATCTGGATGTACCCCAGTACACATGTGACCTCATGAATGATAACATGGAATTCCAAACATCTTTGTTAAAAGGAAAACATGTTGTTAACCATTCTTACAAAGGAAACCAAAAAATTATAGAGTTTCCTAAGCAATTTACAAATATGCATAGTAAAGAGCAAACAATAAAAGTACTTCATATAGGGAAGGAATCAACATACCAAGTACATCCTACAACTAGAGCATCTACTTCTAATAGGAAACAAACACTTTAGTTATCACAATAAGGATCGATCACATGAAATAATGAATACATTATTGAATTAAAAGTTGATTACTCTTCCTCCAAATTATTACCATCCACCACAC